>CM022489.1:11250033-11468425 GCA_011952105.1 Coreoperca whiteheadi | reverse complement strand
GGGGGGAAAAAACGTAAGAGAAGCAATGGCTCATCAAAAACTCTGAGGAGGGAGAAAAGGTTATAGACATGGTGACTTTTGAATTTGGAATGTTTTTTAAAATCAAGTTGAGATTAGGGCTGCAACAACGAATCAATAAAATCGATTATTAAAAGAGTTGGCAACAAATTTCATTATCGTTCGTTGTGTCGCATGATTATTACGCCACTCAATAAGACGCGCAGATGTTGTAGTATGGGCTGCAGCTGAGCGCGAAGCAACAATATAAACAGAGCGGAGGTAGCAGAAAGACCATTGCTGAGAACGTTGTTCTGAAACGCACGGCGGAGGCAGAGAAATCATGACCCAAGTCATCCAAGGTGTGGGAGCATTTCACACTAAATACATCGAAAACGTATGTTAATTGCAAGATATGCAAAAGCGACAGGGAGTGAGCGTGTGTGCGTCTCAGAGGTGGGTAGTAAATTACATTTACTCCATTACACTTACTTGTACTTCTAAGAATAGTTTTACTACACTATACTTTTTACTTGTACTTGAGCAGATTTGTGAAGAGGAAACGCTGCTCTTACTCCGCTACATTGGGCTACACTCGACTCGTACTTTTTATATTTATTCTACATGTTTTATGCTTTATTTTTGCCAGAGATGCCATCAGTACATCTACCACGTGACTCAGTTTCACCAATCAGACACAGCGATGCAGTCACATGACCACACACAAACTATTAGTACTACTACTACTATTGGAATATTATTGTTCTGACAGCTCAGGTCCCTTTAATAAACAAGGGACTTTATTTAAAAAAGCCTGCATATTTGGCAGATGTAAAGCAGACGTGTATCTTTTGGTTTTTTTATTACTTTAAAAGGTCAGGGATGTTCAAGGAGCAACCTGTTTGTGCACTTTCTAAACAGTCAGTTCTGTTTTTGAATAAGAGGGTTGGAAATTAATTACTTTTTTTAAAAATCAAATTAATCGAAAACAAAATTGACAGATTAATCGATTATTAAAATAATCGTTAGTTGCAGCCCTAGTTGAGTTATCCATATTTCATGCTGCAGCTGCAGAAAGTTCAAAGGAACCTGGAAAAACACTTACTTAAGTAAGTTAATACAAGTTAAAGCAACTTTGTTGGTTTCAAAATCGTGACCACATTAATCTAGTGCCATGCTCTGGAATAAAACCCCTTAACTTCCCTGTTTCATAAACAAACTGCAGTCTCTTACTGCTCATGTCGTCCTCACCCTCTGCAGCTGGAGTCTCTGCTGCTTTAGCTGCGGCCTCGGCAGCCTCCTGCTCCTCGCGCTCCATGGCCTCCAGGGTCAACATGGCCTCTCTGGCTAGACGCTCCTCTCTCTCCTGCCTCCGCTGAGCCTCGCGCTCCTCCACCTGACGCTGGTACTCCGAAGCATTCAGCTCAATGCCTTCCTCAGCCAGCACCTTCACCTCCTCCAGCTTTAGACGACGGACCTGCTTCATCTTCTGCATGGCCCTGGGGTGGGGCACAAAGACCGGTAAATAATTAAATTCACATAAGGCCGCTTTATTTATATAGCAGATTTCAAACACAGAGGCAATCAAAGTGCTTTACAGAAACATGCGTTGACATTCAAAATAATAAGCAATAAAAAACTGAATAAACTCAATTAAGATAGAATGAAAAAACATTTTTTTTAAATAGATAAAATGAAATCAAATACAGTTAGTGTCTCTCTCTTGGCGGGGGCTAACCCGGTTAACTTCCGTTCTCTGCACTTCATTCCTCCACTGGGAGCGTTTGACACACGGAGCATTTTGCCTACATTTTTGACTTGCTGATGATCCGATTCTTATAAATAATATCCCATGCTTGCCAACCCTTTTGATTTCTTTGTTTGAAAGTGTTTTTTTAAATTGCATACTTATTCCACATATTTGTAGGTTGTCGGCTTTCTGCCTCCCTTTTTTCCTAAACCTAACCAAGTAGTAAGGCCTTCTGGTAGAAAGCCCTGATGGTAAACCTCTTCCATGTGCTCAACAAGCGATTCTGCTCCTCTGCTCTTATCACATTAAAGAGCTGATCTTTATAATAACCTCGTGAATTTATAACTTAAAGCTTTTTGTGTGTTTCTGCGAGGCGTCGCTTCTTTTGCATCAGTGAAGTTAAAAGGATGACCTTGTGTGATGATCTGCGGGAGGGGCACACACATCTCTTTCGCTCTCTGTTTAGAGACAACTGAAAAATATGTGGAATAAGTACGTAATTTAAAAAAACACAATCTCAAACAGCAGTGATACTTTAATAGTGGAATAGGCAGATCTTGATATTTCATCGGGGGGCAGCGGGGAGAGGGGCAGAAAAATCTAAAGGGTTGGCATGCATGGGATATTATTTATCAGAATCAGATCACTTATACCATATGAATTTATATCAGTTATATTTGGTGTGTTTGACTACTGGATTGCCTCATGGCACGTGGAAAAAAAATAGGCCGAAACGATTGCTGCTGAGCACAAGCCAACCACGGCGCTCTGGGCCGCGGCGTGCACTGTCTGAACAGCCCAACTGGTTAACATGGGCACTGAAAGATAGCGGGCAGCGCTTCGGGGGCACTTCCGAGTCTTGTGTGTCCTCGGCGTAAGCAAAGCCGAGCGTAGCAAAATATTAAAATAAAATAAAAAAACATATCCATTTGAAAGCAGAATATGTAGAGAAACTAAACACCTTTCAAATGCATTGAAATTGCTAATGTGCAGATTTGTATATGTACATTACTATAAGCATAACATGCTTATTCAGCTGCATTCACATGGATTCAGGCCGACCGTAGACAGACAACACCTTCTGGATGGAACGGGAAAAACAAACAGTCCAACGGAATGGCAAAACGAAACACGCATATATTCTGCTATGATGACGTATTGATTAGAAAGAATGGAATAAAACATATGAAATAAAATTATTTTGTGTCTATTATTTTACTTAATTATTTAAGTAATGCATGGAAGCTATAAAATGCAGCTCCCTCTAAATATTCTGCAAGCGTAAAATTCTATTTAAATTCCCTCTAAAACGTAAGGTCATTCATTAATTTCCAACATGGATAGTGAAAGGAGAATCCCTTGTTTAATTAGCTTCTCATTGTCCAGATCGCCCATATTCTCTCCTTGTGTGAGGGGGCTACGTAACATTCCATCGCGGAGAAAAAAAATTATAATACCTAATTATACCGCCCTGCTCTCGCCACAAAAACGATACCCGGTTTACCCTTTGCCGTCTGCCTGAATCCATGTGAATACAGCATAAGACAGTTGATGTAGTTTTGACCTCCCACCTTCGCAGGAGGTTTGCTCGGTGGTTTACACGCTGCTGCCTCCAGGTCTCAAGTTCGGGGCTGGTGAGCTCAGTGGCCCTAAGGTGGTCCAACATCGTGGTGTCTTTGCCCTGCTTCCACAGCTCGTAGCGATCCGGTTGCAGGCAGCGCACAAACACGTCCATGGAGATCTTCACCATGTCTTTACGACAGGTACACTAGAGACACGCAAGCAGAGAAGGACCAGAGGACTGCATGTTAAGAGTAGGGAATATCCACAGGTGGGACATGAAGGAGACTATGTTCCACGGTAAACAAACTAACCTAATCCAGTACAGTGGTAGAATACGGCTGTTTGTCTACATATGGAGCAGGTGCTAGAGTGTTACACTTTGTTACACTTCACAGATTTTTCACTGAAACTCTGCAGTGAGCGATCAAAAGAGGTAACAGTATGTGGCAAACAGATGAAGAAGCCTCTGAGAAAAAAAAAACATGACGAGGATGGCAACAGCAGGGGAGAGTAGCAGCAGAAATCCTACTTTAGACAGAGATGGTTCTTTAACTTAAATTGTATGTATTTATATAAAGGATTGGTAACGTTTTATAATTAATATATCATTAGATTCATATGTATGACCAGTAAGTTATGAACTCAAGCCAAGAATGTGTCTTTATTCTCCCTGCTGAAGAGGTGTTAACGCTGCGATGAAAGAAGTAAACATTATTATTCTACAATTCTGCATTTGAAATATCCTGTGCAAATAGCATTAATTAAGATAGCTAATATAACTTGATTTCACCCTAATTAGATTAGATCTGCAACATTGAGGGAGAGCCATTAACAAGGCTACATTCAGCGTATATGACTGTATTTACTAATGAGTCATTTTGAATTATAATTGTACATATTACTGCATTATGGAGTGAAAAGAGCACTGTGTGTATGATAAATATAGTCAGGTTCATTAGCTAATCTGAGCTGACACGACATCTATTGCATGTCTGTCCATCCTGGGAGAGGGATCCCTCTGTTGCTCTTCCTGAGGTTTCTTCCATTTTTTTTTTTTTTTAGGAGTTTTCCCCCATTCAAATCGAAGGACTAAGGACAGATTGTGTTGTATGTTGTACAGATTGTAAAGCCCCGAGGCAAATTTGTAATTTGTGCAATATAAATAAATCTGACTTGACTTAAAAGGTGGGGTATGCAACTCTGGAGAAATACTATGACAAATACCATGATTCAGAGCAAACAACAACACAGCAAGTAATAGAACTAATGTTAGCTAGGTTGTGGGTTAGAAAACTGTCGCTAACATGCAGAGAGGACGAAACAGTTTCTCAGAACCAGCACACGAGCTCCAGACAACAATACTCACAACTCTCCTGCTACTATAGTAAACACCACCACAACAGCATATCTTGGCAAACTAGAAAGTAAGCTGAATGTCCATGGGCAAGTAATTTAACGTTACCTGACACACAAATCATGGCTGGAATAGTGATGTGTGGCTCAGTCAGAGCCACTTTGTTTGTTTACCATTTACAGAGTCAGGGCTGTGTACAAACGCAGGATTTTCTTTCAGCAAACACACTGGAAGGACAGCTGGCGGACCGTCAGGATACTTGCATTGAAGATAGTGATAGCTGCATTATAGATGCTGGTAGTTGCCTACCGTGCTGTGAATGGCTCAGGCCCATCCTACATCCAGGACATGGTCAACCCATAAACCCTCGGCCATCCACTACGCTCCGCTACTGGCTTGCTACTCTCTCATTACGAGTGGGCCCAGCTACGGCTCAACAATATCACAACAGTTTGCTGTCCTGGCTCCACAATGATGGGACGAGCTGCCCACTGACTTCAGGAAAGCAGAAACTGTACACATCTTCCATCGCAGACTGAAAACTCATCTGTTCCGACAGCAACTTGGCCCATAAATACAACAACAAAAACTCTCTTTCTCTATCTCTTATTGTTTCTAAATGTAGTATTTAAAGCAGTTTTGATGCATGATTCTTGCAATCTTTGGGTTGTATCCGCATGGTTGAATGCACTTATTGTAGGTTGCTTTGGATAAAAGCGTCAGCTAAATAAATGTAAGGTAATATAACCACTCACACCTCAAGATGACTCTACAGACCTTCATAATGACACTACAGGTCAATGAATCACTCTGCTGACTCGAGAAGGGAGGAGCGGTAGAGTGGCAGAGCTGCTAAATGAAACCACAGTGCTGAATACAAGTGAGGGGGAAACGGCAGGAGAGTTTAAGAAGTAAAGAAGTTTGGAAACGAAGGGAACAAAAGGAGGGAGATGAAACAAACAAAGTTGGAGGAGGAGAGAGACAGATGAAAATATTTTCTTTTGTGCCTTGCTTGCCGTTTTACATTCTGACCCTATTATTTCCTGAGCTGTACTGAGAGCCTGATGTTCAATTACTGGAAACACAGCAGCTCACCCTCCCCAGCAAAACAATATCCAGCCTACATCTCATCTAGACACCACTTGACAGACGGAAACATTAAAATATGGCGGGGAGTGTTGGAGCGGAAAGTGGGAGGGCAGTAAGACTGGGTACAGCTGATTGTTACCATCATAAAACCTTTAGCAAAAACAGCAACATGCCAGGAAACTACAAACGCAATAGAACACAAGATAAGTATTGCTTTTATACTGATTATACATGGGAAAATGTGCTATTTTTATTTGTAAAAAGGCTGAAACTATTAAGAGGTTATGGGGATTGTTGCCAACCGCAAGGGCCAGGATGAGTTACACTTTATTATCATATAAAAACTTAATTAGAGATAGGAAACTGATTTGGAGATGCACAAGATCTGGGAACACAAAAACCCACCCTAAGGCAGGCAGTCAATGAGCCCTTAAGTATACTTGGGCTCCTAATGAAGCTAAATTGTTGGAGCCACAGAAAACCTAGAGCCTGGGGACTCTCAATGGATCAGTGGACTCAGTGGATGTGCCAAGTACTAATAACAAAACAGGGTTTTAGTCTGACCTGTGTGACCCAACCCACAGTAGCTGGAAAATGTTGATTATCCCAAAATGATTTATGCTTGCTTGCCTTTGCAAGCTATTGCCGATGAGGACAATAATAACCAGAAAGATGATCCTAAGAATGAAGAATGACTGGAGACGTAATTAAAAATTGCAAAGATGCTAAATGCTGAATGTACTGCACAGCAGGGCTGTATATCACCCGGCCGCTCATGCCGTTAAGACCTACTCTACAATGAGACAAAAACTTATCTGAAGCCTTATTTGCTTGTGTCTGTTCCACAAATGCATCTAAGGTTTTTCACTGAGATGCATGCTGTAGAAAAAATGCTAACCAAGTTTAAACCATGACTAAATTGCTCTTATGTCTCTCCCCCTTATTTATTTCCCTTATTTATCTCCTAATATAAACCCCCATTCAACAACAGCTGCTTAATATGCTGAACAGAAAGGGGGAAATTTGACAAAACAGTGAGTATTGTGGAAATGTTAATTAGAAAGTGGTGTATGGCTTTCACACTGACTGTGTGTATAACAAATAGTATGTACCATACTCTATTGCTGCATCTTTTATGTTCCACCAGGTTTCCTGTTGTAATACCCACTAATCTTACACAATATTATATACCCACTAATCTTACACACCATTCACTGCCCGCTAATGGCAGTGAATGGTGGCAGGGTGGACTGGGTATTACAAAGCTTGAATTGAAACTGAAGGGATCTGATGCATCCATTCTTTAGATAAGCTCAGTGAACTACTAATAGCACTAACAGCTTTCACCGACATCAAGACATAGTGACATCTCGTGCTTATGTTATTGTGTGTTCATTAGGGGTTGTTAGTGAGAATTTGTAATTTAGAAATTGCTAATTTAAAAATCACTTAAAGTCAGTGCTGGAGTTCAATGTGGCAAAGGCTGCCTTTGGGCTGTTTTACTTATTTTACGAGCACCTACAGTGTGAAATCACAGGTCTCTAATGTGTTAATGAAAGTCTATGTAAACTATCTTTGATTGCATGTGTGTGACATATTAACTGTGAAACTCCAAGATGATGAAACCAAATGTGACTAACTGCCCTCACTGAACAAATGCTGGTAATTGATTTCTACTGCTAGGTTTGTGCGGCAGATGATCATCTTTTCATGGTCTTAATCAGATACAAAAATGTAGTTTAGTTTAACTAGGCAGTGTTTGCTACAAGAACAGCCTTGCTCTTTTATCTGTTTAATAATGCAGTAAACCTACCACACAACTAAAAGAATGCATTTTGTTTTTATCATGGACCTAGGTCGCACATAAACAAAGTCTAATAAAAATTCAGTATGTCCAATCACAGCATGTCTGGGCTCGATAAAACAAGACTAGTCTGCAAACAAATGTAAAAAACGACAGAGTGAGACCTCTGCAATTCACTTTCAAGATGAAAAAGGGATGTGATTTAGTCTGGGATCTTGGGGGATGATTTCTGCTCCTCTCCCAGACAGAAAAATCACTGTGGAAGCCTGCGGGAACCGCTGTAAAGTGTGACTGAGCACCAGACGAACGAAGAGAGGCTTCCATTGAGAATACTACAGACCCACGACACTGAAACTGTTAACATTCAGCAACATAATGGTGAGACAGCAAAACTTTTCAGAAATAATCTGCAAGATCCTTTTTCCCCCATCTTCAGTGCTTGGGTGGGCTTACTGCGGAGCGGTTTTCTACCAAACGTGCCCCAAAATTGCATGTACAATATGTAAATCAGTGTGGCTATTAGTGCAATGGCTTTCTTTTTGATTTCTGTGTTATGTTATTTTCCTGTTTATTCAAGATAAACAGGTTTAGCTGCTTATTTCTGAGCACAGAATGACACTTGGTGACCAGATCAAACTCCTGGATTTCAACTTTTTGATCAAATTAAGCAAGATCCCTTGCATCTATTGTGACTGTGATGCTATGTGGACAGATACTGTAATGATGCTTGGTACATGTTTTATTGACTTAGTAAAAGCTGATCAGTAGTCAATAGCCATGTCTGACGTAATCTGAGTGAGATGTTGAACCCCTGAATTACTATTAAAGAAAATGAAATGCCTAGTACCTCATGCATAGTCAGAAAGGTTGAGGAAAACGTTAATTAAGACTGCAATGTCTGCGCAGAAGCATAAGTACATACACACACACAGCACGCAAGGACTGCCGACGCATTGACTGCAGGTATGTGTGTGTGCTTCATAAGTCAGACAGATGGTTCAGCAGTTGGGGAGCTTGTATTCAAGAAAACTGAGACATGAAGCACACCCAAGATCACGCTCTCTTTCTCTGTCGTGGGCTGGCAACCCCCAAACAGTGACAAATTCCATCCAGAGTCCCATCACTCACTGCCCTGTTTGGTGCTGACAGAATAAAGCTCGGTAGGGGGACGAGAGGGAGGGGAGACAGCCAAAGGAGTTAACAGATGCCTGCTTGAGCCAAAGACAGAGAGAGAAACATGGGGGGAGTTAAGTCAAAGGCTAAGAGAGAATGAGAGACTTCATTGTTGCCAAGCATGTGGCTGACATAGGTAGGTTTTATAAAACTACTGTATATATAAAAACACAAATGACTCAAATGAGTACATTACTTAAAGCTAAACTATGTTACGGTTGGTATACAGCGGCCAGCAAAAGTTCAAGCTGACAAGTTACAAATACAGTATACTGGTAAGTGCTAAAACATGGAGTAAACGTCCTAAAGCGAGCAAACTGATACCACAACAATATCTGTCTAAAGTTTGCTAACATTAAATAACAATACTAAGTATCAAGCTACTGGTCATTCCAGACCAAGAGAGGCTGCAGCAGCAAAACCCCAGAGTTTATCAAACTGACCAGGGCTGCTTTTTATTGCTCAGACATTTAGTTTTTAATTTGTAAGGAGAAGGTGTTATTTATTCTTTCAAAAGTTACATGGTCCCGCTTTTGGAATTAAATACCAAAAAAGGTACCAAATTCCAGTCATTATATACAGACATTTTCTACAGACAAATACACTATCTAGATGTGTCTGCAGTAACTACTCACTCTAGAGAACTCAAACCATGGCCAAAAGAAGGCACTTAAAAGTTGTTGAGTTAGCAGATGCTGCCGCCTTCAAAGAATGAGTACATACAGGAGGGCCACAGCCAAAAACCAGATTATTTAGTGCAATATCTTTTTTGCTATACTCATTTAGTATGGTAGTCCAGAGAAAGGCTTGAACCAAATTTTTCAAGACATTTACATTACTGTAAGGGCCCACATATTAATAGGAAAGAGAAGAACTAAAACAAAGGCAGGGAGACAAAAAGTCTCACAGGTCATTTTTGACAGCCACACCCAGTGAAGAGCCTACCTTCTTACTCAGAATGATTCATAGTGAGGGAGCCTGAATGGGTTCAGGATCTTGCTCGAGGACATCCAGTACGACTGCTGTTGGGACTGAATTTAAGCAGCACTGGTTACGGGACAATCTCTTTTACTACTATGCTACCACACCACCCCAAGAGAATGAAACCATCTGTGCGAAAGACGAAGAGAAAGAGCCTGTCTCATTGGCCGAGCTATTCTCTTTCACATTCCTCTGACTGTGTGTGGTGCTGCGTTGTCGATTTGTCGACTCGGATTAGCAGTGCAGAGTGGACCACTTTTCTTTATCAGACTGAGACAAGTATAGTGGTGATGCTCCCTTGAGCACTGGGCTAGGTGAAGGGAAGACTGCTGAAGCCTGGACTACTGGTTCTTAAATTACAAGTGGCCACATGGGTAAAGTAGGAAGGCCGAAAATGAGAAAGAGGGAGAAGGGAGGGAGATGTACTTCTGCAAACTGGCACCTCATAACTCTGACATGCAGCCAAGTAGAGAGAAAGCAGGGAAAGGGGGCGCACACACACACACACACACACACACACACACAAGGGAAGAGAGGGGGAACTGAACAGGAAAATGAAGTGGAATGTATAGAGAAGAGACAAGGGGGGAGGTTCTTCCAGAGGACATTGCTGTTGGGCTTCCGTCCACAACCAACCCATGCTCTGTCAATTTCATGCTCAGCAGCCCACAGGCAAAGCGGCAGTTTGCGTCAATGGAAGGATGCGAGGGTACAGTTAGTGTCGGTAACAGATGGTGTGCAGCAGACAACCAGACGCTGCTTTTATATTTCGATATGATCTATTACTTCATCCCTTCAGACAACCAAACAACCAGAGCAGGAAGGCTGCAAAGTTGCTGCTGAATCACACATCAAATCCAACCTCTTTGGGTGGAGTGCCTACATTTGCCCGCAGAGTGTTTGCGTGCTGAAGACAATATTGGTGGAGTTTAGAGTTTCCCACAGAATTAATTAGTTAAATTAAATTCATTATTAAATAATACCGTATATAAAAAAGATGCTCCACTGCAAATATAAAAAACTGAACAATATAAACAGCTGCATTGCTTCACGTTGTGTCAAACAAATAATGAGGCCCCTTTTCCTGAGAAATCTGCTTTTCTGACCTGCCCTGCTTCTACATCTCTCTGTGTTTGCCGTCAATCTCACCTGTTGCTGGTGGCTCTCCCCACAGTTGGGTGCTGTCGTCCTCCGCCGCCTCCTCCTCTCCTACATCTCTCTCTTCATTAGCTACAGCTATCCCTTCCTGACCGTCTCTTGCTGCTCCATAGTGATGGGCAAAGCAGTTCTTTTCAGTGTCGCCTACGGAATCGTTAAAATCTCTTCATTAAAAAGATTTGTTCACCGAATCGTTCAGTGCTTGACAGGGGCTCCGACTGCATAGTCCCCCTCACTGAACTGAAACACGGACAAACGTTCAGTTCAGCTCACTAACTAACTAGTAAACTGAGAACGGTCGTTTGTGAAGGATAGGCCTGTGAGCCAAGAATTTGGTGGGATAAAGATACCGTTTGCAAACCGAAATAGCATTAACACAAGCGCGCTCACACACACACACACACACACTCCGTTCAGTGAGCGTAGCATATTCTGTAGCTGTCCTCTTTTCAAAAGTAACTGCGTGTGTGTCACTGTGCACAGTAACGTTAAATGTTAGCTAGAGTTGCACAACAGGGTAAAAATGCCATATTGCGATTATTAGTCAAGACCCAAAAATGTATTATTTCCCAGAATTTTGGAGACTTTCCAGGCAT
This sequence comes from Coreoperca whiteheadi, assembly GCA_011952105.1. Taxonomy (NCBI): domain Eukaryota; kingdom Metazoa; phylum Chordata; class Actinopteri; order Centrarchiformes; family Sinipercidae; genus Coreoperca; species Coreoperca whiteheadi. Next base: position 11,456,960 of record CM022489.1, on the reverse strand, counting down.
ACAAGTGTCTCTTTCTGTTAAATGTCCAGGTTCGATGTTTACTACATGGAATTTAGCTGTATCATCCCTGTTACGCTGCCTTCCTCTCATCGCTACAGGACTGAATGTGTATGACATAAGTCTGTCTTATCTTACCTGAGTAGCCATCTTGCCGTAGTCTACCCAGCGCAGGGTGGCAAAGTTTGTGGACTCTGCGCAGTTGAAGCCATGGTTGAAGCCAGCATGGTAGCCATAAGGAAAGGTGATCATAAACTCCCCTTCATTCTGAGTTATCTGTTCACAGAGAGCGAAAAAACAGAACGAGGTTTACAAATCTAGAAATTTAACACATTCCAATTCCTTAAAAAGGTGTTGTAAATGAGATTCTAAACATTAATATTGCAGGCAACTATTTGCTATATAAAAATATAGTGGAGTAACGGCGTCCTGAGCAGAAGATGACGTCACACCTCCTCTGCCTGTGTTGTTATCACAGCCTCTCTGTGCTTTGTTTATACTGCTGCAGCTGCATGCGTGAGACTGTTAGTTCCTCATATGAAACGGTTCTTCTGTGAGGAGAGCGGTTTTTTCCTCATCTAACGCAGTGATGGTTGGTGCCCTAGTGTGACATTTAGTGGCAGTGAATGTCACTTTTTAAAAACAAAACAAAAATGCTTCACGTGTGCATGTCAAATTTAAAAAACAAATGCTTACATTGCCGTCGCTATTCTGTGAACTTAACTCCAACTGAATCCCCATAAAATTAATTTGAAGAGGAAGAAAATGCCTGGTCGCAATTATGAGTCCACTGCGGTGTCAAGTCTAATGAAGACAACAATTTTTATTTAACCTGCTACTTTATGAGATGCATTAATGAGGTCTCTCACATTATTAAACTTCCTTAATGTGGGAGACAACACTTGTTTCTCAAGCTCTGGTTGTCATTTCCTCACACATTCTTTATTGGACTTCTTTTTTTGTAACGGTGTTCTTTAATAAGAAAAAAGCTTTTGCCATTAGTGGCAAAGTTCATATGAAAAAAAAAAAAAATTTTTCGGGCATTTTTGACTTCATTGGATAGTGACAGCTTCGGATGAGACGATGTAAGATTTAGCGTGGATCGCGATAAAAAACACTTAAGTTGATCATGCTGAATTTCCATTATCGGGATAATCGTGAACATCCTCCCAAGAGTGACTTGAAAAAGCTGTCTAGCTCGCTAAAGTACAGTCCTATATTGATTTCTGCAATAAGGACTCCGCTTTAATGGTACGCGCTCTACCAGGTGAGCTCCTGGGGCACCCCACGATAACCTTTTAGACTTAGGTTAATTTAAGGTGTTTTTTTACACAAGTCATTTTTCTTTAAAGAAATTGAAAATAAAAATAATACTTCTTTTAACTGTGTTGACTATTCTTTCCACCCATTTTGCATGTCCTCTAAATGTTGTAATTTAGACTTTTAATTTTTACTCACTTATTCCTAATTTATGTCGGAGTGCTGAAATAATCAGTTCTCTATGCCTACACTTCCCTCTTTACTTTTTTCTTATTTATGATGTGTTGTTTTCAATTTACCCAATTGTTACTTTTTACACTTTTACAATTTTCTGACCGCTGAAGTATTATCTGATCTAATTCTAAAATATATTATATTATTACTCATGAGTCTCACACCCACAACAATTGCCATTGTGGTTATAGGAGTTCAACTCCTCAGAATGAACTTTTCTCTAAACTTTTCTGACTTGCGAGCAAAATTAATTCAGCCTAACATGACTGCTGCTCCAAGTGTAGAGTGTCTTCCCATGAGCTCCGTGTTATTCTGAGAATGTTTAAAAATGTGAGGACAAGTTAAGCACATTCTTTTTTGAATGTGTTGCCCCAAAACTTAAGCCCTCTATACGCCTGGCTGTGGAGCTCAACTTCTTTGTGAAGCCTGGATCCAGGCAATCAAGAGACACATCAAGCCAGACAAGGTGACAGCCATGAGGGGAGAAACCGGGGTAGAGGATGAGAGTGGGAAGGTAAACTTCCTCAACTAAAGGCAGTGGTTCAGATATCAAACGTCCCTTTTTGCTCTTGCAAAAACACAAGAAGATAGTTTTATTTTTACACATGAATCGAGAGAGGTACTGTAGGTGTGTAACAAGTAACATGTTCGCTGTGATAATGACGTCCTGAGGGGGGAGTGAAGAGATAAATGGGGTGGGGGAAAAACCCTCTGCTGACAGTGGAGAACTTGGTATGCCTGCTCTGTGCCAGTTTTTGTTTTATTCCATCTTCCATTAATTTTTGCACTAGGAGGATTTATATTGCCTACTAAACAGAACAAAAAAAGAAAGTTGACAAAAAAGAGCCAATTAATTTCCTATGACAGACACAACATAGGATCATTACTCATACTGTATCATTACTACAACCTGTGGCAGTTGCGATGTTTGTGTCAAAGCTGAGCCACTTAACTTCCCTTCCCTTGGTCATTCAAAACAAGCCAACTTCTTCTGCCACAAATGCTATCAGCAAGCATCATGACTGTCATTCAACACTGGCTGAAGTAAAGATGTACAAGCCTCTAATGATAAAACAGAGACTGTCCCCAAAAGACCAAAAGTAACCTTATTTTCCTCATGGTGACCAATATAATTTGATTTTATGTCATGCAACATGGACCAGCTGCCACTCACCCTGTCAAAGGGAATGCCATATTTCTTCAGGATGGATGGAGATATCAGCGTCATCTTGTGGCGAAGGAAGGCGTCACAGCCTTGGGAGCTGCCAGGGAAGAAGCCTGCAGGGGGTGACACCGAACACAGGACATTTATACAGATATTTCACTGACAATACCGAGAAACTGTCTGATAAAACCCATGAAAAACAATACAGATACAATAACATAGGCTCTACCACAACAAACGTATGTGTGGCATATATTTGGTATTTTACTGTATATGGCATTCTTTTCATATATGTATTGGAATGTTTTGAAACGTATTTTGATTTTATGTTTCTAATGTAAGCTATTCGAAAACTGTTTAGTGACAGGATGTTGCTGTAAGAGAGTTTTTTGGCAGTTTTGGATGACGGCTTAGTTGGCAGGTAAGTATTAAATAATAAAATTCCAGATAAGCATTGCCAATTAAACTGATTTCTCCAGCAGAAATGTAGCTGTTTACTATATTGTTGTTAATCCGACAACCTGGGAAAGGAAATCCAATTTCCTGTTGACATGGGCGTGAATTAATTTACTGCCCAAAGTGTGGAATAATCACATTACCACCGTGCATGTAAATGCATTGTTTGTGTGCCTTCAGGTTGGATTTCAGGGGATATCTGGTGGATTGCATTATGGCACAAAGAAAGACTACAGCACAAAACTGGGACTGCGTACTCTCACTTCCAACATTTTTTATCCTATTCAGCACGACCAAAGAGAAAACCTTGCCTGAAGAATGGAATGGCACAGAAAATTGTGTGTATAGATATTGCGCTATTAGTTTTAAGCTGCGGCAGAACTAACAAGATTGGAAGACCGCGGCTTCCAATTGTCTTAACCATGGTCTCATTTGTTTACGGTGTCATAATTAATCCCAAAACAATATCAGGAGGTCTAAAACTGCTGTGCTTCAATTGTTGATGTCGATGCCCCCAAGGTCACCTGTAAAAACAAAAACCATCTGCAGTCTTGCATACTTTACAAAACCACTCAAATTGTATATTGTGCAAATGTGTGATTTCAACTACTACAAACATATAAGCAAAAGTGCACTTGTATAGCTGCTGAAACTTAGCAATGTTACCTTTTGTGTTATAAAACAACCATCCCACTTCCTTAACAACACAGACTGCTTTGAGATCAAATATACCCCTCTGACATTTTGGGTTTTCAAAGCCCAAACTCTCTCTCTAAAACAAAGGTTCACTTTTGCTCTTGGAGACAGAGAGACTCAGACGGCCTCTGCATAATCAAAAGAAAGAATTTCTCCTCCATCGCTCACTCTCCCACTCTTTACTGTCTGTACCCGCCAGTGCCTCAAAGGGGGGTCCATCCAAGCCTCCACCCAGTTAAACTTTAATGTGACTGACAGCATAATCGGCACCCATTTCATCCTTCATTTTCACTGCATTGTTTCATCCTCTGTTCCACCCTACAAAGCAGGAGAGGGGGAGAGGGTCTCTATTCTCTCATCGCCTGGCTGCTTGTTGGAGCTGATAAAGGTGAATAATGTGCCGACAGAGCCCGGGTATTAATCCCCATTAAAATGCAGCTGGCTCTCTGAGCTCTCCGCGGGGTAATATTAACTTAAAGGCTTCATTCTGTCCTTTTGAATTTGAAAATTAAGTTCCTGCCTCCAACCCTACACCCTCCCACCCAATAAGTCTGAAGCCATGACTGAAATAATGCGGAGATGAGGAGCGATAAGAGCAACGGCTGTCGCTGTGTCAAATGTTTTTGTGAGGAGTTTTCAAGTAACAAGACTATTGTCCCAGCCCCATTAGGCATTCCTACTACGCTCATAAGTATCTTTTTAGGACCTCATAAACAGTTGGCTACCTGTGCTGACGATAGCTTTCATAGGTCAGTGGGTGCTTGTTAAATAACATTGGCTTTGCTGTCCTCCCACTGCCAGCTGCTTAGATAAAAAGAGAGAGGAAGGCTGCAATCGTTCTGTTACTGAAAGCTCAATGCCAACATGAAGAGTGATAAGAAATGTCTACAGTATGTATTTTAAGGTTGGGTTTCGATAGCGTTTCATCAATTCATGAGCCATTATTGAATTCTCTATCAAATTGGAACCCTTTTGAACCTCTCCTCACTGAAAATCCCACATAGTATAACAGAAAACATGATATAAAGTAAATTCTGCACAAAAAAATCATTTAATCTTTAATATTTAATTAAAGATTGTGTTTTTCAGCTACTGAGGAAACGTTAACTTCATTGACTCAAGCTACTTGTTGTCCAATTGAGAGCTATTCAATGATAAGTGTAAATTAATCATATGAAATACTTGTCCCAGTCAGCTAGGGAAGACTAACCACTCATTGATGTGTTAAATTGCAATACTGAAACAATACTGAAAGGATAACCAGGGCACATCACAGCAGCATCAATGCATCTGACAAACAATGCAGTCAGTGCACAGCACTTTGAGCATTTTTATGGCCATTTAACAACAACTTTTTGGGGATTCTTCAAAGACTATTTTGTGTACTGTGACTTAAGCGGTCAATATAATAGACCCTTCTCACAGCAGACATTTGAGAAGCGGAAGTGCAAGTAATAACACTAATTCTGGCTCCATTCCATTTCGACAGTAAGTCCACATGAACAAGGGCGTTGTGGAACTGAAACAACTAAATAAAAACAGCAATTATCATTGCTATTAATGTCTGCTCTGAAACGGATATATCTTATCTAAGGTAGTGGTTCTTTTTAATACTGATTTTTGTAAGGTTTTCACAAAGTATTTAGCTTAAGCGTGAATCAGACACTGATTAGAGGGATGTGGTGATTGGAAATGGGGCTCGCTGCTGCTGATGTGGTTCACCTGGATGTAAGTTACCTGGTAGAGGGAGGAGGGGCTGGTTTGTCTCAGCCAGCAGTAAATTTACAAGAATTTAATTCAAGATACATGACAAACTAAGTTAAGCAGTTACACTGCATTCAGACAGCTTTTGTTTTAGGTGGTAACAATTTGGTATTAGCCGGTCCAGCGCGGTGCTTGTGTAAACGTAGCGCCGGTGGATCAGACTGCAGACCGAGCAGGTTACATTGCAAATTATTGCTTTCTAAATGTTCACATGTTTATGCTTGTTGAACAGATGTATTGGTAAAGTATTGCTTTTTACTCGTGATGGTTTTATTGCACTTACAGTAACGAACGTTTTTGTCGTCAACTCGAGTAATCTCACCCGCCGCCTCTCTGCTGTTCTGACTGCGCTCCGTGTGTGCGCTCAGCCCCGACACAGAGCAGGGGAGAGGCTGCACCTTACGCAAGGTTTTTGACAGCGAGGTTTCTTTAGTTTATTTCTATGATTTCAACACATCCGTTGTTCACAATGTAGCATTGTTGGGGGGGGGGGGGACATTGAGTCCCCTGGGCAAGGCGATGGTGAGTTTACTGCGTCCTTTCAAATTTGAATGCGTCAGAGATGCAGGCCGCGTACTTAGCAACATCACTGGGACAGTGCTGTTTTTTTTTCTTTGAAGAGGCTGCTTGTCTGTCACAAATCACGTATTGTGCGTTACATTTTCCAGCCACTCCAGTGCAATAGAAGGACAGCAAGAGAAAGAGGCTATGCATAGGTGATTATTGATTTGCTCTCAGCTCTTCACAACAACAAGGACAAACAGTGTGCATCTATTTAATGTAGCTTGGATTCTGCTACTCTCCACCATCGTCCCCTCATCTTATACCCCACTCTGAGAAACATGCAATACACAAGTTAATCCTCATTGATCAAAACAGGGGATAGGAGGCGGAGGAGAACATGAGTGGTGGAAATAAAAAGGGAGAGGGGCAAGGAGAAATCTTATTTCACAGAGAGAAAGTAGACGGTTGAAGAAACACTTAAGAGTGGATAAAGACTATTTTATTTCAGGTCCTATTTATCGGAGTCACAAGAGATTCGGGATCTGAGACACAACACTCATGTCAAAACCAACTCTGGCTATATCATTCGGCAAAGCATGTAATGTTTAAGTAAATTAGAGATGCAGTCTGATGCACTCATTAAAAATGGTTCTAATGTATTTGATTTTGCCAAAATCTGCAATGCTCTTGGGCTGTGACACATAGCATGATGCAACAGCCAACGCTTGCTCCTCAGCACCATGAACAATCCATCAATGCACAGTCCGGACTGACTGGACTTGTTGTTTGGTCTTTGAAAGTTTCCACCAACTTATTCTGCAGAACACAGGGTTGATGCTGCCGGCTTCAATTCAACCAGCTTCTCCTCCAAATTCAGCATCTACAGCCCTCTTGATCTTTTTAGTACAAGTGACTGCACACACTTAGTGCTTCAAGCTGCTCTTCCTTCTCAAGCTCCATTTTAGCACAGCCAAAGAAATCTATGTTTTTGTATGTAGTGAGAAAGTGGGATATCAAAGTTTCTCACCCACTGAGTATGTGCAAAAGATGTTCAATGTGTGGCCCACAGCATATACCACACTGTTTCCTGTGAGGACCAATGTGTTTGCCAGACAAGAAACTGCGGAAAGGTTGTTTACTGTGAGTAGTAAAGGGCCCTTAACAGTGTTGTGCATGCTGTGCTTAAGAGGAATGAGGCAGGGTGTAGCTGAGAGGTGATACTTTACTGTACTTTCAATTTTCCCGTGCAAGGTAGAACCAGTAAGTGCGCTTTGGCTGTGTGTTAGTGTGTCTTCTGTGCATGTGTTAAGTGCGTAGCATGTGTTCGATTTCAGTCTGAAGCACTTACTCCTTTACTTAACGTGCATTACTGACAAACACACAACGCCACGGTACGTCGTGGAAGGCTAAAAGGCAAAAACAAATGGATTTTAATTGAAAGCATCATCAGGGCCTCACCTTGTGCCAGCCTCTCCAGCCTCTTGCCGTGCTCAGGTGGGACGCCATACCTGCAGACAGAGGGAAAACAAAGTGATTAGTTAAGTGAAATGGTTGGCCTATAATTAAGAAAGGTTTTCTTATTACTGGAATGGACAAGTTGTACCACACCTTATTCTCCAACCTGTTTACTTCCATTTTCTAAAATCTCTCTTCCACTTGCTCCAATATTCTTGTCAAGTAAAATACTTAACTCCCTTTGAATATTTTGTCATTATTTCAGGCGATTTTCCTAGAACCTCTCACTTATGTATAACATTTTCTCTCAGCTATCATTTCAGAATGACAAGAGTTTTACAAATTTGACCTATGATGCCCCTTTGGTTCTTTCTGCTCCTCAGCTGACTATCTACAAGGACTCCCCAAGTTTGATTGTGCAAGTAAACTGCAGGCCTATCAGATCATGACTGGGCTGCTTTCTTGGCATTTAAGATATCATGAAACCCCTATTTTCGTTGACTACTAATGGTATTGAATAAAGTAGAAGCGGCAATCACACAGATTCTCATTGTTAGCAAAACCACCGTTTTCCTACAGCTTGGCACGCGCTCCTCTCTTGTGCTGTGCGTTGAGGTTTTTAAACGCGCATAAAAGTTAAAATATCCTCAACTTTGCTGTGCATGGACTGCAAAATCACTTCAGCAAACAAATGTGTGCAAATAACGGGAAACAGAAAATACAATTTGATTTAACTCTGAACATACCTTAAGAATTAAAGCTGACACAATAGTATCAATCAGTAACAGCATTGTCTAGATACTTAAAAAAAAAAAAGGTTATAATTTGAAGGGGAAAAGGGAGGGTGGTAGAAAAGATTAAATGACCAGTGAAGGGCAAGACAAGGAGAAATTACCGTTTTGGGAGTGCTGGTTTATTTCACTGCCCTCAGCACTCACCGTTTTAAGAAATGAAATTACCCATGACATACACCTCGCCACCACTCCCTCCCCCTTCCATTTTACACATGCACACCTCATGCAAACCAATCATTATTCTTATCAGTGTTTCGTGGATGGTGGTTTTAAGTTTGCTACAATGTCGCTTTGATCCTTTATTGATTATTTGGATTTACTGTTTGTCTTTGTGCATTGCTCCCTTGTTTTTAAGCTGAGGTATATGTGCAAATTAGCAGTTAAGAGCCCCTCTTTTTGCATTTTATTATATTTTAGTGTTTTTCCTACTTTGACTTTGCTTCTGTTTTATTACTGTACAAATACAGCAGCCCTGTGGCAAGGTACTAACATTACCAATAATTCAAAGTGTTTGTACTGTTAATACATGAGGTAGGCACTATAAAGTGTGCACCATTACACCAAATGTCAGATGCTACATTTAGAAAGCAAGTTTATTTATACAGTAAGTGGGAGGGAGCCAGCGAAGCTCAAATCTGATCCATTCATTTGTGAAGTTATTACAACGTTCTTTATTACTGCAATTATTTCCTCCGGGTTGCTTAACTTTCCAGAGACTTTGGGCAATGAACTACGTGTGGGAAAAAAAAAAACCTACATCTCTCCGTCCTTACTTACTTCCGCAACCACATGGATGTTTGAAACAAAGGGACAAAGAGAAGTGAAAATTAAAAATAAAGAGCAAAGATGGAGAGATGGCGGGAAGCAACAACACTTAAGGGGAGACAGTAAAAGAATGAGCAAGATCATAAGACAGAGAGAGAGGGGGAGAGATAAAAATGTGAAACACAACGAAAGTCAAAGTCAATTTCAGTCAGAGGTGCCAAGACACGGTGCCACACTGCCACCTGTAGACGAAAGCTTAGAGCTTCAGAGAGACGCAGCCTCCGACAAGGTTTATTATTCTAGCCTAGATGTTCAAAAGTATCCCACGTCAGAGGCTTGTGACCAAAGTCTTTCATGCTATTTGGGAGTAAGCAAGTGACATTTGACAAAAAACAAAATGTATGGAAATTCAGGTTATCATCTCAGAGATGGAACTTGCCAGTCTAGTGAATAAATATGCAGTTACCTTTGCCCTGGTTTTAAGACCATGTAAGAACATAATCATTCTCTACATGTCTACATATTTTTCATTTGGGCATTTTGCTCTTAAAGGGTCATTCATGATGAGTAACAATAGTAATGAACCAGGTTGTCAGATCCGAGTTGTAATTTGTTTCAGTGAAAATAGGTCAACAATAAGACAAGTATTAACATCTGACCATTGATGTTTCACTTTACGGTTTACCTGAAACCTTTCCATCAACTGAAACCTAGCTTTGGGTTTTGGTATTTCATCACACCACAGAGCAACAGGCATTCTTGCGAGTGCCAATATGACAAGATAAAGCACTCTGACTTTGTCTCCATTTACTTTTCGGTACAGTACCTGTACCATGGCAACATTTCAATAGCCACCAACTACACCACACAAACTGTCCTGTATCCTTGTTTTTCTACTGTCAGCTAATAGTTGAAAAAATGTCACAATGCATTTTAGTGTCACACTGCATTTTAGTGTGCATTGTGAACACTTGTGTGCAAAAGCAGCATGCACCACTCTTTTAGCTATGTGGCTCAAAACACATTTTACAACTTGGATAGACTACACTCCCACTGCACTCATCGTTGTGATGTTAGGGCTGAAGTTATGTTGGGACCGAGCCATATCAGGGGGATAAAACAAGGTTGGTGTTAGGTATTATGTGTTAGTGTTTTTGCTTACCTAGGCTAAACACGTCAGGGATATACCTCTGTTTTAAAGATGATATTAATGTTGATCTTCTCATCTAACTCTCAGGAAGACAGCAAATAAGTAAATTCCCTAAAATGTCGGAGTATTCCTCTAAAAAAGGGTTTTCTGTCCTTGGGAAGCACCACATTGCAGAGTTTTCTGTGTAAATGTGCACACATCAGAGCAGCCCGCAGCAGAGAATATCCCTCAGATGATCCCTTCCATCCCAGCATCAAACTGAACAAATCAGCCGATCAGCGTGTCTCCTCCTGTTCCCTCCCTCGTAAGGCCACGGTTGCCATGGCAGCAACACGTCTGTCACTTTGGCGGCAGAGAGAGAAACACACAAATAAAAACAACACACAGCAAATGAAGGCTTGAACTTTTCCACCTCTCTGAGGAAGAGTATGATTTAGCTATGGCGGGACAGCATTTCTGGCATGTGGAATGAAGCTGTCATGATAGCATGAGAAGTGGCACAGCACGTGTCAGTGAGTTTTATACCACTACAGACGGGTGACACATTAAAGGAAAAACCAACATAAAGTGTCTTAGTAAGGTTTTGGGCCATCACTTGCCGCCAAAACAGCTTCAATGCGCCTTGGTATTGATTCTATAAGTCTACGGATCGCTACTGGAGGGATGGACCACAATTCTTGCAAAAGACATTCCCTCATTTGGTATTTTGTTGATGGAGGAGAACGCTGTCGAACACGTCGGTCCAAAATCTAAAAACTCTAGCCAGTTGAGCAGTCTTTGTGACTGAAGCGCCTTCCATCCATGCCCCAAAATGAACCAGCCTTCAAAGTCATTAAGATGTTTTCATTTTGCCGGGTGGATACAAAATCAGAATCAAGTGGGCCTGCTCAGCATTTGTATACATGCCACAGAGCACTATTGGATGTTAATTGCTTAATTGTACCATGCAGTGTACCTGTGTGGAAGCATCTGCACTCGATATGTTTCTCCACTCCTTTATTTAGGTTTTCTCTTGAATTTTTCACCCATCTCTATGTATGCATTCCTCTAATTTTGTGATTTCTAGTTCATGGTCATGCGTATGAACATTAAGTATTGCTGCAATAAAATGGTGAGTTTCTGTTTTTTAACATGTGATTTGTAAGGACACCTACACACAATTTCCGTCGGTCACAACTGTCTTTACAAATACATGCCTCCAATTACAACTAGGAGACTGACAAACAGTTTTTCTATATTTTTGTGACCTAGAAAATATTGGACAAACACATTTAACATTGGTTTCTAATTGTCTGCACTATCACCACATGCAAAACTCTTTTTGTTGTACATATATGCCTGCATGTACTGTGCAGTAGGGCTGCACAATTAAACAAAATATCGAAATCGCAGTACGGTCAAGTGCAATATCCAATTCTCAAAACAGCATTAAAATGATCTACTGTGGTGCTGCAAAGATCCCCTGGCCTACAAATCTGGTTCTCCTTTTAATAGTTTTTCATTGAAAATTATGCAAAAAAGGATAATTACATTTACATTTAGTCATTTAGCAGACGCTTTTATCCAAAGCGACTTACATATTTCCCACTAATCGTGAATCATATCGCAATCATAATATCTGTCAAAATAATCGCACAATAATTTTTTTACATATTGTGCAGCCCTACTGTACAGTATATGTATGTGCAAAATATACATCACACGCACCAGAGGGTATATTTAGACCAGAGGAATGCTCCGGGCAGCAGATCTCAAAACCTCTTGAAGCTTACAAAAAGCAACTACTATGGGACCTGTAAAGGCACCTTCAATCACTGCAAACACTAAGTCAAAGCCCAGAACACCCCACCCAACATCCAAACTGCAGGTACAACCCATCTAATGCTACAGGCAGCTCCCCATCTTTCCTCTGGGACCAAAAAAACAACAACTTTGAAACGAGAATGGTTCAAAACCTTTGGACTACAGTGGAGGTTGTGGACTGATGGATTTATAATAAACTCCCCCTTCCTGGGAAGTTGCAGCTGAGGTACACTTCAAAATATCCCTTTCGTCAACCTTTCCCTGCCTTTCCCCCCCATCACATGCTCTAAGGCTAATCTTTTATCTGACAGCAGATCTACTGGTGTGTGTTGGGGAAGAGGGGTTACAGAGAGATTTTCAGCAATGAAAATAAATAGAAAAAGAATGATGGCGGAATAAAGGCAGGGAGAAAGTGACAGACTGCTAAGACTGAGATCTGTTACACCTCCGTCAGCGCCTGTGTGTGTGTATACACCAGTAGTAATCGTTACGGTGGGGGTCTGACTTTGATGGGAGCCGAGTTGCAGGGGGAACAGACTTAATTTCACAAACGGCTGCACTATGAGAGGAGAGGAAGAGTGAGTGAGTGAGTTTTAAGGGGGCATGGATTGTTTAGCAGCCTGTAATTACCACACCACACAAATGTAAAAGTGAAAATGATTCAGAAAAATGGTGGGAAGGCTTGGTGAGCACTGAAAGAGCGTGACAGAGAGAACAAAACCAAGCAAGAGAATAAAAAGAAAGTGAGGGAAAAGAAAAAGCACGTTTAAAAAGAGAAATGAATGGTGTGCATCCATCCACCTAAAACTGGATTAGTCTTAAATGACGGCAATGCTGGTATGAGCAAAATAAGCGGAAGTATAAAGTGGAAGAAAGCAAGTTCGGAACCTAGAAAGTTAGAGACCGTTTAGAGGTCGCGTCTTTTGTGCGCACAAAATCAGTATTTTCAATGGCGCAACAATGGCGCTCAAAACTGAAAGTACCACTGTCGTGGCGTGCAGTTGTGAGGCAGGTGCGACCGTAAGGCAACCTCCCAAGCAAGGATGAAAGTCTGGCTGGCGTTTTCCCACACGATTTTAGACGCCACATCGGAACGGCCCCTAATGTGTCGGTAAACTGCAGACTCAGCACGGGCAGGTATCAGCTTTAAAAAGCCATACAGGCAGTGTGACAACTAATTTGACAATAAATTTAATACTGCATCAGTTAAACATTTGTCCAGATTGGGGGCTGGATATTAACTGTGACCATCCAGGCTAAAGAATAATACACACATAAACCTGTGCTGTGCTCTGTTAGCATGCCACTGCCACCACTGGTCTCAGCCCGTTGAACACCAGACTGAAGATCACAGCTTGTTGAATGTCATTTATGTGTACACACACAGTAAGGTGTAATGATACCTTCCCGCTCTCAGTGAGAGGTGTGAAAACGAGACAGGTAGATGATTTTAATGAGATCACATCACAGAGAGGGGAAACTGGTAAATCACACACACAGTGCACCACTCCAGGAGGCGGACAGGAGAGGGAGAAAGGTGGAGAGGAAGCATCCTGTGACAAAAAAAGATTGACAAGCAAACGGAGCAACACATACACACACAAACAGGTAATACTGTATTTCTGAATACTCCAAGTCTAGGTTGGATCTGCCACCACCTGCAGTGCCATGGATGGAAAACAATGTGAAGGTTAAAAATAAAAATGTAAAAAGAAAAACACACGCACAAGCAAGAGAAAATCAAGGGGCAGAAAAGGAGAAGAAAAATTTATTTTTCCGCAGGGATCAGAGACCTTCAGTATGCCAAAATGTAAAATAAATACATTTATATACCATTTAATGCCCCAAAAATATTAAAATTAAAGTAGGCATTAAATAATTTATAAAATGTTACAGATTGCTATTTCTGTTTTAATTTGCTTCTGTATTTACATTTACATTCATTCCCCCTTGAAATTACTTTTAATACATTTAAATAAGAAATAATTTATTTTATTTCTTTTTTTATTCATTTAAAATGAATTAATAAAATGGAAAATTAAAATGGGAAAGTAAATAAATAGGGGAATTAATACAAATCTAAATAAACACAGAAGCAAGTTAAAAAACAGAAATATCAATTTGTGTCACGTTGTATAAATTATTTAATACCTTCATTAATTTTTATATTATTTTTGGTGCATTTAATCACATATTATTTTATTTATTGAGTAATTTATTTATTTATTTTGGCAGTTCCGGTCCTCCATACTCCAGGCGTGGGTGACCGAAACAGAAGCACGTAATGGTACACACACACTTCACGGTTTAGGATGTTTTGGGGTCACGGTTCGGTACGTTTTCGGCACGGACAACAAACCAAAAAAAAAAAAAAATGTTAAAATGTAAACATTCAACAACAGTGGCCTTGATTCTTACTGGAACAGATACTGGCATATTGTCAATAAGAACAAATAAATAAACACAAATGCCAGTACTGCTCCATCGTAAGACTCCGACCTGTTGATAAATTCCTGGACAACTGCAGCATGCGCTCGTTTATGCAGAGCAGCACCACGGAGTGACTAACATGCACACGTTAAGGCGCATTATAGCGGGGTTCAAGTACTTTGACCATATGCTCAAATTCTGTATTCTGTTTCAGAACCGTTACAGCCCTAGTAATAATGATGCACAGAATATAAATCACTATCAATACCTATACAACAGCTGTGATTAGAGGAGAAAACAAGAGAGGAACACATTTACAATTTAAACATAACCGCCGGAAATGGTAGAAGATGAGACGATCGACAAAACTGATTTCTAGCATTATTCACAAAGTGTTTGTCCTAATACCTAAAAGGTCAAAACACAAATCCAAATGTCAAGCACTATCGAATATCTCAAAAGTAGAACCATCAGATGATGAAATAACCAATGACAAGCCTCAGTATCGTGAACACAACACAGCATGCCCAAAGTAGTACAAATAAAACAGCATTATAGTCAACGGCAGAGATTCCCAACACATTTCTAAGTCAAGTACCTAAAGCTTGCTGCTCCAGAAAAACAAGTCAAAAACAAGAATCTGAGAACGGTATATGATGTAGCTGCCATAAAGTTGCAATGTTTAATACCCAACAGAAATTTCCCACCCTCTCTCCCCCTGGTCTGTCATGAGTGCTTTGGACTGGTTCACTGAGACAAATGGGTTGAGGGCCCCTGATGTACACTACAGAGCAGATGAAACAGCAGGATAAGTGACATAGGAAGCTTCAAGGGGAAGCTCCTGTCCTAGTATGCTTTGAGGATTACCTTCAGTGTCAAAAAAAAGTATGTTTTTACCATCCTCATGCTTCAACCTGCTTTGTGATAATTAAAAAAAACAAAAACAAAAAAGCATGCAGTGGAGAGAGACCTGTCCAGAATTTAAAAAGGTAAGAAGTATGCAGCTACTGATTGTAATGGTACATGAAATGTGTAACTAGTAGATTGAAAATAACTTCAACATTGGATATAAAAGGTAAAGTGATGCATTTTGCAGGCTCCCTTATGCAAGGGTTTTCAAATAAGAACCAATGGATGACCTTTACTGGATTGGTCAATCATAATCAGTGACTAAATCAGAGATCGGAAATAACCCTAATCACAGTGTAGCCCAAAAGTGGCTTTGGATATCCTGAAACACCCACTGAGTTACCTATGCAGCATGACATGGCAGCAGAATTCCACACCTGACATCTGAAGTAGAGCCTCCACTGTTAGTACATAATTAGTAGCTTCAGTTTACACACACACACACAACAGCTGCGAGCTATAACTGTGCACCAAGCACAGGTTTGTAAACCAATTACAAGCTTAAAATTACAATTAAGTGACAGGACTGAGGCTGCGCTTAAAAAACAAAAAACAAAACACAACCCCCCCCCCCCCCCCCCCCCCCCCCGAAAAAAAAAAAACCAGTGACTGACCAGGACTTCGACTGTCCGAAGTGCAGGTAGTTGATGCTGTAGAGGTCCATGTCCTCTGTGTGCCAGGCAAACGTGGTCTTCCACATGCCAAAGTACAGGTAGGGAGTGTTGACACCCTCGATGACGATGCCACACTCCTGCTCCACCATATCCAGCAGTGTGTTGAGATGGCCAATGTTCCACTCCCGAATGTCCTGAACGGAGACAATAGGCATTTTTATGCATAGCATGTATTGAGTTACACTCAAAGTGGTCATCAAAGTCTATCAATGACCACCAGATGGTGGTGTAGTCAAGCAAAAATGTACTTCCTGGCTCCCTGATCTTTGATCTGGTCACCATGGTATCATTTACTGAGCAGGGTAGTAAAGTAACAGCAATTGGTGCAGAAAAGTAGCTCTCTCATATTAAGGACATAATATTACAATTAACAATAATCCATTAATCAGTTTATTTAAAATATGCATTCCAAAAGTGGATTAATTCATTAATGACTGGGTGTATTTTGATACACAGGCCGTCCAATAATATTTGTAAACCTGAAATTCTGAAAATTACAGATCTAAAAGGTCCACTGTCATTGAAAACCGTTAAAATGCTGACAAAGAATGCCAAAAATGGAGTAAATTCTTTTTTGTCCTCAAATCACTGAGTAATAGTCGTGATTAATAACCCTGATCAAAGTATCTAGCAAAATAAGCAGGGTTAGCAATTCAGCCCTAACCAATGAGCTCTTACACACTTCTTGGGAACACACAACCCTCACCTCATCATAGATGGAGCCACTGACATCTGCACCATAAATGGGTGACACAAATGTCAGGTTCTTCCAGTATTTCCTCTCTAGGTCGTCAAAGTCTTTGTGCTGGGGTGTGCAGTACCTGAAAACCGCACAGGACCAGTCATATTGTAAGCAGTGAGCAGGGAGATGGCGCTTTAACTAAACCCCCGTGGTGGCAAGCATACACCGTTAGGAGTAGTTTTCAGTGTTCAATCACTAGCATGTAGCTTGTTAGCAACTTTAGGCGTACAATCAGGAACCTGGGGCCACATAGGATAAACACATTCTTACTTATTCTTTCTCAAGTCTCAATTTCTGCTGCAGAAAAAGCAGAACCTTTGACGCGTTAAATAACAAGTTTCTCCAAATAGCTTTAACTTCTTATGAGCAGAAATGGAAAAGGGTTATGCAATATATCAACCTTTTTATTCTTTATTATTTTTATTAGTAGTAGTAATAGCAGTATGTCACATGTACATTAAATTTTACTACCCAAAATCCTCAATAAATAGAGTAATGATTTTACTGTTGTCTTTATTCAACTTCATTCACGTATTTTATGACCACTAGAGGGCAGAAACGATACTCCAAAACAAACCTAGAGCAACAGGGCTTAATACAGTGCATAAAGAAAGTATTTAATCCCCCTTGGTCTTCTTTATGTTTTATTGGTTTCTAACTTTAAATCAGTAAATTTAAGATCTTTTTTAACACTGATCAATAGAAAAAGACTCTTAAACGTTATTTTCATGTACAAAACTCAGAGGAAATCTCCTTCAACACAATATCCTTAATTATTGAACTCGGCAAAAGCTGCCACTTTGCAAAATAGTAGTAAACTTTGACATAACTCAGTTACAACTCAAGCAGGCAATTTTGTTCTTGCTGGAGGATCTTCATGCCAATCAGACACAAATGACATTGTTACAGGTGAAGGCTTAAACCGTTTGCTGGAGCATTTGAATAAGTGGTTAGTTTTTTAATTTCACAGCCTTATTGATAAACTAATGGTCCTTCATCATTATGTTATATATTTGATTTATTAAGAATTCTTAAAAAAAGGTCGTGTAAGAGGAATACTTGTATCATACAGGAGCACATAAATCTTAAATCACAAAAATATTAAAGAGCAACAATATTTATAAATGAGGCCTCCGGACTGGGGACCGACTTACTTCTTGCTGTTGGCCAGCTTGCGGTACTCGCCCACCGTCATAGACTTCTTCTGGATGTTGTACTGAGTGAAGAGACCCGACTGTCCGGTCACCACCTGCGTGATGGGAGCTGGAATCACCATGTCCTCGATGGTGTCGTAGGACCTCCGCGGCTTCCAGCCCTCGGGGGGAATCACCTGGTGAAGGAGACAGATTGTTAGCATTTATATTTACAATCAGTAAATGAATATTCAAATTGAGTTTTACAATGACGTGCAGCTACATCTTTTCACTCAACAAGAATATTATCAATAAGACCATCTAAGTTTTATTGTACGTTATTTGGGACTGGTACAACTCTCTAATCTGGAAGGACATTCAAGTCCTATTTTGTATACAACAGTCGATCCTTTTAATCTATTAATTATTTGACTGAAAATTGCCAAATATTTGCTCATTTCAGCTTTTTGGTTGTTAATGAAACAAAATATGGAATTGTAAGACCGGACTTTGTACTTTAATAACTTGTAATAAAAATGTAACGTAACAATTAGACCATACCATACTTTGGAGGACTGGATAAAATATGAGAGTGTGTGTCGAGTAGAGTATGTATATGTATGTGTGTGTGTGTTGCCCTCACCTTTGCCAGGCCAGCACGGTGAGCTCCTTGACTCTCCATGTAGACAATGTATTTGGCAAAGTCTTTGAACTCCTCCATGGTGGGCCGAAAGGTCATGATCTTGCAGCTGGGGTTCTTAGCACTGACTGTCGGCAGCGGTGGCAGCAGGGGGATTGGGGGCACCTCAGAACCTGAAACAAGGCCTGGGGCCGCATCTGGATCTGTAGGCTGAGCCGGGGTGAGATCTCCAGCAGCATCACGTTCTGAGGTCACCGCTGTGTCTGGGGTTTCAGCTATTGTTGGCTCCTGGGTGGGAATCTGGTCTTGGGGTGCTGCTGGAGCTGAGAGCAGGAGGGGAGGCTGGGGTGGAGTCAGGGGGCGAGGCTGGGGCAGGGTGAGGAGCCGGCACCGTGTCCAGGGGCATGTCGGTAGCCATTGGGTCTTTTAAGGGTTGCAGGTAAACCTGGAGAGGAGAGCACGGGCAGTCAGAGAATATCCAGCCTCTTTCAAACTGCCTGGACCTTTCGCCAAAGCAAATTGGGATCAGCTGCAACGTCAACAACATGATAGTGTTCAGAGGGTTAGGAGTCCAGACGTTGCAGAGTGCTTTCTTAAACTGAAATAATCCAACTTTTTCCAACATGACCAAAATGCATGGGTGGCTTTTTAAGAGCTAACAGAGTGAACGCAAGAATGAACAAAGTGCTGGTACAACAATAACTCTTGTTTCCATGAACACTAGCGACAAAATACATATCATGACCTCTTTTGTTGTAAAGCTGAAACGATAGGTCAATTAAATCAAATCAACAGAAAAAGGAAACTACTTTGATAATTGATTAAGAAGTAATTTGTTTAGCAAAGATACCAAACATTGTTCCAGCTTCTCAATTGTAAGAATTTGCTTCTGTGACAGTAAACTAAATATCCTTGTTTTGTCTGCTTACAACTCTCCAAAACCTAAGGGGCTTTAGGAAACTGTGATGGCCATTTTTCACTATTTTCTAGCATTTCATGTAGCCAGTTATTTCATAAACCAAAATATTACATCAAGAGGCAGATTAACTGCTAAAGAAAACAATTATTACTTGCAACCTTACTTTATTTACATCATATATGATATCAAAGAATGCATGAACACCCTACTTACAGCTACCACTTAGTAACATTTAAGAGGTAAAAACTAGTTTGTGAAACAAAACCTTAAATTTCCTTTGTGGGACACTCAAAAGAAAATAGTTATACTTATGTGTAGAGAATTAAATAGCAATCTGAAATAAAATGAACAAATTGTAACAGTAAAACATTTTTCTAACAACTCAGAATATTGTGGGTGGATATGACTAACTGAAGAGTTCACTTGTGCTTCGTAGAGTAGCTACACACAGGCTAATAATCGTGCTTAGGATGCTATCTAGGGGTTGTTGCATGCTCTGCTTCAGAGGGCACTAGAATGCACATAGCTGGACATGATCCCAACAAACCACACCCAACACCAAAGCAGGGTGTGCTTAACTGTAGATGTAATGAATTGCTATCAGCAAGACACATTTTAGTCATATGCTGAGAAACTGTATGCATCCTCCAAGCTGCATGTATCTTTTACTAATGCCTACAGTCATGTTTTGTATCACGAATTATTGTTATTTTGCATCAATATCATAAACATACAATAGCTAGCACCAATTACATTTTTGCCATTGCCAGATTACGGTGGGTGGTTCATAATACACAATGATCTTCTTTCAGAAAATCATGCGACCTTCGTCACCAGCAGGCTTCTAGCTGACCTTTTTAAACCAAATGATAACTTGAACTAGGGAAGCCCAGGAAATAAATCAGACCTGAAAGTCCCCAAAAATGTTCAACCAACAGAGACAAAGTGCCGTACTCTGTACTTTACTACTGCGTGACTAAGTTTCCTTGGATGTTGCAAAGAATTTGTTAATTGTTTTTGCATTAGCATTTAAACAAACAGCCAATAAACTACATTTTGTTTTTCTCACCACACCCACAACCCCTTTCTCCCACTCTGTTTGGACTAGTCGGGACGTTATGGCTTGACTTTGTTTTACAGGATATTTCCACCTCATGTCCTAATATTGATACTACTGACAACTAGTGCTTGCTTATTCACTGAACGAAAGTTGTACATAAACTGTAGCAGCCCTGAGACTTGTTTTTGACCACCCAGTGACACTAAGTACAGCAAACTCCACCCCGATAACTCCAAGGCTACCTGAAGGAACTACCTTAAGAGCTGAAACCATTAGTATATTAATATATCAAAAGAAAACTTATTAATAACTAATTTGATAATCCTTAGATTGTTTAAGTTATTTTTTCAAGAAAAAACCCCAATCTACTCTCTATCTCCAGCTTCTCCAATCTGAGAATTTTCAGTTTTATATCATTGTATTCTCTTGGACTGCTGATCTGTAAATAATGCAAGAAGAAAATCAACAGGTTGTCTTTCCTCTTACTCTGGAATGAAACATTTAATGTGATTTCAAATGGAGAGCTGTTGCTGAAATCTTCTCTTTTCACATGACACAGCATACATACTATATGGCTCTTATGGCTCATGCCCCCCCCCCCCCCACTACTTAATACAATCAAAAATGTGTCCATTCGGTTGTGCGTCAATTTTTAAAACACAACTCAGCCTTAGTCTCTGAAAATTACTGCCCACTTTCGTTGCCTATGTAGAGCTAAGTTATTCCGTTTCTGTTGTTCAAATTAATTATTCAGAGTAATCAAAACATTTAATTGCTTTGAACATCAGTTTTATAATTCTACACGAGATTTAGCATTAATTTGCCAGATCTTGATATATTTTATTTATTTATTAGTTTATGTGTCAGGGACAATGCAAAAAACATTGTAACAGATTACAATAACATGATAAACGTGTTGTATATGTGATTTCTAGCCACGGCTAATTTGTGATCCCTGTCCTTGGTTAGGCTTTTCTGCTTATAATGGGTCATAACATATCATCAATACCAAGAGTATATTAGTTAAATTTAGTACATAATAAATGTACTGTGACATGATCATATAAAAACTACAATATTTACTTTCATGTATGTTTTCATGTATTGCATATGTGTATGCATGCACATGTGTATGTTCCCTGTTCATGGCAATATATGTGCATGACCTTAATTTTATGGGTGTTTATCTACATGTGCACGAATGCACGTAGACTTTAGGAGTAGGGCTGAACCTAACGAATATCTTTTTATGAAGTAATAAAAAGAAACAAAGTATGCATTGCAGGGCATCATTCTGCAACAAAAATATAATACTGTAATGTAAGGCTCAAAATCATATTGCGATTGCTTTGAAAGATATTACGATTGCGATATGATTGACGATTTGTTGGGGTCGGTACCAAACAAACATTTTTGTTTCTTATATCTGTAGAAGAAGCTGTGTAGGCCAGGAGATCACTTCACTGTAATGATATTTTTTTCACATATTTTACCTTTATCAAATAATTGCAGCTTCAGCGACTTTGATATTGCACTTGGCGTAATCGGGATTTCTATAATATTCCGATTAATTTTGCAGCCCTAGTTCCTAGCAAATATTTGTTCCATACTGAACATGGAGGAGAAAGTGCTTGCTGCGGTCGCCAGTTTGCCGCCCCTGCCGAGGGCTGGCAGCAAGCAGCCGTCACACCAGAGGCTTCATGGCTTCTGGTGTGAACGCACAGTTAGAGAACAGATGTTGCCAGATCTCGCGAGCGTGTGTGGTTGAGACAGAGACAGGGCTCGATCAAAGTAAATTTCCTCCTGATCTGTCTGTCTGAAAAATGCCATTTTAATGTCAGAATGTGGGATGGGAATGGGAGCTATGTGGCTTATGAAAAATGGGTCCGAAATTTACTTCGGTGACTATGGCGCGAAATAATCTGTGCTCACATTCACTTCTTCCATTGGACTGAATTGACTCAGGACCTGCAGCTAGTCTCCTAAAGGGGCAAAGCAGTAGTAAAACACATGACACAAGTGAACCGTCTCGGTACTAAACCGTCTCCGATTTAGTGCCATCTAACGGTGAGGTTCCCAATTGCAACCAACTGAATACCGCTCGTCTCACCCTCCCCTTCCAAGCACCTTCCATGAACCTATGGTTGCCGCGAAACTCGTGAAAAACACCTCTCTAGAGCCAGTGGAAGAGGACCCACTCCCTCTGTAGATGATTATACACTAATGAAAACATACTTAATGGAATATTATATTCCATTTCTGCCATATTCTTCCAATAGATCCCACTAAATCTTACACACTGGTCCTTTAAAAGGGTGCATAGAGCACAGCTTTTGTCAGCAGGGAGGATAAAGTTGTGTAATTTAAGCACAGCATAGTTTTTTGCTATTGAAAGATTCTGAATCCTTCAAGAGAACTGCAATGCATCAAAAACTCAGTTTTTCTTTCTATCTCCAAACAAACAAGTGACATTAAATGAACTGTTTATTTCACAAAAACGCATGACAAAAAGCTATCGGTTTGAAGATTAACTTAGAGGACATTGGCACTGTCTCACACACACAAACACACAGTTGCCACACAAATTACATTTTCCTCAATGACTGTCCCCAACTGCAATAAGCGTTTGACTTTCCATCATATTGGGCAATATAGATGGATATAGTAATGATATGTTTATTTAAAAAGAAAAAAAAAGAAGATTTTTAGCTTTAGGATTGTCATGCAACATTTACATATGGTTTGGATAGTGCCAAATACTGTACAAAATAAACACACACACACACACAAAAGAAAAAACCCCAAAACACATTACACATCTCTAAATATGCATTGCATGCGACTTCTCATGCACAACTTCACACACACCTGCCTCTCACAGTGTTAAAACAGCACTCGGTGTAAATGTGACATTTCTCTTTTGTTTTGTGAGTTCCTATTACAAGGCAAGGCAAACAGACAATTCAACACATAATTTGCATGAAGCACAAACACCCTGTAGTACAGGAAACATGCTGGGAGCTTAACACGACTTAGGTTTCAAGCAGCTAAATGGAAAGACAAAGGTTTGGCATGTTTCGCTGAATTTAATATAAAACACATGTATCCCACTGCAACACAATTCTGTTTCCTGCTCAGTGACTGAGAAAGCATGTCTTCCAAAATAACTGACCGTTCATAAATCCACCCAACCAGCAATTTACAACTAGTTTCACGTTCATAACTAGTCTCACTCATCCAAAAATGTGCAACGTTATCTTACAAGCAAGGGTCCTCTTTCCAACTGACCTATTCAAACGATTAAACGCCACATGACCACCAGCTGTCTAACCACAACAAAAAGGGGCCTACACTGCCCCTTTAACTCCACCTGGGCCTTGTTTCAATACTGCAGCTCGCCGTCGTCCTTAACAAGTACTGGGATATTAACACTCAAACACTGTATTTGTCCCCCTGATAGTTGATTCATATATCCGGCTTGGGGAGAGTAAAGCGACGCTGCTCGATTTAAAAGGACCTGTTACTACAGGCTGCTGGTGCTAAGGGCGACGGTGGCTCTGCACAACTAACATGAACTGTTAGCATTTTATCTCAAATGACAGCGAACAAAAAAATGCTTCTAAATGAGTAAAACGTGGAACACACACTAACCTTCAATTGAATCTAGCAAAGGTGTACATATACGAAAAACCAACCGCTATATTTGGACAGAAGTAGCTACACTTAACCGTGTCTTAACATATATATTCTCAGCTAACGCTGGCTAGCTGCTAGCTAGCTAACGTTACTTCCATATCTGCATTTAGACAAAACACCGCGACGACAGACACCACACATCACAATTACACGAGAATACGGTCTTCGCGATTGAGTGCAATGAATCCCGTTTGGGAAATATTACCTCCTGCAACAAAGTATTGTCCTCTCCCTGTTTCGTTCAATCGGTTTGGTTTCGTTTAGTAATTCCCTGGATCAATTTTCCTCTAGCATTAGCTAGCTGAGGCTAGTCGGAGTCACGCCCACCTCAGAAACTACGCCTTGAGATTGGTTGAATCACCTGGATGATAGAGTTCTTGGTCACAATCCAGATTATATGATTGGTTTGTCCAGTTATAGACACACAAACAAACCAATGAAAATAGGGACTCACTACCACTCTTCCCCGGTTCTCGTGGTTATCGGACGTGCACGTCATGCACGTAGACGCTGCCGGGTTCGCTAGAGACGGTTATGCTCCATTGACCACTGCAAAAATAAAACACCCTCAGTGCAAACAAAAACATTTTTAACCAGTATTCTCAGGATCCCTGTATGAGTCCAATAGTTTGTGTATAACCCCGAAAACCATGCTCTAATACTCAAATTTCCTTATCCAGTTTCTCTGAATCTTGATATTTGAGTGACCTTTCTACCTTTCAAAATATGATCTGATTTAAAACCAGCTCTTTACTTAAAAGCTATCATTGTATAATTGGTCTTTTAGCCATGTTGGGATTTTAAAAAGGTAAAAACCAATTACTTAATTCAAGATCATGGCTAGATCTTTCCAGAGAGGGTTGCAGCAATCAATATTCATTATTTAATAAATGTTCATCGAAAGTCACCCAAAACAACAAAAATATCTAATTTTCACTTTTTTATTGAATAACACAATTCTGCACCAAACTCGTGCAAGCAATTCTAAAACTACATATCAAAACTAAAATGGACTAAAAATGATACGGTTTCAGAAAATATACATTTCCCAGTCTATGCCAATCTTTGTCTCTACATCAAAACTCAAAAGTGCCGACATGTGGATGACATTGTCACACACTGCTGGTGAAATTTGACACCCAATTTTCATGAAGGACAAAGGTAACAGCAAAAGTAGTAATTAAAAAATTTAGATAATTTAGTTCATTTTCAGTTAAAATTCCAGGAGCACTTTGTGGAATTTCCTTAACATTTCAACTTAATGCAAGCATTTTCTTTTATGTTTTTAAATGGAGGTCAGGTAGTACAAGTGACCCCAGGAGACAATCTGACTGAACACCCCCCCCCCCCCCCCCCCCCCCCCCCCCCCAACACACACACGGCAGTAATAGATTATTTAAAAAATAAAAGATGAACAAGTACAAATTTTAATTTTAGCAAAAAAAAAAAAAAAAAAACACAAATAAAGTTTCTTGACTCAGTTAGGCTTACATGTCAGGGACAGTGTCTCAAGAGCTGGATAGATGGGAGCTCTACATTACACTCTTGGTTAAGCACGTTTGTTTCTTTGGACTTTATCAAAATGAACCTTTTGAATAACGGGAAATCAAATCTACACCGCTGAATGTAAAGGCCTTAAGAATCTCATGTTTTGCATTCAAGGTATTTATCACATTCATAGTAACTTTTAAACCAACCCTCACAAACTTTATATATATATATATATATATATATATATATATAATTACTGTACGAAGATATTGAAGGAACCAATACACAAGTTAGAAAATCCAACCACATTTGATGACACCGCTCCCCGAGAAGACACTTCCCCTAGGACTGCTGAAGAGCAGGTAAACCAAAAAAACTTAACTGGTTCAGTTTGTGCTTGTAGGTTAGGTCTCATCTACACTTTATGGAGCAGCTTTAGTTTCAGAAGGCCTCTTTTGTCAAACCAAAAAAAAAAAAAAAAAAAAAAAGGAGGGCTTTGTTCACTTGTCATGTAAGTGCAATTTCAATCATCTGATCATGCCAGGACACAGGAGGTGTCACATTTGGAAGTCTGTCAAGGCGATATTATCGATAGTCCGTTTTGTCTACTTTGTCAGTTGATTTCTTAATAAGAAATCAAGCTGCATTCTGTTTGTAAACACAGACAAACAGAACAAGCAGGAGATGTACAGACAAGTACAGAGCTACAGGAGACGCAACAGAGCCTTCCAGGTCAGATATGAGTGTAAACTAATTAATATCCAGACTGGTCAGATTTTGAAAAATTGCACCGAAATGAAGACCAAACACAGCCAAACTAACGGCAGACCAGATGAGATCCAGATTCTAATAATAGCCTTGTACAAGTTAAGGAAACGGCTAAACCAATTTTGACTTAGCGTTCTCTTCAGTGCTAAACATGGAGGGATTTCATTAAAAGTAAAAAAAATTTTACATTACGGATAACATTAGCATTAGTTAATGGAACAAAACGGAACGCTGGGAGTAAGATCACGGTTGAACATATTAACGGCGTAATGGTACAGTTACAAAGGAATTTTCAATTTATCATTGACTACACATCATGGCAGATCCAAGGTAAAAAATGGTATGTAGCATTGAAGTCCACAAACATTGTAGTTTTATAATCATAAAAAATATATTAAGAGAAACTGATTCTTTATTGCCTCTAGTGAAAATTCCCCTTACAGTTTACTTTGCGTTTCCTCGAGGGTTGAGTAGGCAGAACCAATGATCATCGCCCATTGCTGTACCCTGGGAAAAACTGATTTAGAATGTCTTGCAGGGATTTGTTGACGGCCATGGAGTAGTTTTTTCCCAGGTCGTGCCTGCAGGCCGGGCAGGTGTAAACGTCTGCTTTGAAGGACCGCTGAAGACATTCCTGGAGAAAAAAGAAACCGCTTTCAGTTCTCAGGTGCTCTGTTTACAGGTTGCTCTTGTGTTATAAAATATCAATTTGTGATTTTAAGATTCATTTCTTCACGACCTTCTTTAATTAGTGGTTTCCTGCATTCCCCAGAATGCAATTTCACAGTTTCAGTTTTTTTTGTCAGAGGTGGGTGTAAGATAACCATTCTAACCCCACCCCTACTGCAACAATAAAATTAGGGCATCTTTTAAGTCATATCATTCATCAAAAACATCCCTCTCAAAGAACAAAACTTTACAATGAATTTAAAAGATGTAAATGTATCTACAGGCTGAAAGCTCATCTATTTAAGGGCAATGTATTGCTTAAGAAGTATAGCCATGGAGACTTGTTCACTCTTTTTACACCTGTTACTAAGTTGTAAATCTATCAGTTCAACTTTCTATAGATTACTTGGTCACTCAGGATCACAAAATGTAGGACAATGATGTTTCTTACCCTGCAGACATTGTGTTGGCACTCTGTGGTGACAGGCTGATAGACCACCTCTTGGCAGCAAATGCAGAGGAAAACTTCCTCAACTTTGTTTAAGAATTTCTGCGGGGAAAAAAAAGGTGTGAAAAGACATTACAAACTGTTCCATCACTAAATTGTTTAGAGTAGGAGGTTTAAAGGTGGGATATCTGATACTAATCCAATACATGTCTTGTCAAATTCAGCGAATATGTCCTCACAGTCTGCTGTCCTTTCAGTGTATGCACGGAAAAAAAAAGGTCAGTGTTTGTACTCTGTACTCAACTCTGAACAAGGGAAATAAACAAAGTGGCTCGGATCGACATCACTATTCCAGCCATGATTTGTGATGGCGTTAAATTAATTGCCCACGGACATTCAGCTTACTTTCTCGTTTGCCAAGATATGCTGTTGTTGTGTTTGCTATAGTAGCAGGAGAGTTGTGAGTATCGCTGTCTGGAGCTGGTGAGCTGCTCTGGGAAACTGCCTCGTCCTCTTTGCAGCAGCAACTGTAGCGACAGTTTGCAAACCCACAACCTAGCTAACTTTGGTTACGTTACTTACTGTGCCGGTGTTCGCTCTATAGCCATGGTATTGGATATCTCAGGACTCACATACCCCACCTTTAAAGTAGTTCTCAGTAGCTTTTCTTTTACTGACAGACACAGCCCTGTGCTATTTCCTAAGCGTGAGAGATTTCCTGAGCCCCTCAGTTATCATTTTCAAAAAATGACACAAACAAGCTCCTCGTCACTCTAAACAAAATACCCATCTGGAGACAGCTACATCAGACTGGGGATGGGCAATATGGCTTATAAATAATAGATATTTTTAGGCTATGCCACAAAATATCCAACAGTATATAAAGTAGTTCAAATTAGCTCAACCACAAACACCTACAGCAGTAAAATGCAACACACATTAACGCAGCAGTAATAATCCAGTAAAACACTGACAGGGACCATTTTACTGCCCAATGAGTACTTGCAGAACTTTTACTTATAGTGGAGTATTTTCACAGTGGGGTTGGAATCTTCTTCCACCTCTGGTTAGCACACTCACAGCCTAACTGCACCTGCGTTACCAGCCGAGCCTTCCCCATTTAAGGAAGGGAGCCTTGTGGGTAACCAGCAGTGGTGTTGTGAAAGTGAGCCTTTCCCTTACGTTACTTTAGTCAGTCATAAAGTGTGTAGATGAGCTCAGGTTGCAGTATAATAGTTACTGGACAGCTGTGTGTTGTTCGCGCTGCCACAGAAAATAAACAAAAAGCCCCCGTTTATGTAAAGTTACTACGGCATTTTCTTGTACTCTTCACAGCAGAGTTGCTTCAGACTGAACAGCTAGCTAGTTAGCAGTTTCTAATTATTAGGCTAAAGTCAATTAAAATAGCCTAAAACCAGAGGGCTCCCAAATACATTTTGGAGTAGGAGTCACACAACCAAACCTTTTCATACTTGCCATTTTACTCAAGCAAAACATCCACCGAAAGCACAGCATTGTTGTCAAACGAACTTTGTATGCAAGAGCACAGTTGCAATTTCTTCTTTAAAGTTATCGCTATAAAAACCAGACTCAGCGTCCACTTGAACAATGAGAGTTAGCATTTGCTAGCGCAGTCATTCAAAGTGCGGCTGCTAATCTCTTGACATGTGGACTCACGTGGTTTAGAAATTTCAAGCTGTATTTACTGCTTCATTGTTCCCATCTGCTTGCAAACAAACAGACCCACAGTTCCCCCTCAAACAAAAGCTTAAACATTTAGAATCCCTGCTGGTGACTTCAAACACATAGCCATCCTCACCGGTCCAAGGGACAGTGACTCCATGGCTTCATCCCACAGCTTCTGGTTTGGCTTGTCATTCTTGATGAGGGTTTTCTGCTCCTTAGTAAGCTTGTACACTTCTGCCTTTATTTTCTTAGGATTCTTGACTGGTGAGGTCTTGGGGGAGTCTGACAAAGAAACACATTTTAAAAATTCACTAAGGGGCTGTGGAGTATAAAAGATTAGATTATCGTCAGGTTTTGACACACTACAGATCCCCCCCCCCTCCACATACACGAAGAACTTACCACTGCCCTGAGATTTTCTCTTCCTCTTTGCCTTGCTGGGTGTCGCCGCCTCTTCCTCCACTTCATTTTTGTTCTCTTTCTCTTTTTGATACCCAGCAGGATACTGGAACAAGATTGAGTTAATTTAATTGAAGTTATTCTACTGCTAGCGATCAGCACAAAGTACAAACAACATTTGCATGCTTATCAACATGTCTTTTAGCAGGTTAACTTGGAGTACTGTTAAAAAAACAATACACATATTCATTTAAGAATTCATGTTTGCAATTTAAATAAACAGCTAAGCAAAATTCTGAAAGATTACATGGTACACCTGAAGTTTTTTGCACATGTCCTTCTTAAGTTTTTCAATAAGAAGAGGTGAATGGAAAGTCAGTTCATTTCTAGTCAATATTGTATTTAAAGTATTGATAGTTTTGAACTGTGAACCCTGCATTGTGAATCTAATTGCGTACCTCCACTTTTTATATACAAAAAGCCCTCTTTGTATAATGTAGTCTGAATGATCATCTCTACCTGCATAGCGAGACCGAGCTTCTTGATGCGGTCCTTGCCATCTCTGGTCCATGGTGCTGGCTCATCATCATCACGCTTCAGCAGATACCGCCACACCAAGAAGCCAGACTTGCCTTTGGCTGGCCAGTACTTCACCACCTGAAGGATGTCAATGACAAAGTAAAACTACAAATAGCTCAAAGTTACAAGATTAATAATCAAACATGAGTTACTCAAACTAGAGGTAGTTGTTGGCTTACTGGTTATTCAGTTATTGTGAGGCTAACCAATTAATTCTATGTATATATTTTAGCAGATCTTTGCAGTTGATCATTTAATTGGCACACCTTCATTAGTAGTTCAAATGTTGGTATAATTGTAGTCTATCAGCCAGTTTGACAAGTCCCCTTCCCCAAAGCACACACAGAAACTTGTCCAGTGTCCCTCATACCTTATATATCCCATCATATCGGTTTCCTTCCTCAGGGCTGTATTTACTGTGCTTGCGACCCTTGCAGCTGCGCACAACTCTAACTGGTTTGCCTTCTTTCCAGTTCTTGGACTCCGCTCCATTTTTGTCATTGACAGGGACGTTGCAGTTGAGAGCCAGTGCCCTGGTGATTTAGATTTGCAAAATAGAAGTCAAGCAAAAACTGATAATTCAGAAATCCTGTTGATTAAAAAGGCAGTTATAATGTGCTATGTCCTTTAGCGTCATACCGGTTCATGTGGGTAAGTGTCTGATCACATGATTGC
Source organism: Coreoperca whiteheadi (assembly GCA_011952105.1). Taxonomy (NCBI): domain Eukaryota; kingdom Metazoa; phylum Chordata; class Actinopteri; order Centrarchiformes; family Sinipercidae; genus Coreoperca; species Coreoperca whiteheadi. The sequence continues at coordinate 11,425,999 of CM022489.1, read as the reverse complement.
TCAGCGGTCCTCTTGTTTCCAGAAAGATCTCGCCCTCCAGAGCCAGTGTAAGTGAACTCATTACCATCATCCTACAATGTAAGACACATCACATTAAGATCTGCTGCACACACCTTCTCCGTAGTTTTAAACTCTTGATTATGTTTATAGAAACATGGGTTTCATATCATAATGAGACACCCTTTCTAATAACGTTAAAACTAATATTATTTCCATCCTCTGTTACTCTTCCTGAGGTCTCATCTACCTCATTAAAAGTTATCCTCGACACCAAAAAATAAGAAAAAAACAGCATACCACGTCATCCTCATAGCCACCTGCCAGGACCAGAGAGTAGGCACCATCATTGCTTCTGCCATGAATCCCAGCTACATGTGGCCTGTGGACGCCAGATTCACTGACCTAGAAAAGCCAAAGAATTTTACATTATTACTAGCCACTGGAACAAATGACCACAAAAACGTTTGTATTGTTTATGCGTTATGTACGTTGCAACAGTTTCTTCATCAGCATTAATTCAACTGTGCAGTTGTGTGGACTGACCTGCACTCTGAACTTCCACAGGGAGCCGACGGGGATGCCGGGGATTGGGCCATAGTGGTTGGACGGGACGATGGTGCACTGCTTGGTTCGACCAACACAGGCCATTCCCTGGAGGGGGAGGAGTAAATGGTTTGTATTTTAAATGTTTGATGTTCAACACAAAGTATAGTAACATAGCTAGTTGTCTACAAGGACACTACAAGCGTATTTCTCACAATGTACTGTAACCTGTGCCGTTCTCCACCTATCTTTGCCAAGAACCTCATTAGTACAACATATTCACTGTTGGTCATTTCAACAATGATAAGAAACAAAACAATGTTTTTATATTTTAAAACTGCGATAGTTACATGGGGTTTACTGGGGCCCCATGCCTAGAAGCTACTTACCCAAATCATCATTTTAAATCTCAAGATAAATGTAAATGTAAGTGGACTGTACTTGTATAGCGCCTTTCTAGTTGTCCAACTACTCAAAAGGGCTTTCACACTACAAATCACATTTACCCATACACACACATTCATACGCTGTTGGCAGGAGCTAACTGCCCATCAGATCAAATTAAACTAACCATTCACACACACTCACACCGAAGGCACAGCTTCGGGAGCAATTTGGGGTTCAGTACCTTGCTCAAGCATACTTCGACACATGGCTGGGGGAAGCCGGGATCGAACCGCCGATCTTCCGATTGGTAGACGACCCGCTCTGCCACCAAGCCACAGCCACCCAGATATGATCACAATATTTTTTGCACCACTGAATAGGATTCACTGTCTGACAGCACTCACCTTGCCCCAGTCCCTCTGGCTAGAGGAGCTGGCTGACGCCATCTTAGCTTTCTTCTTGCTCTCCTTCAGCTTCTCTCCGGCCAACACAACCTCACTGGCATCATTACGGCAACCTGGGCAATACCTGAGACAGCATGGCATGTAGATCAAAGGTCAAGTCAAGCATAACATATCATTATGCTTGACGTATTATTAAAAACAAGTGGCTTGTTGATTCAGAAACACAGCTCTGACACTTCATGACTTAAATAGTCTAAAGTTGCACAAAACATCTACAAATGGAGCTTCAAAAACACTTGAAAACATTCCTGGCTTTATAAAAAAGGAACAGCATCATCCAGGCCAATATTGAGTGCACTGGAAACATTTTACACATACAGGTCACAAACGGCGCAACAATTAGAAGATCGCTCTTTGATCATCCACACATGACTGGTAATTTCCTAACTATATATTCAAACAAATGTATTAATGAATTGTGATGTTCTGCCTCAGATCCTACTGACCAGTCCTCATCTTCTGGGATGGAGGTGAGCGGTGGGTTCAGGCAGTAAATGTGATAGGCCATGTCACATTCATCACACAGCAACTGTTTGTCAGGATCCTGCTTGATGCCACAGATATGGCAGTTACACCACTGACAGTTTTTTTTGGGATCATCCTTACAGTGCTTGCACTCCGGTCCATTTGATCCTAGAGAATGCAGACATTTCATTACACAGCATTTTCAATATGATGGGGTTAGGCAGGTTCCATATGTACCAATTAACATCAACTGTTCACACAAACAAAGTGAAAATCCCTACCAATGTCAATAGCTTCTGACACACAGCTTTACAATTTAAAAATTTCATCCTTAAACCTACTTTTTAGTGGACTCTCAGCAGATCCAGCTGGGGTGTCACCCAGTGAACCAGGCTCCTCGATTTTGTAGATTTCGGTCAGGAACATGATCCGGCAGTCATTAAGAGAGTCACCAGCATCACTACAAACAAAGAAACAAACTGTCAAAGTGTCCTGCATCGTGGCAATAGAGTAGTAAATTCTCCTGCTAACAACAACAACAATAATAAATATATGTGAATCACTTGAAAAGCATAGAACAGCAAAAACATTAAACTTTGCAAGTATTGGAAAACTGCACAGACAAATGCAGCCGTATATAATAATATAAAAAAGTAAGACAATATGCTTTTCATACTATCATCAAAAGGAGACTAATGTACCTCTTGCCTCTAGGCATACACAAGATCCAAATTCACAAACAAGTGTTTAATACCGAAACAACTTAAAATGTTACCAGTACACAGTACCGTGCTCTGTAATCTACTTTGATACCACAGTAGGAAATTTACTTGTCACCTGCTACTGTGGCTTTCAAAAACCCAACAAACCTTGATATATAGATACAAATGGGACCACAAGACGATGCACACCTGCCAATGCAGCAGGTTGAGCAGTCATTTACTTACATATTTGACTTGTGGCAGCTCCTCCTGCTCTGTGTGCTACTACAAGACGCAGTAACTAAACCATTACATGCAATGAAGCCTTTACCCAAGGATAATCTTGGCGTAGATCTCTCGGTGGGTGCGCGTCTCCCTCTTTCTCTGGATCTCAGCGTCGTACCAGTAGCCACGCTCTTTGGGGTCGTCTGGGTTGTAGTTGACCATAACAACCATTCCTGGCTCCAGCTGGTGCCACTGGTACACCGTACGGGCCCGCGGGCGAACATCCTTTACCAGCAACTGAATCACCCCATTCTCTGGGTAGCTGTGTAGTAAATGTGATACCATATCAGTTTGCAGTTCCGAGGCAAGTCACACACCACCACAGGCGCTTCCTACACAGTGCTGCCACTGAGCGTAGCTGAATATATAAAAGTACGTTTGAATGGTGAGGATCTGGATCACCAGGAACTGCTGGTGTAGCAGGTTTGAACAACTATGCCACTCACATGAACGTTCCTCCAACACTAACACACTCACCCACACAAGAGCACCTTTCAAGGAGGGCAAAGCCAGAAACACCACAGAAAACCCAACTGTTATGGCTACAAACTCATGAAAAGTTAATATTCTTGCTCAATATCAATTTTAGTCCCACAATGGAGATTTCAGTGGCAACGCCATTGCCTAAGAGTTCAAGTCTCTGAATATGAAATTGTGCCATTCAATGCGGATCCGTCCTAAGCCTTTTGTGCGAACCTGAAACAGGAAGTGGTCGTTTTAAATTAGTAGTAGATTAACGGCAGCTTATTTCAATTCAGCCAATGAAAGTGCACGTTACATTTCCTAAATGGTGATTTGGTGGTCTAAATTAGTGCTTTTTAATCTACTGAGCTTCTATCCAGCAATTTCCTTCACATATTTACACTATGACACAGGAGACAATGGTTCCATTGTGTCCATTATGATCATTTTAGAACTTTAATGTTGCATGTTAAGTACACTGACATTCCCTCACTGCACGCTCTGATAAGACTATGAAGCTCACTTATTGAACCGAAAATATGCTCACTGTGACTGAAAGATAGGGAAGTGACACCAATTCACTGAAACATGCGTACATGAACTATATCTGTGTATCTTCCCCTTTAGTCCTCTTCTGCTGTGGGAGCATCAACAATAATCTTCTCTGGTTTACAGTTTTGTTTAGGTTAAATAGTTCAGTCTGTTCTTGAGAAGAAAAAAACCAAACATGTTAGCACTCCATCATCTTCCTGCATCTTTCAGCAAGTCAACATAATCCCACCATGATTTATCAGTTTTATTGCTTGATTCAGCAATTCTGATGTTCAGTTGTATGCTTTTAGTCATAAACATTTTCTCTGCTGAAATCCAATTAGTTTCTCCTTCTGTAACTATAATTCCTGACAACCAAATCAAAGCGCTATATTACAGATGGTTGGCTACTTAAAACATTTAAAGTCTGCTCTTTTATGTTAATACGCCAATAGCTGACAGAGTGATTTTAGCTGGGTTCAACAACAGTTGATTTTCAGGTTGATCATGACAGCTTTGTAATAAAGGTCTCATCTAACCTGAATTTTGACTGACACTGATGATGGGTAATAGAAAAAGGATTCTTACTCTTCATATTTAACATGGTACAGTATCTCCTCCTCCTGTGCCTCAGCAGCATCCTCTTTAGGCATCTGTGTTGTCTTAGTAACATTTACGATCTGGGCCTCAAACCATGCCCCCATGTTCAAGTCCCTTGCATCCACCAGCTCATTGATCTTCAAAACACAGAAAAGAAAATGTTAAGATTGCTGATCATTTCCCCCCCAGCGCAATAACAACCAAATGTTTTTCTAATTTTCCCAGAAATTTGATTTTTATGTTTGTTTATTGCAAAATGGCTCATCTGAATACGCCGAGTCTTGTCAGGCCTTCATCCTAACATACACCAAATTTGAAAACATGGAGTAATAATTACACATTTTTACAATGTCTATAAGTAGTTCCGAATTACCTACATTTGTATACCACCTATCCCTAACAAAAAAAAAAATTTACTTTCCCCCGTCGCCACAAAGTAAAAGTAACCTGTAAGCACTAAATACAAACACTTAATTTAATCCCAACTACCAGCTTTAAAACCCACCTTATAAAATCCGAACCCCGGATCAACGAGCTCTGGTGTGTTTGTCTGAGCCGAGGTGCCGGCAGTCTGACCCTCTACCTCGCCGTGAGTTGAGCTCTTGTCAGAGTCACTCTGGGTTGAGCCACAACCAGAATCAGAGTCTGAGAGCTCAGCTTCTTTGTCCTTGCTTTTGACGACATCAGCAGGAGCCGTCTTCTGTCTAACAAGCAGTTGCACTATGTCGTTTAGGCCCACGTTGTAGTCGAATATGGTATGGCCGTCCTCCATCTGATATAAAACAAAAAATATACGACATGGTTAAAAAGGACAAAAGCACTAATACTTTGAGGAGCATTCAGACTTTAACTTAATGGGACACAAATACCAGCATGAAGAGTATCAAAGAGCCTCACCTGTTTGCCGCGGTAAAACAGCCTCTGTCTCTCCGGCTCAACCTTGAAGAGCTCCATGATTTTGAGACGCAGTTCATCCACCTTGGTGAGTTTGGACAGGGAATCCACCCGGTGGGTTTCCTTCCCATCCATTGTGCGCACTTGAATCCACATTGCAGCTGCCCTGTGTCAACAGCCAAACCGTGACCCATTATAGCCACAACATTCATTGCAATTATTTTTCTAGATACTTTAAATAATCGCAGTAATTTGCTTTGTTTATTGGATCCTTTGATCATATACAACTCCAGCAGACATCAGTGATCAGAAGTTTAGTCCATCAGCAGCAGCAAAATTTGTCTGCTAGTAATTTGTATTTATTTGCATTTAAGTCCAACAGCATCCACTGCAAACAGCTTTGGCAAAGCAATGTTCAAACACAAGATATGACAAACGTATAGCAAAAACCTTATGGTTTTGTCTGATAAGTCTTGGGATAAGGTTTGGTCTGTGCGTCAATCTAATTTTTTGTATTAGCAGCACAGAGGTGCCAATTTTTCTTTTCTTTTTTTTTTTTTAAAGGTCAATTTGTTTTGCAACAAATAAAGAGTCTTGACTTTCTCTACTAATTGCATATATTAATACACGCAATTATAACTGTTGGTCTTAATTAAGATTTGAACCAGAATACATGACCTGTATTTACGTACAATATCTGAGCTCAGATGAATGTCATCCTCTTGAGGCTGTGACACTTGCCAGGTAGCCAATCAACATTTTGAAGATTTAAAATGCTACATTTTAGTATTCAGGTTAACATTTTAATTCAATGTGCTTCTTTATGCACTGTTGAACCGACCTGAACTTTACTGTGTGTTGGGGTGGGGAGACAAATTTAACTTGTATCCTTGTAATAGACGACACAGATCCACTGATTCTGAACCTTCAACTATGATTGGTAAGTCCATGTTCACACTGAGCTGGCCTGGATTGTTGCTTTTCGAAAGCACCATGTGGACACTGTCAAAGCACACAGTTCCTGCCAATCGCATCAACAAAAAAAAAAGAAAGGTTTTTCTCTTTACGGTCTAAACTTAATTAACGCTAGTCAAAGAATTCACTAAACGCTTCTCTGTAGCATGATTGTGATTATGGCAGTCCTTGTTCCGTGTATTGTGCTGCTGTCAGCACTGGGCTGTCACTTCGGCAGACTTTCAGAAAGGGAGGGAACACGCTGATTTAAATACAGTGCGGGAAACTGAGCTGCAGGCCACTCCCAGTTCTTTTAAAGCGTGCACATCCGGACGGGAGGGAGGGAGCGCTAGCAAACAATGTGCCTTCGCTCTCTGACAATGAAACACGCCGAAATACTTACTTGTCTGTAGTTTGCAATCGATTATTAGAATAAGTGAACGGTCCTCAGCCCGCAGAGGCCGTGCTTTGTTCTTACTAAGTCGTAAGCGGCGAGCTCGACGGCCGCTTGCTTTTACTTTTGCGCTCTCAGCTGAGGTCCTGCTGGCTCGAAATAAACACCAGTGAACAAAACATTAAGTAGTAAGACGGAAAACAAACTACTTCCTCCCACCTAAGACGCGTTATTTCGCCGACACCATTCATTTTTTCTTTCCAAAATGCAGACGGAAACGTGAGCCGATAGTGAAAAACATGAAAATAAGCAGTCTGTTAGACGTTAGCGTATTTGTTTTGCTTCCTAGGAAGCAGTGAAGCGGCAACGCTAGTAACACATTTCACATGTGGTGCACATTATGCAGCTGTAAGTTACTACAAACAAACAACACAAGATAACAGCTCGCAGTGAAAAGTTCATCATCCGCACATCAATGACTACAGAAAACCATGTTACAACGTATTGTTAGAGAGCTTCCCACTGGTAACGTTAGCGATAAGAAGCCACAGTACACTCAACACCAAGAAAACTGTCCCGGTGACTAAACAAATATTACTCAACTTGAATTTTACATTTGGGAACTTGGTGCTTCGCTAAGCCAAACAGAAACGAGGTAGGACTTGGCTAACCTTAGTAAGCTAGCTACGGAGAGAGGATATCAATGAGTACAATTTTAAAAGTTAATAGAACAAAAGAAAAACTGCTTTACCTGTTTGTTCGTCCAAACTAAAACAAGAAATTAACGTTTAAGGAGTAACGCGCCCGTTTTCTCCAAATAACTTCTAAGCAAGGTTTACACGACCAACTCTGTGCCTTGTTGGAGATTGATCAATGAGTTATTCTTCAAGACTTTCACATCCCGCCTGCTCTACAAACGCAGCGTCACCATTGACTGATTTCCTCCAAGCGAGTCGAGTTGATTGGCTGGCAGAGCTGTCAATCTGGAATGGGACTGGAGCTTAGCCTCAGCGCGCGAAACGACATTCTCGTGGGTGCAGCTCGCCTACGGTCACTTATCGCGAGATTATGTAGCGCCGTTGTAAACCGGTAACCTGGTGAGACAGATGGTCGGTCTGGTAAACAACCCCACTGGTAGTGCTGTTTATCATGTCTGAAGGGTGACTGCTTCGTTATTCGGTTTCACAATGAGTTCCCTTCTTCTAACTAACCATGTAAATATGTTAAACGTTTACGTGGAGCCCCCCCACCCCCCCTCCCGCTTGACTCAATAATGCTGTTTAATTAATTGTGTGCAATTATCTCCCCTTCAGTTTGGCGGGAGCTGAAAGTGAACGAGCCCAACGCAATTGGGCAATTGAAAATAAGAAGTAGGCCTAACGTTACTTGTCTGTGTGCAAGGAGGATCTGTATTTGGGTACATAGGAGAGATTGTGTGTTTGCTTGCAAAATTCCTATATACACCATGCAATAATGCCTCTGCCACTTGCTTCTGTTATTTCTCTGCTTCTACTTGTTTAGTGACTATATAATAAAGTTTTTGTTGGGGTGTCCTCGAGGCCCACTGAACCGGTCATCCCCAGCTCAAGTTTGTCTTCCAACGTTTACTGTAACTCTAGTGTGAACCATCAATTAAAACATGTAGCTACATTTGCTCTGTTTGTCCAGGATTGTCCTACCGATTTCCTGAGTACAGCTGTGGACGCAGCTTTTTTACCTGACAAACACAAATGAATTCCCTAAAACCTAGATCTCGCTGTAATACAATTTGGCTTTATTTTGTGTAATGCCATTGCCCAAGAGAAGTGTCACTTTACTCACAAGTCCTGCCAAGGCAAACATGAAGAAACCTGCAACAGAAGTCTACATGTATTTTTGATTGAGTGAGAAGAACAACACAGAATTGGAGTTCTGGAAAAAAAAAAACATTTTTATTACTTCTCTTAAAAGAAGTCTACAAAAATTAAATATTTCAAATATTGCAAATTCACCTGTGAGAGTCTTAATAATGTCTAAAACCCAACTGAATGTGTAGGTTAAGGCCAGTGAAACACAAATGAAGTTTTCTGAACTATAAATTATGTTTCCAAAGTATTTAATATAAACAAACTCTATTTCTATTGCACATTTCTTAAGAGTTTTAAGTTTACAACTTAAAAAATACTAATATCAGACCTATAGGAAAAGTTACAAGCAGCACCAAATCACCATATGGAAATTAGGGCTCAAATGAGCAAAAACAACCCCCCCCCCCCAAACACACACACACACAAAAAACAAGGATGTGAATAAAGAAAATAAATAAGAGCATTCAGGTCAACCTTCAAAGAAGTTCCAGTGTTAAATGAATGTTATACCTTCAGGCAAAAGTCTAGGTGCCCTGACTGCAGCGTTTCTTCCCCTCTAGGCTTTAATGTAACATTTGACACAATCAACAGTTTTGTTGATCTGAGACTACACTTCTCACAAGCAAATTAGTAGCTCTGAAATCTTCGCTGGCACCAGACCATGATTGCTTTGAAAGTATAACACTCGACAGTCTCTTCTCTATGCCTAATCGCTTTTCTCTAATGGAGGACCTCATTTATTGTAAAATGCAGAAAAAAACTGTCCAAGTGGAGCAGGAAAAACAACAACACTCTTGGATGCATCGGAAAAGAAAAACTGATCTCGTTCTTTAAAAAGTTAACTTAAGAATCTTTTTTTTTGTTCCAGGCAGTCTGCAGCATTCTCGACAAACTGCCGCAGATGTCTTCCAGTTGACAGAGTATTACAATAAATTAATCATACATTCTGTTTAGACGTTTGAACCTTTCTTGCTCTTTTATAATACGGCTCTGATTTTCATGTGTATAGTTTCACGTATTCACTCATGAGACCCGCCCTATATAACCTCAGCCATGCCAAGGGGATGTAGCCTCTCCCCTCATTTTCACAGCCAGCTCAGCATAGGAACCAGACAGTGACAAGTCCACTTCTGAGACGACCATTAATAATTAGTAATCAAAGCTGCTATCCATACTATTTCAAGAATCTTTTCCAATTCCACAATGTTAGATTTTCAGAATGAAATACTGCAAGACAGTAGGTTTGCTGAGCACAAACAAGACATTTCATCCAGGTGAGGTCTGTGAGCTCATAGGTGTCCTACATTTCTTTAATCATAGATTGTATTGACAATGACAGTTGTATTGTAATTCTGCATGAAGCCATATCTTTCAAATCATCTTCCTATATGGATGTCTCGGATGAGCTCAAAGGAGGCTCTATGGGCTGATGTTTGTGTAATTTTATGTGAAAACCCAGTTCCTGGACTAACTGTGAAACTCTGAGCAGAGGAAATGAAGGAATAATGCTCTCCCCTTCCTCTTGAATCCCCTGACTGAGGTACTTCCCTTCTCATTGGAGCTGCTCAGTATGAGACGGTATCTGTAACTCCCAGGGGTGATTGTGTGTAACTGTATGAATGTGTAGCAGAGCGCTACTAGTGTGCATGTTGAGAAAATCCCTCCCAGCACTTAAAAAGCTTGTGGACTAAGAGGAAAACCACTGAGTGAGGCCTATGAGCTGTATGGTGTCTCTGGTGTGGTGGATCCTGGACAGAGCTGCCTTGCAGGGACTGAACAGCACTCAGAGCTCAGTGAGGATGACAGGAAGTGGACGCGACAGGCCAAGTCGTCCAGGAAGTCCTTTTGCAGCTTTGTTATTGCTTGAGAAAGCACAACGGGCAGCGACTGCACACTGAGGAGGATGGAGTCCAGCTTCTCTTCCAGAGCCACAATCCTCCTGTCCAGCTCCTCGCTACGATGCTGCAGCTCAGACACCAGATCATACATCATGTTCTGAGTCTAGAAAGCAACAGGGGGCGGGGGGGGGACAGTTCACACATCTGACTTTACAGCATCCTGGGGTCCATTTGAAGAGACGTCAGGGTGGAGTGGGGAACCTCTCTCCCCAAGTTATGACATATTTTTTTACACACCGATGGCTAAAAATACTGGATTTACCTTTTTTACCAGCCAAAAAGAAGGTTTTGTTTAAAGGTATGATTTGTCACATGTCAAGTCAATGGCATAGTAGCAAAATAACAGACCACAAATATGTTAGGGTAACAGGTAAAACCCATTTGAGTGGAGGTCTTCATTAAAGTGGGTCCATTCCATATATGAAACTAAGTGAAAGGCCCACAGCATCCTCGTACAGAACTCAAAAGAGCTTGTTTGCTAGTGATGTGCCTATTAGTACATTAGGAAGAAGGCTAATAACTAATACTGTTTTCCGGGAAATTAAAGTAATGGGAATTTGCTCTAAAAATATAAAAAAATAAAGGCAACACTTTCCTTGGATAGTCCGCCTACTGATAGGTTACAGAGTATGTAACATTTCAACTGTTTCACTGTTGTCTGCAATATTTAAAAGGTTATCGATAAAGTATACGTGACAATTCAAGAAGATACCCTAGCTGAGATGGGGTTTTTTGTGCCTAAACTTAACCAAACCTTTATTTGTGAAACAAGTGAATTGTTGACACTCTACTAATAAGCTGTTGAAATGTTACAAATACTCTATTAAGTATCTGTAGACTATCCAAGTAAAGTGTAACCAAAATAAAAATGTATATTTTGTGGTTGAGTGTTTAATTATTATAGAGGTTAAAAGGCAATTAGAGACAAGGTGAAAAATACTTTTTTAATTTCCATCAAAGTTAAAGAGCCCCTTCAGACATGTTTAGAATGATAATATGGGCCTAATGTTAATCTTTCCACAAGAAAATTTCCAATAAAAAACATACGGAATTTCAAAAGAAAAACATTCTCCCTCATTGAAAAATCCAGAATCTATGAGTATGCAAATATGTTTGGTTTCAAAAGTGTAACAGCTGGATGCACGGTGTCTCCTACTTCAATGAAAAGTCCATTTGCAGGGCTTGTGTCCATATAACGGGTTTTTTTCTGGCAGAAAAGCCCTAGCAGGGCGCTGGGGAGTGCTGGAATGAAGCGCTTGTGCTTGTACATTAACAGAAGGTTGACTACACAGATCACAATAAGCTTAGACCGCGGAGGGCGATAAAAGCACAACACTCAGCAATATTCAGTGTCCGGCCGATCTGCTCCCACAAATGGGCTTTTCTGTCGCTGTTATGATAGTTGCTGTCTGACATATGATAAAGCTCAGGTTTCTTGGTAACCAGGGTGATGAGTCCTGCCCCATCTATGATTAGTTACCTGAAAAGGTGCAACAGTGATGACAACAGCGCCTTTCTGAAAAGCTCAGAGAGTTTCAATCAGAAGCACACGGAGCGACCCCACAAAAAAGTCAGAGCGCTCAGAAAAAATGCTGCCGCATTTGCTCTCTCCTCACTGGGAACAACTGAAAAAAGAAGTACACTCAGAAGAAAATGCTATATGGACACAAGCCCTCAGTGTATCTTTGCACTGGAGGTTTCAAGTTTCCACATCACACTTGTGTAGGGGACCATGATTGGCTTGCAAACTAGTTGTGAGTCTTCTAGCATCAAACTCCGCACATAGGCTACATCGCTCTGCACAGTGAAAGGTGAAGTAACAAAAAGCTAAACACATTTTTGACTGGAGGAGGGCTTTATATTTGGTCAATGGTTGATTTTTGTAAAATTGTGATAGGTACTGCACATACAAACCTTAGCAAGGTCAGCAACTGTATTGGCCTGATCAGCCAGTTTCCTTTGCTCCATTTTGACTGTTCGCAGTCTAAAATTGAGAAGAAGAACCAAAGTAAAATATATGGAGCGTACAGTTAATCTTGATAAAAATTAAACTCATCACCTACATAAGTATATGAATTAACATAACACAGAAAACTGTACCTATCTATTCACATGTTACTGAAACCGTGATGTTTCTAATAATTTTAAATCTGCACTCGTTGGTGATGACATATTGATACCTACTGGTGAATGGCCTGCAGGAATTTACGCTGATGGTGGCGTACTCTGGAATGGTCAATCTTCTTGACCAGCTTGGTGTTTTTGTAGATAAGCCATGTCTCTCTCAACACATTAGCTGCCGTGTTTTTTATCTGAGGAGGATAGAATATCATGCAGATGAAAAAGCAAAATAGGAATGTAATGAATTGCTTCCAACAGCATTTACAGTAAGTAATATTTGTATCATGTTCTTTGTTTTGCTTCCTTATTTTATTTTGCTACAGTATGTTTCGTTGACAGATTGTTAATTCGGTTCCTCTGTTAAGCTCTTTGAGACACAAATCGGACAAAACATAAACTGACCCAATATGGTAAAGAAAAAAGAAGCAACAATTGCATTACTGTTCAGGTGGACCTTTCACTGTTAATATTAAAAGTACATTACATTTGTGTGTCTAAATGTAAAGAGACCTTTTTGTAGAGCTGAGTATCCATCATGAAGTTATGGACGTGCTTCTCGGCTCTGGTGAGTTCTGACTTCCTTGCAACAACGGCGACCACTAAAGCTGTACAGCCCGCTCCCTGAGGAGGAGAGCAGTGGTTAGTGACACTAAAAACTACAATAATCATGTATAATCGAGAGGTGTTAGGTAAATATATACTGTCTTAAGCGTTAAAAATGCTAATTTAGCTATAGTGGGCATGCTGAGTTTGGAATAACCCTCCACTACATGTCTGGCTGTGCTGTATCTGTACAAATCTCACCATGATTCCTGTCAGCAGGCACACCCCCTTCCCACAGTAGGTGTGAGGGACCATGTCGCCATAGCCGATGGACAGGAAGGTGATGGAGATCAGCCACATTGCACCAAGGAAGGTACTGGTCACCTCCTGTGCATCGTGATACCTGTAGAGATATGACACCTGGCTCTAACAGCAGTGGATGTAAATCCTAAACGCTGAGAGATGAAGTTTTACAGGTAGACTATCACTGATTTTGGTTTGACAAAATAATATCCACCATATGAATAACATGGACAATAACTGGTTACTAAAGGAAGAAAGAGGAGTTAAATATTTTTAAGCTGATACCTCTCACATACACGCACAGTCCACGCTGCGATGATCCAACAGGACACGCTGAAGACCAGCAGCACCGTGCCGGGGCAGATGGTCATCAGAGTTTTCATCACAAAACGAGTGTCAAAGCTGATCTTGTTGAGTGCCCCGATGCTGCGTGAGGAAGCGTCTGTGAACAGCTTGCTGTGGAGCAGCATGACCCTGCCAATCAGGTAGAGGCGTAGGAACATGGGCACAGAGAGGATGATGTCGACATCAGCGTCCGCTACTGATGCTGTGTAGCTGAAGGCCAGTCGAGCAGTCCAGGTGAACACATACTGGCCCGGGATTGGATGGACGGCACAGATAAGGAGCTCCAACACAACAGAGAGAATCCGCTCAAAGGTCATCGCTATCCTCCAATCGTCTGCTCCATTGTCCACCATGAAGAGCTGTCGAAAGAAGAGAAGATTGTAGGCGAATTCATTTTGCATATTAAATGACCCAACTGACCAGAGAGCAGAGGACTATTAACGGTACATTTATTTGTTTGGACTGTACATTTTGATTTTAATGTTTCATTGATGCAACTGAGATGTTCATTAATGATTAGTCAAATGATTAGTTAAGTATTGTATGCCTTTTGTTTTATTCAAAAGATTTTTTGCCATTTTATGCAACTGAGCCAGTAGATCACCCACTGCTCATTGTGAAACAATATTTTGTAAAAACAATTTTACGGTGACTTCGGTGCCCCAGGATGTTCCACAAATCAGATGAAGCGCATGGTTGAGTGGGCGAGTTTTTCCCAGTCAGAGTACTAAGAATACCCTGGTATTAGGTTTGTCCTGGTAATAAGAAGGTTCTCCACAGGAACCAAGGACCATGGGTACACGTGGGGCTCTCTTAATTCAGCCGCATACCTGGATTTCCCTTGCATGGTACATCACAATGAGTCCAAGAAGAATGGCAGTAGAGATGCTGATGAGGCCTTTCAGTACATATGAAGATATCGATTCCTGTAAATAATGGAGACAAAAACATGAACATTAGTGCAGCCCGTTGTGAAGACACACTGACTGACCAAAACAAATAAAGTAGGTGACGATGTTGGCATTGATGGGGTCATTTAAAGGATGCACCAGTTTGCCCTGTACACAGTGTCAAAATGCTTCATGAAACTTTCTTTCTGCTCTCCTGTACACTTGTTTGTTCATCTGATATACTTTATGAATAAAACGAGTCTGAAGAGAACTGCGGTACCTTGCTGTAAAATCCCCTCGACAGCTCCGTCTCGATCACCATGACGATAATGCCAAACATCCCACAGACCAACGCGTAGTCGCTCAACTGTTTGCGCTTCCCAAAGAGAGCTCTTCTCTGACCCAGCCGGTAGCTAATATCCTTGGTCTTCTTCTGTGGTACGCTGCCTTCCTCCCTGGTCAGGTTCTCACTGTTGGCCTTACTGGAGTCTTCTCTGATGACCTTGGAGAAGGCGTCCTCCAGGATGGCACTGTGAAGAAGCTGAAGAGGCTGCGGGCCTGAGTGGAGATCTGCAAGACTGGATCTTAAAGTGCCATGGCTGCTCCGCGGTCGCACTGCGTCCCCGTTAACTATGTCACCAGCTTCTAAGGTGCCAGAAGGTGGAGGAGTGTGTTTAGGGAGGGAGAGTTTTGATCCACTGAGGTGCTGAGAGTTTGTCTGCAAAAGAAAGTAAGAGAGCCAGCACAGGACATGTAATTAATCAGACAACATACTGTATGCTGAGAGAAATAAGACTGCAAAAATAAGAATATATCTTTTGCCAGAAATTGGACTTAATGTTTTCAAGTGGGATATATAAAGCATAATAAAATGCTTTGTAATACTTGTTTCAAATTTTCCACCAAACTGCCTTTATGGGACAATCCAAGTTGCTCAAGGAAAGAGCGCCTCAAATTTCATACTGTGGAGTCACTCTAGTTGTAAAAATATATTTCTGATGTGATAGGAAATCTTGTTCAAAATGTAAAAACATTGCAATAACTCTCCCCTAAATGCCACTTTGTCTATGTCTTACATCCTTTGCTTTCTTGTTGCTTCACTACCTTTTAACTACTGCCATTTGATAAAGTTGCCCAGCATTTGCTTAAGATTTATTTATATTTTTTTCGGGAAATGACCTCCCACACCGGGTCAGGAAGCTATGGAAAATTAATGTACCTGACTTTGTCGCTGTCTAGCCCTCTCCCCCGCTAAATCCTCGTTCTCAAGTGAACTATACTGGCTGGTGGAGAAGGACTGGACACTTTTGTTACTGCCTGCAGTAGGCGACCTCTTCACCCGCTGTGTGCTGGTTAAAGGGTTGTAAGGGAGATGACGGCACTTGAGGATGATGGAGGGATCTCCAGGCGACTTGCAGGTTTGATCGCCGCTCGCTGAGCACGGAGAGTCTTGCTTTTGCCGTTGCTGAACTAACAGTGGTTCTTTACCAAAAAGCTCTCTCCAGTTGAGGTCTGCGGTGGCAGCAGGCTGAGGATGTTGGTAAAGTTTCTGATTTGTCTCAGCACACTCGATGGAGTTCAGAGGGATGTTGAATACATTTGGACAAGTTGCTTGGCTGCTGTCTTTAAGTTTAAAATGATTGCAAGGCTGTTGCTGCAATAGCTCCTTTCGACCTTCTTGGTCACTGCACTGGAGCATGAAATTATCCTGTTGATGGTTTGTCGCAGGTTTCAAAAAATCCCTTTGGTTTGTTTGCTGTGGTAAAACCTGGCAAGTGGTCAGAGCTTGGGTGCTTTGAGAGAAAGGCTGGGTGTGTGGTGAAGATGAAAGGCTTTTCTTGTTTGAAACTCTGGCGAGGCAGTCTTGGATGGTGCCCTGGTTTGATTGCGGATGAAAACTAGAAGCATCTGATTGTTGGTGTGCATCAGGACAGGAACAACCACATCTGTCATTGTGGTTTGGATGTCCCACACTGGTCCCTGCTCTCACTGCTGACGGTGAGTCATCTCCTTCGCTGCTAACCTGGCCACAAAGCAGCAGCCAGTCCTGATCGCTGAGCTGTGATAAGGTTAGGTTTCGGGTTTTCAGTGGAGACATCTGGGCTGAAACTCTTGGAGGACTGATTCCATTAGACCTTTCATGGGGTGCAGATGAAACACAGCACAGACCCGTCTCCTGTGGGGAAGACGGTGCTTCCACGGAGGTACCCGAGTATCGATCGCGCACCCCCCCCTCGGGAGTTTTTGTCAGAGGTGCTGGACCTCCTGAGGTACAATGCTCATGGTCCCCATCATGGAAGACTTCACCCGTTGAGTCCAGACGTCGGGTTGCATTGGTGGGTTTAACCAGAATCAACCTCATGGCATCACTGCAGAGCTTAAACGAGATCACACACACACACAAAGATAATTTTTAACGTGTAATTGGAAAGAAAGAGGGAAGATGAGAAAGAGGAGGATGTCCTGCAACAAAGACCTGAAATGCATTTGAATGCAGGTTGTTACAGTTGAACGATGTGCACACAGTATCCATCAATTTGGGGTTTTATGCCACAAACATAGCCCATAAATGAGCATAAGTTATAAAGCCTGGACTGCAGAAGGATCCCTGAATGACCCATGCAGAATGGAAACATCTAAGAAAAGTAAAAATAATTTTATTTTGCTTTAGAAATAAAGTATTCTATATTCTAAAACTCTGCATTTTTATTGGCCTTTGGCCTCAATAATGGCCTTTGCTCAATGTGAAACATGGATAACAAGTTAATCAAAAGTACTTAATCATCAAAATGTAAATATAACAGTTATTTGACTAATAATACACACTCCAGAGGTTACATGTGGAGTATTTATTCAAGGCAAAATCATAACGGTTAAAAAAGCAATGATTTGTTTAATCTCAAATTGTGTGTTCAGCCGATTATGAATGTGAAGCATTCTGTCAGAAGCAGATGTGACCCCCCCCCCACCCCCCCTTGTGTTATTCTACTGGACATGGAAATCAGAAAGGCTCCGAGAGGTTTGGTGGAAAGCGATTCATAATTTAGAATTATTAAGTGTTAGTGTACCAAAGTCTTAAATTCCTACAACAGTTTAAAAAGTGGATGTAAATTTGTGCTATCTATTTTACCATTTTTACTGTGACAAAACAGAACTGTGAAAAAGCATCGTAAACTAAGACCACTAGTCAGTGATCATCATTCAACTACCGAAACCCACAAAACTGTCCCATTTTTTAGAAAAGTACTGATTTATCCTTGTATTTTCATGACAGATGTCATACTGAGGAGAACTGTAATAGTTCATTTTAACTTGTTTTACAACTCATCATTTTCCATGGGTGCTAATCATTTTCTGAGAGTGCAGACTTAATTATTCCAAATGGTGATTGTCTTATTTAGGACTTTAACCCTTCAACTGCAATTTAATATCTCGACTCTTATAATTTTCTCCTTACTAAATAAAAACCAGACAAGAACAAATCTCCACTACTACTGGTGATCGATCCTTACCTTCTTTTTCCATATGTTATTCTTCTCCAAACTTGAAAAAGCAGGTTACAAATAGGAAATGCTCCCGGTTTGCAGAACAGAAGTGTTAAGCAGAAGAAGAGTGGGTGAGTGGGTGTTGGACACTGGCTTGCCTCCTCCCAGTGCGAACACTTGATAAAGGAGCTTTGGAGACGCTTTCCTTTGAAAGTAATGATTAGAATACATGAAGAAAGGAAAGGGCAGCAGCAGCTGGCCTGGTAAAGGGTTGCCATGCAAATGGACAGAGAGTGGGAGGGTGCAACAACAGGTTAGGATACAGAAAAACAAAAACCTGTAACAGTGTGAGGGAAAACATCACACGTAGAAGCTCAAAGAAATCTGTATGAATCGGTTGCTAGTGGAAAGAAAAGGAACTGGTAGCTTTCAATGCAAAAAGGAAAATAAAAGGGCAGTTGAACTTGTCATTGAAGCTCTGTGGTTCAAAGGCCTTTGCACAGTCTCTTATCTCCTCCGCCACAAGAGCCTGGCCACACAAAAGTGGCCATTTTTAAATCAGGTTTTGAATGAATCAAGCCATTGGGTGCAAGGCCTCCTCAGGTGTGTCCTAGATGAGCTAACAAATGTAACAACATGCACAACGTTGTAATGATTCTATGAAAAGACAATTAAAACAGTCCACCTCCTCAGATATATACGAAATCTACGTTCAGTCAGCAGGGGTGGTGGTGTTTTCTCAACCAGTACCGATTGCTTTTATGGCTATTTAGAAATAGAGACCTGCAAACATGAAACAGGTCTGATGCCTTTAAATGTGAAGTACATTCCATTGAAAAATACAATCTATTTCCAGAAGCATAATAGGTTTTCTTAAATATTGGCCATAAAAACCCCCAAACCTTTTTAGCATTATCCAACCATTCAAAACCTGTAAAAGGATCCACTTGGTCTGAATGTTTTCCTTTAATTTTCGGGCCTGTGGAGGAGCTGTGTGTGGTTAAACCCCATTTCCCAAATAATACTGCAGATATTTTAGTTAAATTCTTTATCTTGTTATACCTATGTGTTACTTACATTTGGGCTGCTAAAGCTCAGTTTTTATCCCTGCTTTCTGCATCTCCACCTGGCATCAGACAAACCACCCAAAGCCTACAGCTCGCTGGATCAGCAGCTCAGGATATGAATGTTGCTGGGCTGGAGAAAACCCTTGTGACCAACGGCAGCACTGGACACCATTGCTGGCCATATAAATGAATACTAGACTAATTAAAAAGCAACAACTACTGCTATGGCTGTGCTTGAAATGCTACATAAATAATTCTGGAAATGTTAGTATGCAAAAAAAAATATATATATTTTCCTAAAAAAGTTAATTTTGTTGTTGCAATTAACTGGAATTAAGTGGTAAGGCTCGAGAGGACTATAGAATAGAAATTTCAGTGCATGAACCAGTTCTGCACTTTATAGGACTCATTTTAAAAACAGGTTTGTGACTAGTGACTAAAAGGAAAGTTCCAGCCATGCACACAATTTAAATGCAGCAACAACACAGCCCTGAGTTTTTGGAGCCTAACCCGAGTCCTGTTTTCAGAAGTCACCACTTTCATTTCACTAGACCACTACATTTGTGAAGATAATAGGACCTTGAAGTCATAGCTGGCTAAAG
This sequence comes from Coreoperca whiteheadi, assembly GCA_011952105.1. Lineage (NCBI taxonomy): Eukaryota > Metazoa > Chordata > Actinopteri > Centrarchiformes > Sinipercidae > Coreoperca > Coreoperca whiteheadi. The sequence goes on along the minus strand of CM022489.1, from coordinate 11,406,218 downwards.
GCCATTTGCACTGCATGTAATGAGACACTAACTCGACAGTCAGGAGTAACAATGAAATCAGGTAACATTTTACATTTGCTGCATTTAAAGGTCCAGTATGTAACATTTAGGAAGGAGCTATTGGCAGAAATGGAATATAATATTTCTGAGTATGTTTTCATTAGTGTATAATCACCTGAAAATAAGCATCGTTGTGTTTTCATTACATTAGAATAAGCCGTTGTTATATTTTCTGATGGAGCGGCGCCGGCGAGTGGTATTCAAATGGTTGCAAACTGCAATTTCACCACTAGATGCCACTAAATCCTACAAACTGGACCTTTAACAGACTCTTCAACAGCATTGTGGGTCCTTGTCCTCTGGCTGCCAGATGTGACAACAACAAAAAAGAGAGTAAACCTGCACAATTACAGTTCATCTCTGTAACTGTTGGTGATCCATCTAGATTAAATGTGATGTTGTTCTTAAAAGCGTATGGCACTGTGAAGCTATCAAGGTAGAAAACGTACTGCATACGTATGTATTTCCATGGCAAGACTCTTACTCCACTGGAAACAGTGGCTTCAATGTTCAATGCCAACTGATTTGCTATTTAAGCAAAGAAACGGCTCCGTCGAAGAAACTGGTTAATCACTTGCCAAAGTAACTAAAAGGAAAGAAGAAAATCATTTCCAGCCACAGCTGTTTGAAATGTAACACATTTTTAGCTGGTGAGCGTATTTTTTATTTTATTTATTTTTTTAAACTTGACACAAAACTATAGTCAACTTTCTCCGCGAATGAAAACTCTGTAACTCCATCTTCCTTTCAGAATAAGCACTGCACAACAGCAGCAGTTGGCAAAAATGTTTGACTTCAGCGTGTGACTTGATTTATTTGCCTCGTAACATCAGGGGAGACGTCTGACATTTAAAAGCAACCAGAGATGTTGGTGATCGAGTGGTGAACTTTAATAAGTTATTCTCAAAACATCTGGCTTCCCACCTCCCCAGAAGTACTAGAAAAAGAAAAAAGTAATGACATTTATTTGATGCTACAGTGCCTCATTAGGCCATGTGCACAGACATGATGACCTTGATAGGGGAAAATGAGCTTCTCCCTGCTAATTAATGGAACAACAAAGCCGAGTCCTCTGGCATTGAAGAGATTGTTTCTGGGTGGGTAATGGTGAAGCGCTCGTCAGCAACACTCATTTTTAGATTAAATTATTCAATTTTTCAATGGAAGTCTCCAATGTGCATAGGCAGACATTTTCAAATAGTTGTGGGGGGGGCGGGGTGCATTCACTTTAAATTATAGGTGGCAAAGCGTTGGTTCAGGGGGTTCTCTGGCGCCTTCATCCACTCCTTCTTCAACTGTTGCTTCAGCTGCGACAACCTCATGTTGGGGTTCTCAATTTTTAGGCGGGGCATGTTGGCCTCCTCATAGGCAGCAAACGCTGCTTTCATCCTCCGCTCCGGATGGTGGTCCAGGTCCTCAGGCCCCGTGCTGAAGATGTAATGATGGATTGTTACCATTCACAAGTCATTGTTGCTGTTTCATAGGCCAAAGACGCTTAATTTAAAATCAACATCAGAGTAATCACAAGGACATTAGAATGTCACACACAGAACAAACGGTGAATGATCAGTACCTGAGCACAGCAATGGCATCTTCTATTGTTCTGGCTTCCACGCTTCCTTCCTCAGGGATAATTCTGTTCACATTTTCCTCCAGTGGAGTCTCCAGGTGGCTCTTTTCTGTGGGAAGAAATTTTATTTGAAACATGACAAAGGCGGTGTTACGGTAAAGAAAATGTACTTATTCGAGCGTCAAAACAGCCGATGCTGCTGGATTGTATCTGATCTCCACTAAAGTTTCATCTTTATTCTAACCAGCATACCGTACTTTGTCGACATCTTAACCAAAACTTTACCTTTTGGCTTGAGCTGCTCCTGTTGCTGTTGCTGCTGCTGCTCGTTCTCAAGTGCCTCCTCAATCTGGGCACGAGTCACTTTTCCTCCAGATGCAGCCTCCTTCTGGGACTTGCCTCTCAGCCTAGCACTCTCCTCATCCAGAAGTCGCTGGTTTTCCTTTTTCCTCTCCAGAAGCTCAAGCCTCCTTTTCTCCTTCTCGTCCTGCAACGGCAGAAAGCTGTCACATCAGACTTCTGTGCAATGTGAATTACACATATACATGTATTATAACGCATCGCCATTCAACAAGCTTCACTGATGTTCCCCTTACATCACTGACGATATAGAGTCACGCAAGTAAATACTTACAGTATTTTTTAACGAATACTATGATGTTAAAAAAAGAAATGCTAAGATAAATCCCCTGTTGAGTCCCCATAAGACTGTCTACTGTGGTAATTTAACTTCTGTAAGCTATTCGATAAGACGTGGTGGTAGTTCGAGCTCAAACCAAGAAGACAATGATAGCTACAGATAGGTCCAGTGCAGCAAGTATGGCAAAATAATTTCCCACTCTCTCCAAAGCAAGCATAAATGCTTTACCTCGCTTCACAGCTGTTATGTTGCACACAATATACATTGCGAGCCTCAAGTTTAAAACATGTGTACCTCATTTGCTCCATTCTTACTGTTCTTTGTTTTGTAAATGCTTACTAATACAGCACCTCAATGTCTAACTAGGAGAAATTTAACACTTAATTCCAACTAAACTGACGTGTGTGACAAATAATAGGCCACAAGCAGGGTTCCTGTCCAGAGAAAAAAATGGAACGTTGTTTGACAAATTTTATTGTTGTTTAGTTTGGAACTTTTTACAAAAATACCTTTCAGCCGTATGTCTACTGCTCTGTATGCACAAAGAGAGCAACGGGGAAACCAGAGTCAAATTCGTTGCATGTGCACACATACCTGGCCAATAAAGCCTGTTCTGATTCTGATTGTAATCTTCATTTTGTTCATTTTCAACTGCGACAGTTCTGCCAACGTCTTGTGTTTCCATGTATTTATTTTTCTCTTCCTTATTTATGTTTAAATCATTTCAGACTGGACACTCATCATCCAAGAAGTAGCAAAAGAAGTATCACAGTGACGAGACTTCATCCAAACAGCACATTTCTGAAGCCAAAGTGAGCAGCACAACTATGAATTGTCCCAAATTGGAACACGACACAAACACTGTGGAGACAGCTCACCTTTCTCTGCTCTTTTTTGAGGACATGCTTGTCAGTTTCCTGCCACAGAGCGTCCTCTTCCTGCTGCTTTTTGCGGGCGTCTGCCACTGCCTTGGCCTCGGCCTTGCGGGCTCTGGCTGTGGCCGCCTTGGAGTTCTCGCCCTGGAACTTCTTTGGCATCCCAACAGCTGCTCTTCAGCTGAGAGACGAGACCAATCAAAAGAGTTTGACCAACAAGAGGTTTTACAGGGCTGATGTCCAATATAGATGTTGCCAGTTTTGAATATCATTTTATTCAACCAAGCCAAACCCTACACTGATTCAAAACCCTACCTAAAATTACATTTTTGTCAAAGTGGTGAAGACTTTTCTCTTTGGTGTTTATCACCTATACAATACCATTCAAAGGTTTGGAGTCGCCTGCCACAAAAGCTTGATTCACTACAATCAGATGGCTGAGAGGACTACTCTATATTTTTGAATGGTCTTTCACACTTTTAGGTTGTAGAAAGCCCTCTTTACAAATAGATGTTATTTTGTATCAAGGGTTTGGACAAAAAACTAAAAGGGCAGAAAGAGACAGAGATACCTCTGAGCAACAGTTAAACAGCATAATAAACTGGAACCTTAGCATTCAAGTGCACAATAATGCATATGACAAGCTGGAATTAACAGGAGTCTAGCTTTAGCAAAGTTATTCCTAAAACTTCAAAATAAATATAGTATTTTAGTCTATGGTTAACACTATCGGAGCTGGATCAAGGAATAGCAGTTGAACTAACTATGGACGGAGACAAATCACAGTTTAAACCTACTCAATCTAACCACTGAGTAGACTGCAGAGGGCCCAAAGAGAAACCCAACTGCAAGTACAGCTGTGGTTCAAGAATGATCTATGGTCACTGCCACTTTTCCGGAGTGAAAAACAAATAAAAAATCTTTAGAGCATTTGGGGGGGGGTTACAACACTATTCTCCCCAGTGATGCAAGTTTTAATCATTCAATTATTCTAAAACTCTTGTAAATAATACATTTGGTGTATAATTCTACAGGCTTTATCTATGTTACAATAGCCATTACTGAAGCAAAGAAGAAAAACATCAATATAACAGGTGACTTCAAACTATGAACTTTGGAAAGGTAGTGTAACGTTACATTGAAAACAACTATGATTGTTCACCCTGCAGTGTTTGTGTTGTTTTAATTCGCAGCAGCTCTTTTGATATTGATGAGGAAGTAGTAAACTAACGGTACATTACTTTGGTGTAACCTGAGAATTAAAGTAACGCATTCCTGTCGCATAACGTTACATGGCTACCAAAACTGAGCATCAGTTTGAAGATGCGGCCGAGCAAACACGCAGGTTAACAAAACAGACGACTTGGGAAAGAGGAGGTTAACTAGGCCACAGCTGAATTCTCTATAAAATCATACAAACGACCGCAGTTTTGCTTCTCAGTGTCGCTTGTTAGCTATAGCTAGGTGATGTTAGCCTGATAAACAAGACCGCTTTGCTTGTCAAAAAGCCGGCCAGCCCCTATTTAACTTAGCCGAAATTTAGATAAGAGCATAATTATCCTATTGCACAAATGTGCAAGTACAAACATGGTTTCATACCAGTATGAGAGGAACCAAAAAGGTCGTAAATAGACGACAGTTGACTGTTGTTTCGAAGAGGCATCAGCCACCTCCTCTCTGAAACCAGCGCGCGTCCTGATGACGTAGCTTCTCCGCTGGTTACGCGCTGAGTTTTGCGCCCTTTCAGCTTTAGTCCCTCCAAAACACCGCACTTTTAACTCCTGTAGCTGTAGCGTTTAGATAAATATTAGTTTTTATTTTAATTTTACATTTGTATATAAAATTAAATAAATGTGAATTTCATCCATTTAGTAATATTCAGTTACTTATTTTTCTTTACAGAAAATGTAACAATTATTGATGCCAAAGACCAAATATGATGTCCTAGACAGCTTACCGTGTATTCATATCCCTTTTTGTAAACACATTTTGCCTCATTGTAACATGTCCGTAATTAGTAAGTCAATTATTCTAGAGAATTTCTATTTAATGAACCTTAGGTGCTCCTACTAAGAACAGAGTACTGCAAATCTTTCACGCTGCAACTTCAAAGTATACATCAAGTCTGTTAGTCTTGCTGTTTCATAAAACAAAAGGCAGTTATTGAGTACATAAATAGTGTTAAAAAAACAGTTTCTTTAGTGTCAAAGAATATATATCTTATTTAGATACAAATGTAACAATCTGACCAAGTATCTTATATCTTAGAGCTACAGCGGAATGTGTTTTCCTCTCAAATCGCAGTGGGGTATATGGTTTACAATTGCACGAAATGTAAAGACTCAACACATGACTGATTGACTCTTACTAGAAAATAAAATCTTATGCTGCTGTCATACTTGAGTCAGGAGACATTGAAGAGATATTAAATTGTTAATATTTTATTAAGGTGAACAGTTTACACAAATATATTGTTATATTGATGCTTTATGTTGCAATAACAACATGACGGAACGTAACAAATGATGCATCTTTCTGAGAAGTAATGAGATGGTCTAATCCGAGCACAGTCAGCTGGAGCTCATCTGTATGTGTGTTCTTCAGTCAGAAGTCGTTGTCGCTCTCCTCGAGCAGCGGCGGTCTCAAGCCCGCCCTGGAGGGGCGTGCACCCCTGGACACTGGGACCCCCAGACGGTCATCCTCCAAATCCTTGCTCTCCTCCTCCTCCTCCTCACCTTCCTCATCTTCCTCGTCATCCTCGTCCACATCAACCTCGCTGTCTTCGGTCTGAAACAGCAGGCAAGCAGGGACACATAACTACGGCAATTACAAACAGCTCATCGTTTTCAGAGTCCAGTCAGTAAAATGATTATATATGTCAAATATACTTTCCTGGGCAATTATTCAACCCACAATGTGCAACTACAACAGGGATGGAGATGTTTTCATTCTAACTAAACACTGAACCAGCTAATGTCTCACAAAAACGTCAGTCAGACAGGAGGAGGATCTAACCGCTGAATCACCTCTTTGGCCAGTCCAGAACTGATTTAAGAGTGAATCATTGAACTGGGACCTGTCCACCTGCAGCCAGATATCTACAGGGACCAGTTAAACCATTTACCTAATTTAAAAAGGAAAAATCCACCACAAGCATTCCAACACTGTTAAAAACACCTGCACCAATGTTTAAAAAAAAAATCATACAGGCCAAAATGCATTTAGAAGAGAAGAGAAAACCCAATGTTTACACCCACAGATGTAGTGGAGCAGAATGCAATGAAGTGGTGTATGATGGAACGATGCAAAAGATGATATCTGTGTACTTCTCAAATCACTGTGTAGCTTACGGAGAAAATAGGCAATGTGCCAAAACCAAGGCAGCAGGTGTGCAAGCGTTAGGTGTGCCTCTGCTCCACCTTGTTACCGGTTACCACTCCTGACAGTGATTTTGGGAGGACACAGGCTATGCCATGCAGCTGAAGAGGATCCATTCCATGTCCCGAGTCCCGTGTGAACAACCCCTAATGTGTCGGAGAATTTGAGAATGGATTTTTCCTTTAAATACACAGAGGAACACGGAGTGATCTAGATCCTGGTCCTGCACAAACCTTTCCTTTCCGTTGTTTTTGGGAATGAGGATTTGACCTTCTGGAAACGGCTAAAGAGGGCTTTTAAAATAAGAGTGAGTGACAGAGAAAGGTAAGATACAGAAAAGAGATGGAAACTGATCAGAGCTGGTGCACGGGACACTAAAAATGACAAAAACGTAAACAGCATGTCACTCTGCAGCAAGAGAGACAGCACCAAGAGCGCCATCTAGGACGACTGGGAGCAAAACAAGTCTTTACATTTTCCAAATTGTTGCACACAAAATGAAGAGATGCTTGCCACAGGCTTAACTTAAGAAGTAAAAAGAAGGAATCTTGTATTGATGTTGCTATGACAGTACTAACCTCATCACTATCCCCACCCTGCATGTTCCCGATGAATCGAGCTCTTCCTACGGTGCAAAATGAGGCAACAATCAATTGACATGAACGTAGGTTGCTAGGTTATGTTTGATGATAAGTTTTAAGAATTTATTTTTGAGAACTGCAGTTATTTAACGATCAGAATAATAGAAAGGAGAACATAATGGAGATAATCTTAGCCATAGTAAACTCTAGTCTAAGAAAATGTTTCCAAGCAACAAATATTTGATCGGAACAAGGCTATGGCTTTCCCCCGTCTGTGTACCTGCCACGATGCCGTTTCGTGTGGGCCGCGGCTTAGAAGGTCGACACTCTTCCATGTCACTGTCTGAACCTTCGTCCTCTGGGACGTCCATGTCCGAATCCTCATCTTTCACTGCAGAAAAACATATTTTATGAAACAAGCGTGTGAAATCATAAAAGGGCTGGAGATTATGTGAGTATTGCTTTGCTGTTGCAGTGTGTGACCAGTTGTCTCACAGGAACTCCTCATCAGATCCCTCTCCTCCTCCCTCAGTTTGTGCTGCATCATCCTCAGTGTGTTCTCAGCCTCCTGCAGTGGAAAGAAAAGGACAAACACATATAGCGAGCTTAAACAGGGCCGGTGAGAGAAGAGGAGCGTATATTTGCACAAACCTTCATGAATCTGTCAAATCTAATATCCAAGCACTTTCAGTCTGTGTTCTCCTCCATCCACCGCATTAGGTGTAGGAGTTGCTCCCATTTTCACAACATCTGTGTTTTCATTGCCATGCCAAACTTTGTAAACAGTTTTGTCTTATTTCTCATCATCACAGGCCACAGAATGATATTTTTACATAGAAAGGAAGAGGGATGCTCATTTTTCACCTGTGGTCACTCTCCTTTCAATTATACTCACATGGTTTGTCGGGCTTCCACGGAATAAGAGATACTGTAGTGTAGTAGCATAACTGTGGTTTAAGCAAGTTCGAAAAATTGAGAGAAGGATACATTTCTCTCTCCTTAGGCCAAAGAGTAAGACTAAGGGGATGGTAAGTGAGGTTCTTTCTTCCCTTCACAGGAAAACAGACTACGTTCCATATTTTTGTATTTTACAATTGAATATGTAAGTGGGTTTAAACCCATATTTGCTGACCAATACGGTTGTTGGTTATGCCGAGCATTACCAAGACAAAGTGGTAACGTGTTTAAGTGAAAGTATGTAAAATTGTTAGTTACATACAAGCAGTTCAGTAGGTAAAGTTATTTTATAACACATTTGAGAATCGCTCTTCTGCATATCATACACACACACACACCTACACACACACCTCAAACCTCTCCTGCTCCAGGCTATGGTATTCATCCAGCTTAAACTCCAGGAAGCAGAGGTTCCTGAACTTCTCCACATAGGTGTCATACTGCTTCTGCAGATCTTCCTCTATCTTCTCATATTCATCCATGAAGGCCGGCCTAAAAATTGACAGGAAAAAAACCCCCAAAACACTTAAAAGGGGGTGAAAACAGACATATTTACTTGTCACTCAGTTAGATTTTTGTTTAAACTCTTACTGCAAGTCAAAGAAACAAAACTTTAAGATTAGGGCTACACCCAACAAGGATTTGTTTAATCGATTAACAATTATTTCTTAGATTATTCTTTTAATCTAACGACTAATTTATCAATTATTCTACAGCTTATTCTTCTATTACTTGACTAATATAACAATGAAATAACCGAAAATAAATATCAAAAACTTGTCTCATTAATATTTCAATATTTAATTCAATCATGTTCTCTTAAAAAACAAATGTAACAGCGTAGGTACTGCAGGGCACTAATCGATTACGTCGATGAATCGTCCCGACCCTATTTACGTTAGACGGCTAAAAGCTTAAAATAATACAACTTGAATGACAAACGTTTTGAGCAGAGTGCAAATAATTTAAATCAAAAAGAAGGTCACTCCCATTCGCTCTATGCTTTGTTTAATTTACCCAAGGCACTGGAGATCATTCCTGTCATTTTGTCTGTCTGCTTCCTGTCAGGTTTGTGAACTGACCTGACACTCTGCAGTGTCTGGAGCCTCTTCCGATTCCTCTCCAGGTCCTGCTTCTTCTTTTCTATCTTATTGTCCAGACTGGTTTCATCAGAAACAACGTTACTCAGCATGTCTTTGGTCTTCTCCACGCTTTCCTTGACAATGAACACAATGGAATGGTGGGAGATTCAGTGTCATTTAATAGAAATAAACAGGTCCTGTGTGAATTTAAAAAATGAGGACTATCAGGATAAATACATACCAAAACCTCTTTTATGGCAGCTCTCAGTGCCTTTTCGGTCTCATTGACCTCCAGAGGTCTGGCGATCGCCGCAGTTCTCATTTCCTGTGGGGACATTGAACACAAAGACAGCAGAGTAATCTCCTGCATCACTGTCACTGATGTCTTTTCAAATAGACTGCATTACAATTGTACAGCTGTTATCGTCTGACAGCAGCAGCTTTGGCTCATTGCGGAAAAACAAAGCCCCATCATGTTACCAGCCTCAGCAGTGCTCATAGCAGAATAGTCTAGGGTTAAAAAGTTACTCGATGGCCAATAGCAGTTTTATGTCGGCTTGGTCATGAAGAAAGAATTTCCTTTTAGCAAGGGTGAGAGAATTCTCTTTAACATATGTAAATTCAAAACTTCTAAAATAATCATGTCTTTTCAGACCAAGATAATACAATGTCTCTTAAAAAAATTAAATCTCTGCATAAAATCTGGCTTTTCAATGGCAAAACATTCTATCCGGTCTGGGTCTAATGTATGAAAAGAAAACAATGAAAAATTACTTTCAGCGTCATTTCTGAATTTTTACCTTAGCAAAACATTTTACAAGAAAACTTTTGTTCCACTGTCAAGGCTTGTGGGGAGTCACGGTCAAGGAAAATGGAAACCAGTATGTGTGTCCCTCACCCTTAGGTCCACCTCTTTTCCCAGTAAATCATACAAAGATGCTCCTTTAGATGTGACCTCGGATGCCAGCTGCCGAGCTGCTTTAAGATCTGAAATCTAAAGTGAGGACAGAGTGAGACCTAATCAGCAACACACAGTTTTCTCTTTGATCTGATTTGATAAAAGATAGATTAAAAAAAGAAGAGAAACAGCAAGCAGGAAATGGAATAGAAAGCTGGAAAAAGCTAATTACATCAAAGTTTTGCACAAAGGAAAAAACACCAAGATATTAAATACTATGGGGTGTTACGTCAAACATACTGCATTGACTACACTGTTTTAATCTGAGAGTTGATATGCATGTGGGTCAGACTTACAGTGACCAACTAGATGCTGTTCAAGTCAAGTAAGGCAGAAATACTTAACAAAACCAACCTGAATGCAGGGCACATTCACATTGGCTAAATTGCACAATATAAAGCATTTGCTTTATTTTACGTCTTAGTCTCCAAAACTGATTCAATTTAAATGTCAACTGAAGTAATTTTTCTAGCTAGAGCTGATAGCTTAATTATTAAGCTTATAAAGAACGAAGGACAAACATAGAAATAACATTACTCAGTGTAAAAATTGCATCTCACTCGTGAGCCAAGGTCGAACTTGAACTTGCTGTTGTCCTCCTCGATTTGGTCTCCCAGGGCCATCTGCTTGGTCTTCATAGCGCTGTACAGCACTGAGGTGATCTTCAGCATCTCTTTCACGGCGTAGCCATCGGCCTGGTAAAGACGCTTGGTGTTCAGCTTGATGTGAGCCTTAGTTATCTGCAACCATGTGAGACACTGGTTAAAACAGACTGACTAAAAGCAGGCTACGTAAAGAGTAATCTGTACATTCTGTATACACTTAAGAAAATATGTCACCATGAACTGGGCCACGGCCTTGATGAAGAATATTCTGTCTGACTCTGTATCTACGTCAGTGGGAATATCCATTTGAGGCTCATATCTGCATGTAAAGGGAAAAGAGAGGGTTGGGGAGCAAAAGAGAAACAGCAAAATATATATGATACAAACCAGGGGGCAGGCAGAAAACAAAACAAGGAACAAAAGTAGACGATGAACTGGGATTTGCTTTCAGAGTTAGTAAATGTATTCACTACATTGAACTGAAAAGTGACCGGTTTCCTGTCCTGGGAAGTACAATATTAAAATTACTTAAAGTGAAATATTGTGCAATAAATTTACAGAAAACAAATTATATTAAGTGGTTACTTATTGATGGTTTGTGGTGTAAAAACTCCAAACCAAAAACAAACATCAGCTTTTTTAAACTTGATGAATGTGGAATAGCATACCTCTTTACAAGCCATATTAGGATTTCTGCCACTAAAGGGAAGTTTGGTGTCCTGAAGTTCTCCATAGAGATCAACCGAGGATAGCCCAAGGACCTCATCGTTTCTGTGAAGTCTGTCAAATGAAATGCAACTCCAATTACCAACGTATATGGACAAAAAAACACTGATTTTCAGTGAAGTGATATGAAGTTTTTTTTTACATGCACTGAGGAGAAGATACCGACCATTACTTACTTCTCAAGTCTCTGAAGGACATTTTGCCCTGCGTGCACAGTGCAGCTAAACATGCGCCGGTTCCACCTCTGGCAGCAAAGGAGAGAACGTGTATTTACAGGCAACCAAGCAATTGACTCTGCACAATTTTTCTTGGACAGTTGGTAGAAGATACGGCTCGAGGGCGTCGCGTTTAGCGTTATGTTGACTAACGTTAACATTAGACTGTAACGTTAATGTCCTCTGAGACACATCTGTGATTTTGGGCTAATATGAATACAGTTGAATGGACCAACGTTAAGACTATAAATTCTGACCTCCATCGCCATTTTAGAAAGAAAATCCATAGCGTGATATAACGGAGTCCTTGTTCAGTGTTAAGATATTGCGAGTTTAATTAGCTAACTACTGTAGCGGAGTTGTCGCTACATAGCCTAGCTAGCTTCTGGCTAGTTGGAAGTTAGCAGAAAGAGAACACTCGGTGTCTACGATGGTTAACGGCAAGTTAAGACTGTTACGAGATAATATGTTTCTGAACTTGGTTAGCAAACGTAGCTTATCATATTTACGGGCCTAGTTATGTCTTTTTTTACCTGCCGTTGTTGTATCTGAGTTAGGTGTTCGTTCGCGCTACCGTAGATGATCTCTATGGAAACCGATTGTTGTTATACGGAAGCTCAACGCGGTCAAACAGACTAGCGAGAACCTTTTCAGCACAGTGGCATCAGGAACATGTGCATTTTATTTCTGATGATGATTCGGGTATATTGATTAATGAATAGACTCGATGGATCCCCCAAGCGTGTAGAAGGTTCACATAGTGTGTGCACACGTGTTGTTGTTCCTCTTTGTTGTTCTAAAAACGGATGTGGGTATTTGGTATTTAGATGTTGTAAAGTTTCTTGTAAAGCCACTTCCCAAAGTGTCCGAACATACGTTGAAATGGTGGATTATAGATTTTATTACATCAAAATGTATTTTGCTAAATCTAAATTTCTTTTTATTCTACCCGAAAGCTGCACTCACACGGGGACCCAAACCGCTCAACTTGGACAGTGGAGGAAGATTACAAGAAGGGGTTTTCTGAAAATATTTTTTTTAGGTTCCATCATGTTTTATCACCTAAATAATCACATTTGTGGCTTTAAGTGAGAGGTCTTGATGCTATTAGTAAAAATTCTGCAGTTGTAGTATCACCGAGGTGTTATTGGCATACCAGATATTGAGAGTTTTAGAGGATGGGAAAATGTGTGTCAAAATGACAGATTATCATTAATAATAATGATAATAACAATAGCAATAATATAATTATTATAAACTGTGGTGGCAAGTGGTTGTATACATTTACTCAAGTATCAAGTACTGCGCTTTAATACCTGAGTTTTTCCGTTTCAGGTAGATTACTTCATACCTTTACAACACTACACTGCAGGGGTAGTGTATATTTTACTCCAATACATTGATTTTACAGCTATAGGTACTAGTTACAATGCAGATTAAGTTTTTACATACAATTTCAATTACCTTATAAATTATAATCCACTGCTATAAGTATATTAGTAAAGAAATAAATTAAAATTAGCCCAAATGTTTCAAAGGTATCAAACATATTATGCTGCTTATACTTCTCTACTTTCACTTAGGTAACAGTTTGCATGCAGGATCTGTACTTGTAATGGAGTATTTAGAAATATAATTATTGCTACGTGTAAGTGAGTGAAGGAATAGTGAACACCTTTCTACCACTGGCTCATGGCTATGGCGCGCCTGTTAATGGTGCAGTACTATTGGTGGCCACACGGGGGCGACACCTCTCAGTCTGCACCACTGAAGTCACTCATATCGACGGTCTGCACTCCTGACGCAGAGCATGATGGAGCAAACTGGTGAGCCACCACACAACAACAACAACCCGACTGGAAATGAGCCTCCTGCCTGCGGCCTCCACAGTAAACGCCTGAAAGAGCTGGAGAATGCCGCCCTGCAAACCACTTTAATATCGCGGATGGAGACGGAATCTGGGGCGGACGCCGGGAGCTGCACGGAGCAGCAGTCCGGGGAGGACGAGCAGTCGAACGGCTTGTCCTTGAACAACCGGTCGGCGCCTCCGCAGCTCGGTGCGGACACCGATGCGGAGGAAGTGGAGTCGGTTAGAAATGCCGCCAAGGATCGGGTCGAAGAGGAAAGGACCCTGACGGACCATTTAAACAAACGACTGCTCTCCTCGTTTCTGGAGAAGCTTAACGAAAGGGACCTGACGCTTCCCGGTGTTCAGCGCCTGGACTGCGCTGTAGCGGACGAGGACTCCAACAGGGCCGCAGATGAGTGGTGAAGCACCGGGCTGAAGAAAAGGAGCAGCAGCAGCAGCATGGAGGTGGTTGAGGGATTCAGGACCAATGTGCACGGAAGCACAATCCCACAACATTAAAGACAGACCTTCAGTTAGGCATAACAATTTATTCTGGAAGATGGAGTCTCTGGAGATGTTATGCTTACTTTTGTATAGTGAGAATGGGTGAAAGATTAAGAAAATGCAATAAATGACCATCATGTGATACGAACGGCTTTTGTACTCATTGTGGCTCATGTATACTCATGTATCTGGCAGCCATAACAGATGTGTGGCAGCCATGTGTGTACATCTGGACTGTGATGTGACACCCAATCATCAGCAGGTGTCAGTATACACCAAAATATTCTTTAAAACAGCATATGATAATCTTTTTATGGACATGATCACAAAGCTTTTTGTTCTAATTTCTAAAAGTCAAATTTTTGAGGGCTTTTTAAATTGAGAAACTGAATTAAGATGTAAATTGTGGTATAAAGATTGTGTCCTACTCAAGCAGAAGTATAGTTATTTTCCTAATATATAACACAACATGAAGTCAGTTTCCTTGTGTAGAAAAGTACCTAGGTTCAAGTTAAGTTACTTTCTTTAAGGCTATTTTAAAAATGTATGGTCATACCTGTTTGAAAATAAATTAAAAAATGTGTCCGCTCCATCTCCAAGTAAGTCTCCACATACCTGAGCATCTTTTCATCATCAGAAAGATTTATCACAATGTAGAAAGGAAAGTGACAAAACAGTTAAAATACGTGCAGTATTTCAATTGAACAAACTGCTTAAGTGAAAGCAGAAATTAGTTAAGCACATTAAAAAGCTACATATTTATAGTAATAGAGTAATACTGTTTGCTACGCAATTCTCAGTATATACTGGGTTTTTGGACTCATTTAACAAAAAAATGTCTATATTTAAAATCTGGGTACCCCATTTAAAAGAAATGAAATGTTCAAAAACATTAAAACTACCTTATGTAACACTGGAATGATGCAGAAGCAACCACGAAGCAATTGTCAAATATGGTATTAATTTAGAGTTAAATCAACACAGCCATATACTCATTCCCCTCTTTATGTAGGCAAACTGAAAGTAATATTTAAAATATATCTATACATTTTAGGACATTTGTGACCTACCTCCAAAAGCTGCTATCAGCACCTTTCTCCTGAGACAGGAAATGTATTGTGACATAAAAAGCACATTCATAAAACTGAAACCTCCACCACTGATAACAAAGTGTACATTAGTCAAAGTCAGCCGACGTAACTGTGGCAGCAGGTGGAAATTATGCCATAAATGCTAAAACATAGCATAACAGTAGCACAAGTAGAGAAGAGTATTGAATACAGCACGGATGTGTTTTATTGCTTATGAATTCAACTTTCCATTTGTAAGAGGAATATTGTGTTATTTTGCATAGTCTCATTTAATGTTCCTCAACTGAAAGTGGAGCCAACCAGTGGCTTGCCAGACATATATGAACAGTAGCAATCAGAGTCAAGCTCAAGGAAACATTTTATATCCACAAAGTACCATTAATAGACTATTCACAACAGAAGATGTCTTTGTTTCTTCCTTTGCTTCTTTTGCATCCACTGCAGGAAGTATAGTATAGTAGATTGCTATTTATCAAAGAACAAATAAAAGTGAAGAATTTCACCAAACGCTTGACGCTTGGGTTGTAACATAGACAATAAAGGTGCTGCCTGCTGCTTATTTTTGTGTAACAGGTCCTTACCGATGCCGGCTGTGTGTGGACTGGATGAGTAATGACCTATTAAATAGTGCTGAAAATGCTTCTGATATGTTTTACGATGGTTACTGCAGTTCATATTTATCTGGAAAGCCATAACTTCCAAGGAGCTCTCCCATTTACAGGAGTGGTACTAGCACATACTACTAACACAGTCATACCACTTTATGTCAAATATCCATTTAAGAGGATGGTCAAGTAATGTAAAGACATGAACTCGGAAGAATGAGGAAACACAAGTTATTGTTAATGCACACACACACACACTCAAGACTCTGCCTGTCACATAGCTCTGGTTGAAGTGCACGTTTACATTGTTACAGGTATGGGACATGTCAGAATGAATGTCCCGATGTAAGAGCCCTTCAGAATGAAAGGAATTCAACTAACACCTGACGGTATCAATATGTTCCTTGGTACAATAGTAAAGGCCTTCATTATTCAATCACATTTTAAGGAATAGTCTTTTGTTTTACCTAATTGTAGCTAGTAAACTTTAGGAATTAAGAGTTGAATTGAACAGGCAAAAAAAAAAGACTAGTACTAAAAATACTTAATGCTACTAGAGAGGAAACGCCATAAGTGCTATTTGGGATAAAAACCTTTAGTTGTCCAACACCTCAACTCTGAGTGGTGATTTAATATTGCCAACATCTGTTGGCTCTTCTTTTTCATTTGCATCTTCTTTATGGAGGTCCCTCAAAGGTACAAGCTGTGATACAATATCTGTCGTCTTGTCTGCCTGCAAAAAAAGACCAAGATTCTGGTTTTAAAACAATAACAAACGAAAACTGATGGAAACCAAATTAATCGGACACACACATACTGAACAATAATAGGCAGGTGCACACTCCTTGAATATGATTTTGATTTCAAAATCTTAAGTTCGATCAGCGTTGAGACTGATGTAGTTGTGGAGTTAAAACAGTCTAGAGTTGTTGTAGATGTGATGCCACATGCAAATCTTATCTACCGTATCTGCCATACGTTACATTCATACCAAAAGTATGTTTTCAACTGAAAAAAATCCCATGCATCAATCTCCAAGTGGTTGTTTTCCTAATAACACAACATGAAGTAAATATACTTGTGTAGAAAAGTACCTAGGTTCAAGTTAAGTTACTTTCTTTAAACCCATTTTAAAAAGGTTTAGTCATATAATGTAAAGACATGAGCTCGGAAGAATGAGGAAATGAGAGTTAATGCACACACACCCAGACTCTGCCTGTCACATATCCATTAACACTGCTTGAAGTGCAGGTGTGCATTGTTACAGATATGAGACATACCAGAATGGATGTCCTGATGTAAGAGCCCTTCAGCATTGAAGGAATTCAAACAAACACCTGAAGGTATTTGATTAGAGTCGATACATTCCTTGGCACAATAGTAAAGGCCTTCATTATTCAATCACATTTTAAGGAATAGATTTTTTAAAACAGTTTTTTGTTTTACCTAAACATAGCTAGTAAACCTTAGGAATTAAGAGTTGAATTGAACTGGCAAAAAAAGACTAGTTCCATGTGGTGATCACAAGTAAGACTCTGATAGCTCTCGTTTGAATTTGTGAACTGAAAGTGTATGAGTTCATTTGTTAAGTAACAATCAGAGATAATAATTTATTCATTAACTTCTTTATCTGGTCATTGCTATTCAGGCTCACAGGGGTATCCCAGCATGCATTTTGCAGAAGACAGGGAAACTACCCGGACATTGTTCCAGTCTTAAATCAAACACTGTCAGCCAACACATTACATATACATGTAGTGTGGTTACAAATCTGTTCCAAAATTATCTATTAACAATAATAAAAGGGTTAGAGTCCTGAGTTGGGATCCTTTTTGTTCTACAAAATGGATATATAACAGTTGAAAACATGCACACTCCATACACAAAATGTGAACCCATAAGTCCAGTGGTTAGCCTATATTCATTACGATGTTGTTTCATCCGGTTTTCCTACTTCTTTACATTCCTTTAATTTGTAGGTGCAAAAAAACAAGCACCAAAGCTTGTGATATAGTACTTACTCTGCACTCCGATGGGACATCTACTTGCTTTTTGTTCAGATCCCACCATAATAAACCGTCTCTAATATGACTCCTCTTTGTTGGTCCTGTGTGAGAAACAACAGAATTTATTAAATTCAATTAAATTCAATTTTATTTATGTAGCTTCAATTTACCATCCAGTTTCCAATGCGATGTAATGCAATTAATGTAATGCAATAATCACCACAAATAACAACAGACAAAAATGACAACGGAGTTCAATCACACCTCTCTGATACAGTATCATCAAAAATGGAATATTACAAGCTTTTGTCAGTTGTCTTGGATTGCATTTGGTGTAGGTTGGTGAATATAAAATACTGGCAACTCGGTGTACTTCATTGGCTTGAATTAAAACAGCAGTTCTGAGTCATCGTTTGTCAGCAGTTTTCACTTGTGTCTTTAGTCTTTTTTATCTTCTTACCTGTTGCATAGCTCACTATCAGCCCAACTAGTATGACCGAACTAGTCGCCATGGCACCGAAGTAGAGGTAGGACATGGAGTAGAAGTTAAGCAGGCCCCTAGTTTTGGAAAAGGTCAGTTTTACTGCTGTATCATGCATCTAGTTCTATGTCAGAACTTAACGTCTTTATTTTATTCGACATTATTAGTCTAAAAAGTTATATCAGTTACAAAATTCAGGCTAAATTTCACACTACTCTGTGATATAATAACAAAATCCATTAAGGAATTCATTCATCTTGTCTCATTTTTATTTTTATTCATTTTAGTACAAATAAATGTTGATTATTGATACTGATCTCCACATCTTGAATCAATGTTAACCACATGGGGCGCTGTGTAGTTGTGTATCAGTGCAGGCCTTGTTGAACTCACTGACCCCTGGTTATCTGGGTAAAACGGGGTGGAGACGGAGTGTTGCTCCTGGTTAAGGCTGCTGTTCAGGGTGATGTTGCTGGGTCCACACTCGCCTGCGTAGCTGGGCAGGACACCCATGATCTCCTCACTGGGCGGGTAAAGAGTTGAACCAACAGCCAGCCACAGAGAGACACAGAAGCCCACTAATATTCCTGAGAACGCTCCCTGAAAGACCAAGTACAACGTTTAACAGAAGACTGGAGGCAATTTGAGGCAAACGGGACGCAACACATCAGTTGATCTTTGTCTGTGCTTTGAGTTCTTTGAGGTCGGCTTTGTGTGCCAGACCTCCAAAAGCAGAGAAAGAAAATCTTTGTGGTTAACGGGATAATAGAAAGCTACCAGGACCATGCCAGGTTAATGTGTATTAAGTTTGACATTTGTGCTGGTTATCTGGTGATGAAAGTTGTCTCAAGGAGGTGTTAAGTTCATGATTTTAAAAGGTTTTGTTCGGTTTTAGACAGTGACGTTTTAAATCTGTAAGTGATATTAACAGTAAATACAGATTCAGCAATGGATATTATGTCTAAGATGGAAAGTATGAACCTTCCTTAATAGATAGAAGCACTGCTTGGCATTCTTACGCAAAGTGTTCATAATGAAACAGCAGTGGGCAGTAATAGGACAATGAGGAGGAATTTACGTGAATGCATTTATCCCATGTCTAAAACAATCAGGAATTAATTCAAACGTTTGTAAAATTATTTTCCAACACTTGCCCTCTGATCAGTGGTGCATTCCTTTTTGTTAAGGAGTCCTAGTTTGTTTCTAATATTGTGACTTTACTAGGGGTGACAAAATCGATGGTGCTAGTCTTTTCTGTTTTTTTTTGTGTTTTTTTAACAAAAGCTACATATATTATAGCTACATCACCATTATAAGCAAGACTCAGCAGAGTGGTAGAAGAGAAGTGGCATCTTGTTAAGTTTGATTTAAAGTTGAAGCTCTGAAAGAAACAATTTTACTTTTTGTGTAAAAAAATTAAATTGCGAGAAGCCGTGTTAGACAAAGGAAACCAAACTTTTGGTTCAATTCTTCCTACTAACGTTTTTTTTGTTTAAACAGACCATAACCCTGGCTACTGGCTTTTATTTTAGGGATTTAAAGTATTTCCATTGTGAACATTTTTTATGGGTTTTCCGGATCAAGAGAATCAACAAATGAACTAAAGCGTTCAACACAGGGCAAATCAAGCCACTCACCATCTTGTTTGTTGCTGGGACAAACATCCCCAAAATGAATACGCCCAGTAATGGACCGCTGACCACACCCATGACAGTGAACGATCCCTGAACAGAGAAGAAAAAAGGCAGTTCTGGTAAAGCAACCAAATAGACTTTATTACAGAGTACAAAGTAAATCTTATACTGAGGTCAGAAATTTAAATAGACAAACTGAACCAAAAGGGGTCTTGAGTTTCAACTCTTTCCTTACAAGGTCTTAGTTAAGACACTATTTGCTATTACATAACTTCTATTAATCTATTACAGTTTTTGATGATTTGAAAAAATTCCAATTTAAATACTAATACAGTAAATGTTGAAATAGTAATCACTACGGTTTGTATGAAGGTTTCCTTATTGTCATTGTTAACAAATAACATTTTATTATGTTTGTTAAATATTTGATCATTTCATATGCTACATGCAGGTTGCAGCTTCAAGGCTGCACATCACATTCCATTTAAATCTCTAATAAAGCAACATTTTTTACAATGAACTGGGGGTTGCGCGATGGTTTAAATATTGCATACAGTAATGTAGTAATATTAGGTATTATACCTGAAGAACTCCCCAGTCCAGGAGGGAGGAGAGAGCAGCCACGGTGATACAACTTACTCCGTACAGGAACGCTTAGAGGGAACAGAAATACTGAAATAATAATCTGTGAAAAATGTTATCTTTTGCTTTCAACGCGGTTCCAACATTTAACAACAGGAAGTGGTATCCTGTGTGAAATATGAAACATGATGAAATTATGATAAAATATAATTTGTACTCCAACAGTTGTTGCAGTTATAAGTCACGTGGCCGTTTTCTGCCTTATATCATGGTTGTCTTTTGGTTTTAAAACAAATTGGTTTTTAGAATACATACACAAGTAAAACAACACGATTATGTGGATATATTCGGTGAGAATCAACCTACACAGTCCTTTGGAAACGAGGATCAATTTCTTCTGGCTCATGTGGAGCAGATGCGGTCGCAGCAGATCCTCCATCGTTACTGCAGCCATCGCATTGATACTTGTGGAGGCCGTGCTGTGAAAAAGACACGTGGTCACCAGTTATCCCACATCAGCAGCTCACTTGCCATGTTTACACACTATTAATATTCTTTCTTTTTTCAACTAACTCCACTGTGACTATCACAGCCAATAAGGAAGGCAGAATGCTCAAATGTGTTTCATTAAGGTTTGCTACTATCTTTATACTACACAAAGTATTACTTTAAAAGTTCTAAAGAAAATGTATTTATCTTATGTACATAATAATGATCCTGTTGCAAATATAGAGCCAATAAGACAGCAGCGTGCATAGCTGTTTGCCACAGTATTTTCGGTATTACCACTAGAGACCGCAAAAAATTAGAAATGTTCAAAACTCTACACATGGTGGCTTTAATGGCCTTGAATTAGTTCCCTGCAGTGGTAGAATAGTATTCACATTGTTTACTTAAGTAAAGGTACCAATACAACAATGTGAAAATATACTTAATATACTGAATACTAAATATACTACTTAAGGGGTACAGAAGAATCAGCAGAAAAATGTACTTAATGAATCAAAAGTAAATGTATTTGTTCTGCAGAAAAATGGCCCCTTTAAGTGTTATATTATTGTATATGACATCATTAGATTGTTAATATTTATGTATCATTGCATAAGCAACATTTTCCTGTTGTAGCACCACTAGAGCTTGTCTTAACTATTTTATATACAGTTAGGTAGTTTATTCCAGTGGTTCCCAACCTAGGGATCGTGCCACTCCAAAGGGTCACGGGATAAATCTGAGATTTAGTTCCAGAGATTAGGGGCAGCCACCGCAAACGCTCAATCGCCTCTATTTTTGTGCCTTGATCTTGAAACATCCAAGAGCATCTGGTTGGTAGACCTCACTGCTCTAACTGGTGTATGAAGATGTAACAGTTGTGCCAGAAAAGGTGGCACCGGCCCATTTAAATCCTTAAAAACAAGCAACAAAATCTTAAAATCAATCTTGACGCGGACAGGAAGCCAGTGCAGAGAAGCCAAAACTCGTGTTATGTGATCACGCTTCAGTTAAAAGACGAGCAGCTGCATTTTGCATTAACTGCAGACGACGAAGAGATAATGTTCTAAACCCATGTACAAAGAATTACAACCGAGGAGTAATAAAAGGCGAGAGATAGGCTAAAAGTCTTAACTGAAAGAAACTACTTTTTACCACTGAGCCAATCTGCCTATCGAGTTTAAAGGAGCTGTCAAAAATAAATGCAAGATTCTTAGCAAAAGATCGGCTGTAAGATAGAGGGCCAAGAGTCCAATCAGGGTCATTCAGTAGGCTAGGTCGTCCAAACATTACAACAATTAATGGGGCAGGAAAGATTAAAAACTATGTTCTGTACATACATTTATATCTTTATTACATTTAATCTAATCTTTGCTTTTATGTGAAATATTGGATAATTTTCCCTCTTTGAAGTTCGACCAGTTATTCAAATAAAACCATCTGAGAGGTTTAAAGGGGAGATGTCTCTTTGATGGGACTGCTAACAATAGACAGAGACAAGCACACTAAAGAGGCCACAAGGCCAAAAAGGTTTAGTCTTTAATCTGAAATACCTCAGGGTCCCGCTGTATGCACAGGCAAGGAAAAGACCTGGAAAGCCAGGGTGACTTTTGAATACGTCCAACACGAAGTATGGCATATACTTCATCAGACGAGAGAGAGGGGAAAACAGTGGAAATGTAAAATCAGTGTTAGAAAAATAAATTATTTCCAGGTGTTCTTCATTGAATAAAATCAGTTCATTGTTATTTTCTCACAGTCTTGAGTCACCTACCAATAAAAAGTAACTTTTTATCCTGTTTGCAATATATAAAATACACTTCATCTTTCACTGCTTTTTCACCTTAGCTACATCCAAGCACCGGTGTGGTAAACAGCTAAATGAAACATTTGCAGGGTAAAGTAACACATTATGAAGCCAAGTCAAACTTCAAAACTTCAAATGATAGATGATGGATGGAATATTTGGCAAAACAAATCTTACAGATGTTTCTCTTTCAATCTGGACAGTGGAACAAATGGGAGTGGATTATCAACCCTGGGACTTATAAAACAAGTCCAGGCATGAAAACATTACATATAAAGATAGAGTGAAGTCCATGAAAAACATGACCTGACCGCTACATGATCTGTACTTGCACTACATAATAGTGCAGTATCATGCCCTGGTCATGGATCAATATGAATATTTCTTCTGGAGTACCAGATCAGGGGCAGAAATCCTCCCAGACTTCAGAGGATCACAGTTGATGTAGTAAGCAAACATGACGATGCCGCAGGTTGCTGCGCTGCTCACAATGAGGCACAGACCCACTTGGTTCACAAAAAGTGCCCTGCAATCAAAAGTAAACATCATTATAGTGACCCAGGTTTGTTGTTTGCCTTCTGCATTTCCTCTATTTAATCACTTACTAGGTAAGGGTAAAATAAAACTTTGCCTGATGATGGTTCTGTAATTATAAAACCTATAAGTTCAAATAATTTGGTGAAACTTCAATGTTCCTGAATCCATTATTCACATTTACTCAAACCATGCTGTCCTTTCTCTGTCCCATTACAGGGGAATACCATCATGGAAAAGTTACAAAAGATACTGAAAATACAATATCAAATGTCTGATGACTCATTGCAGAGCAACAGTATCAGATATATAATAATATAATAGGTCTATGGACTATAAACCTTGTCTGAACTATCTAACATTTCACTTCGTGTCTGTGGTTCCTGATTCCAGAGCAGACAATTTCCTTTTTAAGGAAATATGAAACCTGTCAACCTAAGAAAAACAACATGCCGATATGTGTGCAAATAATGAAACTCTGCTCTTAAACACTGGCAGTTAAACATCCCACCTTCTATTCAAACACACTGGTAAGGAAAAGAATATACTGTTATTGTAAGGAATATTGGTGTTGTGTTACCATTTATTGTCTGGTGTTTAGTCCACCACTACCTGCCAGACCAGAAGATGAAACTAAAACAGTTTACACTGCAGTTTCGTGTGCCCCATTATGACTTTTGGCTGTATTTTGAATTTGTTTGAATATGTCAGCACCATGACATCAAATGAATCCCCCCCGAAGCAGCTGTCATAACCTTATTCTGTAACAGAGGCAATGTAATATGTTATTGTGACATTATTCCTGTATGGGTGGGTTACAACTCACTGGAGACTATGAACATTCATTATATGTGGCTAAGAGTCAACAGCCATGCTAGCTGCTGAGGCTGTGTTTAGGCATGGCGGTGCTTTGAGCTAAATACTAACATCAGAATGCTAACATGCTCACAACGGCAATGTTAATATGAGGATAATAAGCAGTTTACCATCGTACTTTATCTTATTAACATGGTAACATTTGCAAGTTAGCAATAAACACAAAGTGTTTATGGAAATGTTTTATGTTTGGTCAGAATGTACTCAAAACTACAAATGTTATCCCCATGAAGAAAAAGTAAGTAAGTCTGTAGAATTCATACTCTGGGGACCTTTAACGTCCATGCAAACTTTCAAGGCAATCCATCCAATAGTTGTTGAATCTGGACCAAAGTGGTTGACTGACCTACAAACCGACATTGCCATCCCTAACACACAACTGGGCGTTCAGACCACCGCCGGCGAGAGCGTCAAAGTGACCAATGTAAGCTGGCAGTGAGCCACTGTGAGCAGTGGCGTGTCTTGGATGGTGTGGGCATCGCGGGAAGTTGAATTCCGGGTAAATCTATAGTAATTAGCTATGACGCGGTTCAGCGGCAGCAAATCGGAACTTTTTACAGGATGTTATGTTCCTGCAGTGAAATGTGTGTCTCAATGTCAAGACAAAAATACTGCTACTTTACTACTGAATGAGAGAAACAGTTGTTTTTCACAAAGCATATTTAGGTCTCAATGGCTAATTTCGCTTCTTTGTGTCTATTTGGTGATTTTAATGGTTTTACTGAGAAGAATACAAAGCTGATAAATGGGTTTATTTGGGGCTGTGCTTGCTTGATTTTATTGTGTCCTGGCCTTGACCAAACCTTAAATTGTCTCTTTTGAAACCTGTAGGTGACTTCACAGTTGCTACATTGTTGCTTCTCTAAAATCTATAAACTCAACCTTAATTCAATTCACGAAGGCTTTTAAATTGCTGTTCTAAACACCTGATACAGTAGATCTTTAAGTGCTAGAACTTTACATGAATGACAAAAATAGTCTCCACTCACAACTGGGCCTCTCTTTCCGTTCTGCAGGAGATGTAGCGCTGGACTTGAGCTTGGTTCACCCCGTACATGGACAGCCAAACCAATGCACCCCCGACAGACAGGCTCCAGAACGTATAGCGCTGATGAGGGTCAACGTCAAAACTGGTGGAAAACATTATTGAACAAATCGTTGACACTCCACTATTTACAGACTATTTCTATTATAACAGCTGGAGCATGTGACATTCAGCAGTACATTTAAATGTATTAATATTCTTGCTAAAAATAACAAAAATGCTAAAAAACTTGATGTATATTTTGGCTAAAATATCTTAACTCCAGGTCCACTTACTAACTTTTTCCAGAACTTTTGAGAGCATCTCTTGGATGCGAAGACAATCTTAGAACAGAGACATGGGGTAATTTAATGACAATTTCTCCCCATATACAACCACCTGGTATCATGTGACTGAAGATCGATACTGATGACAAGTGAACAAAATCCATCCACCAAGAAAGATGTGGTTGAAAGATCAAGAAAAAGCTGGTTAGTGGACATTGAGTTAAGATTGCTTTTGTCAAACTTCTGTTCCCTAGGTCAAGAATTGACTTATATGCTCAAGTGTATAGTTAGTATATTATATATATTAGTATGTATAGTATAGTTTTTTCCCCCAATGTTTAAATTTGAAATAATCTAAAATTGATACATCATCATCAAAAGGTATTTGATACTAATGTGAAGGAACTGTAGTATGACAATTATAAGATTTGATGGTGTTAGCATCTTATTGTGCACAAATAGTAATATGGGGTTATCCAGATATTTGTATTGAAATGAAAAAAAAACAAACAGTGTTTTTACTCATTAAAATTAATGCGTGATCCATTATTGGCAATCTCCAGTACCAGCGCAGGACCACCAACCAGAATTGTGCCGTGGATGAAAATGGCCACAAAGCCCGACAACATGACAAAAATCTGGAACACATCTGTCCAGATCACAGCTTTCATGCCACCCTGTTACAAACACATGGTGGAAGAGACAGACAGAAGAAACACACCGCAACATCTGAGACTTTTACAAAAAACATATTAAGGGCAAGATGTATTCATTGCTTATGCTGTTCCAATACTTTCAGCGTCTACATGGAAGTCTGGCCTGGGGGTTAACAACTTGAGAAAGATGTTCAAACGGCGTCACCTTTTTCACCTCGGCACACCCAGCAAATCAAAGTGTGCATTCTTGTTATTATTTTTGTAAAGTTCCAAAAGTTGTCTGATGCAGGTGGTTTCAGACCCTTTTCAACAATCTAACAAGCTCTTCAGATGAAACATACTGATGTCTTACTCCCAACCAACTCCAGGTAACAGCCCCAGTCACTGCTTCTTCCCGTAGTCACAGGGGAAGATGCAAGATACAGGTGGAGGACACATTGACCATACTGCTGACACACTGCTCAATCTGCACTGGCTTGAGTGACATAATCACTTGCAAATGTGTAGCCTATTTTAAAAGGATGAGACTCCTGCCAGACGTGTTGCATACTGTTAATGTGTATTTCTGGATTACGTTTGAGTCTGAACAGAAACCAGTCTTGTCTGTTTCAATTCAATTCAATTTTATTTATATAGCCCAGTATCACAAATCACATTTGCCTCAAAGGGCTTCACAATCTGTAACATACGACACCCTCTGTCCTTAGACCCTCGATTCGATTAAGGAAAAACTACCCAAAAAAAACCCTTTTAACAGGGGAAAAAAATGATAGAAACCTCAGGAAGAGCAACAGAGGAGGGATCCCTCTCCCAGGACGGACAGACATGCAATAGATGTCGTAAGTACAGAATAGATTTATAGCATCAAAACTATAACATATACAGCCTTGATGGCAAAATTGTTGTATATATATATATGTTATTATGTTAGAAATGTCTAGGTGGTAAAACATAAGGGAAGATGATGGGTCCAGATGGCAAACCGAGCAGCTCCCGGTGTAGCCCAACGAGCAGGACCCGAGCCACTCGTCCCCTGCACCATAGACACAGCAGCACTGCCCCAGCAGGTCGCCATAGTCACAGATCCAGTTACATCTCCGGACAGTGAAATACCTGCTGAAAGTTACACTAAAAAAGAATAGACGGACGACAAAGCACAAAACTCCGGGAGAGGGAAGAAGTCAAGTTAGTGACATGCATTTATGAGTTTAAGAGCGCCTACCCTAAGCGCCATGCTGGTTTGATGAGATGGAAAAAAAAATGTCCTTACCAGTGTTGTGTACAGGGTGCAAATGGTCCCAGTAGAAAACAGAGACACCCACATGTTGAGTCCAGTAGCTGAAATGAAACAAACCCACAGGTGTTCTTATGGTGTTAATATGGAATATCCCTTCAATTTAAAACCTTATTCTTAAACTATAGAAAATGACTAGTCAACAACAGTGTACATCATTCACCACACTCTAAATGGGTTTGATCACACATTTCAAACTCTGTGAAGCTTTGTCCTTCCTGCAGCAGTTCCTTAAAACTGCAAATATGTTACAGAATTTAATAATTTGGACTTTTCTGTTGCATCCTTGTATGCAATATAGTCATGGAGAGGGGTGTGATAGTTATTTTTATGCAGACACATCTTATGAAAATGACTTTTGATAACTTTAATTAAATGATAAATGTATCATAGCTACTCCTAGGCATCAGATATGCACATGAGCATGTCAGAAATGTAACAGGAGAAGAATTAATTACAGCGCACCCAACAACACTGTGGCTGAGAGAATTGACTGTGCCACGTTTGTATAAAGAAGACTAAAGCAAAGAGATGATGAGATGGTAATACTGATTTCGTGATCGTCTCATGTCTTTCTATAATACAGGGTTTTTGTCTTCGGCATCACGTGCAGTATCTGTATCATTCTCCTGTAAATCCCTAGTGCGCAGGTAAAATAAATCTCTACTGATGGTGGACATACTATGTGATGTTGAAACTGTTTCTAAATGACTTCAAACATATCTTTGGCATTTTGATGTGCGATAAGCTAATATCAACCGAACATATCCGCTGGTTTATTGGTTGGGCTCTATAATAAAAAAAAAAGAACTATTGCTAAAAAAGGTTTGACATAATAAAATGATTAAGGATTAACTTGAACCTTTCAATATATTTTTCTTACCATGAAATCTAGTTTACTGCAATGCAAAGGCGAACATACTTAATCTGTGTCAACTTGGATTTTTCTTAAATGTTTGTTCTCAGTGTTTTGAATACGTTTATGTAAAATTTCTCCAACCCCTTCTTCTGTAGCTTCTGAAGTTCACGTCGCACATCCTGTTCTCAATAAACGGTTTAGTTAATTCTTCTTTCACCTTGGCCTAACCTTGATAAGTACAGGAAGAATGATGAATGGTAGTGAATAAACAAAGGATCTGTTACCATGAATACACAAATGATACAACGTTTCCCCCCCCCCCCCCTGGGTCCAGCTAATGTTACCTTGCCAGGTCTTGGTGTTAGTTGTAAAAATGCAGGACATCTCTGACTAAAAATACATTCATATGTGGTGATAAAGTTGTGAATTCATGGAGAAAGTCATATAGTATTATGAGTGATGGACCAAATATCAAAAAATTATAACCAAAATGCCAAATGAATTAAAACATCCCATTGCTGCATACAGACAAAGGGACATCAGATGATCTCTCCTACCTTGGTTGAGGATCAATACAGGTGCATAGATGACAATCCCTGTGTAAAGCAACTGAGAAAAAGGAAACACAATGACTTACTGGATTAAAGACATTGTAGAGGTCAATGTTCGAAAATTAACTGAGGCAAACAGAGTCTGAGTCTGAGCCAAAGTAAATATTTGCACAAGAAAAACTGAAAATGTGACATCTTCTTTAAGAGCACTGAATACAACTCTGTTCTCCACAATAAGGAGTAACAGAGAACACAGTGATGTCTGTCTTACCGTCGCCATGAGAAACTGGACACTCCCCAACAGCTGCATCCCTCTGCCAAATCTCATCTTCAGATACTGTGACAGGCAGATGGCTGGAGTTACAACATGGCACAGTATCTCTGCACACATCCCTCATCCTTCCTCACCTCTTGTATCCTTCACGTTTAATGACCCACAGGTGCATTTGTGTCAGAGAAATCCTGACCCTATTTCTTCAGTTTGATTGCTTACTTGCACTTTATTTTACAGTACACTAATAAGACGTAACAAGCCGAACTTTGTATCTAATTAGACAAACACTAGAAATAAAATGTTCTTTATTGGACAGTAAACAAACACTTTTACACCCTAATTAGACACCTTACACCTAAATTATTAGCCCCAAAATATACTATACTTCGACACTATTATACCACATTCAAATGAGAAGGGGCCGGCTGCGGCCTGTCGACCAGGGGGTGCAACGTGAGCCTCCCGTTAAAACCCCAAACCCACAATGAGCCAATGGAGGACCGTGGCATCACTATTGGATCTAGGCCAAAGTTCAATCGAAAAGAAGATGGCATTTAAGCAATGGTGCAGCAGAAGCAGCAGGTAATCACAGCTCAGTGTAGCTAAAGTTGAACGTATGTTCTTATTGCACAAATAAGTAAAAAATTCAAAAAATTAGAAAAGAAAAGTTATTTATTGCAGCTGTTTAACATTAGCTAGGTTAGATGCAGCGTCAATGTTAGTTTTGCGATGACAGTAAGCTAACGTTGGCTTAGTCTGCCAGCATGGTGCATCTGTGAGAGAGTGGTACTAGTCAGTCAGTCATTTTCTACCGCTTGTTCCCGTTGGGAGTCGCGGGTGACTGGAGCCTATCCCACTGACTTCGGGCCTTAGGAGGGGTACACCCTGGACAGTGGCCAACTCGTCGCAGGGCTGACACATAAAAGTGGTATGATATGATATGATGATATTTTACAAATAGTAAACGTTATTTAGCACAGGGTTTTTTGTTTAGCTTCCTGCAGTGACTGCCCCCCACTGTGCCTTCTACAGTGAATGGCGCCTCTGCACCTACTGAACTCACATGAAAATCCACAGGTTTAGGATGTTATGTCATTTCACTATAGTTTACGGCACAGTTCTTTTGTAATGTGTTGCAAATTACGCTCTAAGAAAGTCTAATAAGGGTCCACCTGTGGGAAATAATGAGGCAATGTCCTGGCAGCTTCCATAGCCTAAAGTTACTGGGGTTGGATAGTGAAATGGCATTAAATGGTCTGATGTTTTATTAACTGGTATGGGAGTTGAGCATCAGGGAAGCGGTCTAGGTATGTATTGCTACTGTACCTACAAACTCCACAGGACTCTGGAGGACATCCAGGCTACGAGGGACAAGTGAAGTAGCGACCAGCTGTGACCTGATGTGGTTTGGCTTTAGTTTAAGGTACGGGTTTCATCTAATGAGAAACAAATGACCCTGTAAGAAAGTGGAGCTATGTTAAACAAAGACCAAGTAAATGTATTGTGCTCTGAGCTCTCAGTGGTTTGTCTGACAAATATAAAGGCTATGTCCAATAAAATAGCATTACATTCGTATTATTACAGCCTGTGTTGTCTTATTAAGCTATCATAGCCCCATGAAGGGAGCATTAAATGTGGTGTCTAATTATTACGGCACAATTTGAAAGTAAGGGTAGAATAGCATCAAACTGTAGCATATTTTGTATCTGACATGGTATTGTATTTGATTTTTAATTAGACCATGATCTTGTAAAAGTGTGTCAAATAGTGTATTAGTTCTAATTACAGTATAATTTGGTATAGTGTCTAAGTATAGTATATTCTGGGTATAAGATGGCTTTATATGTGCTTTCTAATTGCAGCATAATTTAGGGGTATGGTGTCTAATTAGGGAATAACTGTGTGTGTTGACTAAAGAACATATTATTCCTAGTTTACGTCTAATTTTATACAAAGTACGGCTTGTTACGTCTTATTAGTGTACCATAAAATAAAGTGCAACCAAAATACTTACTCTTACTTTAGGTATTTAAAAATTACTTCATGTTTAGTTTGTTTAAACCCTCAAATTTAACCCTTCTATCTCACATAATTCTCCTGAGAAGTCAACTACCATCAAAAACTAATAAAATGTTCATGTTCCTTTGATAATTCTTCTAGAGTATATTATTTCTATAAAATTTGAAATCTTTAGATCTTTGCAAACAAGTTAAATGATACTAAATATATATTTAACTGGGGTAATAACTGGAAGCTCATTATGACCTGATTGGTGCTGGTGATGCCCAGTCGAAAGAAAACTGGCAGGAAGAGGTAAGCTGTAAGAAGGGAGTTGATGCTTTGTCCGACGCACATGTAGAGGAATTTAAAGCCATAGCGAGAAGCTTCTGAAGGAACACCCAGAACCTGGACTGCTGACATAAAACTGGCACAGAGCGACAGCCCAACAGGCACTGCTGGCATGTCCCGACCTCCAGTGAAGAAGGCATCAGCACTGGCCTCCCTTGGGCTCTTCTTTAGGGCCTGGAAGAGTCCGATGGCCATAGAGACCAACAACATGCCAGCAAAGACTGTGTAGTCAGCCAGTACAAACCCTGATCTGAATGGTTCACTGACAGACTGCTCTTCCATTGTTTTACTGTGATGCTCTCTGCCTTGTGTTTGGTGGATCCAGAGGTTTGATGGATCTGTCAGTGAATCAGAGTTAATTAATGACCATACAATAACTTATGGAGACACAAGGCATATAAGTAATATTCGCTTGATCAAAAACTTTAAACAATCTGTGATTATGTTCAGTTCCAGATTATGTTCAGAACTAAAACATCTACAAAGTAGCCCAATATTCTTATTTTTTACCACTGGAAAAGACTTGAGGAGTTTGGAGTGAAGGGATGGGCATACAAACATCTGACAGTGCAGCTCAGGGCTTGTGTCTTCTACAAACAATCAAAGGAAACAATTCAGTCAGTCAAATGGAATCAATGGTTTCTTTTAATCAATCTTTCCCCAGCAGCATTAACAATGACCATTATCATTCCCTGACCCAAGTTTTACTTATCTAATCCGTGTCATGCCATAACCATAACTTAATTACCAAGACCACAATATTTCCCTAAACGTATAGGTTACTGCTGGTATGTCTTTGTCTTAGCATGGCTGAACCTGACAGGAAAGATCCTCATATGAAAAATGTTGTATGTCTGGTTATAAGGAG
The DNA here is from genome assembly GCA_011952105.1 of Coreoperca whiteheadi. NCBI lineage: Eukaryota > Metazoa > Chordata > Actinopteri > Centrarchiformes > Sinipercidae > Coreoperca > Coreoperca whiteheadi. The sequence continues at coordinate 11,373,951 of CM022489.1, read as the reverse complement.
TGGTCCTGCAAGATTTTTAAAGTAATGATCGAAAAGAGTGCTTGGACTATTATAATTTACAATAGTATATGATTCAGGGTCGTTTCAGAGGACATCATTAATTTAATCATAAATATTTATTTATAAATAACTTTCCCTAAGTGACCCCCCTCTGTTTTGCTTTTGATGATTTATTTAGTTTTTCTTTCAATTGAAAAAAATACAAACTTGGAAAAGTTGGGTCTTGATCCTCAAATTTTTCCAACTGTGAATTAATATAGAATCTAATTTGGAAAAAAGCTCTAGGTATATAAGCAGGCTCCTACCACAACATCTTTTCATTTAAGTAAAGTGAGATTAAAGTGCTACATGATTGTGAATGCTCTATAATATATGCAACCTCTATAAATGTGTCTGATTTAGAGTTGAGGGTACTGTAGCTAAAATGTGATCAGTTACACATCAGGTTTTTACACTTTTTTGACTTGCAGTAGATAAGCAAGACAGTTTGTAAAACACAATTGTTTCCCTAAAGTTTCAACACTCTGAAAGTTACCTGCAGCCAAAAACAAATCAGGATTTGTTTTTTAAATCCGAAAGTTGAATTCAAATTTCAAAAGACTCACCACTGGTACTCCACTCAGTCCCGTTGCTTCCACTCAGCGAATGGGGAATGTGCTGACAGCCTTTTTCAAGCCTCAGCAGCTGACTCGCCTCCGTACACCTTCTTAAATGCAGCGTGCGCGCGCCGGCGTAATGCGTGCGCACACCGTGAACATTTACTTGTTCCACCCTAAACACGCCACTCAGGTGCGTTTGGTGCGAGGGTCAGGTAGTTGCGCAGTCGCACGTTTACAGTGCGCGACCAAAAGGAAAGGCATGGTTAAGTGGCTCATGTTGAGGAATGCAGGACCCTGCTGGAGAATGAAAGTAGCCTACGTCCTGCAGCGCATGCAATCAAGTCAAGTCAAATTGTATTTATATAGCTAACCTAATATCACAAGTCAAGTCAAATTGTATTTATATAGCTAACTTAATATCACAAATCACAAATTTGCCTCAGGGGGCTTTACAATCTAGTAGCCTATAAGACACTGTCTATCCTTAAACCCTTGATGCGGATAAGGACAAACTAACCCTCTCAAAAAAACCTCGACGTGGAAAAAATGGAAGAAATCTCGCGAAGAGCAACAAAGGAGGGAGCCCTCTCCGGAGGACGGACAGACATGCAAGGTATGGTGTGTACAGAACTGACCAGCATAGTAAAATGACGGTATGGACAATCAGAATGGCAAAATGTTGAATTGATTTCTTGATCCTTGTGCTTGTAGGAAAGGAGAGCTTGAGATAGAGAAGGGATTTTTACTCAGTAATAACCTGCCTGTCTGATTATTGTGTTTGTGTGGTGAAAATATGAAGCAGTCTCGATGATTGACACCTAACTATGTCTTCTCACTGCATAGTATGCTAGTAGTCCTTACTGTACAGCAGGGCTGCAAGTAATAGTGATTTTCATTGTGATTCAATTCTCAATTAATCAATAATTGTTTAGTCTATAAATAGTGGGAAGAGCCCAAGATGATCTGCAGCACAAGATGATTTGGTCTGTTGGTCAGACCAACCCAGAGCTATTCAGTTTACTATCACAGAAAAATAAAAAAAACATGAAAATATTCATATTTAAGAAGTAGGAACCAGAGAAATCTTGACATTTTTGCTTTAATAAAGGCTTTAAAACAGTTAATTGATCATCAGAATTGTTGCTTATTAATTCAAACAATTGTTTCAGCTTTTCTGAATATGTACCCGCCATGATATTACAGTTAAAGTTAGAAGCATCAAACACGTTACATTAGCAGTAATAGACTGCATCTTAATTAATACCTTAATTAATAACTATAACCACCTGAGAATGAGAAATCGCTCCTTGTTGAACTGCTCACAACTCATTTTTTGAGGTGTCACGAATAGAAATCGCCTAATGATTATGCCAAAAAGGTTGGTAACCACTGAATTAAGGACAATTTTGACCACTTGACAATATGAAAGATCTAAATGTGTTTCATATATGTTAAAACCTTTATTACGAGTTCTGAAATTAGGATCTGTGCCCCTATTTTTCACCTTTAAAAATGAAGTATAAAAAGTATTAAAATTCTTCTTCAGACCAGAATATCAGCGTTATCATGAACGTACACTCTCCGCAAGCAGCAGGGGTTTTCATTTGAGAGTGAATGGCGTCATCGTTTTATGAAACTAAGACTAAAAAAACTGACTCAACAGATGGACAGGCTGATGTACATATAATCTGATGCAGGGAAAACTAAATAAATATAGAAAGAAGCATCACTTAACAATAACAATAATAAACTTTATTTATATAGCTCCTTTCACACTACTCCTCAAAGACAATTTAAAGAGCAGTTAAACATTGTCAACAAACAGGAAGCCAAATAATTAACAGGTAAAGTAAGAAGAAGTTAATAAAATGAAATAAACATATAACCATAACATAAGCATTTATCATAACCAATCCACCATTATCATCTTCATAATAAAAATTTTCCAAAATTGAGCAAAAGTATAATCAAAACATGACTGTGGAGTCTCCAATTTATATCAAATACAGGACAATGAGAAAACCACTGACTCCATGTTCTCAGTGTCCCACGATGTTAACGGTGCAGAGTTGGAAAGTGGACAAACTGGATGTCACAATGCACCTCACATTGGAGATTTTGATGACACCATCCTCTGGCCTTGGCAACACACTAATGGACATCTTCTGAACTTGAACACCACAGCTGATACACACGAGCCACTGGCTTTCACAAAGAAGCAAGACCAGAGACTACTTCACATTCTACTTCTTGCACACAAAACCAATACTTTAGCATTTAGCTCAAAGCACCACTGAGGCTCAGTAGCTGCTAACGTGGCTGTAGACTCTTAGTCCAATTAAAATTTTCCAAGTTAGAAAATGTGACAACCTAAACTCAGTCACGTACAATGGATTCCAATGGTGGCATATTTTCAAGGTAAAAATATCACATCTCAAACTACCCCTGCATCTTAATCAACGTCTCCACTGTCCATCAGTATGCGCCTTACAAACCAACATAACCAACATCATTTGCCCAAACTAAATGAGCTGCTTCGACGTTGCATTACCACTCTCATCAACGATCTAAAACTCTGCTAAGTCTTAGCCGAATTTTAGCTAAACAATTACTCTTTGAACCATACTAAGCGGACAGAGGAGAAGTGGGTAACACCGCAGAAGAAGTTTACAAGTTTATTTGACATTGGGTTTAATATCTGATACTCAAAAGAAAGGATGTCTATGGTGTATCCCATAAACATGTTTACCAAAGCTATCATTTAATGTGTACCTTGAAAACATACAAATATCGAAAAACAGAAACATCACCACAAGGAAAAAAATGAAATGTGGGACAAAAACCTAATATAACATGGATGAGAAGAAAAATGGGCAATTAAAGGAAAATGTAATGTAAGTGTCAGTTTAGACCAGATGGTTTTCTAACAGCTGTAACAGGAAACTGCTAAAACCCTCAGTGCTGAACAGGGAAACCACAGTTGTCAGCTGGTTGTCTTTTCCTGTAATGTCAGATGAGTTGATTTCTGCACACCCCTGCATTTGCAGTCACTCAAGGAAGACTTTCATTAATTTCAGTCAATTGTGACTCTGCTATGTGTTTCAATATAGCTTATGCCTCTTCTATTTTAATGTATTGTTTCTGTTGTTTTTTCCTCAATGTCCTTCCCCCAAAATTTTCCACAAATTTCCACAAGCAAGGGCGTCACTTTGTGTTGAAAAGTGGTGGGGACATGAGGAAAAAAACATTTTTTAAATGGTCTTCATACGTGATTTTAGGGAAAGGAATGGGGGAGGATCAGAATGAGGTCAGAGTAGATAATTACGGCGAGTCGGCAAAAAAATTGGTTAACAGCGCATCGAAAGGGCATAGAGGCTACTACAGAGTCACAATACGGAAAATATTCAGCAAAAAACATACAACAACGTTGACCGCACAAGTCATCAGTCATCCATCCCATCCTCTGCTGCAACACCTTAATAAATATAACAATGCCAACATCACATCTACTATAGAAAGCAGCAGTGCATGTCTGTCAGCCCACCGATAACAGTATCCAATATCACTGCCCTAAAATATGACAAAATAGAAACAACTGAAGGAATAACGTTAACTACGTAAGCTAAAGATAACAGTCTACATCAACTTTACTTTTAGATGTGAAGTTAAACTACCTTGTTGTTTTGATGCTGCCTACTTTCTTAACATTTGAGAAACAGAGAGTTCACAAGAGTTCATGAGTCAAGTTCAGCCAATCATGAGTCATTCTAAGCACAAGGTTTAAATATTGATACGTGCGAACAGGAATTCAACTGGAGCAGGGATTAGATTATTTCTATTTATTGATCTGTATTAATTTTAAAACAAATTCAAATCATTGATTTGATTTTGTATGAATTCTTTTAACAAATTATGCTTTAAAAAAGTGATGGGGACAAAATCACCCATTTTAAAGAGTGATGGGCACGTTTCCCCAGCGTCCCCAGTATAAATGACACCTATGTCCACAAGGACTCGCAACACTGTAGAGCAGTATTTGTTTGTACTCAGCACCTGGACATGACATATTTGTGTGTGTTTTACACACTGATTTCTACCCCAAATTTCCATCAAGAAGCCAGTGAAGATTTTGTTCTCAATCAACCTGTTATTTTAATGAAAGCTCAACTAGCTTATGAAGGCTGTTGCGTTAAATACACCCCACAATATAAAAGTATTGAATTGATACAAAAATGCTGTTGATTCTGCTTTTCTATCATTTCTGTATTCTTAGAGTCTTTCTTTTAGCAGCGTTGAAATTGAAACGTCTTTGGTTAGAGTTACAGAAAACGACATGGGGTCAAATCAAATCAAATAAGTTTATCTCCCTGGGAGCATGTAAGTGCTTTGCAAATTTCATGGTAATCTGTAAAATAAAATTATGAGACATATGAATGTGATGAGTGAATGAATATCTTGTGTGTATATTTGATATTTTGACATGATGGTGGTGGTACAGGAAAAAAAATACCCAACGTTAAAAGGGTTCAACCTCTGGGCAGCACAAATGTTGTTCTTAACTAACCCTCTGGGGATCATCGTGGACCACAGTGCAGCTTACAGCAAAATGTTGACATGATGACGTTACAAGAGGAAAAGAATTTAAACTGTTGGAACCATAAATATCTATACAGAATTTCATGTTGATCTGATCAGCTGTTGTTGACGTAGCTTTCAGAAGTGTTGGACAGGCACAGTCACCCTTAGAGCTGCCGCCAGCAAGACAAAAACCTTCTTTATCCAGAATTTCAAGGAATTAATCAGTAAATCTTGGTTGGCAGTTTTATCTTTCATCTTCTTCAGAAGAAGAAAGAAAAAACTCAACTGAACAAAGTTGTAGCATCTTTCATTTCCCATTTCCAGTTAAAGATCAAGTCATGCTTTCTCAAAGTCGATGTAATGGAGCTCATTTAATAAACCCTTGCGTGTAGCACAATATACACCCTGACGTTTAGAATCCAATTATTCTGAAATGCGAAGCATTTTGTTAAACATATGAGTTTTTAATGTATTTAATGTAAACGTGTCAGTTCAGTCAGTGGGACGAATCCAGTTTGACAGAGATGACACGTAACTGTTGATTGTGTCGCATCTGCACATCTAAATCAGGAAATCCTATTGAACTTCCTGCCAACACACACACACAGACGCACACACAGCATAAACGCAGAAGTCAAATAAGAAGGTCCTGGTTTACAGGAACAACTGATCAAAATGAGAACGTCTGCCCAGCAAATTTAAAGGTAATATTGATACTGATCTTTAGCTCTAAAATCTGTCAGTGTAAAGCTATTGTGCTGTGTTAAGAATGATCCGAATTTCATTTTATATCGACAAGACCCACAATACAATGCGGAGAATGTACTTGCCCCATGTTCTTAGCTCCGTAGCTAAAACAGCTGTAGAAGATCACCAGTTATTTTATTGTTGGTTAGCTGCACATTGTTACAGTATTTAAATGTTGTTTATGTTAATGATCAAATCTGTATTGTCATCAAAGTAAACAAAGTAAAGGATTTGAAAACCAATTATGAAAATGTGAAACTATGTTATGTATTATTACACAGCATTATGTACTGTATTTCACTTACTGTGTTCCTGATTCTGCTACAGCAGAACATGGTGAGCAGTTTCGTCTGATATAACGGGAATCCCCACAATTCAACATTTGACATTTCAACACATCATTCAGTCACGGTGGGAATTTTCCTCACATCTGATAGATAACACACAAACTTTAGTATACAAATATACAAAGCTCTATACTTAAGCAACATGACATTTCTATTCTGTAAACGTTATAATACAGCCCAGAACAGTAACAGGTCTAATGGGATTTTTTTTTGGAAAGTTTTGGTGGGCAACATTATTCTGAATAACTTGTCCTTATGAAGGTAACTGCAGCTGACAAGCAAGTCGTACAACAAAAACTATATGAATCTTTATCAGTTCAGCAAACCTGCCGTGGCTATATATGGAATGTAACCAAGTACATCGACTTAAAGCAACTACAAGGAGTTTTAACAGGTTATGAAACTGTCTCAGTTTAATGCTGATGCAGCTACTGTATATGACCTACATAAACGAGACCATCAACGAGAAGATAGGCTATTTCTATATAGGACCGTAAGCGTATGTTTACATTTTCCCAGGCAAAGTTTCGCAGTGCGTATTATGTTTGAGATTTTTCTTTAGATCATTTTATTTCTAAAGTTATATTTTGTGATTATGGCTGATACGGGGGAACGATCAGTAAAGACAAAAAATATAGAGCATGGGCGATAACACGAGTCGGCCTTGGTCTGTCATTCAACAGGTGGAGGAACTTGGGGGATTGGAAAGGATTCAAAAACGATTCTGAATTGCCCCCCTTCCTCTTAGACAGGTATGTAATATGTCTATTTCATTTGGCTGTGTACAGTCCATGGAGGTATAGGTCACGGTGGACATTACTGTAATACATTACTGGCTTATAACGTAACATTTTATGTTGGCCTAGCTACCGAGCTTTATCTTGCTATTGGCTTATTATTATGAAGGCATAACATTACAAGGGAATGTTGATAACTTTACTTTTCTCAGCATAATTACTATTACCAAGCAACCAAATCTGTTAGTTGTGCTTTAATGTAACATAGGTGTTTGAACAGTACACAAAGTATACTTGTTTCGCCAACATCATATAACAGGTTTTAATCTTGCATAGCCAATAGATACATTGCCTCATCTTGCCTGTGTTTCTTTCACTCACTTCCAAAACAAATGCACACGCTAGCCAGATCAAGATCTTTATGACACAAGGCTGTGGAAACACTACCACTTTTTTTCACAGGGGACGCCAGAATCAACACAAAATGATAGCTCCTTGTAGTACTGTCCTTAAAGGGTAATTCCGGTATTTTTAAAATGGGGCCCTATCTTTATATATTTTGCGGTCTAAATGACTTATAGGTACAAAACGTTTTGAATTTGTCCAATAGATTGCCTCAGCTCACACCCACGAAACGAGCTGCAATGGCTGCAATTTGCAACGTAATACTTGGGGGCAATTGCGCCTGTAAAGAGTAAGTTGACCATAAGTTGACAACAGAGAGTCCACAGAGCACTCGCGTTGGCCTGTTTCATTTGCATTTACCTCTTTTTTTGATTTCAGTTTTACATTGTTTTACATTAGATGATTTTCCAAATGCATCTGTAACAAAGCATTAGGCAAGTATTTATTTATTTTCCTGAATATTTTTATTAATATGAATATGGATGTAATGTCTGTTGATTTGGTCCGCAGACGTTCCCATGGATCTCAGTGAGGAGGAGTCGGCCCCTCTGGTGATCAGAGAACGGGGAGGCAGCCAAGGGTCCAGTTCTAGCACTGGTCCCAGTTTACAAGTGCATCTATACTTCCTCCCAGCTACAAAGGAGGCAACAACAATACACATTTCATCTGGCCAAATCTCTGCTGAAAATGTCTGCATCCAAGCCAGCAAAAGAATTGGTAACATTTCACTGGCCAATCATTGATTCTGACTGATGGCTTCTCATGGCTAAGACCAAAGTTTGTGTGTAAAATAAACTGCACCATTTTATGTACTTCATGCTCAAATATTTAGCGCTTGTAAATTTGTATATTTATTCTTACAAGTGTGCAAAAGGCTGGGAAAGTCATAAAGCATCACCTGCTCAGTCATGCTATCATGATAAATGTGATCTCTTTCTCCAGGAATCTTACCAGTGTACCAAAGTCTTTTTGGTTTGGCATCTGCTGACCTCTCATTTTGGTATCCTCCATCACACATTTTCAAAACAGAAGAAAACTTACATGTCAACTTTAGAGTCAGGTAGGTGACAAATAACTGATGAATCATACATTCACTCTTTTTTCTTTTACTTCAGGACGTAGTGCACTATGTTAATATATTTGATGGAATGGGATGTGACTAGCTAACCTGTAAACAAGAAAAACAGCTAGACTGAAAGAAAATAAAGAATGTTTTTTAGGATCCTTTTAATTAAAAAGAGATTGATTGTCATCCTTGTAAAAATCTGTTTGGCAAATGTTTAACCCAACCCAAGCACGTGAGAGGATATGGCTAGAGTTAGCTTGCAATTAAAGCTATAATAATCTTCATATTCTTTTCCTGTCGTCCTTCAGAAAGGTGACACATACAAAGCCTAAATCACACATTTTTTTTGGTATGCAGGTTTTTCTTTGGAAACTGGTTTGCACAAGGACCAAGAACATCTTACCGCTACAGTCTGACCAGAGAAAGAATCAGTCCAGTGCTTGACTACAGTGTTATTGATTATCTCTTTGCTCAGGTAAATTATAATATATTTTCAAAACATGTAATTCATTGACACACTGCGATGCATAATATTTTTATCAGTACATTTTTGGATAGATACCATATATCAATTCACCTTCACCTTCCTTCTTAGTAAACATTTTCATTGTTTTCTGGTACTTATCCCAATACCTCTATATGTATATGGTGATTAAAAATGCTAATAGTGTCACTTGTTTTGAAGTGTCAAACAATTAAATGCCAGAAATTGCTGCATGCATTGTCCATATGTTATATAGTATGTCCAGCACTTATTTCTTTTGGTGCATAGTTGCGAAACGACTTTATTGCTAGTGAGGCAGGAGTGTCTCCACCTTTGAGTGCTCAAGAGGAATGCCTCGGCCTTGCAGTGCTGGACCTGTGGAGAATGGCTAAAGAGCGCCATCAGACTGTAAGAGAGCTCTGCAAGACTGTCAGGTATTTACATTCGGCTAATGTTTCAATTTGCCTCACCAGTTAAAGTTTAAACAACCAAGAACTTTGTTGAATTCGATTTTTCTCTTTCAGAAATAGAGTTACTTTCTTACATTTCTTCCCAAATGATTTGCTGTATTTGTTGGAGTTCGCAGTCATTAAAACAAATGTTACACTCTTCCTCTTTCAGCTACAAATCTTGCCTACCTAAGTCACATCGTCACGACATCCAGAAACGAAACCGTCTGGATCGTTATCGAATCCGAAACATACTAAAGCGTTTCTTAAAGAAGCTTGGCAACTGCTCAGTAGATGAGTGCAGCTTGAAACTGAAGTACCTGATTGAATTGGCTGGCATCGAGCCTTCTTTGGGAAGCGAAACCTTCCAAGTGAATCCTTCTTCCTCCCATTCAAAGTCACCTTTCTCTCTCGTGCGGGTCACTGGGGAAACTGGAATTCAAACCAATGGAAGTTGTCATCCTGATGGGACCCTGATGGTAAGAACAAGTTATACTTACAGTAAATTTGGGTGGGACTGAGGCATAGTGGTTAGTTAGTCTTTCATTCCACCATCCTTCACTAAGGAACCGGTACACTCTGCAGTACACAATATACAGTCTGCAATATACAGTAATGTATGCTGTCTTATGCCTCGCGTTGTACTCACCTCTTTTTATTTTGTTTGTAAACTGCATTGTACTATTTTGTGATTAGGTCTTGATTAGTTAGATCTACTAAACTAACTTTATTTGTATAGTAAGTAACTTTATTTATATAGCACCTTTCAAGAGCAGAGGGGTCTCAAAGTGCTTCACAAAAGAAAGAGATAATCTAACTTAGACATAAAACACCATAAAATAGAAACAAAAAGAAAACATCAGTTACACAAAGGCAAGTCTAAACAAAAGGGTTTTGAGCTGCTTTTTTAAAAGTGTTCACAGATCTTAAGTCCAAAAGGGAGATAGTTGCAAAGTTTATGAGCCACCCTGTCTCCCCTTTAGTTTTAAGCCTAGATTGAGGAACAACCAACAAACCCTGATCAGAGGACCTTAGAGACCAGCTGGTAATATAGGGCTGCAGGAGCCCTGTGTTTATGATGGCTTTACTTGGCCCTTTGGAAGTGTCAATATGCAAAATGTTACCCTACATGCTCCAGTGGTCATACTCCCCAACCCTGAGACAAGAAATGTTAAATAATCAACCTCTCTTCTTCTTTTTTTGAAGTGGCAGACCTTCTGTGATTTCAAAGAAATCATCGACATCAGTATAAAGAGGGTATGCCATGAGCAGGTTCCCCAAGACAGCCGCATGGTGACAATAACCCGCAAAGATGACAGATGCTTGGTAAAGGACATATTTTATGTTCAACACTTCCCCAATCATTTTTTTCCATTAATTAATAATGTGTTTATGTTGTTTTTCCAGATTTGACTGTTTTGATGCAAAATATGCATGTTTATTTATCCTTGATTTGCATTACAGGAAGCCAGGTTCCAGAGTCTCAAGGAAGCACTTTCATTCGTGTCACTTGTTGATGGCTACTTCAGACTGACCACAGACTCCAGCCACTACTTCTGTCAAGACATCGCTCCTCCAACTATTCTGGAAGGGATCAAAAACCATTGTCACGGCCCAATCACGTGAGTCATTTTGATAATTACGGAATCAAGTACCACCATTCACATGCACCTATTTTAGATATTTCCTTCAAATCTTGCTTGATCAGATCAGAGTTTGCAGTCAACAAGCTGAAAAAGTCAGGATTTAAAAGCGGGACCTTCCTTCTCCGGCAGAGTCCCAAGAACTATGACAACTTCTTCCTCACTGTTTGTGTTCAGGTAAAGGTTCATGTTGAAGCAACATAATAGACGTGGAAAATATTTTCAATGAACATAATAAAGTGTACATTTTTATGTACTTCATTGACCTGATGACAAAAAAAAGATATTCTGCTGCCTTTTAATTATTCATTATGTAACAAGCCTAGCAGAGTTGCAATAACAATAATGTTTTAAAGAAAGTTGTTACAAAAGCTTCTTTAGTATTGCAAAAAAATGTGAAGTAACATATAAAATATTTCTGCAGACTCCACTTGGACTTGACTATAAAGATTGTCTCATTATTAAGAATGAGGACTACAGTCTTCCTGGTGTCCAGAAATCCTTCTCCAGCTTGACAAAGCTCACCAGCTATTACCAACACAACAAGCTGTTACTGGCTGAAGTACCTGTCAAGTTGACCCGCTGCTGTCCACCTCGACCCAAAGGTGTGTTTCCCAAGGCTTGGATATGATGATATTACCAAATATACACTACTACACATATATAGGAGTGAATTTAAAAAATGTTTTTATTCTTATCTATGTAAAAAACTAAATAATCAGCTCACATGTACGTCTTAATACTGTCTTTAAAATGGATGATGTTCTATACTGTTGTTATAGCCTACATATTTGAATGTTCTGCATCTCTTTCGTACCCATTGTCGCAATACAGCACATGCTCTTTGGTATTTACTAAATTTAAACAGGCAAGGTGAGTGACTTATTAAGTCTTATGTACTAAACTAAGACAAAATCCAAATCTACCTATATTAAGAGTACTATAAACTAGTGTCCCAGATAGGATATTTTTGAGTATCCATTTACATTGTTGTGCATTTAGACATCATATCCTGGTTATAGCCACGTGTTGTATCCATGTTTTGAGAAACATGGATAGTAGATGCTAGCTGTGTTATTCCAAAAGAAGCTAGCATACTGTTGCAATTGGCTTATGTTGAAGTAATATTATCATTCTGAATAGCATCAAAGACACAGAAAGACCCATTACTAGGATACACTCTCAGGCACTCACTAATAGTCATGTAGTCATGTATCAATTGAACTCCTCATTTTCTTGCTTGAAGTGAAATATGTCCCTTCATGTTTACTACCCACATAGACTCTATAACAATAAACATGTTTTCTGCTGTTCGTACAGAGCTCACAAATCTGATCATCATACGCAACAGCAGCTCTGTAGAAGCTCAAGGGTCCCCAACACCTGAAAGGAACAAATTCAGTCATATCCAGTTCCACATGATCAAATATGAAGACCTGAAATGGGTGAGTGTGTAGACATGATTTCAACTATGCCAGGGCTGTTACTGTAGTGCCACCAATATGAATATCAATACTAGTTCTAGCTCTTCTTTCGCTTTTTGGTATCAACATTATTTTTTACCTCTCCCTTTTCCAATTATTCTACTGCACTGTTACCACTGTTGACTTTAGTCAAACAAATATGAAAAGTACTTCAATGGTAGAATGTTATTTATGATGGAGGAAACTTAAATGTAGTTTCTGTATGTATTTTTCCTGTAAGGATGAAAGCCTCGGACAGGGATCCTTCACGCGAATTTTCAAAGGCTACAAAACAGATATTCGTGATGGGGAGAAACACATGACAGACGTTTTCCTGAAAGAACTCGATGTCATTCACAAAAACTGCTGGGAGGTAGGTTTCTTCAGATTTAAGGTCCAGTATGTAACATTTAGGACGATCAATTGGCAGAAATTGAATATAATATTTATAAGTATGTTTTCATTAGTGTATAATCATCTGAAAAATAGTCTGCTAAATGACTAAATATAAATGAAAAATTATAATTGTTGAGTTTTCATTACAAACAGAAAAGTTGCTGTAAATAGAGTTTCGTGGCCACCGTAGATTCTCCTACAATCTTGGAAGGGGATGGTGAGGCGAGCGGTATTCAAGTGGTTGTAAACTGCAATTTCACCATTAGATGGCACTAAATCCTCCACCTTGGTCCTTTAAAATACACTTAAACATTCTAAAACGTTTTTGAAATATTTTTGTGAATATTCGTAGATCAAACACATTCAGTATAACATTATACACATGTTGTTTTCTTGTCTTTTCCTTCTCTCAGTCCTTCTTTGAATCTGCCAGCCTGATGAGTCAGATTTCACACAAACACCTACTCCTTGTATACGGTGTCAGTGTTCATGGAGTAAAAAGTAAGTTAAAACCAAACTCCAGGTTCTTCCACACTATCCCTTTATTGGCTACGGTTTAAGGATTGTTTTCTTATCAGCTTAATGAGGCTAGTCATGTGACATGCAACAAGGGGAGACTGAAATCAAATGATATTTGGTTAACTTTGGCTCAGTTACAAAGCATTTACAGTTTCGGTTCCTGTAAAATTATGTACATCTGCAAAAAACAAAAAACTAAATGAACTGAACGAGGGAATTACTGAACCAGTGAACGAATAAATGGAAACATTAAATCATTCTCTTCATATAAAGCAAAATAACTATCTTCAAATGAAATCCTCATCTGACCCCGACTCAGCCCGTTGTCTGTGGGTGAGCATTTCTGTCTCTGTGTTTGGTTTGAAGTACAGCTGTAGAAACAAATCTCGCTGTGCCTTACAGACATCATGGTGCAGGAGTTTGTTGAGTACGGGGCCCTCGACCTTTACTTGATGAGAGGGAGATCTGTGTCAGTGAGCTGGAAGCTTGACGTAGCCAAACAGCTCGCGTCTGTTCTAAACTTTCTGGTAAGATAAACTTTCTGATGTAGAGCAGTACCAGATCTTACAAAAGTAATGACAAAAACACAGTCTACAGCAGGATTGGGTGGTTAAACTTTATTCACTTTAAATATCAAATGTAGATTGTGTTTCCTGTGTGTGTGTGCAAGATATAAAACCCAAAAATGAATCAATACAATTCCCTAATTCCTTGTTTAAAGATGCATCACTACTGCTAAAATAAAAGTGAAGGTGGTTGTTGAACTGTAGAAATCCTTTAGAGAAGAAAAAATACGTGAATATTTCTGTCCTCAAAGTTGACCAATGTGGCATACTATAATAAGTCAACATTAACATGAAACTGTCTTGCAGGAAGAAAAGAACATTGTTCATGGAAATATCTGTGCCAAAAATCTGCTGCTGGCCAGAGAAGGTGACCTGTCACAGGGCAGCTCTCCTTTCATCAAGCTGAGTGACCCAGGCATCAGTGTAGCCATGCTGGGCAAGGATGGTAAATCAAGGAGGGTTTTCCAATCCAATAACAGTCAAGACAGAAAAGGAGAGCTACCTGATGAGTGAAGTTATACTTAGACTTTACAGTAGATTCATTCATTAACATTCAAATAAAGGTGAATAGACTGAAATGAAATAAACAGATGAATAGATTACCGAGAGCAGTCAATTAAGTTGCTTACTGTTTTCTGTAACTACACGTACATATATTATGTTATTTTAAAATGAGACTTAACAACATAAACATTTGTAACTCATTCAAAATATGATACTCCTTGTGCATTATTCATTTATGTGTGAATAAGTCCTTCTATGTGTGTTTGTTTAGTGATCCTGGACAGGATCCCCTGGGTGGCCCCTGAGGTGCTGGAGGCCCCCGACAACCTGACTCTGGAGTGTGATAAGTGGAGCTTTGGTGCCACTTTGTGGGAAATCTTCAACAATGGGAACACGCCGCTGCGAGGCTGGGACTTGGACCAGGTACTCCCACTTCTTTCCTGATAAGTCAAACAAACTGTGCATTATACTTTGAACTGCTCTTGTTTGGAAAAAGTCCAGCACTGAAAACATGTGACCCTGCAGCTACAAGAGTAAAACAACTGCAATAGTCCACTAATGATGCATCTCCCAACTCTGCCAACGAGGCCTGTCCCATTTCAAAAGCTCTGAGAAATTAGTCCCTCTTTTGCCCTAATTTGGAAGACACAATCGGAGTAGGATATCTTTTACAGCCATCAGTGACCCATAATTTATTGTGTACTCATCGGTTGTTTCATGGAGCACTCAGGCAATCATCGTTAACTTATACATTTGGGAAATATAACGCGACCATGTTCTTTTTACCAGGTGTTATCAACTGACTCATACATGACATAAACTAACATACACAGTAAGATCCTCATGAAACTTATTGCATTTAGCACTGGTTATTTCCCTTTGATAGCTGTTTAATGGGAACTTCCTGGTGATAGAATATGGAATATGGAGTGGGAATGTTTGTCTGGGGAGGGTTTTCTGACCTCACTATTAGTTTTGGGTTCTGTAAGACTAGAAGGTATCACTTGCAGAACAGGTACAGCCTGATCAGCAGGTCTTCTGAACAACCCTCCTTCATTGTCTGTGTTCTTTGGTAGATCCAGCAACTTTCACCCATTTATTTAACCAGGTAAAAGTCTTGTTGAGTATCTATTTTTTCAAAAGAGATGAGGGTAGCATAAAAACATTGTTAGAATAAAGGATAAAGGTGTTTAAACAATATGCAGTTAAGATGCATCAACAGGTACAAGTTTTCAAAACTCTCTAAAATACTCTAGCTGGCCAAGATTGCTATTGTCCAGATCCTTTTAGATTAACTTAAATTCATCAGAAGTAATCAGACATTGTTCTGCACATTGCTCCAAACTGAAGGGGCAGTGTATTAAAAAGCTTTTTTGTTCAACTCTGTCCTAACTTGGAGAACCAATATCTGTAGAACAGCAGAAATTATTCATTTTACAATACGCCCAGTGGTATGTCACACAGCAATGACTAAAAATATCTCACTAAAAGAAAAGTCATAATAAGATTCCTGTTCTAATTGTGTATACTATGATTTTCTGTTGTGAATCTATTCTGTACACACAACGTCTATTGCATGCCTGTCCATCCTGGGAGAGGGATTCCTACTTTGTTGCTCTTCCTGAGGTTTCTTCCATTTTTTTCCCTGTTAAAAGGGTTTTTTGGGAAGTTTCTCCTTATTCGAATTGATGGTTTAAGGACATGTTGTATGTTTTACAGACTGTAAAGCCCTTTGAGGCAAATTGTGATTTGTGATAGTGGGCTATAAAAATAAAATTTTATTGAATTTTATACAGGAAATACGACATATAAATGTAATATATAATATATATAAATGTGCAGGAAAATAAAATAAAGGTTACAATAAAGCTCTGATACAGTGAATGATGTGAGCTGCTGATGTGTTTTCTGTAGAAGCGGCTGTTTTATGAGAACTTCCGGCAGCTGCCTCCCTCCGAGTGGACAGAGCTAGCCGATCTGATCAGTCAGTGTATGGACTACCAGGCAGCCTTCAGACCCTCCTGTCTCAGTATTATCCGTCAACTCAACAGTCTGATCACTTCAGGTAAATTACGTGTATTACTACTCAGCTGATAATGACTTTGGCCAAAATAAACCACATGCCCACAAAAATGTTCAGTCCAATAAAATACAGAGTTTATAAATTTACCCAAATGAAATTTTTCTGATCAGTTTTGATCCTTTGAAAGATACATAGAAAATAATCAGTATATTATGAGCATGAAATAGTGAAACATTTATGAATATGCCACCATTATACAATATATTTAATACAATGAGGAGAGATACTCCACGTCAAAACTGAGAAACAGAGCATTTAAATTTATAGTAATGTGAGTGACATGTTAATTTATGGATTTACTTAAATTTTCTTCTTTATTACATTTATATTATACATATTAGTTTCTTGTGTTTTACGACATGTCTAACTGTGTCTATATAATTCCTCAAGGGGTCATTATGAAATAAGTGAGGGCAAATGAGTCCTGACAGGTCTACAGAAGAATTTGGAAAAATGGGTTTAGGATTTCAACAAGTTGAATGTGAAACTGGTTTGCTTTAAAATCAGATGGCTATCTTTTAAAAGGGGGTGTGTTTTTGGAATCAGGCAACACAATTGCACCAGAAAACTAAGATCCATTACTGATACGTTTTCTTGTTTCATGGTAGACTATGTGATACTACATGCCACTGAGCCTGTCACGCAGAGCCCTGTGTGGAGAGCCCTCAGCCCTGCTCAACACGACCAGACATTGTTCGAGGAGAGACACCTACGCTGCATCTCACCTCTGGGAAAAGTAAGTCTGCACTCAACACTCAACAGACAACGTAATGCAGAGCCCCTTGGGCCAATCAGTGCACTTTAATGATCATGATCTTATGTTTGAGAAGAGTCTTGTTCAAGATACTGTGCTGCTAGGTATTTGCATGCCCAAATGCCAAAATGTAGTGTTGACTCGAATTAACCCGTGAGTTTTCATTAAGAGTTCGTTAGTAGTGTCTGAGACATTGTGTTTGATGGACAAACAAATGAATAAACAGAACAGAGGAGATTGATATTGTGGAGGAAAGACAGGACAGCATATTAACTAAAGCGATTATATCGCTGCTTCATGTGATGTGAAAAACTATTGCACAACAAACTTTCTTTTTACCTTCTAAGAGTCTTATCTATTATGTATCCTGCAATGACACATGTATGGTGAGGTCTGTTTTAAAGTTTTGGGTGTGACTGACCAGAGCCTCAAAACTTTTCCAGGGAAACTTTGGCAGTGTTGAACTTTGCCGTTATGACCCGCTGGGTGATAACACCGGTGAGCTTGTCGCTGTGAAGAAGCTGCAGCCCAACAAGCAGTCGACCATGGAGGACTTCAAGAAGGAGGTCAACACCCTCAGCATTTTTCACTGTGACTACATCGTCAAATACAGAGGAGTTTGCTACAGCATGGGTAATAAAAACAATCACTGCAAATAATGTACCAAAATAATCAGTTTCATTTACATTTACATTTACATTTAGTCGTTAAGCAGACGCTTTTATCCAAAGCGACTTACATATGAGGCGCTTCAGTAAAAGAACTAAATTTATAGACTGCTTAGATTTCAGCTTTAAAATTTCTATTTTTAATTTCAGTTTGCCAAGGGTCCGTTTTTGACCTCACATTTTTAAGTAGACACATTAGCCATAACTGCTATAACAATATGTTTTGTACAGTGCACTCATGATATTACACCTTATGCATCCCCTGCATGATCCAGTATTACATTTTAAAGCTTTAGCTGACACTGTTGTCCAGAGTGACTTATGACTTTGTGTTCTATGATTTCCTGTTTGCCTGCCTGGGCTGTCGTTAGGTTTGGACCTCTGCCTCCCCCATTAAGTTTCTCCGCCTTTTTGTGTTCCAGCAATAAACTGTTGAACTGCCTGAACTGCCAAATCTGTGTTTGGGTAATTTCTCCTTAGCCTGCATGACGAATCATGACAGATTCAAGAAGAGAGAGGCGATCGGGGAGTGCTTTTTGGTTTTGAAAGGTTTTCCTCTCCTGAATGCTTTTAATGTTTAATATTTGCCCGATCACAGGTCGCCTCACTATGAGTTTGGTGATGGAGTACCTGCCCTATGGCAGCCTTATTGGCTACTTGGAGAGTAACCGACATAACGTCAACACCCGGCGGATGCTGCTTTTTGCCTCTCAGATCTGTAAGGTAAGTGTTGGATATGAGCTAAACTCCTGCAAATGGTTTTCATAACAACAAAGCAAAAAAATATATAAGCAAGGTATGAATGGACTGTCATTTAATTATTATTGTACAAAATCTTAACTTTAACATTGATCATCAACTTCAAGTACTAAGACTTTGTGTGTTTTCCTAAACATGTAACGGAGTGTAAACTATTGCCAGAAAACTTGGCTTTCTCTGTAAATCTTTAAAAAGAAGCGTTGTCATCTAAAAGAAGTGTTGTAATTTCACATTTGTCCCTCACAAAAAAATTCCTACAGCAATCCTCCAGAAATAGGAAGGTCATTCAAATGTCAAACTGTGACAGATATTCCAGAAGTAACCCTACAAGATAAATCATTGTTTATTGAATTGCTTTGGCAGTCCCTAATTGACATCATCCTTGAAAGGAATCTGAACCACCTCTCATGCTTTACAAACATTACATTCAAACCAATTATAAGGAGTTCAAGGGTCAAAGCCACTGCTCTGGAAGAATCCATGCTACAAATACATTGTGTTATTGTTTTACAATGTACAACAAAGAAAGCTCTTTGTAGGCTGAGCCTATATCTTATCTTGTGGCTCCATAAATCATTTTTTTACTATCTGTAAGATGGCACCAAAGGTGGAACACAAAACAAAGGGACAGGGACAAAAGGAAAAACGTTATTTGATTTTCTTCTATTTTGGATGTTTTTAATTTTCCCAGGGAATGGAGTACCTTCAGAGCCTGCGTTATGTTCACCGAGACCTCGCTGCCAGAAATATCCTTGTGGCCAGTGAGTCGCTGGTGAAAATTGCTGATTTTGGGCTGACCAAGATTATTCCTTTTGACAAGGAGTACTACCGAGTCATGCAGCCTGGAGAGAGTCCCATTTTCTGGTAGTTTTCTGCTTCTTTGAAAACTCAAATACTCAATCTTTAAATATATTAAACAGAAATCTGCAACGTTCTGCAGTTAGGTAACTGCTGCTGCAAAGTATTCACAGCAATGATACCGAAATTTCTGTGAAAGATTGTGTATGGTTTGTTTAAATCAAACACTGCAAAACAGTCTTTGCACTAAGCTAAGGTAAATGGCTGCTGGTTGTAACCTTATTTAATGGAGTAAGTGAATAAGTTTTTTTCTCAAAATGTCCAACTACTCTTTTAAAGTAAGTCTGAAAATACAGACAAATACCATGTTGCATGATTTTCAACAAATGCTTTTGAATCATTCTCATTAAAAGCCTACTGTAGGAAATGGTGACATAAGCTAAGATGTTTTTGTCTTCTTTACAAAAGAGAGTCAGATGCTTTTTCTCACAGCTCAGACATTAAAGAATACAAACTTGTAGTTTTGCTCTCATGCGTAACCATCCTTTCAATGAAGATTATTGTGTTCCGTTACTGGAGGTCTACCTGACCATACACTGCTCATCTAATGCAGGTACGCTCCAGAGTCCATCAGTGAGTCCAAATTCTCCCACAAGTCAGATGTCTGGAGTTTTGGAGTCGTTCTTCATGAGATCTTCTACTACTGCGACATGAACTACAACCCAAAAAGAGTAAGAAGGTTTACTCTTGATATATAATGTATGGACAAGATTTCAATATTTTCAAATGATCAAGAATTATTTCATCAAACAACACCATTGTGGTTTCCCCTCCTTTTTAATTTTTAAAATGTTTTCCCTGTCTTAGCTATGTATGCAGGAGATTGGACACAATGTGCAGGGTCCGTCCATTTCAATGTATCTGGCAAATATTCTAAAGAATAACTGGAGGTTGCCGACTCCTCCAAACTGCCCACCAAAGGTATGTTCACTCTACATTTGAACAAAATTTGACAAGGTAGGGTACAGCAGCATAAACAGTGAATCCTGAGGTAGATGTCAATCCTGGCTGGGAGAAAACAACAAACGCAGCATGACTGTGCATTTTGGGGTCGTTATTGACATCTAATTTTGATCTTCAACTCACCAAACTAGTCACAGCAACTGTCATACTGTGATGACAATAATATATATTTTTCTCATTGTAACACCAGGTGTACAGTTTGATGACGCAGTGCTGGGCGTACGACTTTGAAGAGCGGCCGTGTTTCTCCAGCCTGGGAAACCAAATTGAAACGATCATGCAGGATGAGAGAGCGACCCTTAAAGGCTGACAAGGAGCCTCGTTGCACCTCACAGTTGAACTCATGCTTGACAGCAACAGTGTGAAATGATACAAGTCTCAGTTGAAATTCAGTTCACGCAAGTATCACACTCACAGCAGTGGAAAACATCCAATCATGTAAGCATTCACATACTGATGATAGAATTTCAGAAGTGTTGGGCACTCATGGGTCTAGACTACTCCCTAAACAAGCAGGTAAAGCTCACTTTATGCTCTTTTCCCAGTCTTATAATGTACAAAGACACATTCACAAGAAAGCTGAGGGAAGATCATCATGAATGCTCAGCTGCTGCTTATGCTTTAGACACATGAGACGTTGTATTGCTTATGTAAGAGCATGTTTGTTTAGTGTTTAATCAATCCCAGTTTTGTTAACCAGTACAATTTTCAAACTAGCAGGTATTGTGTAAAGC
The DNA here is from genome assembly GCA_011952105.1 of Coreoperca whiteheadi. Classification (NCBI taxonomy): domain Eukaryota; kingdom Metazoa; phylum Chordata; class Actinopteri; order Centrarchiformes; family Sinipercidae; genus Coreoperca; species Coreoperca whiteheadi. The sequence goes on along the minus strand of CM022489.1, from coordinate 11,352,629 downwards.
CCTGCCTGGCCATAAATTAAGACAGAAATTTACTAAAGGCAGATGAAAAGTAGAAGTTACCTGGATGCAACTTCAGTACATGCATAAACCATTAGAGGGCTGGGAACATACTCATACTTAAGATATTGCAGTACATTGCATCATGTTTCCTTTGTAGTCAAATATATCACAATGTTCACAGCGGTAATGTTTAGGGCTCACTCCAAACTTATGAAATTGTTATTTTGGGCAACATCATTTCAACACTGGGTAAATGATATTTAACTAGAGCGTGTTCCTTATTCCAGAATCATACCTAATTAAAACACTTTATAATTTAGTAAGGTACACTGTACTGGACACTGCAAAACATGTATGATGTTTACATCTGTGTCTAAAGGGATCAAAGAGTTACCAAAACTGAAACCGATTTAAAGCTTTGGGTTTTTTATTTCTTTTATAATATTGTATTGTGAAGAAATCTATTTTGCATCTCATATTCCATTCGTAGTGCTGTAGTGAAGAAGTTGTTATATTTTGTGTTCTTATTTACATCCTTTACCATGTTTAAAATAAAGTAATTTTGTGGCTTGTGTAACTGTTTGTTGACATGATTGAATTCACTTCTTTGGATTCCCTGCACTGATGTGTCTAAAATACATGGCTGAAATAACATGAAATTAAAAAAATGTGTTCATACAAAATGTTTCTACAAGGAGTTTACAAAGTAACAAAAAATGCGAAGCATAGCATTCTTAAATCAAAAGCAAGTGGGCAGTTCAGGAATGTTAATGTCTGATAGTAATGTCACCAAGGCACACGTCCACATACAATCTAAATATGGGCATACACGGTTGTACACATTCAGCTGACTGGCATGTCAGTGATGGCTTGTGATCTGTTTCAAGCCCCACTTACGAGTAAAACATTTAATTTAATATATAAATAAATAAAAATACAGTGATTTAAATAATTGAACTAAATGATTGCACTAAGAAAATCCCTTTGTTTCCTTTTTTCAATAAAAAAGAGTTTATTTTACTCTGTTTTTTTCCAACTCTTCATTTATATTGTTGTGGTTCTACCTGTTTAGTTCTCACATTCCCCATGCAAAAGATTGGCTGTGTAAACAACATAATTTACCCATGTCTCTGTTTCAGAGGGTGTTGGCTAACAACACTCTGGCAAGCTTATTTGGCTGCTTTCGTTTGTTTATACCATTAAGATTTATCTAAACCACTGATTTTGCAGTCAATTTTACGTCAACTGTCTGCGCAGGCTTTATTCTACAATGACATCACGTTTCTTAGTGGGTGACACCTCATTTGCAGGATTTAATTAATCTTAAATATTGTAAGTCAGGGATGGGCACCTATGTTTGTTGGTGCAAAGAAACTGTTGATTTTCACTTACAAGTTCTCCCTAATGGGAAATATGTCAAGTCAAATCACCTGCTCCAGCCCATCCCTGCTGTATGTTGATACATAACATTTAAGCATTTATATGTGCTATATAAACATTCAATATATGGTTAATAACACATTATAATCCAGTTTTTAGATGATATCTAAATGATGATATCTAAATAAATCTAAATAAATCTAAAAAAATCAAAATTTTCTACCACTTGTCCCCTAACGGGAACAAGTGGTAGAAAATGAGATGAGATGAGATGAGATATTTAATTTTGTAAGACTGTGGTCACAACCAGAGTTGGGTATTGTTCAAGATGTTTCAATACCGGTGACAACAAAAACACTGAATTGTGGTAATGATACCAAAACAATAGCAATACCTTACTTTGTGTATTGTAATCTAACATAGTGTAATGTGTCAACATTTTGTAGTTTACAGTTTTTGGGACTAATGGACATGATTCAGTCCATAGTCAGAAAGTACTGCAGTTCACAACCCAGTCACAACACCAAGCTGACAGCAGTTACTGTATATAAATACAGTATATAATACACGAAACATTCTCTCAATTCAATTAAATTACATTTTATTTATATAGCATCAATTCATAACAGAAGTGATCTCATTGCACTTTTCCTGTAGAGCAGGTCCAGACTTACTCTTTATAATATAGAATATAAAAATTTTAAATATTAAATAATATGAATCCCACACATCATCACCATCAGCATTAAAGGAAAATTTCACCACAGGCATATTATTTACAACAGCTATGACTGGACTATTTGTCCACAGAAAGCACATTAAAGGCCCTACACACCAATGGTGGGACTCTTTTATTGCCCCATCCAGAGAAAATGTGAAGTGAAGGACAAGCGGTAAAGTGGTGAATGTCTACAACTGTTATTGAGCTTTGTTGAATCATTATTACCAGTATTAGCACATGATACTGGATTTACCTAATTGTCTTAAAAATCATACGGATGTTATAATTTCAACAAATATTCAATGGAAAAACATTAGATTTATCATTGTTTGTATTTCATGGCAATATTCAGTTTTTGGAAAAAGAAAATTGGTAGCAATACTACCTTTACCATTAATGGACATCTTAACCGATTGATAAAGCATACTTAATTATAAATAACATACTACTTTAAATATATACAGGACCTTACATTACATTAATTTGGCAGAGGCATTGATGGATTATGAGACAATGGGTAACAGGTCCCTCCCCCTCCTACACAGGTCCTAGACACCAGACTTAAAGAGACACAAATGTTCACTGTCATATAAAACAGAGGTGGCCCCAGGTAGACGCAGTCAGTAATCCATCATGGGCAGAGGATTTTGTCAAAAACTAGTGCATTCACACTTCATAAGAGAGATGAACAAGAGAGACGTTATCAAAAACTGAAAGTACATCCCCCCTAAGCTACTGTAAACGTGTGTTCAGTGTTACAGTGCAGATGCTACCACTTTAAAAAAGAGACATAAGAATGCATGAGGTGTTGAGGTATAGCCTGAAAAATTTGATTTTCAGTCGGTGGAGGAAGATGGACAGTAACTCTTCTGTCCTGATCAGTGAGTAGTCCAGGCCACCACTGTGGGGCCAGAACCTTGACCTAGATGAGTGACCACTGTGTTCTCAGTGTGGGGGCGTTCAGATGTCCAAAGGTAGAGAGAGCAATTGTCCTGTCAGCATTGGACGCATTGGACTAGCATTGGATGTAAATAATTCTTAGGGATACTGGGATGTAGTGTATGGAGAAGTTGACTTATGTGGGAAAAGCTTGTTGTCCAAGTTGCCATCGCCACAGTATTGTCAATGGTGATGGGCACGAAGTTCAGTTTTGTCCAGGTTGAGCTTTAGTTGGTGCCCTGACATCCACAGTGCCAGTCTGCCAAGCAAACAGTGATGCATGACTCTATATGAATTTCAATAATTGATTTCATCAGCATAACGTGTTAGCTGAAGCCATCCGTGTGCATGACAGGACCAAGCATCCTTGTGTAGAGAGAAAATATAAGGGAGCCCCGCACTGAGTCTTGTGTAACTCCGGTTGCCAGACTACTTGGTTTAGACAATGATCCTTTACATGTCACGTGGCAGGAGAGACCCATCATAAGTATATGTGATCTACAGTTAAACCTTTGCCACTCGGCAAATTCCCCATGGGCTTTGGTATTGGTAGACATGTCTGACTTTGCCACAGATCTGTCACAAGTTACATTTTTTTATTGCTAAAGCCAGGTCTCGAAGTGCCACATTTCAGATTAGGATCATATATTCTCTGCCACATAAGATACATGTTAGTTGGAAGGAATCTGTGTACCAGTAGAAGTTCTTTATAATAGCACGGTTCATATTCATCATCTTGTTTGTTAGTAGGAATTTTAAACCCTAATGTCTTCACACCCATATGGGAAACAGGTACGAGTCCTGCTTGAGCCACACACATCCCCACGTAAACATCATCAATTGGATGAATAGTAATGGACTGGGACATATTGTATATGACCAAAGCTGTATAACCAGACAAGAGGAAACCCCCACCACCACAATAAGGTGGGTATGATTCTGACTTCTGTATCTGAACTGGGACATAGTACTTGCTCTTTTCCCATCGAACAGGCCCTTGGTCCTGGAACAGATAGCCAGTATAGAGGTGATTGCTTCCATCATTATCCTTGAGGCTTTGGAGATACTCGACCATGTTGTCTGTGTTGGCAAAGACGTCATCATCACCATTTAGCAGGAAGCGAGCATTCGGACAGTTTCTTTCCATCCATTCTAAGAAGAGTATCTGCTTCAAGGTGAGGTTGAAGAACGATTCGCTAAAGTCCCATTGGAGGATGTCACTGTACTCGCGTTGCTCCACCTCGAGCAATTTGTTCAGTCTCTTTTTCTCAAAACCAGTATCCATCGTTCCTGAGATGAAGACCCTTCGGATCCACACACCATTGTGTAACCTCTCTTTAGCCCAGGTTTTGCGCAGCACCTCTCGACGGTCGTAGTTCACAGGGGAGCTTTTAATGACCAGCAGAAGGAAGACTTCCGCTGATTTATCAGCTCCTCCACATTTGTCTGGAAGGTCCAGAAGCATGGGGAAATGGCGACAGTGTCGATAGTAGAGAAAGTCTTTTATACCGTCAGGAAGAGAGCTGAAGCCTGTGATGTTGGCAGTAGACATATTTTGTTGACATCTTGGCCAGGAGTATACGTAGGCGCTGTTTTTGGTGTGTGGCTTTGTTTGACTGTCATCTTTTCTCACATCTACTTGGAGCCTGAAGATGTTGGGGTCAATAGAGTCTTTACAGAGATAAACCACCCACAGTCCAAGAGCTCCCACCAGAAGGAAACTTCTTGCTCTGAAGTTTATCGTTCTTGAAACTCTGCAGTGACAAAACAAGAAATTAGCAAAACATCTCAGTCTACCATAAATTAATTGATATAAAACTAAATAAATATTAAAGTACCAATGTTTTAAAAAACATAGCTGACATTTTGGGGAATATGCTTATTCACTTTACCACTCTCACATCTGTTGAAAGATATTAAAGTAACTATACAATAACCAGCACCTTTAAAGGCCAAGGCACACCAATCAAACATTCTCCAACAAACACAGACAAACCCAATTGTTTGTTTGGTGTGCCGTGTCTGTCTGTCATTGTTTGGAATTGTTTGGAGAAGTTTGGTCAGTTTGCCATGCCTTCAAATAGACAATTACCCTGACAGTACACATGTAGTGGCCTGTATCAATAGCAACACAGTTCACATGCCCAACCACAAATCTGCCCAGTCCGCACCCTGACTTTTGATAAATGAAGTTGGCAGATTTCTTTATTTCACTGCAGCAAGTTACACAGTGGATAAATGCAAGTATATATAAATAAATAAATGAATAATTGTAATTATAGAGGCTATTTATTAAGCATAAAATGATATGATGTATTTATTCATTAATTTAAGCATTTTGTATATATTGTTATATAGCCTACTATATATTATTATTATTTAGTATAAGTATTTAATTATATCATTATTTAAGTATTTACATTTTTTGTTTTGGCCCGTAAAAAACTGCAGCCTGACCCTCGCGCGGGGACACTGCGTTGACCGTAAACCGAACTTTAGGAGGGCGAGAGTGTTCAGAGACCGAATAAAAAAACCTTTTGCTTTAGTAAACCAATGGCCTGTCATCCTACAACAGAGACTGACTGAAGCAATGAAGCCTTGTACGCCCAGGGGCGCAGCAAGCTTTTCAAAAGGGCGGGGGGTGGATGTGAGAGAATGAGACTGCCAAATTTTGCTTACTTGCGCCTTGAAAAGGGGAGATCGAATAAAAATTAAACTAGTTAGTTTAATCAACTCTAAGTAGACTGACTCTGAGTTAAGCGCGTGCACCACAACTATAAAAAGCCATCATCAATGGAGCGCAGATATTATGAGTCACCATGGAAACAGACCCGGTCTGCATATTTCTCTCCAGCAGAGTTGGATGTGCTTCTACAAGCTCACGGAGAATATGAACACGTACTTCTTTTTTTTTTTTAAAGCCACAGGGCTGCAGCGGCAGGAAGGACAGGGGGGGTTGCTTGGGAGAAAATAACTGCTGGACACAATGCCCTAAGGTTACATTTTAATTAGGCTACTGTTATACAGTGTTGGGTGTAATTAATTACTAATAAATTTAAATACTGTACATTAATTTTTTTTCACTTGAAAAAGGATTACTCTTAATTCTTCTGTAATTTAAAGTTACATCTGTACCTGTTGTGTTGTAGGCTACGTATAGGATATGAAAGTAAGTCTACTCACCAAATTGAAGTATATGGAGCCCGGGAGGGAGCATGGACGGGTTTTTTTTATAAAGCGCGCGCCGTTTTATAACTCGCACGCACACTTTAGTAAGTCGCGCGCGCTTTAATTTACTACACGCCCCCTCCTACTTCTGCTGCATTTCAGTGCATCAGAAAACAGTAAGGTGCATTATGTGTATTACATACAGGTTGTGTAGTTATCACACCTGTGAACTAGTTTACTCATTTAAAGTCCCGGAGGCAAATTTATCTATGGACAGCTTATTTTTCAGATTTAGACTACTACAGCGCGCGTGCGAGTTATAAAACGCGCGCACTTTATAAATAAATTACGTCCATGTACCCGCCCGGACTCCGTAGTAAAGCACTTTGTAACGCTGGTTTTGATAAGTGTTATACCAAAGTCAGAGCTCAGGCCCTAAAGGTGGAGCAGTGATAGTATAAACCTATTAATTTAAGCATTCACACAGTCAGCGAGTCTTTCTTTTTTTGCCAGCTGTCCTTCCTGCATTTTGGCAGCAGCAGCTGTGTTAATTTCAGATGGATTATGTGTTTACCTTCTTCGTAATCTCTCTCACAAGGTAGTTTGCTCGTCATTTGTAAAATATGCAGCTATGCTGCCGTGCCTATGTTTGCGATTAGTCATGTGCTGCAAACACCGCTGCTTTTACAGGAAGGCGCTCGTGGCTGGATTGGAAAAACCTGCCATTTCCTGATCTACCCCGGTAAGAAGTGAACCCAGAGTTAAACCTGAAGTTACCTATAGCTACCCCCATATCCTGCCTCCTGTTATAGGCCCCCCGGTCTTGATTCAACAATCTGCTTTCTATGATCTATATTTATGTATTAGCTGTTATTGTGTTAGGCAAATTGAAATTACGGAAACATCCATCCAAGTTCTGTGTCGATCACAATGCGTATTTTTTGTTGACACTACAAACATCTTGATTATACTCAATGGTTTCCTCGGAAACTGACTTAACCTTGTTTTTTTAGCATGGTTACTGGCGATGCATTACCAGTCAAAATAAAGAAAGTATTTCTTCATTTTCAAAGTCATTAGTTAACCGTTAGTAATCTAATCTAAGGGATACTAAACAATCACATTCTCATTAACTGTTTAGAAGCTTTAGGCGACATCTGTTTATAGTATATAAATGGAGTCTGCTTGTAATCAAGAGGAATGAGAAAAATAACATATAATGTTATTGAAACTAAACAAAAAAGAGTTTTATGTTTTGGGGGGAAACAAAAAAGCACTTATGTTGATGTTCAAGCACATATTCATTACAATAAATCAGGGGCCGACATCGCCTATTTGCTGCAACTTTATCAAGTCACTTTCTGGTTACACAAATCGGACATATGAAATATCAAAATCAAACTAGGCTACGAAAAACGGATTCATAAACGAATGAATTATCAGTTTGCAGAGGAATTAAATGTACAGATACAACACACAATTCAATTCTTTTCAGCATAATCACCTGATCATATTGGTAGACCAAAGTGAGACGTTAAATCCCTTTGACGGCCACTTTACAGTCTGCGCAGTTGCTGGGGTCCTAAAGATAATGATGCTGTAGGTGTGACTGGGACATACTTTTAACCAATCACGCAGTCTGGGTGTGACTGGGACATACTTTTAACCAATCACGCAGTCTGGGTGTGACTGGGGCATACTTTTAACCAATCAGGCAGTCTGGGTGTGACTGGGGCATACTTTTAACCAATCAGGCAGTCTCTATGCCAACGCAGCAGCACTCCCAACAAGTTTAATGCATGGCCTGGTGGTCAAGGCTTCCTGAGAAGACAGCATCGGGAGAAATGACAGCCTTTGGAAAAGATTTTGCTCTCTATCCTTGATAGATGTGGTTGATTTTACGGGCTCAAGACTTCTGTTTGCAGCAGCATGGCTCCGTGCTCTGTTCTGTCTGCAGCCTGCAGGGTATACTGCCTGGTGACAGAGGCCTAGCCTATAGGTGCCTTTTACACATGGGACGCTGGGGACATGTCCCAACCACTTTTTGAAATGGCTGATTTTGTCCCCATCACTTTTTAAAAGCATAATTTGTTAAAATAATGATTTTTTAAAAAAAAATCTAATGAATGACTTGAGTTTGTGGATAAACACATATGAATGAATTCATGTTCTTGCATATCAATAAGCTATGATGGGCTATTTAAACCTTATGTGTCATTACTGGTTGACCCTGACTCATGAACTCTCTGTTTCTCCAACGTTAAATATGCAGCATAGCAACAACCTGTTTATCCTGACAGCTTAAAGGTGCTGGTGTTTTGTTATCTTTACCTAACATTGTTATTCCTTTATCTCTCCATATGAACAGTATCTATGCATGCGTTTGTGTGTGGTTGCTGGGGCGTCGCGCCTCCAGTTTCAAACAGGCTTCTCCGGCTATGCCTGTTATACACCTGAATCTGGGACAGGTGATTTACGCCCAGGGACCCCGGTTCATCTTCCAGTCTCCGCCAGATTGTCAGCTTACCATAACGGAAACAACGACTAAGACAAATCCTCCTTGAGTATACTTTACTTCACGTGTCTAAAACTTACAGATTAATATTCTGATCTCCTGTCACATCACGCCTGAAGAAGAGCTTCACACCAGCCTCTCCAGGCCACCGCTCCTCGGGACATCCCCTAGACCCCCCACTGCATCACTTTAAAGGCAAATAAAGCACTGTTCATGCTATGGCTGGGCTGACTGACATGACATGACAGCTTCCCAAACCTCCTAAACATGTCGATCGCCCCCTGGTGGCCGGCTGCAGTAGAGTTCATAAACCCCGCTGATGTATGTTCAAGTGTTAGTTTTTCAGATTAGTTTGGTTTTAATTAGTTATTGTACAAAAAGGGGTTTTCACGTCATGATTGACAGCTGAGGCCGGTCGGGTGTGTGGGTGGGACCTCGATACAGCGGCTCCAACGCCGATCACTACTGCGCAGACTCTGGTTGCAAATGACGTCAAAAGCAAAAGATGGCAGCTCATCTTATTTTGGCTTCACTTTTTATAGTGGGAGGAAGTGGAGACACATTGTCTTGATGGAGGACCAGCAGACCAAGAGCTCCTGCCAGCAACACAATTTTTGCTCTGATGTTTCTCATCCTTGAAACTCTGCAGTGACAAAACAAAACACAGTTTTTTTGTATCAAAACATCTCAGTAAGGATATCGCATCTGCACACATTGCAGCCACTGTCGCACCAAACCAGCTTAACAGGAAGAAATGTGGGAGCTCAAAATCTCATAGATTTGTACACTACCTACCTACCTTTTTAACCTATAGCTTTTAGTTTGTTCTACATTTGCATTTACATTTAGTCATTTAGCAAATGCTTTTATCCAAAGCGACTTACATATGAGGAAGACAATGGAAGCAGTTATAACAACACAAGGTAACAAAAAGCACAAGTGCACCAGAAACTAGTCTGTTAAAGCCCAGCACAGTATACAAAGAGAGGAAGAAGTTAGTGGTTGTCAGTTAGAGCTTCACACCAGCCTCTCCACGCCACCGATCCTCGGGACATCCCCTAGACCCCCCACTGCATCACTTTAAAGGCACATAAAGCACTGTTCATTGCCCACTTACCTTCTCCGTGTCTGCATGAGTCAACTTCGCCTGTGAAATCATAGCAGTGATATTGGATATTGTTATGGCTGGGCTGACTGACATGACATGACAGCTTCCCAAACGTGAAGCCTAAACATGTCGATCGCCCCCTGGTGGCCGGCTGCAGTAGAGTTCATAAACCCCGCTGATGTATGTTCAAGTGTTAGTTTTTCAGATTAGTTTGGTTTTAATTAGTTATTGTACTAAAAGGGGTTTTCACGTCATGATTGACAGCTGAGGCCGGTCGGGTGTGTGGGTGGGACCTCGATACAGCGGCTCCAACGCCGATCACTACTGCGCAGACTGCGGAGACGCATCGTCCATCTACAGTCTATGATTGTGACCCTTTCATAGCCTCTATGCCCTTTTATGCAATTTTCTTGCCCACCCACCGTGATTTTCTACTCTGACCTCATAGTGATCCCCCATTGCATTTCCTAAAATCGCATATGACGAGCGTTTAAATGTTTTTTCCTTATGTCCCCACCACTTTTCAACACAAACTGACGCCCTTGCCTGCATGTGCTGAAAGACACCCTGTCAGGATTCTTGTTTCCTGGAACTGAAAGTGATGATGTTTGAGGTCTTGCGTCAACCTTTCTTTGTACTCATGACACAGCCTTTGAAAGGCAGTTTTGACACATTTCCTGAGAGCACAACCTAATCCACTGGCTCAGGTTCTGCATGCAAGGTATGGAAAAATATATAGTGACTGCTAATCCTGGTCCCAAGGGCCATGTGAGCAACACAAGTAAGCTTTTTACTAATGAGGATCCAAACAAAAATTAAACAATATATCACTGTGAGTTACTTTTCTCAAAGAATAATATTTAAGGAAATTAGTTTCAAATTTCAGATTGGAACAATACACAGACTACTGGATGTCCTTTCATTGTTTAGCTTAATGTTTGAGTATCTCAAGAAGTATTTGTTATCAGTCTAATAAAAATGTAAATCAGAACATTTGCCCCTACAATAATAACTCTCCTTGCACTCCATCTTATCCTCCCCAGTATCCTTAATCAGTAAAATATAACTTACAATAAACGTGCAGTGGGAGTCGGCCCTACATTACATCTAAATTAATATTTTGTATTTGGCTCAATGGCCTCAGATGACTGAATCTTTAGAAACTTGTTTGAGCTACAGAAATTATCTTGTATTCTGGGACTCAACACCTCTGTTCCATGTCTGCAGATACATTCATGCTGGAAACATACAAAGGTTTTAGGCAACTTCTCTTCTTTTCCAGCATGAAATGTCCAAAGCTTCCTGCCACAGCAGATCCACACTGACACTCCTCTCCACATATGGCATACAAAATATTATATCACAGGAAAACCTGGGATTCCTTCTTCTTATATTTATACATACTTTATATATGAACACAAATATAATAAAAACAAATATCAGATCAGACTCTGTATCAGCCGATACTCAAATACTCGGGATCAAAAAATGAGATCGAGACCAGTGTGTTATATTAGCCTATTTTAGTTATCACCTATATGTGGAAAAAAAATACTTATGCATACATACATACAAATAGATATAAGTAGACTCACTCATTGAATGAGGAAGAATTGATTGTGTATTTGCCCTTTGGTGTGTCTGTTGCAGGTGAAATATCTGTGGGATGTGTAGTGTATGTTGGTCTTTTAATGGACATACCGCCATTACCTTTGCACTACCCCTTATTCCCAAAACTACCGCAGGTTTTTGCACTATAACTTGCATATTACACTGATATTGCACACACTGTAGCAGTACTGTCCACTGTACTGTGGATCTGCAATGTTTGTTGATCTTAGAGAAAAACATGTCTGATTCAGAGAACTAAACTCTATGTTTAAAGAAACAACCTCCAATACACCTCCAATATCTTTCCAACAAAAGGTCTAAGAACATGATATGGACACCAATTTTAAGGTTTTTTTGTTTATATTAAATACATGTTACATTCATTACACAATTTCATCTCAAAGCCATTAGTTATTAATTAATCAACACAATATATAATCTCTTGAAAATAAAATAGATTTGGACATTTGTGTATATATTCAATACACACAAAAAAAGACATGGCAATTCACTTTTTTCTACCTATAAAGTCCTAAAAGCATACAGTCATCTTACATAAAAAGTGTTATTGGAGACCCCTTGTAATGGTTATTACTGGCACCTGATTATGACTGTTGTTTTGAAAATCTTAGTATCTGATATTAGCCTACATACATTCTCTCAGTAGTACTAAACATCTTTGTGCAAGTTTAACTGTGCTTTCTGTATGAGAAGCCCTGACGTAAGGCACAAAAACATACATTCATCTCTTATTGGGTGTGAATGCTGAACACAACCTATATTCTTCTATATAAAAACTTTTAGTATTATTATTCTTCCACCACTTTTTTGGTACAAACTTCATTCAAACATGAAAATATTCTCCTCAATTAGGGCACGGGTGCTATTACTTTTCTCATTCATACCTTATACACTTTCCAAAATATTCAAGGTGTTCCAGGAAATTTTCCCCATTCAAATGAATGGACAGAATGTTCAAGATTTCACCATTTAGCCTCTTTTTCAGCTCTTAACTCATTCATACTTTCAGAAACACTATTCAAACATCAAAATGTGTCACATTTTTCTGTACATTCTGGGTATTATTCAACTTTCTTTCGTTCTTATTTTCAGGTGATTATACACTAATGAAAACATACTTATGTCATACACAAAACTCACTTTCCCACATACAGCCATCATTAAAGGAAATGCCATTGGTAGTCCACTGTACAGTGTTTTATATGTATATATTCTGGCCCTTCTGCATCTCCCTGACTCTTTACAGTCAGGGTGACAACCTACTATTTAGCTTTGTACAGTTTGGCGTTTTGTGACCTCACATACACCTTTGTCCAACATATACCTGAGTGGAGGTCTAATCAGCCAGAATGACGTAATCTCATGATCCTGTATAAAGGAGGTTACTGGCGTAACTGGTGTAACCTCCTGTATACAGGAAACAAGCTACATCTGAATTAATCAAACTTTTGAAAGTTTTGCAACCCCATTTTTAGTCACCTAAAATGTGGTTAGCTAAACAAACATGTCAGCCTCTTCATTCCAGTGAAAGCTGCTCATTTATACAGAATGTGAAAAAAAGTTGTATCTGTCTGGCTGACTACTCGCCCACATTAATGACTTAGCAAATTAAAAAAGTTCCATTTGACAGCTGAACCCTGGTAGAAAAACAGTCTAAACCTTTTCTCATGATAGAATGAGGAAGATCATACTTGCACTCACAACCTAAGAGCAGAAGCAGGAAGCAAAGTGTCGACAAGCTCTGTCACCCCCTGGAGGTCACAGTTTTCTTGGAGCGACCACATTTCAGATTAGGGTCGTGTACTCTCTGCCACATAAGATACATGTGAGCTGAAAGGAATCTGTGTACGAGTAAAACGTCTTTATAATAGCAAGGATTGTATCCATCTAGTGTGCTGGAGGGAATGTGCAGTCCTGCCGTCTTCACACCCATATGGGAAACAGGTGCAAGCCCTGCTTTGGCCAGACACATCCCCATGTAAACATCATCAATGGGAAGAATGGTAATGGACTGGGACATATTGTATATGACCGAAGCTGTATGGCCAGACAGGAGAAAGCCCCCACCACCACAGTAGGGGGGATATGAGTTTGACTCTTGTACCTGAACTGGGATAAAATATTTGCTCCCTGATGATCTAATGGGCCCCACATTCTGGATCAGATGTCCAGTAAAGAGGTGCCTTCTTCCATCATTATCCTTGAGGCTTTGGAGATACTCGACCATGTTGTCTGTGTTGGCAAAGACGTCATCATCACCATTTAGCAGGAAGCGAGCATTCGGACAGTTTCTTTCCATCCATTCTAAGAAGAGTATCTGCTTCAAGGTGAGGTTATAGAATGAGTCGCTAAAGTCCCATTGGAGGATGTCACTGTACTCGCGTTGCTCCAGCTCGAGCAATTTATTCAGTCTCTTTTTCTCAAAACCAGTATCCATCGTTCCTGAGATGAAGACCCTTCGGATCCACACACCATTGTGTAACCTCTCTTTAGCCCAGGTTTTGCGCAGCACCTCTCGACGGTCGTAGTTCACAGGGGAGCTTTTAATGACCAGCAGAAGGAAGACTTCCGCTGATTTATCAGCTCCTCCACATTTGTCTGGAAGGTCCAGAAGCATGGGGAAATGGCGACAGTGTCGATAGTAGAGAAAGTCTTTTATACCGTCAGGAAGAGAGCTGAAGCCTGTGATGTTGGCAGTAGACATATTTTGTTGACATCTTGGCCAGGAGTATACGTAGGAGTTCTTTGTGGCAGGTTGCCTTATTTGACTGTCACCCTCTCTCACGTCTATGTGGAGACGGATGCTTTTGTGATCAATAGAGTCTTTACAGAGATGGAGGACCAGCAGACCAAGAGCTCCTGCCAGCAACACAATTTTTGCTCTGATGTTTCTCATCCTTGAAACTCTGCAGTGACAAAACAAAACACAGTTTTTTTTGTATCAAAACATCTCAGTAAGGATATCGCATCTGCACACATTGCAGCCACTGTCGCACCAAACCAGCTTAACAGGAATAAATGTGGGAGCTCAAAATTTGTTTCACTTTTATGAAAAGAGAGGACGAAGAAGTTAGTGATTGTCAGTTAGGTGTTGACAGAAGAGACGCTATTTTTATTAACTGATTTTATCTCATCATCCTATTAAGTATCTTTATTTTAGTTTTCTTTTAATACCTACTCTGCCTATAGTGTTTCCTCATTGCAAATAGACTTCTTCTTCTTTTCCTTTCGGCTGTTCCCTTTCAGGGGTCGCCACAGCGAATCATGCGCCTCCATCTAACCCTGTCCTCTGCATCCTCTTCACTCACACCAATTAACTTCATGTCCTCTCTCACTACATCCATAAATCTCCTCTTTGGTCTTCCTCTAGACCTCCTGCCTGGCAGCTCCAACCTCAGCATCCTTCTACCAATATATTCACACTCTCTCCTCTGAACATGTCCAAACCACCTCAGTCTGGCCTCTCTGGCTTTATCTCCGAAACATCTAACATGAGCTGTCCCTCTGATGTACTCGTTCCTGATCCTGTCCATCCTCGTCACTCCCAAAGAGAACCTCAACATCTTAAGCTCTGCCACCTCCAGCTCTGCCTCTTGTCTTTTCTTCAGTGCCACTGTCTCTAAGCTGTACAACATCGCTGGTCTCACCACCGTCTTGAACACCTTTCCTTTCATTCTTGCTGATACTCTTTTATCACACAACACACCTGACACTTTTCTCCACCCGTTCCAACCTGCTTGCACTCGCCTCTTCACCTCTTTTCCACAGTCTCCATTGCTCTGAACCGTCGACCCTAAGTACTTAAAGTCCTGCACCTTCTTCACCTCTGCTCCCTGTAACCTCACCGTTCCACCTGGGTCCCTCTCATTGACACACATGTATTCTGTCTTACTGCGGCTAAGCTTCATTCCTCTGTTTTCCAGAGCAGACCTCCATCTCTCTAGATTCTCCTCCACCTGCTCCCTGCTCTCACTACAAATCACAATGTCATCCGCAAACATCATAGTCCATGGAGATTCCTGTCTAATCTCATTTGTCAGCCTGTCCATCACCAGAGCAAACAAGAAGGGGCTCAGAGCCGATCCTTGATGCAGACCCACCTCCACCTTGAACTCCTGTCATTGTCCCAACATTCAAAGTCCCTACTGTCAGTCCTACATTCTTAGCTTTCCTCTTCTCTCTCTGCCTACGAACACAACTTCCTCCTCTCCTTCTACGTCTTCGACCAAAAGTAGTCCAATTTCCACCGGTACCCTGTAGGTCAACAGCACCGGTGGCGGTCGTTGTTTAATGATTCGCATTTTTAATTTGGCATGTGTTTTATGTCGAATGCCGTTCCTGACACAACCCTCTGCATTTATCCAGACTTGGCACAAGAAGACACTGGCTTGTGCCCCCTTGTGGTTGCATCTAATCTAATCAGTCTAATATAACACTACATGAGGGTACCCAATCCGACACTGGGTTGACAGAACAATATCCTGCTAGCAAATTCATGGTCTACTTGTGTTGGTGTTTTTTTCAAGCTATTATTCAATTTATAAATGTATTCATTTATATAGCACCAATTGATAACAGAAGTAATCTCACTGCACTTTTCCTATAGAGCAGGTCTAGACCGTACTCTTTATAATGTTTTGCCATAATGAACACTCCTCCATCAGTCGCATAACCCTCATCATGCAGGTCGTAGAGGTCTCTCGAGTCTCCCCCAGAACTTCCCCAAAACATGAGAACTCCTGTCAAATCAGTTTACGAGTTGTCCTGACCACATATGAATGATGTTCTTGTCTATGAATAGTTTGGGGGGAAACATGATATTAACAAAATTAGGAAATTGTATAAAAAACACAATGAGTGCAAAACTGAATGAATAAGGCCTAATTAGTCCAGGCTCAGTGTGTATTTTGGAGGCGTTAATCCCAATGACCACTTGACAACTTATTCTCTGAATCTGTGCGTCGGCAGGAAGGGATGAGTACTGAGGTCTTAAAGATGTCGCTTTCTGAATCACCAGAACTAAAATACTGTTAAGCTCCTGGGCTGTTTCGGTATCAGTATTTGGTCATGTGTCCCGTCATGTCCCGTCTTCGCCTAATGATCATGTGTACCTTAAGTGTTGTGCGACTACGTTGTGATTGTGTTTACAGTCTGTGAACTGTAGTTATGGTGGATACATTAAAATGCTTGGACCTAACACAGGTGAAGACACAGCTTGTGCTATGTGCATAATATCAGTTGTAATTAGGGCAACACTGGAAAACCTAATGAGGCAGTATGCCATCAATGTGTGGTGTCGTTCTGAGCAAAGCTGCTGTCATTTATTAAATCAAATTTGAGGTTTTTGATTAATATCTTACACTGCACTGTAACCTTTACTCTCTTGTTTTATCTCATTTTTATCTTTTTTTATTTTCTATTTAAAAAAGGGGGAATTGTCTGTAAATGTCTATTTATATTGGCTTGCACATTTTATTCGACTACATTTATTAGACAGCTGTAGATTTTAAAGAGCGTATAGTGCAGTGGCATGGGACATTCTGCCTGCATAATGACAACACATACTTTTAATATTTTAGGTGCCTTTTACCGATAATATTTTTGTGCTTTTACTCTGTAAAATGTTGAATGTAGCTGCCTGAGAGTCAGCTCAGAGCTCAGCAGCGGCCACATGTCCTATATAAAACTCTGTGTCGGTCTATGCTGCGCACGAGCACGAGCCTCATTTCCACTCTCGCGGTTTATTTTCTATTTAAAAAAGGGGGAATTGTCTGTAAATGTCTATTTATATTGGCTTACGTTTCTTTTACATTTCGTCTTGATGCATTTTATGTTTTATGCAAAGCACTTTGAATTGCCTTGTTGCTGAAATGTGCTTTACAAATAAACTTGCCTTGTCTTGCCATGTGTCGCTTTAAGTGTACCTGATCCACTCCAACTATCTCAAGTATGCTTGGCAGAGTAATGAATCGAGTGCTATCTCCTAACACTTGCTATTAAATATCCAACTCCACAGTTAACTTTAGAAAGCAACACCACCAGCAGTTTAAACACTAACTTTAAAGCTAGCTGTAGGTCTTCCTGAAGTCAAAATGGTGCAACTCTGCTCTTAAATGAGCATAATGCTCATTCTGCAGATGACTGGAGCATCATTTCAGTCAACAAATAATTTACTAGAGATACAACAGCAAGTTTGAAGGTGGTTTTAAATGTATCCAAAATTCAAAATCATTCAAGATGATTTTTTTCTGAGACATATATAGACATATATTTATACTTGATTTTATATCTACAATAGGAAACTGCCACTGAAATACGAGCTCAGTTACTTTTATCATCAACCTTTGAGAGGAGCTTGTATTGAGCTGGCCTCTGGAAAACAATGCATCACAGACAAATACACTTAGCCCTAATAGTCAAAATGTTGTCTCTTTAGCCCAGAACAACTTCTTTCAGTTCTTAAAGTATAAGGCACAGAGAGGTTGAGTGCCCATAAATTAAAGCTTTTGGGCATTTTGCCTTACTGCTCTGAACCACAGGCAGAGGTCGACAAGAGTGAGGAAACTGCACTTCAGAGAAGACATGAGGTGACTTGGCATCATTTACTATTACATTGGGTGTGGGGTGGCAACAAATCAAATGCTGTCATGTCTCCTCAAAATGGGTGGAATATGGGTGATGTCAGCCATGAAGTCATTAGAACAAACTAAATCCTCATTCAGTGAAACGTGCAAAAAGGGGGAGCTGGCAATAATAACATTTACTGTAAAATAATTGCCTAGACCAACAGTAGCCTCAGCATGAGGAAATCATGCAACAAAACCCATAACTGACTGCAAGCCTTCAAATCTACCACATCAAGGAGAAGAAGGACGAGCCTAAAGTCAGTTTCTTCAACATGCATACGACAGTCAGTTAGTGTAGTATTTTCACAAATCAACAGCAGATCATATATTTATCATACAATATATTATGTTACTACAGTGGTAGAATACAGAGCTGTACTGTTTGTCTTTTTTTAAGACTTTTAGAGGTCTTGATTCAGCTAATTTCTTGTGCTGTTAAAATATTATATGACATGTTTTTTCACTCAGTTTTAGTAAAGGTCTATTTGTTACCAATGTTTCTTCCTTCTTTTCTATTGCATGTGTATTGTGTATTGCATAATGTCATCATAACTTCTGAGAAATGTTCCCTATCTTCATTATTTAAATTTGCCGTGTTTCTAAATGATGCATCGGCAATTGAGGTCATGGTTGCTGCAGGTTCCCACAACAAATTTATAATGAATTGACGATTACAAGAACGAAGGTCACAAACAGACTCCTGCTGGAACTGACTGAAAGACACCAAACAGGATGTTTTGTTGTTGAATCATTATCTCTGACAGTCACAACAAACATTTAACATTTTGAGAATTGTTTACTGTTTTTTGTTTCACCCCCATATATCCCAAAATATTATTTTACAAATAGGCAGTGGTGGAATGTAACTAAGTACATTTACTCAAGTACTATACTTAAGTACAGTTTTAAAATACTTCATATAGTTTTCCTGCTCTTTCATACCTCTACTCCATTGCTTTAATCATTACATCTAGTAATATAACAAATATCAAGAAAAACACTGATGGGGGCAATTCTGCTGCATCATGATGGATTCTTTCAGTACGTTGTTTTAATAACACTTGTGTACTTTTAGAAAAGGGTTCTTAAGGTCAATTTTTAGTCCTGTATTCAAAGAAATATTTTGAATGCAGGGTTTTTACCTGCAATGGAGTGCTTTACAGTGTGGTGTTTCTGATTTTACTTCAATAAAGCATCAGAATACTTCTTCCAGCACTGCAAATAGGGATATTGTCAAGTAGAATAACCTTGCTAAAAGCCTTCCCGCACAGGTTACAGGTCTAAGCCAATGCTCAGTTAGTGATTATTGAATAAAAAATCCATGTATTTCATCCTATTGTTATTTAATATATTGATCTAAGCATCAGTAGCCACAGACAGCGGAAACATCACGTCATATTTGTCTCTCTTCATTCAAAATTTCCATACAACACACATTGACTTTACCTGTCTACTGCAGCCTATTTATCCTTTACTTGTTGCTTTTGTGAAGAAAATTGCCCAAGAAATCTCTTCCCGAACTTCAGTCACCTCAAATTTGAATTCCTGTGAGATGGTGGTCTATTTTGATTGTATTTTTCTTTCATTTCTTGGTAATCTGCTCAGGAACTGTGACTGACCAAAGCCGAAGACTTGCCTTTTCATCTTAGCCTACAGTATGTGCTTCATAGTTAAAGTGTTTTTTAGAAAACCATACCTACTTTTGTTCTCTGATTTCTAAATCTGGAGATAATTATAATTGTTGTCAGTGTAAAGACATCACTTTCAGTTTCTAAACTTGTATGACCTCTTTTTTAATCCTCACAGTATTTATAATGCCTTGGGAGGTTATAGACCTTAGCAACCTGTTGTCCTGACAACCTACATTACCCTGACAACCTACATTGCCCATACAACAGAGTGGAAACAAAAACCTATGTATTAACAGTGAGTGGTGGGAAGCAACAACGTACATTTATTCACACTTCAGAAGGAATAGTGTACTAAACTCCTCATATGGTTTCATTTAAATGTTTATAAAACAGATAGACTAGCTCCACCTCCAGCAGCAAAAACATTCAAATGCTGCTTACACATTCATGCATCTGTATTAACAGTTTATTAATATATAATAATATATACATGACATGGGACATTTTACTGCAGAAGGCGCAGGCTGCAGACGCTTTTATCCAAAGCGACTTACACACTCAAGGATACTTCGACACATGGCGGGGGGGAAGCCGGGGTCGAATCGCCAACCTTCCGATTCGATCAGCCGCCCCGTAACTTAAGAAGGATTTTGAACTCAGGGCTTCCACTTGTAATTGAGTATTTTTACGTGGTTGTTTTGGTGCTTCTACTTCAGTAAAGAATCTGAGTACTTATTCCACCACTGTTTATAAACTTCTAATTAGAGAAAAGAATAACTAAATTGCCGTGCAGTATAGGCTACTGTATGTTGGCTGGCGTGCTCAAAGAAGTCGTAATTTGAAGGATCAGGTGACATTTATATTTAAGTCACATAACGATGAATGCGTATTATAGACTAGTTTATGCAAGAGAGGACTGTGAAATAAACGCTTTCATAGACATAAAGACAAATGTAAAATATGTTCTGTGCTTGTTTCTATGTTTGTGTGATGCGTTGTTTTTCCGACCCGATCGTTGATGTGCCATAATGCTTGTATGTTGTTCCGTCAAGTATCCCGACTAGGTGGGATTGTGTATCGATTAAGCCTCGACGCAAATCCAAATGTTGCAAAAATCCACCGTTATCTGAAATACTCCCCGTTACTTTCTGACGGAAACTCAAAGCTAGAGGATAAACAGCATTTCGCCTATGAAGTTGGTTTGTGTATTTGACCAAGTGCACTTACCATTAAAGGGCGATAGATCCTCTCGTCCGTGTCTGTAGCTATAAAGATAAGTCCAGTGTGCAGCAGCATGACTTTACTCAGCATGACTGGGCAGCCTGCTGGGTGGTGCCTGTTTCTGTTGCTGCGTCAGGAGTCCCACAGGAGAGGCGCGTCTATCCATCCACCTACAGTACATATAATCACAATATCTTTTATTTTCTTTTGTTTACATTAGGTTATTACTGTAACAGGTACTTGTACTTCCCAACAGACGTTCAGAAGGAAACGTTGCACATTTTATTCGACTACATTTATTAGACAGCTGTAGATTTTAAAGAGCGTATAGTGCAGTGGCATGGGACATTCTGCCTGCATAATGACAACACATACTTTTAATATTTTAGGTGCCTTTTACCGATAATATTTTTGTGCTTTTACTCTGTAAAATGTTGAATGTAGCTGCCTGAGAGTCAGCTCAGAGCTCAGCAGCGGCCACATGTCCTATATAAAACTCTGTGTCGGTCTATGCTGCGCACGAGCACGAGCCTCATTTCCACTCTCGCGGTTTATTTTCTATTTAAAAAAGGGGGAATTGTCTGTAAATGTCTATTTATATTGGCTTACGTTTCTTTTACATTTCGTCTTGATGCATTTTATGTTTTATGCAAAGCACTTTGAATTGCCTTGTTGCTGAAATGTGCTTTACAAATAAACTTGCCTTGTCTTGCCATGTGTCGCTTTAAGTGTACCTGATCCACTCCAACTATCTCAAGTATGCTTGGCAGAGTAATGAATCGAGTGCTATCTCCTAACACTTGCTATTAAATATCCAACTCCACAGTTAACTTTAGAAAGCAACACCACCAGCAGTTTTATGCTTATGCGTATTATAGACTAGTTTATGCAAGAGAGGACTGTGAAATAAACGCTTTCATAGACATAAAGACAAATGTAAAATACGTTCTGTGTTT
Source organism: Coreoperca whiteheadi (assembly GCA_011952105.1). Taxonomy (NCBI): domain Eukaryota; kingdom Metazoa; phylum Chordata; class Actinopteri; order Centrarchiformes; family Sinipercidae; genus Coreoperca; species Coreoperca whiteheadi. The sequence goes on along the minus strand of CM022489.1, from coordinate 11,330,732 downwards.
GTTTCTATGTTTGTGTGATGCGTTGTTTTACCGATAATATGTTTGTGCTTTTACTCTGTAAAATGTTGAATGTAGCTGCCTGAGAGTCAGCTCAGAGCTCAGCAGCGGCCACATGTCCTATATAAAACTCTGTGTCGGTCTATGCCGCGCACGAGCACGAGCCTCATTTCCACTCTCGCGGTTAGCGGTTCATCCAGAAAAGCCCTTACTCGTCCGTTTGCATGGCGATACCTCTGCATGCTACATCTCGTACTAGACACGCCAAGGAGAAGAACAGCGAAGACGAAGTGCAATTTCACCGACTTGTGTGGAAACAGTTTCCACAATTTCCCCGAGAGCACCAGAGCAGCCGTCATCACGCACGGCCATTACGCAATGGAGGCCCGTATCGCTGTGCATCACATGTGTTATCACTGTTATCTGTTATGTATCTGTTTTTAAATGCGCCTTTGAGTATTTCAGAAGGCAGTGAAGAACACTGGCAAACAACCTAAAGAAACAATGTTTTACGCTAAGGTTACATCTCTCACTTTATATTTCTTGTCCATCATATCACCAGCAACTATCCCTAGAAACTGCGCGTAGCTGGCTGAAGTCTGATCGCTCATTCTCATCGCATATTCTTTTATAAATACCAGTTTATGTGTGGGGAATTGCTTATGCATAGTTTTTGTGCGTGCGCATCGTTTATACAGCTGGCCCTTGGCGTTCCTTCCTTTAACTTTGGTTATTATTTGGACATTAGAATTAGGATCTCATTATTGCATCAATTGCACCACATACCTGGTCGTAACACATAGCTACCGCTTTCCTAATATTACATTTTTAGACTGACTTAAGTCTTCATCCCAAAGAAACTTTGCTGTTGCTCTTTTGTACTTTGCTGTTAGCATCAGAACTTGTGAGAGACCAAGCAAGTCAGGCACAAGCTACAGAGTTCAAATTCAGTCCAGTGGAAACTTATTCAACCTGTGTATGAACACATTCAACAGGAGCACAAAGTACATGTCTTACCTCGCTTGCTAAATCTGAGGACAAAAGTAAAACTTGGTCTAACACCATAGACCAAAGGTTGAAACTCGTATACCTGTCTGACCAGACAATTAGGGGGAAATATACCCTACATTAAAGTAAAAGGACTGCATTAAAGTAGCTTTAGATTTTAAGTTTTCGCTTTGTCTGCTTTGAAAAGCAGAATTCATGTTGAGTAAAATCAATTATGAATAACATTTTGAGCTCCTCTTTGAAGCCCGATGAGTTGGTTCTGTCCAAATGACTCCTATTAATACTGTTGGTGGACCTACACTCTTTTGTTAGATAAATACCACAGTGACAATAGTGACAAAATGCCAGCATGTAACAGAGGGGGATAACACTTCTGTGAAAGAAATTGCCTAAAACTGCTGAGCTGAAATAGAAGGTGTGAAAATAGTGCGTGTTGCTTTCACACAGTAGTATAGCTCCATGCATGCTTACAAATTTGAAAAAGGGAGAAAAGGGAGACGTGCAGAGTTCACACAAGAGCAAAAAAACAAAACTAAACAAAAATATTTGGACTGTATTTCACTGTAATGAAATGCAGTTGACACTCAGCAACATTATGATGTAATGTGTTATAAACTGATGAAATGTCATTGTCTAGAATGACACAGCCAGCAATATCTCACAAATAGCAAGCGTATTTGAGATGGAGAGAACTTAAGACTTCAGGACTCCAGATGCAGTTGCGTAACGTGTGACTTGAGAAGGCGGGGCGGCTGCTTTTCCAGTCGTTGTTAAGTACCATTCATGGTATTATTTTTGGCTGAACTACGGCATACACACAAAAACATTCCTCAGAGGAACTTTCTGGAGAGCCAGAAATTCATGTGAAGACTCAAAAAGTACCTGTTGAAGACAATGAAGGAAAATTATCTGAGCCGTGACTTTACATTGTTGTGTAGATTTTGGGTCCTTGGGATGTCTGGCTTTACAAACCCCCCAAAAATGATCTAAGCTGTGACAAACTAAAGTAAATTAAAAACCTAAATGCAAATGTTTCCATAGTGGGCAGAAGGGGTCACTGGGTGTTTTTTGATTAGTATGAAGACGATGTGAATCTGGCCTGATCTCAACCCAACCAAACACCTATGTGAGATTTTGGAGCTTTATATTAGACGGCGGTCTCCACCACCATCATCAAAAACCAAATGACAGAAAATGTTTGGGAAACGGCAGGCCCTGAATGTTCATTATACTGTAGAAGGAGGGGCTCCTTGGTATCACGAATATTAGCTCTGACAGCTCACGTGAAGTTTTTACCAAATGCCTGATCACATACAACATGGACTGGTCCAGAAACGAAAATTATAAATCAGACAACATCATACTGATAAACTCAATCCAGTAACATTATCTAGGAGGGCAAACAAAGCTGAACAAATGCAGGACTGTCTGCTATCAGTACCTGAAAAATAATGAACTAATATTGATAATCTTTTCATAACTCCATATTTACTCAGATACCTTTTACGTCATAAGAATAAAAAAAGAAGTACGCTGAGTAAAAAAGATGGTTAAGTCAACAAAGGGAATATACATAAGTTCCACCCTACTGTACACACGGAGCTATATCCTGGTCATAGGTTTGATGTCAGCTTTTAATGAACAGTAACTGTAGAGGACAGGTGACCACAATATTTTATATTAACAATGAATAAAAAGACTGTGTGTAATGTAAAAGGGGTCACTCATAGTGACAAACTCACATAGAATTACCGCCTGACGCTGCAGGTCCATTAACAAACAAACTCCAAATGATTGCTAATGTTGCTCTGTGTCTGCTGGATGTTTTTTATAGGAATTTGTTTTGTGTTAACAGGTTGTGGAGCTGCCCCCAATTGGCCAAAAAAATATTGCAGGGTTAGTACCTAAACCTAAAAGAGTTAAAGGTGGGATATGCGATTCTAATCCAATGTGCATCTTTTTATTTAATTCAGCCAATATCTTCTCACTGCCGGCTAGCTGTCTTTTCAGTGCGTGAATCTGGTGTTTGTACTCAGCCTTGGCTCTGTACATGGGAACTAAACAAAGCGGCTCGGACCGAGCTCCACAACACTATTCCAGCCACGATTTGAGTCAGGTAATGTTCAATGACTTGCCCACAGATATTCAGCTTACTTTCTAGTTTGCCAAGATATGCTGTTGTTGTGGTGTTCGCTATAGTAGCAGGAGAGTTGTGAATATCGCTGTCTGGAGCTCGTTTGCTGGCTCTGGGAAACCGTCCCGTCTACTCTGCATGTTAGCTTTGCAGCTGCAACTGTAGCGACAGTTTGCTAACCCATAACCTAGCTAAGCTAACCCACAACCTGGCTAACGGTAGTTATATTTCTTGCTTTGTCGTCATCGTGGTATTTGTCATAGTATTTCTCCAGAATCGCATACCCCACCTTTACAGCAAAAGTTTGACATTTGGGGAAAAACACTTATTCTGGCGGAGAGTTGAGAGGTGAGAATAATTAGAAGATACCACTCTCGTACCTGTACCGTAAATATAAGGTTACAGATCAGATACAGGGTGAAACTAGCTGGCTAAGCTTACCAGCCGCTGGCTGTAGCTTCATACTCAACGGATAGATGTGAAGTGGTAACCATTATTCAGGAAGCAAATAAGCATATTCCCCAAAATTTAGAACTTTTTCTTTAACTTTTTTACATATAGTGTTAAAATGATTTGGAATAATAGACATTTTGCATAAAATGCCATGATGCATCTCAAAATTTCTTCAATCCAATCTTAGATTTTAGGCACATTTTCAGCCAGTGAGCAGGAGCTTAGTGCCTGATGGCAGATCACAGGAAATGGCTTTTAAAGTTCACAGAGAAGCAGCAGTGTGTTTCCTACCACTTTATGAGAGGCTAGTCGTCACATGACAATGTATGATTACCAGGGTTTCAGGTTTAATTTATTATCTTAATGTAGAAACATATTGTAGACAAAATATTCAAAAAGAGGATTATTAACAGGACATGTGAGGCAAGCTTACCCCAATAAATAATAAAAACTTTCAACTCAAAAGGAAAACATGTTAACAAATCCATCCATCCATCCAACAAAAAGTGGTTCCTCGTCATCGTCCACAACAGGATGAACTCAAGTTATCTTCTTTCAACCAGAATGTTTCTTTCACTGTCAAGCCGTTCCCAAATGTTGACTCTAATTTTGAAGGGAACCTCTTATCTGTTGGAATCTGTGTTACTGATTTTACAGTGTAATAATGAAGAGTCATTACACATTGACAGGCAAGTTTACAGTTCAATACCCACCGGTGATTCAAGTCATCAGTCTGCTTTAATTATTCATATGATAGAAAATGATCATATAACATACATGACAGTATTGATAGGAAACATGATTGTATGATTATGAATTGAAACTTTCTCTTCATTTCTAGAGTTTTTATTCATTTGCAGGCACTCGTCGTTTACAATCCAAAACTTTTAAGTTGAAGTCGAGTTAAGAATCAGTGTGGATGCAACTTATGTGTAACTTGTGTAACTTGTGTAACACTCACCCTTCTTTCAACAGTACCATAACAAGTTACTTGAATAGAAAATGAAAATAAAATGGCTTAATATTATGAGGGGCTATTAGGGACATTATTCAGAATTACCATGCATATACACGTAGCCTGCTTCTCCTCTCACATACATATGAAACCAAACTCATTTACATACCACACTGAAAACGAGACACACATACGAATGAAATGAAACTGAAACACTGTCATGAAAACTATTGAAAAACGTTCACACATACTAGTAAAGTCTGCTAATATACACAGTAAAAATGGTCTCATACAGTATTGTGAAAACCTTTTGCATAAACTATACAATAGTTTTCATTAGAGCTTTTCAATTGTGCATCTGAGCGTATCATTTTTCAGTTGTGTGTGTGTGGTGTTCAGTATATCATGTGAATGAGTTTAGTTGCATAGGTGTATGTGAGAGGAAAAGTACATGTATATGCATGGTAATTCCGAATAAGGTCCCTAACGGCCATTCATTCAAAATCATCATTAGTGCCTCCAAACCTTTCATCTATGGTTCTCAACTATCTCTCACTACCCTCTGTTTCCTTAAATTGAGAGGCAGCTGGAACCGTGAGATCACATGAGAATTCTGTTTCATCTGAGTTTAGATGTTTGCTTGCCTGCCTTCTTTGTCACCCACATCCTCTTTGTACTTTCTTTTATTGTTAGATTATTTCCCCTGTACCTGACACATTGTCTTTCATGAAGACTCAGTTTCAAGTTAACCAAGTAACAGATTCACACTGAAGACACCCCCATGAATTATCACTTGTCATTTTAAGATTCACTCAGTGTGGGCACTCGCAGCGGCTTTCTTTTCTAGCGTCTTCCTCCGGGGGATGAAAACACATGTCCATTTTGTGTTGAAGGCGCCTCTTTAGCTGAAAGCGCCGCTGCACTAAGGTAGTGTTGTACTCCTGGGCTTTTAGCTTGGCATAGTAATCAGAGAACTTGTTAAAGAGGAAAGAGATCGGCATGCCGTTGAGGATGATACCAAATGAGATGCAGCCAAAGGCCACAATGCGGCCCAGGATAGTGACAGGAACCACATCCCCATATCCCACAGTGGAGATGCTGACCTAAGAGAGAAAAGTGAACAGTCCCATATCATTCAGTTTTCATTAACATTTTCTTCACTATATGATTCTTCATGAAGATTAGAAGAATGAGCTAAAAGTAAATTAAACTAGTTTAAGGTAATACAGGGCCCCATTGGCCAACAACAGAGGCTCCACCAAATGAAATTTCTTATCTCCTGAGTTGATGCTATCTAGTTGAAATGTGGCTAAACTGGAAGAATTCAATCAATTGTTTAGTCGAGGAAGTAAATCAAGTCGGCTTCCAGTTTTTCTTTTTTCACTTTATTATCAAAATGAAATATACCTGAACGAAATATCTTTGATCATGTTTGCAAAGCAAGGGGATTTTTACAGTGCACAAACATCTATCATATCCAGGTGTCCTTTTTGCCTTCATGTAATGAATAATACCATTTTAACAAAAGCTGATGATTTTGGGGGATATAATTTACCGTAAGACGAGGAGTTTCCCAGCATGACAAATACTGTATAAGTGGTGGCTGGTGTATAAACAGATAATAGATGACAATATAATAAAACACTGGTGTAATAATTTAAAATATGTCTTCATAGAAGACATTATTGTTGACAAAATGCACATGTAAATTAATAAACACTTAAAAATGTCCTTATATCTGCTTACAGCTACATTAGTGAGTGCTAAACCATTTATTAAATGTTTATATGGTGCTTATAAATACTAAATAGGGGAGGTTAAAGTAAAGTGTTACCATTATTTCTCACACAGAAGCCCAGATGCACTATGATGTTTCATAAATCTGCAAAATAGTAGCTTTTCTTATTTTTCTTGACATTACGCTCATACTTCTTAATTTCTGAAGCATTATGGGGGGGAAACTGATTATTGATGTTTAGTCATCTATTTTCCAAACTTGGTGACAAGTATAAACCATTATTCAAGTAATCCCCAGGAATTAAAAAACTGAAAACAGTAATGGGGACCATAATTCCCTCGTGCTGCAGTCCTTTTCACTAGTTAATGCTGTCTTCCTTATGTCCTACATCCCTCCGTGCATGTGCCCAAACGTAACAGAAGGGGTGACGAGTGCAGCAACAAGGCCCTGAGGCCCGTTTCACAAAGGAAATTAGCTGTTTACACTCAGATGGCAAATACTGGTAGCTTTCCCACAGTGCTCTCATACGCCCACGCATGAGTCGTAAGTTTGTTTTTATTAGTTAAACGTGCCAAAATGATCAGAAGATGAAATACACCGTGCTTTTGTCATTGTTGTAGGGAGCCATTTAAAGTGTTTTTTGCATTAACATTATTAAGTTTTTGTTTGAACCACAGCCAGTTAATAACCTAAATAGTAAAATAAATGGTATGTTTATGTAAGGTTAATCTTGAGGTGCTCTTGAGCAAGGCATGTTCCTGTGGCTGAAAAATAGCATTTCAACCGTACTTAAACCAAACATTTAATATAGTGTCTGAGAGATGTAACAATTTATAAAAAGCAGGTGATTTTGATCTTCATAGAGCTAAAGTTTTCATTCTCCTTAGATGAGCCTGCAGATTTTCCTTTCAACCAAATAACGTCTGCAGTTACAAAGAGAGAAAAGAGATTTTAAGTGAAACAGGTTTCTGTGGTGTCGGTTTGGAATAAAAACCATGACTTCCCTATTAGTTTCCTTTTTCTATTGCTGACTATATCACATCTGTGTCTTCTACAGCACGCATGGGCAGATGTTTGTGGATTAGGATCAAATCTGAAGTCTAGAAAAGCATGGAGCATGACATTGAGTTATTCTGCTACTGTTACTCACTGCAGCCCACCACCAGGCATATGGAATACTGTTGATAGGAGAGCCCTCAGTTTCTCTCTCTGCTGAATGAAGAAGAGCAGCGAAAGTGAAGATTCCCATGGCAATGAAGAGTAATATGCAACAGGCCTGCTGGTAACATTGCCTCAGAGTGAACCCAAATGCTATCATGCCCGTGGAGTGTCGAGCCAGCTTCAAAATCCGAAAGATCCTCAGCAGCTTGACAACTTTGAGGACGTGGCTGAGTTTGCTGACCCGAGCCATGGCCCTGAGGTCTTCCTGTGCATTCATGTCATCAGTGTCAGTAAAGGCTTCAAAGATAATCTGCATGAAATAAGGCATGACTGCCACCATGTCCACGAAGTTGAGTGCACTCTTCAAAAACATTTTGATGTTAGGAGTGGTGAAAAGGCGAATTAAATATTCAAAAGTGAAGAACACAATGGTGATGATCTCCATCCATTCCATGTGCGTTTTGTTGTTGATTCTATATGTTTGAAGTTCCTCCACAGTGTTGAGAGCCATTGCGACAATGGAGAAGAGCACAAAAAGGTTGGAGAGCACAGTGAAAGCCTTCGCCAGAGTTGAAGAGTATGGATCCTCCACCATGTTCCACATGGTCTTCCGCATATTCCCAAAGATCATGTCCTTGAAACACTCGTTGTCGTGCTTCACCTCGATCTCAGCCATAAGCTCTCTGTCCACCTTCAGGTTGTCCTTTACCTCGTCGGCCCTCTCCTCGAACACCATCCAGCAGCAGAGCTGGGTGTCCTTCAGGCTCAGGCCCCAGTATGCGATCTCCTCCTCGAAGTTGATGGGGCACATTTCCTGTATGACCCACAGCACTCCACTTGTGTAGAAATGGCAGATGTGGTGGAAGAAGCCAGGGTCACGGTCAAAGAAGAACTCATTCTTGCGCACAGAGTAGTCGTCGCACAGCATGAGGAGTTTTGCTCGGTCCCGGCAGAGTGCCAAAGAGCCTATCCGGCTTTGAGGATATTTAATGGCACACTGTTTGGGGATATGAAACACTTTCCCTCCAACATTAATGTTGATGCTCTGTTGCCATTCAGGTCTGTCCTCTACTTTGGGGCATTCTGCCTTGATGCCAGGACTGTCCAGATTCTCCAGAGATCTCCATGCTTTGACTGTTTTCTCCTGAGAAAATGGGAATGTTTTGTTGTCCTCTACACCCTTAGATAGATAGTTGACAGTTGAGCGGCGGTTTTGCAAACATCTGTGCAGTTGAAGATTCTCTGAAGCCATAGCAACTGTGTTTCAAGGCAGGAAGTCAGTGAAAAAAAAAAAAAAAGAATAAAAGGAAACACTCCAGGAAAAAGGAACTAGAAACACATGGTATCTTGCTGAGTCATCAGAAACATTGCATCTGGTCCAGCAGGAACTGATATCCCAGTGAATCGCAGATCCTTCTGTTTTTCTGGCCCCGTTGGGGCTTGTAGTCTAGAGAGAGGAAGAGATTCCCCTCTCTGACTGTGTGAGAACAACACATAGGCATTTGATACGTCAGACTGCTAGATCAAGGGCAAGCAGCAGGGATGTCATCCATTTAATCTTATTGGTGCCTTTCCAAGTCTGCTTAAGCAGTAAATATAGGGAGGAGGCGGGATTAGGAAACAAAGTTGATTTAAGGATTTTGAAGAGACGAGACAAAGGGCCAACTGAGGCCTTATGTTGATTTGGCTGTTTTCCTCTAATTACTCTTTCAATTACATTTTTTCCATTCTTTCGTTTCCTCATTTTACTTTCATAGTGTTTAACTTGTTCTAAGAAATTATTCTGAATTAATACTTTTGTCTTGTTAAAGGGGAAGTATGAACTGCTTACAGATGTAGAATAGCATAAAACTACAGTTACATTAAAAGATGAGAAAACATTCCAATTGACCAGGAAAGACAACATCAGCAGCCAGAAGAGAGAGCACTCAGTTTGTGCAGCAATGATTTAAATTCACAAAGCGACACCACATTTTACAATCATAGATCTATTGCAGAAGTTTCCAGGCAAGCTATTAGTAAAAATCTGTCCTGGGAATGAAGAGCATCTATATTTTAGGTTTAGAAAGTTCATAATTCCCCTTAAAATGTGATTTTTCCTTTATCACTGCTCATGAATAAAGAAGCACAATCAAGGAAGCAACATAAAGGTTTGTTGTTCGTGTACAACATCAGATGCCCCTCAGACTGTGACAAAAAGTAATCTGATTCCAATTGTTGATAGGCAAAAATTAACATCGTCTGTACATAGTCAGAGCATGAGCAGATCCAAATGTCCATAAAACCGGTAACGGTGATATAAACCATAAAAAGATAATACTTCTGCCCTCTGGACAGCTGACAAATGTGTTACTGTGTGCCAGAAAGGCAAATAATGTTCCACTAAACTAAAGGTGTTCAAATGATCTACACATTTTACCTGGAACTTCGGTCACAAGGATGTAAAAAGGCTGCAATAAAATGATATCCTCCATTTCCCAGACTTACAGTAACGCATGACGCCTTGAGTCCAATGGGGCGATGCTTCAGGAAACAGAAAACTAATGGGTTGGTCGGCACATTCTTCAATCTTGATGTGTATTTTGGTAAATTCTTGTTGATCCACAATACAGTTTAGTTGGAGGAGGAAAAGACAGATTTGTCAAGCACCTGAGCCTTGTTATATTGTTAAACTAGATTAAAAAAAAAAATCAGTACATTAGGTGGTTTTAATCACAAACTCTAAAGGGAGAGGAAATTACTTTAAGGGCAAAAAAAAAACATCAAGTGTGACAGCACTACCATCTGGCTCAATAAAAATCTTTGGTTCAAATTTAAAAACCAAACTTACGGTGTACTCAACTTTACAACTTAACCACAAAGTTTATCAGCAGGAGCAGCCATAAAGTGGATGTGATGGCAGAGAAGCTCAGTTTTGCAGGAGGTCATCAATGCTTCTATCTCCTACAGGAATACATTTTTAGCCACCCTAGTGGCTTGGTTCTAGGAATGGCAATGTCAGTCTGTCTGTCTGTCCACCATTTTAGTCCTGACTGAAGTATCTCAACAACTAGTGGATGGACTGAGATGAAATGTTATGCATTGGACACTCATGGTGACATGAAGCCTACTGACTTGGGTGATTTCCTGACTTCCTGTAGCACCTCCAACAGGTCAAGGTTTACAATTATCCTGTGAAATATCTCAATATCTACTAGATGGATTTCACTGAATTTGACATTCATGTCCCCTTCAGGATCCATTTTAATAACTTTAGTGATCCCCTGACTTTCCTCCAGTGCCATCATGAAATCAAAATTGTAATGTGGCCAACACTTTGGTTTATGACCTAATACCTGTAAATCTAATGACATTCCCATCAGCCTCAACTGTACTTTGTGTTTAGTGCCAAGTCACAAATGTTAGCACGCTAACGTGCTCAAATAAGATGTGTTAGTATTTAGCTCAAAGAACAGACTTGCTGTAAACTCTTAAGTCTTGTTGTTCTACTCTCAGCAGTCAAAATATCCACCGACTTCAGCTAATACAAAACACTGCTGCAGAATGGTCAGGCACCTGCTTTTAACGGTGATCTGCTATAGTAATTCCCAATGAGACCGATCTACCTGCTAATGCCAGTGGGTGAGGAAAACAGTAAGCCACTAAGAAAACAAGAAGTGTTACTGTCGCAACAGCCGTTTTGTAACTTCCTGTGTGAACCGTAGGGCTTCTTTGACCATTTGCAACACACATTATGTGGTGTAAATTTTCATACTGTAATACTGTATCTCTAAGTGTCTGGTAAATGAGTTGAGGAATACTTTAATCAGTCACTTATTTGAACGACATAACTCTAATAAAGTCTACAAAATGGGTAATAAACTGTGACTTGACCTTTGTCAGTGTGATGCACTGAGATTTTAACAATGAAATACGGACACAAATATAGGAAAAAAAACATACAATTCTTTATTTGATTTATTTACAGAATCTAACAGTTTTACTCATGGTGCAAATAGAGTATAACAATGCTGCCCAAAAATAAATAAACCCTTCCTTAAAAATAAATACCAACCACACAACTCAGCAGTTTGAGCACACTTACAGAATCATCTCTCAATTATTGCTGATGGATTTTTATCTGTCCAACAGACTTATACATTTCTTTGAAAATATCACAAAAAGACTAAATTCAAACAAGGCAGGTCCATCAACCAAACATTCACTCCAACACTAACCAGACTCTGTGCACAAGAGCAAAACCAAACCTTTACAACACACTGAACAAAACAAAAACCTTTGTTCCCAGTGTAGCACCAGGGCTCAGAAAGCATCAAAACACCAACCCTGCAACCACATAAATCTTTTCCTCCTCACGGACACCGATATCACTAACTCCATTACAGTATTATTGCCATTGCTCAAACTAGGCTTAATTTCTCCATATATTTAATGTAATTTATATTTATTAGTATCCACTCAGATATTTGTTAAAAAGAATAGTTTGATATTTTGGGAAAAACACTTTCTTACAGTTTGACAAGACGATCAATACCACTGCTGGCTAGCTTAGCATAAAGACTGGAAACAGGGGGAAACAGCTCTGTCCAAAACCTGCCTACCAGCACCTCTAAAGCTCACTAATAAACAAACACATTGTATCTCATAGACAAAGTCAGAGCCACGCTAGCTGTTTCCCCCCCATTTCCAGCGGCTGTGCTAAGCTAAGCTAATTGGCTGCTGGCTTCATATTTATTTTGCAGACATGAACGAGGTATCAATCTTCTCATCTGATTATCTGCAAGAAAGACAACAAGCAAATTTCCAAAAATATTGTACTATTCCTATAACATCATTTGTGGCATTTCCGCCACAAAAACTAGGACATCTGTACGTTATAGATATTTGATGGGTGATTTTGTGAAAAGGATGTTACAATGCTACAACTCCAAATTTGTTTTCTTACAGATGTCCCCTGTGAGAATCATACCTAATGCTTTGATCTATCGATTTAACTTCAAAAGACCACTTCAAATTAAATTTTACTGCAAAAAGACACAATCAATGCTGTATTATTTATCATACTCAGCTTCTCAACTTTTGACAATACAAGTTACAGGTATTTGTGTGCACATCCTGTCCTACATTTACTATAGGTAAGTCACAGGATGAGAATAACCGCATGCTGGAATAAAGTTCCCAAAACTTAATTGGTCTGAAAATAAGGCAAAATCTGATTTCAGATCAAAATGTTGCATTTTTTGGGAGCTTTAAAGAAATAGTTCAAAATTTTGGGAAATACACTTAATCCCATGAAGAGAGTTAGACGAGACGATCGATATATCTGTACAGTAAATATGAAACAGGAGCTAGCCGCCGGGCAGCTTAGCTTTAACATAAAGAGTAGAAAAGGGGAAACAGATAGCCTGGCTCTGTCCAAAGGTAATAGGATTTACCTACCAGCACCTCTAAAGCTCAGTAATTAACATATTATAGCTCGTTTAATCCGTACAAAAACCACAGTGTAAAAATTACTTGTTGTGGTCTTACTTCTAATTTGCGTCTTGTTTTTTGGCTGGAAGCAGTGACTTCCTGGAGTCTCACCTTGAGGTTGCCAGGCAACCAGCAGAGACTCCAGGCTGGGTGTAGCTTCATATTTAATGTACCTATATGAGAGTGATTATCAATCTTCTCATCTAATTCTTGGCAAGAAAGGAATTACGCCAAATTAACTATTGCTTTAATCCAGTGTGCGGACACTCGCCATTCCTCCTTCAGTACATAATCTGATTAGACTGTTCATTGAGCATAGGGAAGCATACATTCACAATGCAAGAATGCATCTCTCTGACTGACCACAGAGTAATACAAACCAAGAGTGTGAAAGAGTGTAGAAGAAACCAGTGGAGCGCCAGTTTTTTTGTGTCAGTGGAGTCAATTTTTTCATGATATGCCTGTTAAATGTTGGAAAGTAAAAACCCTCCATAATACTGAAAATGTTTTGGGAATTGAAATAAGATGAAATAAACATTCAAAACATTTTAAGAGAAAGTGCAACTAAACAACAAAACATAATACATTAGGATTGCAACTAACGATTATTTTCAATCGTTTGGTCTGAAAAATGCTGTCTCAGAATTGCTTGTTTTGTTCTACAGCCCAAACACAAAATATATTTAGTTTAATGTCAAAAGAAAAAGAAAAGCAGAAAATCCTCATATCTGAGATGTTGGAAATAGCACACGTTTGGTATTTTGACTTAGAAGATTAATCACTTATCAAAATAGTTGCTGATTTGTTTTTTTGTCGATCGACTACGCGATTAATCAACTAACTGTTTCAGCTCTACGCTAAACAGATCACTGAAAAAATATGCTTGTTCACTGCGGCTCACAGCTTCCAGAGTGAATAAACAAACATCCTCATCAATAGCCAAGACTAATTCTGGAGCCACCAGGGCTGAAAGTAATGCTTCTTTAAAACTGAAGATACAACAGAAGTTACTGTTTGAAAGCCTTTTCTCCATCTGAACTCAGATATTTACCACCCAGTCATTTCTTGAGTGAGTTTAACCTCCAGAGGGAGTTGGGACGCGACAGGGTGATCAGCTGGGCTTGATGTCTTGTCATCCTGTGAGGTCACTGCCAGGGTTGAGATGGCACCAGGTGAACCCCAGTCAGCCGACTATCTGTGTCACACCTTCTTCATTCACCGTCCAAGTCCAGCTTAAGCAGGGTTTCCTAGCAGCGGAGAGACACACGGCTTATTCGACATACTGTAACGCCATAAGCCTTTAACGTGACGAGAGCAGGCTAAGCCGTGCTTATCTGGGAAGCTGCCCGAGTGCTTTTTAGGGAAAACTGAGAGACATTTTGTCGGGTCTGCAACACATTTCAATCCCAAGAAGCTAATAAACAGTAGAGTCCAACTGATACTGGATGTTTAAGGCCAGTACATTATTATATTTGTGAGTTAAAACATCAGATAACAGTATATCATCCTATATTTGTCTGGTAAAACTAATTTGAGTTTTGTTATCAAACAGTGGTGACCAATTGACATATGACATTTAAAAAATAAACATATCAAAGCACAACACTAAGTAAGTTTAACAGTACGTTTTTAAATGACTAATTAATCTTGTTGCTGTAACTAACTTATCTATTGATTTACTGATTATTATTTTCTTGATCACTCCAATAACCATTTCGTCTAGAGGATGTCTGCAAAATGCAAAATTGCCCATCACACGTTCCAAGTTTAGTCCAGCCAACAGTCCAGAACTCAATTCAGTTTACGATGAAAGAAAACTGAAACAAATAAAAAATATTCACATTTAAGAAGCTGGAACGTGTACATTTTTCATCTGCATCCTAAACCATCTCTCTGCAGCAAAGTCTTCTGGTGCCTTTTTATAACAGCCCTGTTATTATATGTAAGTTCAACCCTTTAATGAGCACTGCCTTTCAGTCCTATATAAAGTTGCTCCTACAAAGAGTCGACTGGCTCCTCTGATGAAATTCCTCCCCGTGGATGAATGACAGTATTCGCTTTTTTTAAACAAACCTGCCGTAAAATAGACAAGAACCTTTAACCGCTTGGTGATGCAGGTGAATGTTCTGTATTAGTGCGATTAGACCTCGGTGCGGCTTCTGATACTTGCTCATAAAATCTGTTATATAAATAACACAAATACAGAAATCTTTCCTGTGAAATAACCAAATCTGTTCCAACTTTCACGGAAATGTTTGTGTTCCTGTAGGACCCCGTCACTCACAGTAAGAAGCTGATTGACAAAATATGTTCTTAGGGTTTTTAAAAAGGCAAAGCCAAAGACATTCTGGAGACGTCGTAACGATCAAGTCTTCTTCTCTCATACTCAAATGTGCCCGTCGTGTTTTTCCTGTGTAAGAGTTTGACACGTCACGGCCACAGCCTCCAACATAACCATGCAGTGGCAAACGAACACCTCTTTAAAACAGTTATATATATCTCAAGTGTACACATGTGCAGCTGAATGAATGGTATCTCCTCTCTGAAGGTGAATGAAGGTGCCTGTGTCTGCTTATTGTTTTGACAGCGTGTGCACAAACTTCTCTTGCCTTGATGAGAAATGTGTTTGGAGCCATGGGTGGCTCCTGGATGATGAGAGGCTCCTGGGACGCTTTGAGGGAGAAGCTCTGCTCAGTGAGAAACCTGGACGGCCTGAACTCCTCTCTCCACCACCACAGAGCCATTCCCACCATCAGCACACTGAGAAACACTGGGAAACACACACACACACAAGAACTGAATCCCTTCGGGGAGCCTCTGCAGACATGCGAGACGGTATGTTAAGAAGTCCCCCCCTTCTTTCACGCCCCTCACCTCAAACTAACAGGTGGCTGTTAATAAAGCTGCAATACCGAGAGGAAAACACAGAACTATACAGTATTTAATAATAATAATAATAATAACACACTTTATCTGTAAAGTGCTTCTCTAAACACTCAAAAAGATGCTTTACATGTTAACATAGCTAAGTAAATATATACAGTATTTGTAGCTCAAAACCAAGGGAGTAATGATGCCCTAAAAAAAAGGCTTGTCTGTGGACAGGCCAGTAAAAATATTAAAACATTTTATTTAGGAGACACAGAAATAAATACGTCTCTTCTTTTTAGCCTTTAATAGTATAAACATATGCCTGTATTCTTAATAAATCTGTATGTGGAATCAACTGCTCAAAAGCTCATGAGTGATTGCACAATGATAGAAGCCATCTATTGCATGTGCATGACTCAGTGGGGAGGGACCAGGTCGACCTCAGTGTACGGTGACATCACATCTATACTCTCTATCTCACGGGATCCAATTTTAAGGTACATCAAACTACTGCTGGGAAGCAGCTGGGAAACTGTAACAAACTCTAAAGCCTAAGTGCCCTTACGATTCTGTTTGACCATTGTATTTTCCAATACTAAAGAGGGATACGCAAAGGAGCCTTTTCAGCAATGTGGAAATAAACAGTGTCTTACAGCTGAGAGAGAGGATTCCAGCAAATGCAGGACCAGATAAAGTCGATGCAGGAACTGATCGAGAAATGGCAGGCCTTTCTTGAGATTTATTGTGTCCAGTTTCTAGAGGAGTGCAGCTGACCCCTGGACTCTCAACGTACTCATGGTGGCACCCCGTTCTAGCATGTCCGCATACAGATGGCCCTAAGAACCAGGGGAATGTACAATCAGTTGAGAGGAATCAAAGACTGCAAGGTGGCATTGCTGCAACTCAAAGGTCACAGGCTAGCAGCACCAACAGTGTCCCCTGACCTTACAAAACAAAAAACAAAAAACAACACCTTTCGCCCCTTAACTAAATCCCCATAGAGCCTGAGACACACAGCATAACTTTAATTTATGTGACTGGTCATACCGTTTGGTTGAAGAACAGGCTGAATGATGACTACACCACCCGGTGAGGTTGTGTTTGACAGCAGGACTTGGAGGTTGCTGCCGTTGTGTTTGTTGGCTCGGCAGATGGAGCGTGTCACTTCTTCACTCCAATATACAAAACCCTGACGCAGAATGGAGAGACTTAGCAGAACTGGTATTTCACTGCAAAAGTCAGAGCAATTGCTCTCTGAAAGTTGAGTTAAAGGTGACCTATGGTAACCAGTTATGTTTATATCTATCACCAAAATACACTGTCTATCCCTGAGGCACAGCAAACATGTTCAATCAATTTCCTTCCTTAATCAAAGATTTTCAAAGTTGTTGTTTTTTTAATATTGTGATTACATTATTTTTTATATTCTATATTTTACCATCACAAACTGTCGATCAGTGGAATAGCGTGAAACCAAGGGACGTCATATTGTCCCCTTTAATTTCATAGACATGGGATCTCTGAGGTACTATTCAAAACAACTCAAACAACTCTCAATTACATTTAATGAATTTTCATCCATCTTTTCTAGCTTTTTCATTTGTCTTTATGATAAATTCTACATTTGAGTGATGACACAAAAAACAAACGGATGTTGATATCGATTTTACGTGCAGGCCTAGCTCGCAGCAGATGAGATTTTTCCAGCCATTCGTCTGCACATTTGAAATGTTTCATCTTTTTGGCTTCTTCCATTTGTGTTTTATGACTTGCATGCGCGACACATGCATTACGTGTGTATCAGATCAGCCTTGTTCTCGTACACATGCTAATAGAGTACAAGACACAAACGGAACGCGGCCCTGGTCATCGAAACCTTACATAATGCCACTAGTGGTCAAGAACTCCACTGTACAAATCGCCCAGACAGAAACATCACAGAGAACAAGAACAAGCTGAAAAGCAAAGAAAGATTTGCAGATTTCAACAGATTAAAAATAAAGGAAACAAGTAGAGCCTGTTCCTCCCTTTGTTCTACATAAGGCATATGAGATTACACTGTATAAATACGGGGGTTATTACAGAGTAATTAGACTACTGCATATATGAAAGGGCAGCATGGACTTGTAATTTCTTGTGTTTCAATTTATGAGTAAGTTCTTAAAATCAGCTATTGTACCTCAAACACAGCCAGTCCGAAGGCCCGGTCCAGATACCCGTTAGACTCTACCACTGTTTTACGGTGACGGCCTTCTAGATTTACTCTAGAGATGCTTCTCATTCCCTGGTCAACCCAGTACAGCAGCTGGCGAGGCATATCTAGAAGAGAAAAAATATACATTCACATGAAAACATGACCCACACCATGAACAATATTGAGGGACTTGTTGACTAAACTGTGGTTGTTATCAACCCGCTGACTTCTGTTGGAAGTGCAAACACAAAATTGTTCCTGTTCTAAAGACAAAGCTTGGGGGTTTTAATCCCTTCTTCAAACTTCTCTAAACAATTTACATAAATTTGACTATGCAAAGTTCAACAGAGATCCAAAACTCAATGTACATTTATTTTTCGTCATTTCAGAACACACCCAGAGAGAGGGCGACAGGGTGGCGTATCGAGGAAGTGACCAGAGCCATCCTGTCCCGACTGTCCAAACTAGCCCTCTCAATCTTTGAGGAGCTGCCACACTGAGCCCAGAACAGCAGCCTGGGAAAACAGAAGCAGCTGATGAAAAATGCAAATAAAGGTGCTTTTTTCTCCAAGATGGCAAACAAATATTACCTTGTAAAAAAAAACCAAAAAAAAAACAGACAAATAAAATTAATAAGCTGAAACCCAAACCCAAACCCATATGGCTGGACTTAAATGTATTTGAGTAGAGTAAAAAAAAAAAGGCTGGTAATGTTTGAATCAAAATACTGCAGCTCGCTCACCCTTATCACTGACTGATGAGATGCATAGAGGAACCAAGCGACACTTCAAACAGCTCTCTTTATTGTTAAGCTGCCATTTGTTAGTATATAATATTTACTGCTACAGTATGTCCTATATTGTCCCTCCCTTGGTAAACACATGCTTAAAAGAGCCTTGTGTTTAACCACCACTGATTACCGTAAGTGGTGTTGGCAAAAGCTCATAAAAACCTGGGGGAAAGCTGTTCAAACCAATATTAACTGTAGTTTGAAGATCATAATGCAACAATATGCCATCATAGGTTCTTGCACACATGTGCACAATAACCCCCCGTAAGGATGCTTTTAACAATTAATTTAAGTGAATAGTAAATGCCTGGGCCTTCCTACCCCTGGAGAGGATCCACAGCCACTGCAGAAGGTTTGTCCAGTCCGGTGATAAGCGGACGCTGAGCCGAACCGTCCAGCAGGCCAACATTAACAGAACCGCTCTCCATACTGGTCCAGTAGAGGAGCTGGTGGATCCAGTCCACAGCCAGGCCAGACACTGACCCTTGAACTTTCAGCACTAACACCGAATCCTGCGGCTTTCCATCCATGGAGACCCTGACAAACATCCACAGGTGAAAGGAACAGATGTAAAGTGGAAAAAACAAACATGGAGTTTATTTCCCTCTGGGGTGATGTTTAGGTTCTGTTCTACCCGACCCAACCTAATTTGTTTTTAGCCATGCTAGGGGATTGGCTCTAGGGATGGCCGTCAGACACTTAGTCCACCACTTTAGTCCAGACTGAAATATCTCATCAACTGCTGGAAGGATATGCATGACATTTTGTACAGATTTTCATGTTCCCAGAGGATGAAGCCTATTGACTTAGGTGATCCTCTGACTTTTCCTCTAGCGCCACCATGAGGCTGACATTTTTGGTTTTGTGTGAAACCTCTCCATAACAATCGGATGAATTTGACGATCCTCTGACAGTTCATCTAGCGCAAAATTTTAATTTGTCCAATACTTTGGTTTATGACCAAAAAGCCTGCAAATGTTAGCATTTAGCTCAAAGCACTGCTGTGTACAGACAGTATATTCACAGTATCTGGGTGTGTGAATCCCTGTTCTCTTTTTGTCTTTGGTTGAACGTTTTTGGTTTTTTTTTAAGTTTGTAAAACGCGAGTCATGTTATGTTGTGCCTGATGACAAAGCAAAAAACGCTGCATTTTCCCACAGTCGTAGTGTGACATCTCTAACTGTGACTTTCACCCCCATAATATTTAATCTTGTGCATCAGTGTTGAATGGCACACCCTGTTATTCAGTACATTTGTTTGTTTCCGCCTTTTAGTTTTTCATTTTAGAATTGAAATGTGTTTTATCACTTCAGTTCTGTGTTTCATCACAGCAAAAATGATCCTCGAATAAAGTCAAATTACACAAACAGGAACCATTACAGAAAATGTTCTGTGGCTCTGTTATTCTTGTTCTTTCTTTAATATGGATTGTAGCCAACTACCATGTGTTGTACTGCAGCATTATTTATTTGGTGGATGTGTACTATACTATTTTGTGCATATTTATGTTGTTGTGTAAATTATTATTATTTTTTTAAGATATGTTGTTTTATTCGCTTTTTCTGGTGCCTTTTTAAGACCTGCCAGGGACAAGAGATTAAGATTAGGCTTTTAGGCTAACTCTAGCTCATTTATATATTTTTTTCTGTTCTTTTTCTGATCAATAAGCACTGTCCCTGTCAAATAAACTAATTTAAAAAATACAAGGAGGGACTTACATGCTCCATCTGCCTGAAAGTTTTGAGATTCCCCAAGAAGAGCAGGACAAAAAGGTAGGGAAAAGGATGTCTGGGTTAATTTGCTTATCCTGCTGCCACAGAAACCCAGACCCACGTGGAAGATGCTCATTTGTTTACATTCGGATAACAGGATTTGCAATTGTCACATCCCATAGCATTGCTTTAGCTATGGGAGGTAATATATAGAGCGGTGAGTGGTGTTTGCAGCAGCTACAGCTCCACCCTGGTACCTGTATACGGAGCCTCGTCCTTGCCGGGCCCAGTACAGCTTTCGGTTAGAGGCCAAGGCCGCCACTGGCCCTGGTCCTGGTAAATGTGGAGCTAGTTCCCTGTACTGAGTGCCAGTGATGCTTATCCACTGCATTCCTTTAGAAGAGGTGAAAACCAGCTGAGCCTCATCCCCTGGAAGGACACACACACACACACACACACACACACACAACTTGTTCTTGTTTCATTTATCATAACTAGAGTTGTCCTGAGCTGATCTGGCTGACATGAGACATGTCGTTTTAAAAAGTGCAACAAGTAACTAAAATATCTGGAATTATTTTAAACTGGAACATGAATGGAGCCCAACCTGTCAGCCACATCAGTGTTAAGTTGGACTTCATTATAGGCGACCACACTCACGTAAAACTGTGATGTTATCAGTGGGAGTGTGCAAAATTTCAGCAACATACAGTATCAGCACCATATCAGAAAAAAAAAAAATCCAACAATACCCAACCCGACCATACTTATTCACTAATAAGTGGCAAAGAACGTCACACAATAGGAGATCACAATAGAAATAATACACTCCTGAGGACTATAGAGACTCGTACAATAAGTCTGTTCTCAAGTGAACTGACGGAGGTTAGCCAATATGTTTGTACAACCACACTCGCCTTTACAATGTAATGAGTCAAAGTTATATTAAGGTGGAACCACTTTGAGCCTCACACAATTCCTGACTCCGTATGAAATCCTGCCAAGTCACTGAAAATGTACATGTTTCATGTGTAAACATGTATTGTAGTGAGCCTTTATACAAATCCCATGCCTGCATGTACTTCTAGTAGGGAAACGTACCCTTCACCGTGTGCTCTATTCATCGTGTTATGAGGGACATTAGGGACACATGCAGTGAAAATGGTTTCTGTGATCAAATGGTCCAGGCTCTGACAGAAAAACCAAAAATCTAAAATGTCATACCCCTAGTTTGCAGGATTTCCATCACCATATTATAGTGGAGGCACACTGTCTGGCCTCGGCTAACGCGAGAAGGAATTAGTACACTTTTGTGAAATATAATAGCAAGCTTCAGGGAAAACAAACAGAGGAGCTAAATCTCAAAGCAAAGGCCACATAATTACTGAGTGTCGCAATAGTTTACATAGACATCTAGTAACTAAATTGATCATGATGGGTCGGGATCTGTCTGATTCAGCTAAGTAGGCTCATGACATATGTTGATTAATCACGTCACAAAAAAGTAACAACAATTACAATTTGGGAAAAGTAGAGACAAACAGCTCAGTCAATCACAGTCAGGTGGGGATGTGTGGGGAAAAACACAGCTGCTTTACCGGTTTTACAGCAGGCGGAAGCTAGTCTGTTAATCATTAGCTGGATAGGTGTTTTACCCAACAGATGTAGTTATAGTTATAAAGTAGAGTTGAAGTTATTTTAAAGTTTTCCTGGGGGGCACCCTCAAATGGGTCGGTTGGTGTTCGGGATTAGTGGGAAGACATTATCTATTTTATTGTATTTGTTTCTTTGGTACAATGGTCAACAGAGATTTGCACAGCAGGCAAATGTTCATCTGTAGTCCCTACAATGGTCAAACAGAATCGTAAGGCAATAATTATTATAATAATATAAAAAATAGCCTCAAGCCCTACAAATCCAGCATCTCTGTGGTGAGTGAAACATTAAGCATGAAACCATCTTGAACCTTAATGGTGGCTGTCCTCTCCCCTCCCTTTAGTTCCCGCTGCCTCAAGGAAGCCCAGAGCATCCTAAAAGATCCATCTCACTCAGGACATTGTCTGATTCAACTGCTGCCATTGGGCAGACGTTTCAGGACAATTACAACACGAACAAATAGATCAAGAAACAGCTTTAATCCGAAACCCACAACTGCACTAAATATGCATTGCTAAGGATGAATTGTGCAGTGAAAGTCTTGTATATGTGTTATGTTGTCTTTTTTAAATATATTCTATATATAGTCTTATAGGTGACTTTTAGAGCCTTTTTTATATTGATTACATGTTTTCTGTTGTTTTGCACTGATAAGTTAGCATTCAATTTCGTTGTACAGGTACTTTGACAATGAAGACTAAAGACTGTATTCTATTCTAGCTGGTTACCAGGTGCACTGGTCATTTGTTTCTCACCTTTGGCCTTGCACTCTCTGGTTGTTGGATTCATGTGGTAGTCCTTGTGGCAGTCGCAGGCGAGGCTGCCGTTCATGTGAACACACAGCTGATCGCACACATCGCTCTCCAGGCACATGTCGACCTCTAGATAAAAGAAACGACGCTTGAACAGGAGTATCAAGGGCACAGAATAGGAATGTTAAACATTTACATTGAGTTCCCATTACTTAATAGTAAAAATGGTTTACAGAAGTGAATTAATGCAAATATTAGGCAGGTTTTATAATATTCTCACCCCAAAATAAACTATACCTTTAAAAACTAACCCTAAAATCCTATGTCGGATGTATTAAGGTGATTTTGTGCCATGGGTTAGGACAAATCTTTAAAGCTGGTGATGTATAACTACAGCAGCTGTTAGCAGGTATCGCGCTGCTCTATCAGGCTGCCACTCACCCTCACACTGGCTGTCCCTGACCAGCCTCATGTTGTCGGGGCAGTCGCAGTAGAAACCCATCGGCTGGTCCACACACCGATGAGAGCAGCCTCCATTATTGACCTGACACTCGTTCTGATCTGCAAAAAATGACATCATCAGTGGTTTCATACAAGGAAGCATGCTGCTATTTGCTACATTGATAACTGCAAAGCTGTTTTGTTCGCGTCCATGTACAGAACATATTTTGAGTTGAGACGGATTCCATAATATGTGAGAACACTGTGTGAGAGAAATGTGGACTGACGTCATTGGGCCCCATCTGTGTTGGCTACTGTTATTTTCACATTCCTGATAAGTCTATTAATAAACAAAACGACCATTTGGGTCTACAAATGCATTTTTGTTTTGGTATGGAACATTTTTATTTGTTAGTATATCAACACCTCTTTTTTTTTTTTAGAATCACATGATGCAGGAAATATGTGGTTTATCCATTTAGTTCTGAGTTTTAGATGTTGTGACGTTGCGAGATGTGTAAGACCATTAAAGGACTTTGGGACTTTTGCGCTGCAAGAGCACTTCCACTTCCCACAAATCAAGTGGGAGTCAAGGGAGTTTCTCTTTTGGCAAACATTATGGTACCATGGGGGATTCGTACTGCAGGCCTGCATGTAAAAACAGAAGACCAACAAACACAGAAGCAAATAACAAAGACAACAAACAAGTGGATAAACATACTGTCAGTGATAAGGAATTAAGATAGTACAGTGAGTGTGTGTCGTGGGAGAGAGAGAGAGAATATTACTTTAAAATATCTGAAAATGTGGTGTTGGTTGGTTGAGCAATGTTATGTTCACATTAAAGTAAAAATCTCTGTGGACAAACTCTCACAGAGTATCTTTATATGTTCATCCTTTCAGAAGAGCCAGGGTGTAGTAGTGAAGTCCCAGAAAAGATGTCCTTCAATGTAAAGTTTATCTACCGCCGCGAGGGATGCTCGTCTGCCCTTCTGTCCGTTCGGTTTTAAAATGGGGTCCAGTATTTTCCGCCATTCATTTATTTCTCTGGCGAACTGATCATTGATGCTGAATGCTAACATCATGCAAACATCTCCTACAGACACAGACACGATACAAATCAGACATTAAATTATAAGACTTAGGGCTCTACAGCCATGCTAACGTGAGGCTGTACTGTACCACTTGGAGCTAAATGCTAATATCAGCATGCTAACATGCTCACAATGACAATGCTAACATATTTTTCGAAGTATAATGTTTACCATGTTCACCATCTTAGTTTAGCATGTTAGCATGCTAATATTTGCAAATTAGCCCTAAACGCAGATGGGCTCAAACTGTGTTTAGGGAAAACCTTATCTTCACCCACAGGAATTTTAAGCGATGGGAGTGCACTTCCTGCTGGCTACTGATGGACAACACAGATTAGTTCATGAAAGGAGAAGCCTGAGGAAATGTGTTTCTGTAAAGCCACCTTGCAGTATGGAGCAGTACTATACTGCCCTCTGCTGGCTGGTTAGTTATATGTGGGTACACGAATGCAGCATGTGGCTGTTTAACATCTCATTCAAAAAACAATAGGCATTATTTTGCTGCTAGAACAGCCTTCACAAGTTTTTGGAACCTGCCGGCAGGGATTTGTTCCCATTCAGCCACAGCAGCATTGAAGGTGTCAGTATGCTTCAACAGAAGTGCTTGTTTTGTAACTTTTCAAAACCGACAGTCAACCGACATTGACACACACTTCACGCAGTCCTTGCCCAGGTTGGTGGAGGAGAAGCTCTCTCTCTCAAGCACCCTTTAATCATTCCTCTCACGACTACTTCTATGACTTTCATGTGCACAACAACATAAATTACTTTGACAAAAAGACTGTCCAAAAGTGTCCTCCATTATCATCATTTGAACACCTATCACGTCTCGCCCCTCTCTACTGTGGCAAGACTTTTGACCCCAACTTGGAGTGTGGCTGTTCACAGCAGCTATAAAACACTTTTGCCTTCAGACGTGATTGGACGTCATGTTGTACAAACTACTCTGGCCTTTAGTTAGGTCAGACGCCGGTGTTGGGTGACAAGACCTGGCTCACGGTCGATGGTCCAGTTCATGCCAAAGGTGTTTGATGGGGTCAGGAATCTGTGCAGGCCAGTAAAATTCCTCCGCACCAAACTGAGAAAAACATATATTTATGGCTTTGTGCACAGCAGCTTTGTCATGTTGAAACAGGAAAGGGCCTTCCCCAAGCTGTTGTCTGAAATATCCATAACATTTCCCCTATTGGTATAAAAGTACACGGAAGTGTTTGGACAGGGTCGTCTACATACTTTTATTTAAGATTTCAGGTTTTTTCCGAGGACGTGAAGCCGCATCACTCACCACAGTTGTCCTCGTCGCTGCCATCAGAGCAGTCTGGTGAGTGGTCACACCTCCAGGTCTGACGGATGCACTGCCCATCTCCACACTGAAACTCAGACGCCGTGCATGTGGGAGAAGTCTGCGGACGCGGCCGAGACAAACCGCACGACTCCCGAGACTCGTCCCGCCCGTCTTTGCAGTCAGTTCGCCCATCACACAGCTTGTCTCTGGGCAGACAGTTGTCAGACGGCCCGCAGGAGAAGAAGGCGGCGGTGGTGCAGTTCTGGCAGGAAGCCTCGTCACTCCCGTCGCCACAGTTGTCTACGCCATCGCAAAGGAACTGCAGAGATATGCACCGTCTGCTGCGGCAGGTAAATTCATCTTTCTTACACCACAGGTGGCCTGTGAAGAGGGAGAGTAAATGATATATTTGTGAACACAAGTATTCATCAGAAGCAGCTGTCTAATGGGTCCATCAAATTGGTTCAGAAGAAAATCCGCTCTAGATCACATCCATCCAGATCTTCAGCTGGGCTCAATGTAAGCGTGAGAGATATCAATAAAATCCTCTGTCATGAGTCTGTTATGCAGTTTTATATCAATATTGAAATAGAGTTGGGTGTCAAATGAAAAGTAAAACCAACACAAAGTGGGTGCACGGTGGCAGAGCGGTTAGCGCTCCTGCCCAATAAGGAGATCGTGGGTTCGAATCCCGGACCAGACCACGACCTCACTGGGTGGAGTCTGCATGTCCTCCCCGTGTTACCGTGGGTTTTCTTCCTCCCACCATCCAAAGACATGCATTAGGTTTATTGGTGACTCTAAAATTGTCCCTAGTGGATGAATGTGTGCGTGAATGGTTGTCTGTCTAAGTGTCAGCCCTGCGACGAGTTGGCCACTGTCCAGGGTGTACCCCGCCTAAGGCCCGGAGCCACTGGGATAGGCTCCAGTCACCCGCGACCCCGAACGGGAACAAGCGGTAGAAAATGACTGACTGACTGACTGACTTAAGTGTGTTAGTTTGGAGTCAGGCCACCACGAGCACGCAGAACAGCTTCAGCGCTTCTTGCCAAGTCTGTGGAAATCTATTGGCGCGATGAACTCCCTTCCTCCACAAGATATTCCCTCATTTATATATACACAAGCTTAATTTAACCAAGTAATATCATCTCTCTTTTGCAAGAGACAACTGAGTACAGCAGATAGCCAAAAGGACTTATAGCATCAGAGACAGTCACAGACATCACCAAATAGATGACCGTATATTTGATGTCTTATGGTCTTATAGAGATGCTGGTTGGAGGGCATTGTCTTGTTGGTCCAACATCTTGTGTTTATTCACAGCATTTTCAAACTCACCAAACCATTCAGTGAGCCCTGGTGCACAGAAGCAGCTGCACTTGATATGTTTCTCCACTCTTTTATTCAGGTTCTTTAAATTGTCACCCGTCTGTTTATTGTGATATAGTGAGCTTTCAAGAACATCAACTGAGAAACTGTAATGGATCAAATAAAATAAAATAATCAGACAGGAATGTCTGTTATTCCTAGTCATGCAAACTGACTAATCCAACAAATCACCACCTGACAAATGAAGATACTTAAAATGATATAAAAATCCAATATTGTCATGAAGAAGTCCTGCTGATTGTTTTGCAACATTGTCATGATTACCTAATGCAGCTAGAATGACTGAAGTGATAGCTACCCCAGTATAATGACATGGCAAAGCCTCTAATGGCTGATATATTTACATTGTCTCATGGTACATAACATATCGCCCAACGCTAGCAAAATGTTCATCAGCTCTACCACCAGCGTCTAGACTCCATCAGGTGGATACATCTGTATACCTCATGGCGTGACTACTCATGTAAACAACAAAAATCACTTCTTCAAAATCTCTTCTTAATAATACTTGAAGCTCTTCTTCCGATTAGTTTAACCTGAATGAAAAAGCATTTGGTACGTGTAGGATTGGATCATTATTTGCTCTTTCATTTATCCATTTGTTCTTTATCCACCGTCCCAGTAAAAACCCCGTCTGCTGCTACTGAGTGCCGCACTTCTGAGTGGGAGAACGTAAATCTTGCTCGCTTTTCTACATTTTCCTGGCCGACATTCAAACAAGTGACTTTCAGGTCTCACGTCTCCGACCTCTAAGCAGCACTGCCAGTATTCATGCCTGCTCGCATTACTCACATCAACCATGTTTATGTTTGATGCCTGCAATCACATTAAACACACTTTCTCCGACAGGGCTTTTCTCTGCACACGTTATGCAGCTTGTGGCTCACGCTGAACACCAGATCCCTCTGGAATTTAATATCAAAGTTTTAATGACTTCAGCAGGATTATCCGACCGAAATCTGCAGTGGTATTTTCCTCACACAGTGCAAGAAGATTAGACAATATCTTTGCAGCACGGAAATTTAAAACCCACAAGTAGATCAATGTACTGCACGCCCAGAGTTGTGGTATTAACATAAACATTTGAATTTACTGTACATCAAGATTTATAATATTAGTTTAAAATCAAGGCTTTGTGAGGACATTTATGACAACATTTAACATTCAGGATCCTCTGCTTTAAAATAGAAAACTGTTCAGCAGGACTAAACACAACCCTGCTTTAAAGTCGGTTAGAATCAGCTAAAACTCCATTACACAACTCTGTATGTCGAATAAGACAAGAAGCGTAGGTAAAAGGGCACACGCTGCCAAACACAATCATTACACATGGCGATTGTCTGAACCTTTGTCACCATTTGAGTGGGTGAAGCTACTGATAGAGAAGAAACTGAGAAAATCCCAGATAATCACCTTTGACCTACAGTCTGCATCCAGTGAGGACTTGGCATATTGTGTGTGTTTAGGTATAGTGTATACAGTATAGGTACAGTGTAATCCTCATGATAGTGCAGTCTTGATACAGTGCACCAGATTTCTGTTTTTAGTGGATGTCAAAGTCTTCTTGGTGCCATTTTTTGGTTCCAGCCTGACCTTAAAACCTTCATGTTTGCCACTGCCTTTAATTCAATTCAATTTGGCAATATCCATTCAAATCTTGCACTGCACTGAAACTGCGGTGGAATTTTTATTCTCCTGTTTAATTTAACTTGTTTTTATCTTTTGCTTTATTTCACTCTTTTGAAATTCGATTTATGTATTTTTATTCTACCTTGCGCTGCTTTTATCTCTTGTCTGAATGCCTTTTAATGTCTTACGTAAACCACCTTGAACTGTCTTGTTGCTGAAATGTGCTAGATACTGTAAATAAACGTGCCTTTCCTTGCCTTAAATTAATTGATATTTTTCCCTAAACTGTCAAGAAATGCCAGTTTTGAGTTTATTGTTTGGTTTATGTAGCCAAACGCCACGTGTGTGTGTGTGTGTGTGTGTGTGTGTGCGCGCATGGTTTGGGATGGGATCATGTAATCGACATTGTACTCACCACAGCGGAGTTCATCTGATCCGTCCTCACAGTCTGTGTGTGCGTCACACACACTCAGTCTCGGGATGCACAGGCCATCACTACACCTGAACTCCTGCTGCTCGTGGCAGGCGGGCAGAGAGTGACCTGCAGCACCTGAGGCACGTGCAAACAGAATGAATGTCAGTCAGTAAGATGACAAGTCGAAGGAACGACAAAGGACCACAAAATAATGAGATAATAGGCAAGAGAGAAAGTCAACTTATATGTTGTATTTTATAAACAATATTTATATAAATCATTTTTTATATAGAATAAATGGTATGCCAAACCACAAAAATAAATTATCATCAAAATATTGGTATTTACTGCAGAATTTCCATATTTTCTGTTGTTTTATTTTGTAAACTACATTATAATGTCACGTGGTGACATAACGCTTATAAAGTAAGACTTATTATTCCATAAATGGACAAAACAAACCTTTTCTCTACAGTTGTGTGCTTTTCACTTGTGCTCCATCACATTTTAAATCATACAAATGCCACAACTGCATAAAAATGATTTCCATTCCTATCAAATCAAAGCATTTCTGTCTTTAGACGTACTGCACGGAGGAATGCCCTGCTCAAAATGCGATTTTAATGATTTCTCTCAGAGCTAATGATCAACTTTGGACTCCCAGGACTAACAGAGCTAACGTTACACTGCACAAAGATTTATTTTACTGTATTTGAGCACTTCCACAGTTTAACTTAACTTAATTTTTATTTCACATTTAATTTATATATTCAAGCATTATGTTTCTATAATAGTCCCCTGTCCAAAAATATGCTTTTGACTCAAACACAAAATTGCAAATGCAAACATGTAACAACACACTGCAAAGAAGGGGTCAGATGACATCCTTATGTTTTCATCTTTCTGGCTTTCTATTGACACATTTCGAACATATTTCAGTCCAAATATGAAAATGACCTGGTGCCGCGTTCAGACTGTTAACAACGTTCCTGTAACGTAGCAGCACTGAAACTCACATCACACGTCAAAGGTCGAGTTGCCTGCAGTCTGCGCTGTAAATGGACTTCATTCAAACTGACTGGAGGTCTGCTCGACCGCGACGCCGTTGTATTTGAAATAACAAGCAGCTCCTGTGTTTCACACACACACACACACACACACATGCACGGCTAATTCCTGCATCTTACCCCAAATATAACAGCAGGTTAGCGGGAAGATCAGAAGACATGAACCTCCAAGGTGTCCCATGCTCGCAGTCCTCCACAGCTGCATGGCACGCCGCGCGGAAATATGACGCAAGAGTTGAGTCAGTCAAACGCATGAAAACCTGAGACCGGAACGGTTGGAACCGGTTCTGCTTTTAGATGCCATTATAGTGTCTAAATGAAATTAATATCGCCTCTGCTGCCCTTTCATTGTGTTTGCAGATTTGACGCGCAAGTTCGCAGTCGTAATGCACGTTTGTAAAATGATGACACTGACTACAGTCAATAATAGTAATAATATATTATATAGTTGTTGGTGTCGGGCTCTTCTTTATTAAAACATTTACTAAACGTCGGGTTTTTTTTTTTATTCTACAAACAAAAGCTTTAGAAAGTGTTGCACAATATGTCAGCACGGCCTTGAATATGAACATGCTTTTACTTGTCTGGTACTCACTACTGCCATATGGTGAAATGTAACTGAATAGCCAACTAAGAAACCGAGTACTGTGCTTACTGCACTCTACAAACGTGTTAGCGCTTCTCCTTTCATGCTGCTTTATATTGTACTTTTTACTGCACTAAATGTATTTGACAGTTAATTACTAGCTACTTTAAAATGTAAGATTTTCGCAACCAAAACATATGAAGAACTACTGTACCTACTACCTAACAATATATACAAGCAAGAAGGTCTGTAGTTTGAAGAGTATTTCGCCCCCAAACCTAACTTTTATTAGAGGCATTTGAATGATTTGGGAGATAAAAGCTCAGGGAAGGTAAAACTAAAAGTATGATTGTAAACGCAGCTTTTATTGACTCTAACCTCACTGACAAATACATAAGTTTGAAGTGTTTCTTGTCTTTTCAGTCACATTGGACACAATCCAGGCTCGGACAGACAGAAGCAGAGCTGCAACAGCGGCAACACTTCAGAATGATAAGAGGCATTTCCTTTGACCCAGCGGATGCTTTGGCAGGTTCATCACAACAAACTTGTGGTGGGCATTCATTTCTCAGACCTGCTACTATTACAAAATATACGTAATATGTCAAATACAAGGAAATTAAATGATAGGAATTAAGCACAAGGCATCCTCATTTTTTACTTGATGTAATGGGAGTTTACCACTAGTCTTTAAACTGTCAACTAAGGGCAATTTTCTGGCAATGAAATTGAAAATGTTTCCTTCTCCAAATTGGGTCACCTGAACACATCTTTAGTTTTGGACTTTGTGAAACTGGACTGCCTCATTTAGGGAGAAGGAGCAGGTTAGTTCCTCGCCTCTTTGGGCCACAACCCCTTTGGGAGGATCCAGCTGTTAAAGTGGCACACAACTACATTGTCCTCGCTGCTATTCCACTCTACATGCATCCAGTGCTTCCAAACTATCTTTCTAATAGCGGAAAGTCTAGTCACACAGTTGACACTGACAATTCAAAACCCATTTCGTATCTGTTCAATAACCAGTTGGACAAAAATAAAAAAACTTAAATAGAACACATTTTATTCACACTTTCTATTGTAAAGGGTACAACCAACACACACAGTGGTCAGGCCTCTACAGCAGGTTTGGATTGAGAAATTAGGATGTTGATGCTGAAGTATGGGTTAGTCCTGCTGCTCAGAGGTACGGCTGGTCTGTGGAGAGTGGTGGCTCCTTGTATACAGCCCCCGGGGTCACCGGAAGCTTTGGGGCTTCAGCAACCTGGCTAGAAGAGGTCAGAAGAGCCAAGAAAACACAGCAGGTACACATTACAACCAGAATATTTCAGTTATCAGGGGCTGAATAGAAGTCATGTAATCATCATCATGCATCTAAACATTGGAGCATCTTTGGCAGGTGTCATCAAACAGCTGGACTACTGTGTGTCGCAAAAATGTCCAGAAATCTCTGATACACATCCATAGCTGGATTTGAGTGTTTACACGGCAAGAACGCCCTTAAAGAAATTGGCTAAAACTGGTGCACTCCACGTATCTTACTGCAGCCACTTATTCCAACTATGCACATAGCTGCATTAACATAATCTGATGATGACTGTTCACATGGGTCCCTTCTTACTCACATTACTGCCTTCATTGGGAAGGCGTACTGCAGGTCACAACAATAATTTTTTTTGTCATCAGTCTGCTGTCACACTCAAACTAAACACTTCCTGTGCTGGTTTTTCACAGTAAAGTTCCAGCAAAGAGAACTGACCACGGCCTCTTGACATAAGTAACCGCAGGAAGTCAGTGAGTCACTGGCAGTAGGTCAGAAGTTGATCTAAATCTACATTTGGATATTTTTCATCGCTTTACACAAGTCACTGACGAGGAGCTGCAGCTGCTCGCTGCAGGAAAGATGAAACACCTTGACCTATTAGTATCTGGTTCACTCTGGGACCATATATGTTTTCTGGTCATAAACAGAAATCAGGCCACTGTCATTTAAATCATGGATGCGTAATCCAGCCCTGTTCGTCAGGTTTGCTTACTCTGTTCTTAACCTTTATCCAGCTGAGGTAAGATGTTCAATAGGACAGTTGTAATAATCATGGTTATGTCCTTATCTGGTTATAATAAAACTATCTCCGTACACGACGATGTATTGATTCTTGTAGTTATTTACCTGCCAGCGGTGAGAGCCTTCTTTGAAGACATGACGACAGTTGCGGGTACTGACTCTCTGCGTCCATCTCTGGTGTAGTAGTAGTTGTTGGCATACTTGTGGCTCGGGCCTATTGGTAGTTTGGGTGCTGGCTGTGTCCTATAGGAAAACAAAACAAAAAAAACATTGTAAACAGAATTTACATGTATTTCTGCTGTGGAATAAAAGGTCTACTTACAGCTGTCGACAAGCAATATAGTCGCCGAAGATAGATTTTAGTGCTAAGTTTGAGCAGAGCCAGTACTTTCTCTCAGGCTGCATACAGATTCTGCACCTTTGCTGGGATCGTCAGGCCCTAAATGTATTGCATTGCATTTTTGGAAATTTGAGATTGCAGGTTATTTCAGGTACTGGTGAGATGGACTAACAGGATCCAGGACTAAGTAAATAGTCCATGAGTTTGAGAGCTTGTTAGATGCCTAAACACTGCACAGTGGTTTTAGCATTAAAACTTTGACAAAAGCATTTGATTAGATTGACTGGACCTTGTAGAAAACAACACATGGTCTGTTAGCAGGTGCTGCCCGAGAGACACATTTCAAGGGCACATAAATGCTATAACTAGTCTACTTTTGTGTCGCGAAAATGATATCAAATTCCGTTTCAGATGTCAAAACTGTTACATGGGTAGTGGCAAACCTGCTAGTGACAGCACAGTCAGCAGTAAGTGTATTCCTGCAAGGCAGTGCAGCCTAACGTTTCAGGTATCGTTCCTCTGTGTGGTTTTGATTGTATTGATTCTAAAGTGAAGTATCGAGGCAGGTCCCGCTCTGACCCTCCAGGTAAGACAACTTATAGTTACACGTCACTTAAATAGAACTAATAACTGGCTTCTAGGTGTTCCCAGAGACAAGACAACTGTCAGTTTAGTGCGGCGTGGAGCAGCGCTGTGGGGGTAGCCGGCGGGGTAACTTAACGCTACAGCTCCAAGTCTCACCTCTTTGCAACCTCCTCATATCGCAGCTGTAGTTTGGCTTGCAGGTCGTGCTGAAAAAGAAACGCCGTTGGATTAACCACTCATTACTAATAGTTGCCGACACACACAATTAAAAGCAGACTACCAAATTTGATCAACCTTCACTTCCACTACGAGCTCGACTGGCTAACGTTAGCTCTTAAAAACTAGCCAGAACAGGCAACTTCTGCATGTTTGTTACGACAGATAACCAGGGGATAAACTTCTTCAACCGTGCGTCCTGTCTTGGATATGAAGCTTGTCTGTGGTTGTGTTTCTTACCCCAGCTAAAAAATTTCGGAGCCTCTGGATGATTTTGGTGGCAGTAGCCATGTTTGCTGTTGTGAAGGACACGGGACGTCTTCTTCTCCTGTTGTGTGAAATCCCGTTTCTCAGCGCGTTACTGACACCTGGCGCTCCGGACAGGGAACTGCAGCGTCACAAGCGGCTCGACGCATAACAGGGTGGCAGCGGCGCTGGGATGAAGATACACCTGTATCTGGTTCAAAAAGGGGGGGGGGGGGTTAAAACCCTGGAAATGAGTAGAAGAGAGCAAGGTGCTATAACAAGATTAAGATTAGGGCACACTGGGTTGAATGAAACGTTATTTCTAATAGGCAAACATCCAGCAGGCACGTGTGAGTGTGGAATAGAGCCAGAGACCTTGGAACATGTCATTTTGCATTGTGGCAGATATAATGAACAGAGAGAGGTTTGGAAAGGGGAATTTCAAAGGAGCAGAGAAGAAGTGTTTAATTTAAATGGTATTTTGAAAAGTACAGAAGGTGGAATTTAAAATTTCTAGAGGAAACAGAAATATTAAAAAGAATGTAATAAAAAAATTAATTTAAAAAAAAGTAGAAGGGTAGATACTCTGAGCCACACTCCAGTACAGTAGGTACTGGTAAGAAGAAGCGGATAGAGAGTAGACTCGCACAGAGCATCGCAACTTTCAAATGGTTGCTTGTGAAATGTACCTGAATCGATCCCCAGGAAATGTACGCCATTGTTTCTAGATCAAACAATGACATTTACTATCAAGGCAAATTTTTCGGACAACAGTTCAATCGCACCTTAGGGAGGAGGAAACTAACTAACATGTACCAGTATATTAGAGATTAAACACTTATACAATGTACATTTTTATAAAATATACCATTTTTGAAAATTGATGCTTTTGGTTTTCTAACCTCAATTCCTTGTTGTTTTCTTCAACAAAATCTATGTGTCAGTGCTTGTGAATGGTTGCCATGCATTTTCTATAAATCTTGCTAAGACAGAAACCTCCTCATTAAATAGTCTACTCAACATATTAAATTCAGACAACATAAACCTCAAGTATGTGCGGCAGTGGAACACAAAATGAAATTCATCCGCAACAACGTCACAAAAAACACATAAATGCTGCTCTTCAGGAATACCTTTATATCTGCCCACCTTAATAGCTATTGGTGAGGTACCAGTTCTTAACTGAGCACATAGGGACCTCTGCCCTCTCTTTAAATTAAATGTTAGAAGGTTCTGTGTAGTAATCCTCTTTGATTTGAACATCTGAGCTTTGGCTTACTCCAAATATTGTCCTTTCAATGTTATTTATGCATGTTTAATAGTTTGTGTATGACTATATTTATGTTACTCCACAAATTAGTCTTGAAAATAAAATGCAAATCAGAAAGAGAACATATTGCAGAAACCTCTCTTGACCAAGGATAGTTGTGTGCTCTGTCCCTGTTAAAGATCTATTTGGTCAGCCAACAAGTAGACAAGTCGGTTCAACAGCCGAACTTCTTCACATCTCTGCTTTACGAGACAATAATAAAGTCAATTATGTATTAGTGCGGTCAATATTTAGCTAAATGTTTAAAGCAAATTCCTGGCAACAATGTAGCATTTACTATAGTTTGTTACCAATTACGCGTTTATTGTAATTTCTCTGTAAAATATATTATGCCTTAGCTTTAACAGACTAGTTTCTGGTGCACTTATGCTTTTTGTTCCCTTGTGTTGTTATAATGGCTTTCACGGTCTTCCTCACATGTAAGTCGCTTTGGATAAAAGCGTCTGCTAAATGACTAAATGTAAATGTGACTCAACACAATGCTTTGTGGTAAACTATGATGAAGTACATAAAACTCGAGCACCAGTGGAGTCAGACTAAGGACGAGCCAAAGAGAAAAACAAATTTTATTTGTTGCACAAGAAAACACAGTACAGGGCGACACCGCCGGTATACCATGCAGTCAAGTATTACAGATGTGTGCTTGTCTCATGCAGCATGCACTGAACAGAAGAGTCCACGGGAGAACACGTGCACATGTACAACAGCTTAACCTGCCAGTTTGTTCGTCAAGAGTAAGTTTAACACCAGCTGAGAATCTTGTCTTTGCTGACCTCCTAAGTTTTTTTATCTTACAGCTGTCACATCACTGGCACAGACTCGACGCTTTCAACCAGTAGGGATCAAGCACGGACTTCATTTACATGAGAAACCAGGTTATTCTGAGAAATCAGGACTACATGCAGTGCAACAAGGTTTCTCCTAAAATCTCTGCCATATCACTTTGGAGGTTTGTCATATTTTGTGTGTTAGTGATGTATTCTTAAACTATGAAGTGTGAGTGAGAGAGAGAATTGTACAAATAGGGTTAAATCTGCGGTTCTAGTTTGTGTGACTTGAATCTTATTATTTCATTTACATGAACGTAGTCCACTTTTTTCCCCAAACTCATCCCTCTGCAGAATTACTTTCCCTATATCACATCCTTTTCATGCAAATGTGCATATGTAAACCCACCCCCCCCAAAAAAAACATTACAAACCAGGTTAAGTGTACACATGGCCATTAAATCTAAGCTGTGTAAATCAGATTTCCTTTCATCCTTTCGCTCAGTTAACAAAACTGGGTTGCTCCTTTTACATGACACCCAAGAAAACAGGCATTTTCAAAAAGGTGACAATAAACCAGTTACTTAAGTGCATATAAAACACTAAATGCTTCTCAACGTGGTGCTAAATTACTCTTTATGAACAGTTCCAAAAGAACAAAACAAAAAGATATGTCTATGAGTGTTGTTTTCTTTCACGGTATCAAAGAGGGTAGTTTCCTCATATACAGCCAGAGGATATAAAATGTCTGTACAGTACATAGCATATTTGTTCATTGTAAACAATTCTGTCAGACTGCAAAAATAACTGCGCCGTCCACCAACATCACTTCTCTGTGCTGTTCACTGACACGACGACAGCATCCTGTGAGGTCGACATCGTGAGATTTAAGGACTTCTTTTAAAAGGAAGGAGGAGGACGTCAGGAACACGACAATTCTGATGATTTATAAAGTTGGTACAAAAGCCAGTAAACTGACAAATGAGACATCAAACCTCAAAACTCCATCACAAATGTGAAGTACATCCAGTTTGTACTGGATGTGAAATACAGGTTCTGAAACCACGCAAGGCTTTTGTTGTTTTTTTTTTATGTAAAAACAGCCCATTCCCTCAAGTCAGACTTCCTAAAATCCCGGTTCCTGAAATTGTCATTGTGCATATCATGTCCTTCAACACATTTGGAATCATACACACCCTTGTTATCAAAATATACATCAATATTTGTACGATACAAAGACATAAAACATTTGTTCAAAGAAGCCCTGGGTTTGGATTCGCTTTACCTTCAATATTCACTTACAAAATTCATGTCAAAATACAGCAGTGCACTTTCCCCCCTCGATGTAAACGTCACTACACGGTAAATTAAGTAGGAACAGGTCTTTTAGGCAAGGTGTCTCTTGCGTGGAAAAAAACCCGACAAAAGCTACTGTTTCAGGAAAAAAAAATACATGGATCCAACACATTTCAAGGTACAAAACGTCTTCTTACTATAAGTAAGGAATGACCAAAATATAAATAACAAGAGGCTTGAAACAAAAAGATATTCATTCCCTCCAGGCTCTGAAGAAGGCATCGATTTAGCTTCTCAATGTTTTTCCTGCTAAATGCATGCTTGGAGTAGAACAGGTTTTTACAGCGAGCGGCAAAGCCATGCTGAACCAGTGTTTACAGATGTCAAAGAGTGGGCAGAACAAAACAAAACATTTGAGATGCCTCTATGATATGGTAATCACACCTAATCTATATCGAGTAGCCGCAAAGCAGAGTGCGTCATGTTCTGCAACATCCACAACTTCATCCTCAACTTAATTTTGAATGACATGTTGTCAAGATTGTGATAACAGTGGAAATAAATCATACTTAAAAACCTCTTCATGTGGAGTTGAGATTGCAAACACAAATGATTTCAACTGACATTTCTGTCTTCAAAGATATGGCTTACAGGACACTGCACTGCTATCATGGCACATAATACCCTTTTTGAGTCGGCTTCATAACAAATTGTACTTTTAAAGTCTTGGACAGTGTCAGTGTGCAATACTACCCTGTTCTGACAGGTTTCACATTTAAGAACGACGCGGCGACCATATGTTCACATGGCAAGGAACATGATCAACAATTCAGTGGAAGTACTATTGTTTCTCACAAAGCCGATGAAGTTGTCAGAGAAACATGGGCCACAATACTAAGCTTTTCGTGTCTGTCTTCTGTCAGACAACCATACTTCTCTTCTTTCCCTATTAAAGCAATTGTTTCATGAAGAATGTCTCTAAAAGTACAAAATGGAAGAAGAATTCCAGCTGTGCAAAGCTTCCTAGTTTTGAGCAACTTTAAAACTAGAGCAGTTTTTTCCAGCATGCTAATAAGTACTCGGTAGCTTTGATGTTTTCATCTAGGATGTAGTGCTATTAAAAGCCAAAGTAAAGCAGCAAAAACATCAGAATTTTAGTTGTAGTTTGGCTGACAGTTGATCAGAAAATGACAAATCAACAATGTTGCTCACAGAGTGAACCAAAAGTCATTCTCAGGTTTATGGAGATCAAGATAGCAGTATTACACTATTGGAAGCTGCTCGGTTCAGAGCTAAACTGACACAGACAAGGATATAAAAAAAACCACAACTTCAGCTTCTAAAATGACTTCTCGTACCTTTTGGTCCGCCGACAATTACGCGTAGCATTATCAAACAATTTAAAAAATAGACATTTATTTAAAAAAAAAACCCAATCCAGTCAAAAGACATAAAACATTGTATGGGTAAAAAAAAGTTGAAACTTGGCTATTCAACCGATGAGATCTTCCCTCTTTCCCAGTTACTAACTCATCACAGTTTGGAAATGTAATAAATAAGACCAAAACGTCCGCAATGCCTTGAGACAAATATTTAGAATTACAAAATTCAAGTAAAAATTTTCTCCCACTCTCTCTCAAACAGACAAGTTTGTAAATGAGTTTACAACGTTTGAACGACTTGAAAGAAAAGATATGAGCAGTTGAAACGAGTCCAGTGGTGAGTTGTCACTTTCGCAAACGCCCTTTTTGTGGAGTTTTCTCTCTGCACTCAGTCTTCTCTGTCGATGGTCCAACCTGCGGGCCTTTGGAGGTGGTTTCTGCTGCCTGACTGCAGCTGCTGTCAGCGAGAGGAAGTCCTGCCTGTTGCGGCTGAGATGAAGTGACGCCCACCTCCAGCTCGGGTTTCTCGTTGGTTTCCTCTCCATCTGAACACGGCTCCCACTCGTCCTGTTCCTCGCTCTCCGTTGAGCCCTGCACGGCGATCTGGGGTACCAGTGTGAACCTCCTCACTACCGGAACTTGTAGCTCCACCTCCTCGCTGGTTTGGGGTCGAGTGAGCATCCAGGCCATCCTGTGTTGCTGCTGCTGCTGCGTTTGGCCTCCTGGAGATGTGGTGGTCACTGTGACCGTGGTGCTGGTTTTCTCCTCAGGTTCGTCAAAGCTCACCTCCTGCACCGCCTCCTGTTTCTTAAAGGAGTCTCGCCTCTCTGACAGGTTGAG
The DNA here is from genome assembly GCA_011952105.1 of Coreoperca whiteheadi. NCBI lineage: Eukaryota > Metazoa > Chordata > Actinopteri > Centrarchiformes > Sinipercidae > Coreoperca > Coreoperca whiteheadi. The sequence goes on along the minus strand of CM022489.1, from coordinate 11,290,869 downwards.
CTTTCGCATCACGACCAGCTGCTCCGATCGTTCAATGCCAGAGTCCCTCATCCTCTGGCTGCTGATGTATCCCCCCAGCCTGCTGTGATCGACCCCAATGTAGGAGCCTCCACAGGCACCCTCTGCCTCCGAGTCACCCATCACGTCCCCATCACCGTAAAAGGGCACTTCTAGCGTGTGCCTGCGGGGGGCATACGACTTCTTATCAGCATGATAGACACCAGACAGCTTCTCAGCTGACTGTACCCTTTTCAGCAGAGGAGATCGAGGTGGCTCGCCGCTGCGTGGCCGGACAATGTGTCTAACGATGGTGGGTGGGGACAGGGTTTTGCCGTGGTAGGTATGAAGGGTTTTGGCGAAGCCTGAGAGCGGAGAGGGAGAGCGCTGTGGAGAAAGAGGCTGGGTGGAGGATGAGGAGGAGTTACAGGCCAGGGGCGAGGGGGGGATGTTGCTGGTTGACTTCCGGCGGCCCACCTTGGTGTAGCGCTGCGTGCTGAGTTTGGAGCCCAGGCCGTGGAGAGAGCTGGGCCGGATGTGTGCAGCGGGGGAACTGGGAGAGCTGGAACAAGGAGATGTGCTCTGAGGGGAGTTATTGTCTGGGAAGCAGAGATAAAACAGTTTCAAATACTGCTCATCACAAGTTGCAGAAACCTCAATATTTTACCATATTTACGCACAGCCAGTTCTCTAAAACACACTCACCATGGCACCACCTGTGGATATTGTGAGATTCATAATGCAACTATAAAGCTGACGCTTTGTTTTCAGATTCAGAAGTCAATAACCATTTAACTTCATCAAGAATAAATCTGAAGCCACACTGGGCTCACCAAAGGCCTGATGGTCGGGTGCAGGGCTCCGGCAGGGTGTGGAGGGGCCGGGGGAGAGGCTGTGTGTCGGGGAGCCTGGAAGACTCTCACTGGAGGAAACCGAGTGGTGGAGACCTGACGAAACGCTGCGACTGCTGTGCATTACCGTGCTCTGCTTGGAGAGCTTCTTCAAGATGCTTCGTCGCCTGGAGGAAGAAGAACAACAGTCAGATATGTGATAATGCGTAGCTCAGTGAGCTGAGAAGTGGCACTGACAGCAAGTATGGGGGTATTCAGTGTTTTCTGATGGCCCCACAAAGTATTTAGGATACTGTGAATCCGTGTTATCAAATCAACGTGGATCTTGAATTTTTCTTTTTCAGTCAAGTTATAATCTCTTCTGAATCTAAAAAGATACATACCACTAATGTGGATGTGCCAAATATTACATTTGTACCAAACTATGTATATATACACATTTAAATGATTAATTCACAATAAAAACCTATAGAAAACACACAATTCTTAAAAATAAAGTACAGTGGGTACATAGTAAAGTAAAATAAGCACATAAAGCTGCACTGACAAAATGTTGAGGGAAAATATTTACCAGTACAATAGAAAGTACCATAAAGGGAATGGAAACAAATTGTTGCTACTAAACTTCACTTAACAGTGTCTAACACTAGAGGGAGACACAGCACTGACTTTTGCAGGTTAGTTGTTCTGCCGACGTCCACCAGTTACCAAACTCTCAAAGTAAACAAATGATGAGTAACACTGCAGCGCTGCAGGAACTGACAGCAAACCAAACCTGGGATTCTCACCTGTCGTAATTATCTCTCCTCTTGCTCTTCTTGCTGCGACGAGCCATCTTGCCTTTGTGTTTGGTCTTTCGAGCTGGACCCACTTTGATTGACGTGTTCTCAAGCGCTATTGTCTGAAGCGCCACCTTGCTGCCACACTGCACATTTCATAGGAAGCAAAGAATGATTCATTTGTTTTAAGGATAAAAACCATGACCCTTATCAAACTAAGTGATAACCTGTCACAGTAGTCTGAGCGAGTTGCTGTACCTTCAGTAGCAGTTCTATCATCTCAGGGTGGACCAGGCCTTGGACAGACTCTCCGTTCACGTGGGTGATGAGATCTCCAGTGCAGAGACCGGCCTGGTGAGCCGGGCTGCCCTCCTCCACACTCTGTCAGAACAGCAACACAGTGAGTGTGAGGAGAGGAGGTTCATTTGAGCATTACATAACCACCTTTTTATATCTCTCTCTTCTGGTTTAGTGTCATCAAAGTAAAGCACATTATTTGACATGGACACGTGACATTTGAAACACCTAAGGACTACTTAAAGCTGTGTGTCTTTTTAGGCATGGACCAGTTTTAAGTCTTATGGTGACACCCACCGCCACCATGTGATGCACCGTGTAGACATCGCTGTCGCCCATGTAGACACGGATGGCCTGCAGGGTGAAGCCGTACTTCTTCCCCGAGGTGTGGATGACAATGGGAGGCTTCAGGCTGCCGGGGCTGAGCAACAGGTCCCGATTGGGGGAGGAGTCACGGGACGAAGGGTTGGAGGACAGAGAGCGTGGGGAGACGGGACTGGGCTGGAGGCCGCCGGGCGAGTCATCTGAAACAAACACAGTTTCCTCTAAAAATGTCGACAGAACAACCCATAGGTTCCGGCCTCAGAAAGGGATTTTATAAAAAGTTATGCTATGAATAAAATCTAGAAAGTAAATTGAGCTGTGAATATTTGTATGTCCAAAAAGGTGTAATTTGTTTTTCCCCTGATAATTCCAGTTAATTTTCTAAGGCCTGTTTTAAGTCTCTGGATCTGCATCTAACGTTTTGATTCCACTTAAATCACAGATTGTAGCAGTAAAGGTGCTATCTCTATGTGTAGCACTTAACACCAATGGCTCATTGTCACGTTAAATCGGTCTTCTGCTTTGAGGTGTAGATGATAACCTTCTGTACCTGTGGTGATGATGAGAGACAGGGCTGAGACAGAGGCTGACTTGGGAACCTTCCCTCCGAAGGGAAGCCTCTGTCTGTCCGGCGTCTCAAGCTGGTTACCGAAGCGACGAGGGCCAGCCAGGTCCTTGGGGGATGAGTGTTTGGCCCCGGTGCTGTTACTGCGAATCCTGATCCTCCGAAGGTTTGACACAACCACCTCAGCTGCAGGTTAAAGGTAATCAACATAAATATGCTCACTGTTAATGCCTCTAATGGAAGGACTGATACATGTTGCGAACTAGGGCTGGGGCGATTCGTCGATTTAATTGACATCATCAATTTCAGAAATGCGTCAGTTTGCATATCGTGTGTCGACGCGTCGCAATGAAGTATAGCTGCACCTGGTCAAAGCATGAACAATCTCCCCTCGCTCTACCCCTCCCGTGAGGTCTACTGACAGTCGCACATACTCTGCAGAGAAACACACAGGGAGGATCCTGTTTATGTAGGTCTACTTGAAACTTGAAAGTGCACCTGTTGGTACCGATGTCATTAAGTACTGCGTTGGTTTGATCGTTTCCAAAGGTGACGTCATTAACAACAAACCACCTCCACGCGTAGCTCACCTGCTGCTGTGAAAACAGAATCGCGGGTGAAAAAATCCAAAACGGGGGTTGTGTTTTTTAGGCGACTTTATAAAACGCAGTGCTGACGAAGACATTCAACAGTGCAGAGAGAGAAACAGAAAGGACAGGCCGGTGCGTGTGCGTGCAGAGCCCAGAGGTGTGTGTGGGGGGGGGGGAACGAGAACAGAAGGGAAAAGCAAGGTGAGCAGATTAAAATGGTTTGTGAGTGAACACTAAAATAAAGTGGAGAATAAGGTAGAATTTAAATAGTAACATAAGAAATAACCTACTAGAAATAGCGTAATATATTAATTACTCAATAAAATATTGAAATATTAATGAGTTTTTGATATTTATTTTGGGCGAATTAATTGTCATATTAATCAAGTAATAAAAAAGTCATCTTTAGAATAATCAACGGTTAGGGTTATCGACAAATCGAATAAATAATCTTTAGGTGCAGCCCTGTTGTGAACAGCTGTATCAAAAACTTGTCAACATTTACCTTCATCATCAGTGGAGAGGGCAAAGCGGGGCATGGTCTCCAGGCTGTGGGTGCTGCTCATCACCAGAGGACTGGTGCTCCTCTCAGACTGGGAGGAGCTGGAGGAAGCCCGAGGGCGAAGGCTACAAACAGCCAAAGACCAGTTGGACGGGTAAATCAACTGGCACAAACAAGAGTTCAAGTGACTACAAAATGTACCGAGACCATTTTGATTGCTTACTGCTTTTACACAGATACAAGAGAATGCTTATGGGGGGGGGGGGTCAACCATTAATCTCAGTTTTTCAGCAGCAATTCTACATGTAACCTAGCAACAAAGTGCTAAAAAGAACAAAGAAATCTACAAAAATTCCTTAAGAAGCACTCCAAAAGCTATGATAGTAATAAAAGCAGCTTATAATACACAGTATGATACATTTGAAAGCGGTGCCTACCTGGCCATGCGTCCGGCATGCCTGCGGTCCACGCTGCCCTCAGCTGGGCCCGGGGAGGGACTGAGTCCTCCCATGTCCCCGCGGTCCTCCTTGTCCTCACTGTGGCTGCGGTCAGAGGAGAAGCTCAGGTTGGATGGCGTTGCTAGATATTCTGTGCTGCTGTAAACCTGAGAGGTTGAACAGGAGAGAGGGTGTGAAAAAGAGAGCTGAGCTGAGTGTTGAAGAGCTTTCCAATGATGTAATGCAGCGTCTAGCAGACACACTAAAGGCCCTCCACTCTAGGTTAAACATATGACTTTTTTTATACAGCACTGAAGACACAGTTCATTTCATCTTATTCACTGATTCATGCACCTGTTTCATGTCAGTTTGTTGGTGACTATTGAAAGCTGTTGAATTCATTGTGACTGTCCAGTACAGGTGTGTTGTAGCAAGAGTAGGCTAATTATTAACGCATAACACAGTGGGATAGCCTGGCAATGGTTACTCCATTCTGCCACACCATGAGGTCTTCAATTATGAGAACCAATTTATTTTAAATACGGATATTGAAATACTTAAGTAAACATTGTAAATATTCATCGAATAATGCTGCAGTTTCTTTTGTATCAATTTTTCAAAGGGCTGACCACTTTTTGAACCTCCAAAGCTCTTGTCTTCCATCACACGTAGCCCTTACCTTGCTGAAGCGATGCGAGCAGGAAGCAAACTGTCTGATTTCCAAGGAAGACTCTTCATCATTGGTTTCCTCGTCCTCGTCAGAAGCCAAATGATGGTAGCGCTCTGAACGAGCTGAAAAAAGGAGCAGGATAAGACACTCAAAGTGTCAGAGAAATTCACACAAACAAAACTGATAATAAACTGAGACAACTGTTTTTAGAAAATATCTGAAGAAAATATGTGAACTTTCCAATTTGTCAGTTGTTACACTTTTGTGCATCACCTAAGAGGTCTTAAAAAGCCATCACAAATGCAGTTTTTTGCTGCAACACTAGTAGTAGGTGAAAAGCCACTCTTAAAGCCTGATGTCAGGATGTAACACTACAGAGATAACATTTTATATGATCTAATCTGTAACCTACTGTCGAAGTAGCTGGTGTCGTCCTCCGCCTCCAGCTGAGGGATGAATTCAGCTTTCCGCCTCAGGAGTCCATTCCAGTCCAAACCCAGGAAGAACGGGTGATGTTTGACCTCTGAGGCGCCGCCTACCACCACACAGTCAATCAAATACTGGATTAATTTTTACAACCTTGTGGTCAAGAGTTCACTAAAACTGGAGGCTAAATATATTTAATACAAGGCCTAAGATGCATTTAATTCCTTTTGACAAATAGGTGGTTCCTACATGTATCTCTAACCTGCAGTACCTCCCAAATGTCTTTACTTCTAAATTAAAAATCTTCTCATGTCATTTTTAAATTCTGGTTTTACATATGTTCTTTATAAAGTTTATAAATATAATTATAATTAGGAGAAAGCCACCATTTTAATTACCGTACCGCTACAAAACTGTGTACAGAATTTTAGGATTGAGAGAAAACGCCCTCATTTTACAGTATCAGCCTGTATCAAACACCATCTGCCGCTTCTTCATGTGTTAATCAGCAGTAAACTGAGCAGTACCAGTTCCTAGTCGGTCTAAAGGACTCTGTCTCAGCAAGCGGGTGATCAGGTCCTGGGCATCAGCAGGCAAGGCATCGTCTTCTTCTGGCCAAATGATTTCATCTGCAAAAAAAACAGAAAGACAAGCTAGACAGATGATCACAAATAAAAGCATAAAATTAAGATAACCGCTCCATTTTTGTACTTCAAATACATTCTCTGCTAGTACTTAAGTCTTTCCATATTTTGGCCTTTGGCATACAACGTGACATTGTTTTCTGTGCAAGACAAAAATTGATACCTTTTACTTAAATAGTTTATTCTTTAATGATTTCTCTCTCATTTCGGCACTTACCACTAACAACTTGTCCAAAAAGCTCTTCGGTTGTGTCACCAAAGAACGGAACACAGCCGACCAGGAATTCATAGAGGATGATCCCCATCGCCCACCAGTCAACAGGCTTCCCATAGCCCTGCCTGAGGATCACCTCCGGGGCTATGTACTCTGGAGTGCCACACACCTGCACAACCCAACCAACACAGGTGAGTTTTGGGGAAAAGAAACGGCTGCTTCCATAATCAAAGCTGTCAAAACGTATTATTGTCTTACACGCAAAAAAACGCTTTGTGTCACATTCGAAACAGTCTCACCTGTTTGTCAACAAACTCTCTTGTGTCTTTCTCCATGTGATCCTCATACAGGTTGGTGGTCATGTTCATCAGGCCAATTTTAGAAAGGCCAAAGTCTGTCAGCTTGATGTGGCCCATGGATGTAATCAACAAACTGTTGGGTGGAAAAAGACACAAAATAATCCAGCATCAACATAAGCAGTTTTCCAGGGTATTTTACTTTTGAATGGTCAATACTTTCACAGAATTCTGTAAGCAAATGCAAGTGCCCAGATTGAAATATAAAAGGAGGACTGAAAAAAATAAATAAGGACTCTATCTGCCTAATGACAGAATAAGCCATGTCTATTTAGTAATTTAATGATTCCTAATGAAAAGCATGAGTGCTGGGTCACCCCAGTACATGTCCAAAACAGAAACCAGTATTGTTACAGACATTACTGTTCTCACGCAAAACAGGAGTGAAATCGGAGTTGGTTTAAAGTTCTCACTTGTCAGGTTTGAGATCCCGATGCACAATTCCATAGTTGTGAAGGTACTCAAGAGCCAGCACTGTTTCAGCAAAGTACATCCTTGTCATTTCTACCGGCAGCGGGCCCATGTTCTTGAGCAGGTTGGCACAATCCCCACCTTAAAGAAACAGGAAAAACAGAAAATCATAAGCATTGTGTTCATTTTCATTTTTGCTGCTTGGACTCATTTTTAGTTCTACAATACCGCAAACTATATGCCGCTCTATCTATATAGCAAACATAGATCATTCACAGCAGTCTAGCTCTACTTTACCTTCCACATACTCCATAACCATGCAGAGGTGACGTCGTGTCTCAAACGAGCAGAACATGGAGACAACGAAGGGGTTCTCAGCAAAAGTTAGGATGTCTCGCTCCACAAAAGCCTGCTGGATTTGGTTCCTCAGGACCAGGTTCTGACGATTTATCTTTTTCATGGCAAACCGTTGGCGGGTCTCCTTGTGGCGGACCAGATACACGGCCCTGTCAAAATCCACATCAGACCTATTATCTTCACACTTAACAGTAAAACAGCTTCAAGGAAACTTTAAAAGGATATTCTCATTGAAAACATGGGACAAGCCAGGGGTTGATGTTTGGGCCAATTTTTCACTGGTTACTTGCTGCTACTTTTAAAGTAGAAGTGTAACTTTTACTTCTGAGATTTAAGATTCCCTTCATCTTACTAGAGAGCTTCGTCTCTCTGCATGAAGTTGCCTTTGCTGTGTCATGATCAAACCATGGCCACCATTCTAGCCAAAGAGGATGACATTTGAATGAAATTTTGGCACTCTTCTCTTTGAAATGTGAAAAAAACTGTTTGCAACAAATCTTTTGGAAACCAAGAAAAAGCAAAGAAAGCTGAAACAATGGCTCTTTCTTCTTACCCGTAAGCTCCATTACTGATGAGTTTGATCGTTTCAAAGTCACTCTCAAGAGGTTTCCTCCTAGTTGGTGTCAGCGTCTGTGGGGCTTTATTCTACAGAGAGGAAGCAGAAACATGATGTCAGTGGCACACAGTAGAAGCAATACTGTTAGGAAGATTATTACAGTAAAGTTTTTTTTTTTCTTTAATGGATAGAGACAGCTGAGACTGGAAACAGGAGATAGAGAGAGGGGGATGACATGCAGCAAAGGGCCGCACGTCGGACTCGAAGCTGGCGGCGGTGAGGACTGTAGCCTCGCACATGGGGCAGGCGCTCTAACGAGTGAGCTAACCACGCCCCAGATTATTACAGTATAGTTAATGTTGATACTACCCTAACAAATTTTCACAGATTTCAGAGCAATTTAGAGATTTACTTTCACCTTAAAATGTCTTGGCTTCCTGTAGCTTCCTTAACAAAAAGAACACTCTGATTTAAAATATTTATGGTATCCTTTCACACTAAAATGGGTCACTGGAAACCGCAAAATCAAATGTCCTGATCCTCTGGAGACACATTTAGCACAGCACTCAAGAGGTGACTAAAAAACAATTTAAAACAAGGGACACGTTTGAAGAAAGTGGGGGTGCATCTATTCCTTTAATTTTTAATCTCAAACCATAGCCTCTTCCAATATCAAATACTGTGCGCATTTACAGGTAGTCAGTAATAAGAACAGTAAAAGTTTACCTCCACATTAGCATCTGGTTCCACTGACACTGAAGGACTGGCATCATACTGTACCATGTCTAGAAATGATAAAAGAGAGCGAGACAGTGTTTAATGTTACTGCAAAGAATCTCCCACCATGTAACCTTCCTCAGTCATCTCAGTTACTCTTATATCAAACATTGTTTAAAGCTTTTCAGTGAACTTAATGTTTTGTTAGACCATCTGAGGGTTGCCATGTGTTGTAAATGTCATTTAGCTTTACAGAAACTGGTTGTTACAGCATGTTTATGTGGCAGTAAAACCTTTGAAATTTTTTTACTTCTTGAACCGATTGAACCTGAATTTCAGGCTACACTCAAACTGCAATTATTTATACATTTTTTGTACTTTTGTTCCTAAAGGCCTATTCAAGGATGTAAGTCAAATCCTGTAACACTATAAAGTGAAATCAAAAGACACGTGCACAGAGTACCAATAATATAACGTGTCTAGCAGGTTTAAACACACTTCTGTTACAGCTTCACTTTATGGCAGAGGACTCCTTTACCTTCTAACAGGTCCCGTGTCAGACCCAGCTGGCTGATGATGTACCGCGGGATGTCCGTCTTGATTCCCCGGCCGACTTTGGCATGACCCTCTGCTGCCTCAAGTAAGTGATAAAACTCTTCCGGGTCAAACTCCTGTAAAAGCATCCAAGCCTCATTAATGTGGACTGCCTAAAGTCAATATCATGCCAGACTGAACTCAAAAGCAGGAAAGCGCAAAAGCAGGTGTTTAATCTGTATCAGTGGTACAAGTCAGCAGCCTCAAAGATTAGTTGGTTTTGATCTTTTACTTCTAGTCCTGTTATCTGGATAACCAATAATAATCCTAATCGGACCTGTATTCATAGTTGGTGATTTAAGATTACTGAAGTTTAAATCAAAATAAATACATCGAATGTTATTCATATTCAGACTTGTGCAAACAAGCAACAACTGAAGGCATCAAGAGGGCTAGTATTTTAATACTACAGGGGGTTTTGACAGGTTTGGCAGGATTTGAGGCCTATCACAGGAAAAATCTTGACACCTGTTTCATTTGGGTTAGCCAACAATCAATGAGAAGCAATAAAAATAAATAAATATAGTAGTTTTACTTTGTTAGTCATTGAGTGATTAATTCACCCACATCACAAAGAAAAATATGACTATTATATATACTATATATTTTGGGTTTTATCTGTTGAGGTTTTGAGATATCGGCTACTGATACCAAAACAGTGGAAGCAAATGTGATTTCATTTTGTGATGCTCAAAGCTTTAAAATACACAAATTTAAAAACTCAACAATATGAGGCAATTACTCTGGATAATCCATAGATTTAACTGACAACTGTATAAATTGGGAACATTTAGCTTTGAAGGGGAAACAGTGAAAGCTGAGTAATATTGTCTTCCTTCAAAAGATCAGCAGCTTCATGTTCTGGTGACACAAATCCACTTTCTAAAAAGGGAGAATAAAGTTCAGACTCTCATTGCAGTCCTACTTTAACGTGAACGTAACTGTTTCAATCAAAGTAATTTCATTTTCAATTGGGAAGAGATTTTCTCCTCCTCAGCTCACCAGACACTCCAGGAGGCGAGCCGGCCGAGAGATTATGATGAGGATCTTCCTCACCAGCTGGATGATGACGGATACCTCCTCGCTTTCGGAACGCTCGTAGGCCTGGAAAACAGTATGGGAGCAGGGACGAAAAATGTCAAGTTTATTTACGCAGTACACTTAACCATCTGGCTCGACTCAAAACTCCCAAGAGAGGACAAAACACATCAACACAAATTAAAAATCATACTATTATTAGGAAAAACAAGCAAATAGGAATGGGTAATGATGAAAAATTTAAATATCATGATACTTATGACCAAACATGGTGCTGCATTAAACTTTGCATACCATTCAGTTTTTACACAATTTGTTGGGCTGTGGAATTACATTAAAATTCAATTATAAATAGCAACTTTTTGTAATATGAAAAAGGGAAGTAAAGGAGAAAAGGGAAAACTGTGGTTTCCACATTCCTTTCCACCCTTAGTGCCACTTCCTCCACCCCTGAAAAAAAGATTCTAGCAGAAGCACTGCTTAGTACTGAAACAAGAAATTAAGAAACACTCAGTGTGTTCAAAGCAGATGGGGGCAGCATTAAGAGAAATAAAAAAACAGAAGCTGCCTGACAGAATTGCATCAGAGAAGACATCACTTCAAACCAAGAGGAATTAGAATAATCATTGGGTGGGTGGTAGAGTCTTAATGAATCATCCATAGCCATCTTGTAGATGATTGGAGTGACAGTCTGTACTAGTGAAACAGTGGCTGCATGGTACACCATGCATATGTGTCCAAATCATATGCACGTACAGCCTAGACCCTGACAAGATTGATACTACTCTCATCGGTCCGTTAAACATAAAGCTATAATCAGCAGTTAGCATAGCTGAGCATAAAAACTGGAAACGGGGGGTGACGGCTAGCCTGGCTCTGTCCAAAGGTAACAAAATCTGTCTACCTATCCAATGTGAATGTCACAATGTGGAAGTGTGAGAAAGACAGTTTTGTCTTGACTAGAAAGTCACAAGGCCAATTCCTTAAAACAGCTATTTGCCCTGCTATTGAAAACACAGAATCCTCACATGCTCACTCAGTTGGGAGAATATGGTTTAAGTGGTAAATCATGTGTTGAGCACTTTTTATTTTGTTTCTGTTCTTCATAAAGTTACGTTTGTTGCAAAGATCAAGAGACAGTGCAAAAGAGATTTTGTGCTTTTGGCAGCAAAGATTGAAAAAAACATGTCACTTTCTGTGCACCAGAGGATATTTCCCAGCCAAGAGCAACCTGATATTAAGTGCTTATAATGTTACAGCTTTTACAAACTGAAAGTCATTTGTACTACTAAGTCAAATCACAAAGAGCCGCAGAGGATTTAGATGACTGAAAATGTCATTTTATCCCTGAAAATGTTACAAACTTAAAAAAAAAAAAAAGTGGCCTTGGCACACATGGTGAGTCTTCGGGTTTGTGTGTGTGTACGACAGCATTTGTTCGACTGTATGGGAACAGACTTATCAGTTCAGCTGGAGGTACAGCGAGTCAGCCATGCCTTCTGTCTGACAGCACGCAGAGGAACAGCAGAAGAGGTTGCTATAGAAACCTAGCAACGTATGCGTCCTGCGTCTGACGCATTAAAATCTGAAAGAACGCAATAAATTCACTATCGATGTGCCCAGGAGACAACCTTTTGTCCCTAACAATGCTACATTGTGAACAACAAATTAGTGTTGAAATCACTGCAATAAACTAAAGAAGTCTCGCTGTCAAAATACTTGTGTAATTTATTATCAGGCTGCAGCCTCTCACCTGCTCCGTGTCGGGGCTGAGCGCGTTTTTGTCGAGTTCACGACAAAAATGCTCGTTACTATAAGTGCAATAAAACTTTCTGGAATAAAAAGCAATACTTAATCAATACATCTGCTCAACAAGTATAAACATGTAGAAAGCAATATTGTAATTTAATCTGCTCTGTCTGCAGTCTGATCCACCGGCGCTATGTTTACACAAGCACAGCGCGGTAGATCAGCTAATAGCACATTGTTACAAACAAGCAAAAACGAAAGCTGTCTGAATGTAATCTAACTTAGTTTCTCACGTATCTTAAATTCAATTCTCGTAAACTAACTGCTGGCTGAGACAAACCAGCCTGTCTCCAGGTGAACCACATCAGCAGCAGCAGGGGGAGGACAGAGGACAGGAGGAAGGACTGATTCTGACTGTGTTCTTCATTCTTTTTTTTTGTCAAAAAACACAAATTTGTATTGGGGACCCACTCAAATGACCACCTGCGGGTCCTGGGGATTCACTACATTGAAAACCTATCAAGTTCACTGCAACACAGAAATGATCTGTGACCAGAGTACTTCTCACCATCACTGACAATTTCCAATACCAGATCGATCGTGTGTGCCTTTGGCTATCAGACGGTTATTGAGTGACGCGCCTGTTTGCACATTTCACCCTGGCTCGCTCAATCCCCTTTTACAACTTCATCACATCCGAGCATCCAGATGAAGAGTTCATATGTAGTAGCTCGTCAGCTGATGCTGAAGTTATGTATTAATCATTTTTTGCAACTATCAAAGCAAATTTTGACCCTCTACATGTGTCCTGCTAGGCCCAAATCAGCTGACTGTTTCCCCACCTCGTGAAGCAGCTTCTCCAGCTTCTCCTGCAGCTCAGCAAAGTAGCGGGAAGTAACCAGGCCTGTCTGGGACTTGTCCAGACAGTCTCTGACCAGCTCAACCAACTGGTGCTGGATGAAGCCCAGCACCCCGTCAGCCAGCGGGAGGGAGCTGTCTGGAGAGCAGTGGGTGATAATCTCAAACAAGCGCTCCTCCATCTGGGCTGTGGCCTGCAGGGAGGACAAGCACGCAAACACACAGTTAAGGCATTTAAAGGACCACTACTTATGATTTTTACTCTCCGCAGCACCAAATGTCCATATTATTTCTGTGGGTGGATTCATATGGTTGTTGGTCATTACCAGTAATTTAAACACATTTGTTAAAATTAACCACCTGCTAGGATTTGTGGCTTTCAAAGTTTAGGGTCAGTTTCAATCCGCACTAAACAATACAGCCCCTATCTACTGAGTTTCATGAAACTTCAGATTTCACTGTGTCTATAATATGTCGTTCAGGTGGGTTAACAATCAAACTTTGTTGTGTGCAACAAACTGGAAAAAGAGAAATGTACAGTGTGTCTTTGCTACACGAATGTACCTTTGGAAAACGTTCTCTGTAAACATGGTTCATCATGACAATCTCATTATCAAAGGAGACACTTGATCGCCCAGGGCTGCAACAGAAAGGAAACAATAGATTAGTATATTTTAATTGACCAACAAATTAATTTTTATTTTTACCAATACACAATCAAATACATCTTTCCTCTGAGCCATTGAGCTAGGATGTGTTGTGAAAGTGGTTATGTCATCGAGGCCATTGCTGTTATTAGAGATAAACAGTCTATTCAGTTAAGCCCACCCAAACATACACACATCAGCTCTAAACTCATAGTTTGGGTTTGACTGAAAGAGGTTTTTGACGTCAACATCTACATTAGTACTTTTGACCGCACCCTGCCAAAAGCAATATTGTGAGCCAACATTCGATTTCAGTAGCTCTTTAGCTGCTAAGCTGCACTCAATGTGGATTTCACTATCAGGTTTTGATGTTTCTCTTAGATTTTTCTACACTGACAGCAGATGTTTCCTCTGGCCAAACCATGTGAATCATCAACATCACTAAATTAGTAATTTAATGCAAAACCAGCTCAGTATTTAGGCCAATGTGACGGGTGTATTTTCACAAACAAATCTTGCTTGATGAAGCTTCAAACAGAACAGATGGAGAAAAAAAACCTATCACATGCAAACAGGCTCCCTAAGCCATTTTTTTTTGTGATGAAAGACGCCTCTGTTTAGCTGGATGGCTGCTGCCCAACAGGCACTGCTGTAGCTCACCGTGGCTCCCTGCATCAGGCCCCCCCACACCCCTGAACCACCCCCACCCTCGACTACAGTTCAGCAGTTAGATCCCTGAGGCGCTCTGTCAGCTAGCATGCCCACGCACGGCAAACTATGGTGCCAGAACACAGAGCACTCAGGCATCGCACAAACCGCGCCGAGCGGAGCCAACAGATAAAAGTTGTCAAAGCCACACAGCTCTGCAGTCAGATCTCCACCTGCCTGCCGGCCAACAGGCATGTGTAATCAATCCGAGGCACTTGAGACACCAAATGCTGCGTTTGCTTATGAATGTTTCTTGGTCATACCGATGCACAGACACCTTGACATCCGACAGTCTAACAGTACATATTGACACCAAGGACCTCATGACCAGTGCAAAACATCCAATCACTGTGGAAAGTTCATCTAAAATGTTATTTCCCACAAAAAAAGAGGTGCTTAATCCCTTAGGAAGATTTACTGCATTTCATCTGTATAAAATATCACTTTCATTAGTTTAATGTCAGGCCAAGCAACAATATACAACAGATGTTTGGACTCTGTTCAGACTGGGTTGTAAAATAAGTGGTTTTGATGCATCTATGGCGTAAGAATAGACACTTTAAAAATGTAAAATTCAGTGTTTGTTTTACAGGCAAGGTAAACATGGAACAAAGTCTTTTTAGGTTTAAAATAAAAAAACAACAACTGGCTAACGGTACAGACAAGCAGGTGGACAAGTCGAGAGCATTTGATCCATGTCAGCAAAGCCTCAAAAGTGAGCTGACACTGTTATCATGGATTATGATATCTCAGTTTTCAACTCAATATGTTGCAGTCCAACTCCTTCTACATTATTACTAGCTACAAAAACATCAGCGTCTGAACAAGTGGCTATCGCAGACTTGAGAGGATGTAATCACTTAAATCTTTGATATATTTTGCAGTAATTACAGTGTAATCACTTTTTTCCTAAAATTTATATGCAGCATTATAGAAGGAAACAATCCATTTGCCGACAAGACTCCTTTCAATGCAAGGTGAAATCAGGATTAGCTACCTGAGGCTCCGGGACCGAGGTCGAATGACCGTCGAGGGCCGCCCCTCCTCGTCGGTCATGCTGTCTGTGCTGCGGAAGTGTTTGAAGAGGAAGTGCAGCTCATCTTGTGTTGGCTGGTAGGGAAGCTGGTGAAGGCGCTCCTGGGAGGACGAGGAGGACTGCAGACACACAAAGGGATCCATCAGTCGGGAAAAATATTTAATGTCTACATTCAACAGGTTAAAATCTTCCCATTCAGCTGCTGGCAATTTAGCCAAAACACAAGTCAAATTTACCGTCTCTTCAGACAACCTGAGATAATTCTTTTGATAATAACACTGAATGAATCGGTAATGACGACAGTTGCGCAGGTGAATTCTGAAGGAACTGCGATGTTTGAACTGGGCCTTTATATCTTGTGTAGTGAGTTTAATATGGTGCGCATGCTGATGTCACAGTTATAAAACAGCTATATCTGGTGGACAATAGAAATCTTTTTTGTGGAATTATGACCCAAAATAAAACGGATTGTTTTGACAGTGACCTTTCATAAACAGACAAAGACAAATAATTGATTACTGAATAATTTTGCACACCAATATTTAAAGAACATTTAGTTATACAGTCCTTAAAACACAAAGACTTAATAGTGGGATATGCGATTCTAATCCAGTACACGTATTTTTTGTCAAATGCAGCAAATACCTCCTCACGGTCCGCTAGATGACCGTTTTGTGTGTTTGTACACAGGCCTGGCTCTTTAAATGGACCGAATCACACACACACTACAGCCATGATCTGTGTGTCAGGCAATGTTAAATGACTTGCCCACAGACGTTCAGTTTACTTTCTAGTTTGCCAAGATATGCTCCTGTTGTGATGTTAAATATAGTAGAAGGAGAGTTGAGAGTTTCGCTGTCTGGAGCTGGTTCGCTGGCTCTGGGAAACGGTCTCGTCCTCTCTGGCTGTTCGCTTCGCTGCAGCAACTGTAGCGACAGTTTGCTAACCCACAACCTAGCTAACTTTAGTTACATTACTCACATTGCTGTGTCGTCGTTCGATCTATATCGTGGTATTGGACTTCTCCAGAATCGCATATCGCACTTTTACAAGGGCCCATAGAGACAGGAAAAGGCAGAAAATTATATTGGGATGTAACATGTTAAAACTGAAATAATCCAGCCTTGGTTGTCATAGCCGATGATTAACAAGACTAAGTTAAGCCAAAAACAGATTTAAAAAGGAGCTAAATGTAGCACTGTGTGTTTGTCACAGCTCCAGCAAACCCTGCTACTTCTCTTTGCAAAGAGGACATTGCTACTTGTCAGTCCTGCCTTGTCAGTGGCATCATCCTGTTTAACAGGGATTAGAGTCACTACTTCTAAAAACCCACACACGTGTTTACACAAGTTAGGCAGGGCAGTTTAAAAAAAGGGACAACAGCAATCAAGCTGCGTTTGGCTGCCGTATTGGGAGTTTGCTTCAAATCGGAACCGGTGCCTCTCACATATTATACAAGAAGCCAACGACCAACTGAAAATCAACCTGTGGAGGATATTAAATGAGGCACACAATTTTAGCTGATGAATTTAGAACAGTCAAATAGTGAAAAATGAACTTCACACCTCTCCAGACAATAATCAAAGTAGTTGATTATTACTTCAGGTAATGGTGCAAACAATAATGAAGCCCACAGAGGCATAATTATTTCCACAAATAAGTTATGTTGCATGTCTACTGAGGCACTCTTTTAAACTGAACGGGATGCAGAGTACATTGCTGGCAATCTGTTTAATTTTGCAGACCCTTTTGTCCTGAGCAGAAGAGGGCCAGCATCTGTGAAGTCTCTTTCTAATTCCTCAGTAGAAAGAGGGCAGTGAGGCCCACTGAAGAGCCCTATTGTCCTCTTGACCTCTGGGCCTGTGCCCGGGTCTACCCAATAAACTTCCTTATAATAGCTGTGCATGGCAGACTTTCACCACAGCCCCAGCAAACTCTCCCCCAACTGCAAACTGTTCATTTGAATGCTGTTTTATTACGTCATTCTGTAAACCAATACAATTACAGCTTTATTCTGTAGTCAGATACTTAATATTATTTGCTTAAAAACATATTTTTGAAAGTAGTAACTAACTGAGTAAATTCCTGGTCTGAAAAACACTTAAATCCTGTACATTTTGACATTCAAAGCTTGAATAGTAATTCAGGAAATCAGCTTTTCAGATACTAAACAAAGGTCTTCTTAAATTGTTAATGTGACAAACTATGTGTTATGTTGAAAAGCTGTCGTAAAATAATGTAACTTATTTAATCTAGCAACTAAAACAGTGAGGGTACACACTAGTGGTGGGCCGCTATTGGCGTTAACGTGAGACTCTTATCGGGCGATAAAAAACAAATATCACCAGTAATCGTATTGTCAAAATTGGGTTGGGAGCTGGGTCTATACTACGCAAGCTATGATGACTTTCACCATGATATTTTAGCGGATGTATACCTAGCTGAATTGCACTGTAGGGGGCGAGAACGAGTCTTCGAACCTGTGTGTATGCCTACTGTGAATTTACCACATCGAACGTTACATGCTAACATGGATGCAGCTATGAAGCCGCCGGGTTTGCTTCAGGGAAAATGTATTTTTAAGAAGCTTCCAAATGGAAACCTCCACAAGACTAAGGTTGTTTGCACCTTGTGCAATGCGAAATTAGTTTACTATAGGAGTTCTTCCAGTCTCAAGTACCACCTAAACGCAAAGCATCCCTTAGCTAATGCGGAAGATGCCGGGCCAAGCACTGATGTAGCGCAGGGGAAGAGTCGTCGTCAAACTACTATGTTCGAGTGCAACTGAGGTAAGCCCGTCAGCACAGCTCTACCAGCCAACATAACTAATCTCCTCGCTCAGTGGTTTGCCACCAGCTGCCGGCCCATCAGCGTGGTTCAAGAGGATGGGCTCGAGCTTGTTCTCCAGGCGGCCGCAGGTGACCCATCTTACAAAAAGATCTTACAACTTACTTTTAGTCATTATTTGGGTAGCACACATATGATGAGCCATTTTAATCTAGATTAATTCCAAGATTACAGTGAGATTAATCTAGATTAAAAAATTTTATCTATGCCCACCACTAGTACACACACACTTTACTTCAACCACTCGTTAACATATATACACACACAGACTGTGTGAATGACATCTAACACAGAGCGCCGTAGAATGACTAATTCAAGCAGATGATGGAGGAAAACAATTAACGGTTTGTCATCTCAGGCTTGGCATTCACTGCCCTTTATTGCATAAACGAATGTGTTATTTGGGCTGAGTGAGGTGTTAGAATTGCCTGGCCACCATTTATCGACCGGGGAGGACGGTGCCATGTTTTGGGATGACTTACCGAGACAGTGGAGCTTGGCGGGTTGGTTCCATAGCCAGACGAGGGGAGGGATGCCAGGGACCATCTCCGGCCCTCAGCTCTGAGAGAAACGGACATGCATGTTACATAAGCTACAGCAGCATTGGCATTAGTTTGCATTTCATATGTGAAACCCCTTACATAACAGTCGACGGAGGAGTCCTGTGACTACGCGAGCATGAAATTACTGTATTTCTTTTCCCAAATCATATATATAAATAAACAGGGCTCTCTGTGTCCTCACTTGATTCAAAGCAGCTCTTTACTGTTTTGCTATATACAAATCAAGATATACCTTCACCTAAGAATGTTTTTAGGAGGAAGAACAAAATATAAAACATAAGCTTTCAAAAGAAAATAGACATGGTGCAAGAATTTAAAAAGGAAGATACCTGTCGGCACGAGCCAAGTGACTGAGATCACGACAGCAGCAGAGAGAAAGACAGAGAAAAGCAAAGAAAGTGTTTCAGCGAGTTTTGGGAATCTTGCACAAGTGATCCTGTGACCCCTGGCATTCAGATGAGGGATTAGTACTGACAATGGTTCCTTCCTTGCCAGTTTTCATTTGTCCAGAAGATACAAGGAGTATCTGGTAAATTAATGTGAGGATATAGTTTACATAACAAACAAATCTTCACTTCAAAAGCATGACCAGCGAAAGGATCTTTTCTCAAGTTTGGATTTTGCAACAGCAAACAATATAAAATGCACACCAAAAAAAACAACAACTAAGTTACAACTAGGTTATGTGTTATAATATTTGGCATGTTGTTTGCAAGCAAAGGAAACAATGAAGTTATTACACAAAGAATTCCCACTGGAAACTCATGGATTGAATGAAAGCTCAAACAGTGCCATAACATTCAGAATTAAATCTATTCGCTCTGACAG
Organism: Coreoperca whiteheadi; assembly: GCA_011952105.1. Lineage (NCBI taxonomy): Eukaryota > Metazoa > Chordata > Actinopteri > Centrarchiformes > Sinipercidae > Coreoperca > Coreoperca whiteheadi. The sequence continues at coordinate 11,271,308 of CM022489.1, read as the reverse complement.
TCTGAATGAGCAAGATCTTAAAGAGTGATGTTAAATAGACCAGGACAACTTCAATAAATCAAGGCCTCAATAAGGGCTCAAAGCTGTGACTAACTATTTATCAAAAAGGATCTACATGATCATTCGTTGGCTGATCATGGATTTCAACTAAAGAGCCTCAGTAAACACGGACATAAAATCAACTCCGAAAACCAGAGTTTCAAGCAGCAATGAACAGGGTCACTGATTGTTCTGCAAGCTTTGAGTCTTTGTTACTGTAGCACAACAGATGATGGATGCCTGAGGAAGTCTGTGACCAAAAGCGTTGCATTGACTGTAAACTTAGTGCTGACGGCGTGGGAATGCATTACTCTCCTCAGCATGTCGGACAACAGACATAGAACTTGCGAAATTAAAAAGGTTTAAAGATGAAATGTTTATTCAAAGCTACGGGATCATGTGTTTTCCACTGATGCCAGCACCATTTTTGTCAGAGTAGGTGTCTTGTTTCCATCGTATTTAAGGACAAAGCACCTGAACTACTCATGAGTTTTTAACGACTGTTCTTGGGTGTCTTCAAGGTGCCGCCTCACTTGTAGGCTGCACATGCCTGGAGCGAGACAAGTGTGTTGCCATGGGAACCGCGCTGAATGATGTGTGAGTGGGCTTCAGGGGTACCCTCTATCTAACTGCACTCATCCTGCTGAGGAGGAGTCGGCTGTAAGGAGACCTGGCAGAGGGGGGAAGGTGTGAACACTCCAGGCTGAGTCAGCCTCAGTCAACTGGCTGCTGTTTCTCTTCAGCTTCAAGACTGTCTGCCCCTGTCCCAGCGCACGCACACACACACACACACATACACACACACACACACACCCCGAGGCTCACAGGAAACCCTCAGAGTGTGATCACACATTACATTTATTGAATTATTGACTTTTCCTAATTTTTATTTGGGTCATTTGGGTTCACATTGTCAAATTTCAAAGATCCAGGGCTCGTAAACAAGAGCCACATAGACTCAGGAATCAAAACTATCTGTAGTTCCCTTAATTTTAACTAATCATGATGTACGCCCCATATCTCTCTGGGAACCTCAACGGGATTCGACAAACCAAATCCAAATATTTAGTATATTGCCCTGAAATTAGATTTTGACAGGGATGCCAGACAAATACTTTTAATTATTAATAAATAATGAATTAATATAATTGTTACTGTTGTGTAACCTAGAGGTATTTTTAGTACAGAACAAGATCAGCTGAACATGCAAAAATATGCACTTTGTCCAGAGGGAAGCATACAAACCAGCATATATGGAAGATAAAATTTCCATTAGCATATGAATAATGCATGAATAGTTGCTTGCAATTAAACAGAGATCCTTCAAATGTGACAAAAAAAATCATCCCTTCGGGAGTAAAAGGATTTAAGAGAGCAGTGCTGACATACCTTCGGGCAAATGGAAAATTGAGGCAGGTACTGGTTGACACATTTCGAGGGCTGTCTAGAGGGCTGCTTGCAGCTGAAGAAGGAAAGACAAAGTTACTACTGCTACTATTCACAACTGTAGTAATAAACGCCTGAAGATAAAACCCGAGACCTCCACATGGATGCATTTACAAGTGGAAATGTAACCATTTCCAAGAAGACTGACATCATGTCTGCGCAGGAACCCTCAATCATTGCAAAACCCAGCAACATTAACCAGCACTTCAGAAAGGTCCCATGTATTACTTTACCAAACATTACAACAACTATCTACGAACAGTCTTAATTCAGGGGGAAACCTCATCCAGTTTGGTCTCACTAGAGACTGGAGGTCTGGGTACACTAGAGACTGTGGTTCATTTCCATGCAAGTGGTTGAGTACCAATTAGGACACAAGACCTAATTAGAGCCTGATTGCACTCAGTGATCAGATAATCCTCGGCATGATTGAATTCAAAAGGGAACACGTACACATAATGCGGGTATGAGGAGCTCTTGAGCAAAACTCTTTTCATAGAGTGCAGCTGCTTCATGACATTGAAGGCGCTGTACAATATCTGTACTATCGTTGGTTCAGAAAGCAGAAGGACAACAACCATTTATAAATGTCCTGCCCTTCAATTATCTTAACACTTTCGGCATTTCTATTTCAAAACTGACTTGGAGATGTTGCTGAGTGATGATTGTAGATATTATTCTGATCAAAGCTAAACTGATAAATCAGCCATTCCGATAAATCAGCCATTATTAATTTCCGACCTATCATATATGTCGGCTGATAACTATCAAGTAATTGCAGCACAGAAACGCTAAACTAGGTTTGAGGTAATTTAGATATTTACATAGTTTGTCAAACAGGGAATACGGACAAGTTGATATTTTTCAACTGTAAAATGTCCCTCAGTATGTATCTTAGTCACGATTCTTTAAAAAACACAAATCTAAGGGATCCATATGAAGATTCTCTGTTTATATTATGTGTAAAGATCGTCAGATACATAGTAATATCTTTTTAACTCTCAGATACCAATATCGGCCACAAAAATCCAGTATCAGCCGGGCTATAATCACAATCATTACTCTCATTGAGTCATTGGTTATTTTATATCAATCTTTACTGTGTTTGCCACAAACATTAAGGATCCATCGGAGACTGCAAGCTGTTCGGTGGAAATAGATGAAGGGAAAAAGTGTTTTGTCTTTTTGAATAATGAAAAAGTGGTATGGATTCAATCTTTCTTCTTAATTTCACCTTTATTTTCTCCATTAACAATAATTTTCCTAATTCTTTCCCATCTGCAGTACATCCATTACATGGACATGCAGAAGAGCACAGATGAGTCATCCTGCTGGGTTTAAATTGCATGAGCTGGAATCAGGAAACCAGGATCAGGTGTAGACATGTGTCAGGACACAGTTAAAATACAAACTGGAAAGTCAAGTTTAAAGGTTAATTAAATGCCAAGACACCATACTGCAACTCTGTAAAGGCAATCGTTTCTGCTATATGCACATGCATCTATTTGATAGGCCAATGCAGTGCGTTGCTACATGACAATGCATTACACTGCTGTAGAGCCAACAGTTCGAACACGTTTTACAAAGAATAAAATAGATCTTACCAGTGTGGAGTGAAAGTGGGGAGAGCGGCCGGGACAGCGTGGGTGATGGCGTCCCGACACCGAGGCTCTTCCTGTTGCTACTGCGACAGCTGAAGCAAAAGCAGGAAAACAGAGAAAGTTTTAGACATTGGCCCTCAGGTTGACATATCTGGTAAGTGATAAAGCATTAAAAAGGTGCAATGTGTAAGAATTGAGATTACTCTCCACCTGGCAAACTCAAACCCCCCCCAAAAATTGGTGGCAGCATGTCACATCTTGTAGCCTCCTACCAGACAACTAGTAGGATAAATGTTTTTCCAGGCCCTGGGCAGAGGAGACACGGAGGGGAATACTGGCGTGCGCCTGAATGGGCACCAGAACCGGAGCGGACAACGGTACCGGACTCAGCAGTTCAACAGGGACTGACAGAGGCCAGTTTGACGACAGGGAATACAGCACAGACGTGACTCACAGCGGCTCTGACTAGGACTCTGACTCCGGGAACAACAAAGAAACGGCGGGTTCAGGGGGGAGAGGAGCGAGAGAGGCAGCGACAGTGTCTAGAGAAAGAACTTTTTCTATCGGACTATCGCCTCTTGAGGTACTAAGTGGTATTTCAAGACAGGATGGGCCAGGGTTAGCTGGTCAGCATGCTAACTAAAGTAGATATCTCTGCAACACAATACATAGACGTATTTGATACAACATCAAAACCGTTATATCTTCACATTCTGTTGATGATTTTTGAATGTTCAAAACTCAAATCTTTTACATTCTTACACATTGCACCTTTAACACCTAAATCATTAATATGTCGACACTACTGTGGAACATAAACCACAACTGAGATCCGTGCTTTTGGTGTATTGTTTGTTGAGTAACGGCAAATCTAACACTCCTGGTAATTAAAGGTCGCTTGTGGTATTCATTAAGTAGCCTGTGGATTTGAAATAAAAGGAACTTAATCACTTTGACACAGACAGATTTATCCTGTAAGTATTTCAAGTTATCTACTATGCAGTATTTTCAAGATGAAAACTGCCTCCCATTGCTAACATGGTTAAACTGCGCTAGGCAGGTGAATTAACATCTTTCTGACAGGCTATTTTGTCATTTGGGTTGCAGTATTTCTGTTAAATTCATTATCACTGCCATGCCGTCACAACATTGCCTTATTTCTCATCATCATTTTCTCGCAAGCTTCTGCTAAAAGTTCTAATTTCTCACCTCTAAATTGATATTAACAACCTAAAACCGTCACTTAGAGCAGTATCACTGCTAAGATGTTAGCATCGAGCACTGGAAGAAACACATGGGGGACTCGGGAGTTTCTTTTTAACCATTAAAACAGTTATGCTGAACAAAAAGACATTTCAGAAAGGAAATAACTTCGTGTATTCCTTTAAGATCAGTTTAATCATGTTGGCCCTTGGTTTATCCACCTTACATGTTTGACTTGTGCAATGCTTCAGCATGTATTTATATCTAAGTGTGTGTTTGCATTGAGCAGAAGCTTGAGGACACAAAAGACATTTTATGGGAGTGTACACAGGGCAGATTAGGAAAACATGCGACCTCTAAAGTAGCAGACTATGATCCATTAAACTGGAGGTATTGTGCCACACTGAAAAAGCCAGAACAAAACCAAAACACATCCAGTTTGTGTGCAAACTGGAAATAGGCAGGAATGTCCACTTTTCGGTGTAATACTGTTTACTTAACGACACACATATATATATTTTTCTTATAAAGCACTTAGTGGAAGATGTTCAAGGTTATTTAATTTCCACTTTTTAGATCAGTTTTAAGTGTTATATAAGAATTAATTATATCAATTAACATTCGCAATTATCTGTGTTCAACAGACCATTCTTCTGCACTGCTACAGCACAAATGTAGCGTTCAGACAGGTCTTCAAAAGAGTGCAAACCAGTTTGTCTTCAGATGGACAGATTGTGCGCCAGGTAAACAAGGGTGTGCACTGTGAGCCTTAACTACACAGGTCTGGCAATGCCAGACAAGCTCAGTGACACATGAATGTCAGTTCCTTATTTCGTTTTACTTAATTTAAGGGCTGCAACTAACAATTATTTTCATCAACGAAAATGTTTCCATTAATTGTATAGTTTATGAATTTGTTTTATTATGTCTAACTACCACTGTAAGATATTCAATTTACCAGTCATGTAAAAAAAAAAAAAAAAAAAAAAAAGAGCGAGAGAGAGAGAGAAGCAGAAAATCCTGTAATTTCAGAAGTTAGAATCTGAGAATGTGTAGCATTTTTCACTGTTTTTGCTTGAGATTTACTGAAACTGTTAATCGGTTATCAAACTAGTTGCAGATCATTTTTCTTAATCAATCAATTGACTAATCGTTTCAGCTCTACTTAATGATATTAGAAGGTCTTTTAGTCAGTACCTGAGTGCTAGGTTTCTTAACATCAGCTTGCTCCTCTTGTACTTGTTCGGGTAACTACACTTGACACTGATAAATAGCTACAAAAAAAGCCGCATATGAAAAATACCACACTGCAGTGCACTTATGCTACGCCATAGGCTCCATAACCCTAATACTGCTTTGGATTGGTATTCAAATGTCATCACGTTCTACAGTTACACAGCATGGTCCAGTTAGTGATGCTCACTGAGACATTTGATAATAAATATTTCTTTATGGATGCATTGATATATCGGCCGAACCTCGGTATCGAAAAAAGGACGAGTTTGAAATTCTGCTTCATTCTTGCTGACCCTCAGAGACGGTATGTATGAGGTAATGCATTTGTGTGACAGAGGGGATGATGGTGTCAATCGCAAGCATACCAAAAGTTTCTGAAAACCCTTTGAACACTTGCAGTTACCAAAAATACACACTTCATGATGGAGTACAGATGAGGCTTATGTTACTTAGTTGGAAGAACAGAGATTTCTTTCTGCCTACAGAGATTTTGCTCAACCGATGAGATTATTTCCGCCTTCAGAGCAGCTCTGCCTTGAGAAATGTTTATGTAACTACAACTCTAATCTGCAGGCAAATCCAACACACACGAGCACACGAGTCAGATGAAGAGGGAAAAATGATGAGAGCCAAAATACAAAGAGGAAACCTCGTGTCAGCGGACTCAAGGCTGAAGGGAGTGTGTGCACCGACAGCAACAGCAGGCCCAGCTTGAGCCACAGATGTCCAAGGCTCTGTCTGCATGTCAGCGCGAGTGTGTGTGTGTGTGTGTGTGAAGGGAGGGAGGGGGTGCTAAATAATCCTCTGGTTTTGAAAAGAAGGGGCCAACTTTGACACATAACATTCAACTGAGCGGATTGTACTGTGACACCAGGGTGAACAGTTCACAGTAGTGCTGAAATGATTAGTCAGTCAATCAATCGATTATAAGAATGACAGAAAATTAACCAACAACTTTGATGAATTGTTTCTCATTTTCCAAGAAAACCATAGTCTGGTTCCAGCTTCTCAAATGAGAATAGTTGCTGTTCTTCTCTATTTTATTGCCTGCAAATTGAATATGTTTGGGTTTTGAACTGTTGATCAGACAACACAAGCTACCTTAAGTCATAACCTTGGGCTCTGGGAGACTGCAATGTGCATTTTATATACCATTAATAAAATAGATAATTGCCAGCTAAATCAACTATAAAAACAATCATTAGTCCACAATGAACAGGCCATCAGTTCATTCCGTGTGATGGTCTGCATGAGACAGTGAACAGCTGCAGGTTGTATCTCCAGTGACCTAACAGTAAACATGACAAACAATTAAAGTATGGCCTCCAGTCAATTATCATCAGACCAAAACCCACCAGTATAAACATAGAAGTGTAAATATAGGCTTTCCTTCTTATGAAAGGACCGTTTGGTGCACTTATTCTACTTTCATTGGTGTGATAACACCCACACAGTTGTGTTGGTCAACTGCAAACTGCACCTATAGTTTGGGGCATTATGGACTTAACGTTATTGTAATGTTACATCCAATTTCAACAAAGACAACTGTATATTATGTCTGATATTTGCGGCATTGCGTTTGAGAATGTTCATTTTAGAGCAAAAATTGTTAGCAAACTGTATTGGCTGCTTTCAGTTATGGCATTTTCTGGACAGAAGCTGTGTATCACCACAAACTCTTTGCTTTGTCCTGAACAAACCCAGCATCAACGTTACCTAGCGTTAGCGCAGTCGGCTTTCGGAGAGGAGCAGCTATTTTGGGATGGTTTTAACGTAACGTGTAAGCATTAAGAGTAGTTAGCGTGAAATAAGACGCGTGAGACCAGCTGCGACCGATACAATTACATAGGACGGCATTTTACCATCACAAAAGCCGTGAAACTAGCTTTGAGCTTTAACCTCCATCCCAACTCTTGATACGTTACCTTTTCGAGCGCTTCAGCAACACTCCCGGAACAAAATGTGACTTGTTCTGGCTCGGCACCGCAGACCAGTGACTCGGGTCCGACATGATGCAGGATCTTTGTATTTTTTACTTAACCCCCGTTTCAAAGTTAATAGTGACTTCAGAAAAATGCAGCACGAGTGGCTGGGATACTCGCTCCCCCTGCTGCTGCTGCTGCTGCTCTCCCCGCCATCGTCTCTTCTCCTCGGCGGTTCCTTTTGTATTCACGCCGAGTCTATCTGCCTCGTGCAGTCCCCAACGGCTCTGGAGCTGCCGTTACATCCTCCGGTCGCCTCTCTGACCCTGCTCCTGTCCCCGAAACATCACAGCCATGGCGGTTTGTTTGGCGTGTGTGCGTATAACACCGTTGAACACTTTAGTTGGGCCAAACAGACGCTGCTGGCTGCGCGTGTGTCGGTGTATCAGCGTGAGCAAGCGAAAGCCCGATGCTGCCTTCACGTTCTGCTCGTTAACTCCGGCTCCTCACTGCTGCAAAAAAATCTGCTAAATTAACCATTTGCTGTCAGAAAAAAAGTAAAACAAATAAATACATGCCCATCACAATTCACCAAAGCCCAAGGTGACCCCTTTAAATTACTTGTTTTGCTGGGCCAACAGTCCAAAGCCCAAATATATTCATGTTAAATGCTAGAAAACAAAATAAAAAAGCAGCTAATTTTCTCATCTGAAAAGGTGGAACCAGTGAACGTTGGGCGTTCCTGGTTGATAAGTGACCTGTGTTATCAAAAATTGTCAGTACAAATGCTCATGGGAGTGCTGTCTTGCCAAAATGTTGATTTTGTTTTGGCTAAACTGATCCCAAAGAACAAAACATTAAACATTTAGAAAAATGCAATATATGACAAAAGCATTACTTGTGACATTAAGATAGGACGGTTTTTTGTAATATGTAGTGTAAACCTGCAGACGCTTTTGATCTATTCGGTGTAATAAGGTTCAGGACTACTGGCACTTTATTTATACATTTATTGGGACAATCCTCATTGACTAACAGAACAAAACAGAAAATGAGCCAGAGTTAGCCTAGAAGACCACTTTCCTCGATTGTCCCTGGTTAGATGTTAGAAAGGCTTGCTAAAAATATAACACAGCTGTGTTACTTATAAAATTCATGTAGCAATAAATACGATGCAAATACATGAACCTGAAATTTTCTATTTTCATGGATTAATCTACTGATCATTTCAGCTTTACTCAAGGTATTTACTGTATGACTACTACCCCTCATTGTTTTAAAGCAGCACTGGGGGCAATTTTCACTTTGCTTTAACAGCAGCATAAGGCAGTGACATACTTTGTTACAGCTCTGATCACACAGCAAAGGAAAGCATACCAAAGAACTGAGGCTGCTAAGGATTGCAGGAGTAAAACTCCATACCACAGTTTACATTAGTTTGACAATATAACACAGATGCTCATATTTCTGTTATGTTCCTCAGCAGGGTCACACGTTGTTTATTAACTCAGTTAATATATGGGGTGTTGCCTGTTTTTGAGACGTTCCCTAAATGACTTTTTCTTTTTATCAACATTTTTGGCCACAAGTGCCCTGAGGAATGTTTTAAGAGCAAATTATACACTTAAAAATTGCAATATATGGGGAGAGCAATCTTTACTTATAGTACGATGTTAGGTTAACCCCTGATGTAATGTTGGTTGAGTGCAGACTATTTGGTCAAAGTTAATAATAGTCAGAACCATTGTCATAGAAACGCTCTCTTCATGTTTACCTCTTTGGTCACTCACACCAAACGGGCAATTTCCTACAGAACTGAAAGCAGCGTAAGATGTTGTTGGGTTAAACCAAGAGGAGTCTGGTAGAGGGAGGATCCTTGCCAAACTTTTAAACAGTGGTACATTCCACTGCAGGTATAATACCTCTAATGTTTCTATGTAACCTGTTTATACCCCGTATGTATATACAGACTGCGTTTTCATTAAATTTTATATCAGAACAAAAACATCATGTAGTGTATATACTGTATGTGGAATCCTGAATCTGTAACAGCACACAAAACGAACAGAAATTGTATTTATTTATTTATTTGGATTGAGGCTTATCTTCAATTTGAGGGCAAAAAAAGCAAAAAACTATTATAAATGTGTTATTTCACAATTTCCTTGCAAGTGATGCAGTTGGTTGCTTCCTTTGCAAACATTTGATAAAATCCAATACATTAGTGTAGAGGTCAATACCTATAAGTTGCAAGGAGTCTCACGCTTTAGAAACGGAGGAATGCCAAAAACAAAGTGTACAGTAAGATTTCTGCCTATATTAAGATGTATTTCCAATGTGAGCAGAACTCTATCTGTGCTTTATGTGATGAATATTATCAGAACACTGTACATTTGTGGCGTTCACTACTTTCCTTTCATAAACATTTACATGAATAAAGAAGCCCCCTACTTTTTACGTCTGTTTTGTTCTTTTTTAGTACATATAAACCTTATTTGACGCCATCAGCAATACTGTCACTAGTGCTCATTTTGTCAAATTATCCCAACAAATGCAACAGTCCTTGAGAGAGCATTTTTACATTGTCTATCCAACACCATACAGATTTCCAGAGCAGGTTATCAAATGTTATCAACAGTTCCCTGATATCTTCTTCTGTCCCTCTTTACAAAAACTATACTTTCTTCTATGCCATCCGGCCTAAATAAAGCTTTAAGGGTTGGATGCACTGCTGTTTCTCCTCGCATTTGCATTCACATCTGCGTGGTCAGGTGCATGGTAATCTGCTACAGCTGTACATCAACTGTAGGCCACTGCAGTCAGATCAGATCATGGCTTAGTTGCACTTCACATGAAGCTTAAGCCTAAAGGTGACTGTACCATTTTGGTTGTGGCTGCTAAATTGTGGAAACCCTAAATAAACATTTGTTTATTTCAATTTTGTATTTTATCTATAGTTTTTACAGTATTTCCATGTTTTTTTCCCTATTGTAGACATCTGCTATTTAAAATGTGCCATTATAATAAAATGACAAAGGTATATATGTTGCACTCTCCCCCGTACACTTAATATGAATCTCGCACCAGGTACAGGGCAGCCCTCGTCATATTTGTTCTGTGCATCAATGTCATGGAGACAACCTTTACATATTCAGTGTATCAGAATCAATGGTTGATGTAGGTAAGCAATTTACTGCAAGAGAATGAACAGGTTTCTGGATGGTGGAACAACACAGGGGGGGTTCTCCAATGCAAAATGCTGTGAAGAATGATGCCAACAAATGTGCAATCTGCCATAATGTGGCACCAGATTACTTAGACTGTGTGAAAGAATTTATGATTATCACATCTAAGAGATTTTTCCCACTAGAATTCACTCATTTTTCAACAGAGAAAATGGGATTCTTTACTGTACAGTGTGTGGTGTGACAGCCTGGCACTTCTCACACATCCAGAAACATGCTGGATACAGCCGCCTCTGTTTGCAGTGTTGCCTACCTCCACAGCACCCAGCACCGTTGCCAAGCAACCCACATAGACTTAGAGACAACTGATAAATGATAGGTCTTCGAAACAGAAGCACCTTAATATACAAAAAACAACTCAGACTCATTGTTTATTTCCATTTTTTCCCCTAGTTATTCCATTTATATTTCACCTTTTTTAATTAAAGTTCAACTGTAAAATCTCTAATTGGAAAACCACTCAGCAGAAAGCATTTATGTTAGCTTATTATTTTACTGTTATTGTTCAATCTAGTTTTTAAAAAGGTGACAGCTTCAACATCAATATATTGACTGTTGTCTGTAAAACAGATTAAAGCTGAACTGGTAGCCTTTTTTAAAAACAGGTCCTCAAATAGTTATCAAAACAATCACACCATAAGGTCCATTTAGCAGCTGTTCTGGAGCTTTCGATCATATCACACGCTCTTTTTCGGCAGATGGTGTTTGCCCCACTTGTCATATAATTGAAGATGTTCAAATGACAAGATCGTGTGATATGACTGAAAGCACCGGGGAAAGTTACTAAAAGGACCTTGTGGTTAGATTGTTTGTCTGCCTGCTGTTTCAAAAGTCAAGAATTAACTTTCAGCCTTTTTACCATATAATAAACATTTTATTATTTTGAAGCACCATCTATGATTCGTGTGACCGAAGTCTTATCACTTCGCAACATTTTTAGCGGCATTGCAAAAAGTGTGGCATCTTCTTTTCTTTTGGCAGTATGAATTAATGGACGTTCACTGGCACAGACCATTTCTTCCAAGAACGAGCAAGGTAAAATGATGAGGCTAGTGATACTCTATAATTTTGTTATTGCTGTTATCGCCAATAAATCCCGTGAAAAGACCAAAATGTCTGTCTTTCTCAAGTTTTAGTCTGTCACTCAATATTTTTTCCGACTTCATCCTGTCTGTGACTCTGAACCCAAATCCATTTGTTACTACTGAAGATGTAAAACTTAAAAAATGGATAGTTTCATTTTGTAAGACATTCCTAAACCAGCTGGGCACCGGTGAGGCAAACAGGAGTAAATACTTTGTTTGTTGGGGACTATTTTCAGCAGCGGATTAATACACATTTGGTGCTCTAGTGAGCATTTGCAGCAGCAGGACCTCGGTATATCGGATTGAATCAAGATAAACTACAGTGCCCTGTTCATTTGTGGTAATGAAGGTACATGTCACTCAGTGCAAAAGTGTGGTTCATTTATGTTTTTAATAGTTTCTGGAGAACAATGCAGCTCTACGGCAGAGAGGAATTAGCTTTATCAGGCTTTAGCTACACAGACAATACTTGTTAGGTGGCTCAGTTAATTGTTGGTTTTGTGGTGAACTGATTCATTGATGAGAGACTTTTAAAAAAAAAGGCACTTAACATCCATAGAAACAGTTTGCGTGTAAACTGGTTGGCTTACCTCCAGGGATGAAGGGTTTGCAATGGGCTGCAGGGACTGCAGGGGCTGCATGGGCTCAGGAGGGTGGGGCTCTGGCAAGTGGGCGACAAACTGTAAGGCAAGACATGTTCGCATGGATTAGTGTGCTGACTCAGCACCTCTGCACACCGACGTCTGTCATCAGTCAGCAGCAGAGCTTTGGCCGAGGGTTAGAGGTTGATGCCTGCCTCTCATTGGCTGAGGTCAACAGCCTATGGTCACAGCCACTCAACAACTGTCTACAGTGTGATGCTGCTGCCTCTCTGTTAGCACTGTTTATTACAGGGTGTTTGGATGCAAACATGGTGCATCCGCTTAGCCAACTTACCTCTTGTGAGCTCTTATACCACAGGAAGTTGGCAGCTGGGTGTCAACACAACAGAAAGGAAATTTCATCGTCACAATACATGTTTACTGAACATCTAATGCAACCTTTAACAGGGTTAGGGAGCGTCTGACATTTGGCAACACACTGTATGTTATGATTCTGATATAGGCTGGACTTCAGATTAAATTTTACAGGGACCATGTCCTTCAAGTTCCTAAAATCCTTAAGAACAATACACTTTGGGTTCCTGTGCGCCCTACAAAAAAATAATACTTTTTAAAATAAATAACATCTACCATTGCCCATCTTAACACACTATTTTTGCATAAAAATATGCATGCTCAGCCATCCTAAGGTCTATATCACCCTCATGCTGACCGGGCGCAGAAGCTCTTTTCTATTGATTTCCATGCTCAGATGTAAGCTCTGCCTTGTGGGCTCCACAGTGCTGCTATTGTCTCACTGCTGCAGAGGCTTCTCAGTGCTCAACACAGCACTGGCTACCAAAGCACTAATGAATGTGTTGTCATAGTAATGCAGGGAGGATGGTAGGAAAAACAACTCCTTGCACAAATACCCCTCATTCTGTAGTGGCAGCTTATAATTATACAAAACATGCAACTCATTACGCTGTATTTCGTCTTGACACATTTTCTCCTTTGGACCCCTAAAAGCCCTCAACGGCGCATTGAGTGAGTAATCTTCTGTCATTTCCATTTTGTCAGCACTTCATGGACACTCCTTTTAAGAGTACAAATCCTCAGTCTGACTCATTGGCGACATTGACACAAAATTTCAGATTTGCTCAGATGTTCAGGTCATTCAGGGAGACTCAGTGGCAGCTACAACCTTTCACTGGCAACATAGCAGAAGGATTGTCTACTGCCAAACATAATCACAGCAAGCAAATGTATAATATTATTCAGAAGTATTGCACCTCACTTGCACATTAAAATATTTAAATTGTAATAAACTTGCTTTAAGACACCTTTTCTTTATATGTTCAATCAAGGCATAATATCTTGCTAAAAAGTTTATTTCTAAAAGATGTGTACTTGAATGCTTGCAAAGCACAATTTCCTGCAATAAAGAAGTCTGAATACAAACCATGGCATTTTTGCTTTGCTGGGGCTGAACGAGCCCATTCTGAAACCTATATGTAACAGTTTTATTTCAAGCAGTTGTGTGTCTGGGGGGCAGCTAAGTGCCTAAAAATTAAAATGAAACAAAAACAGCACATGCTCTGCTGCGACGATCGACAGAGGAGGCAGATGGATGGATCAGAGAATGGGCATGTAAGCAGGGAGCTCCTACGCCTTATGGATCAGCATGTAATGCACCCCACCACCACACACACACACACACACACACACACACACACACAAACACACACAAGCTACATTCACTTTGAAGGAAGAGTGGGCGGATATAAGACTGCAGCCATTTCCTTTGATGGAGATAGGATTTACAGGTTAGCAATTTATGCTGAAATAAAATATCTGTTCTCCCAAAGACTGAAAGCCATTTGTCTGTCTTGGTGCTGTGAGGGGGAGCATGTGACTCATGCAGGAATCGTGGAGGGAGGTTAGAAAAAAAGGACACAATAGAGCTGGGAAAACACAAAACATCATGAGGACCAAAAATCACACTAAGGCATAAGCTGTAACTCTGAAACGAAGCGAAAATTTGGTCTAGTAAACGCTCTGTCCAAAGGAACAGTGTTGAGAAACTGAAAAGTAATCCCACTCATATTTGAGCAGCCTAAAACTTTTAGACAAAATAACAACCTCCTTATCTTCACAAGTTCCTTGTTGTCTCCGTAATTTGGTTTTACAAGTTTAACCAGTCATGAGTTCTGCAAAAACAGTTCAAGGTTGGAAAGCTGGATTTATCCACATTCAGCTGGGTAAATTAGTTTAAAGATTAACAGGCAGGCAGGAAAACTGCCAATTTTTGATAATATTGAAAATACTTATATTTTATAAGAAATTGGCTACTGAGGACACACCTGTAACTTCTCTTATCTATTAAGTACAGTTCTGTCTTCGAAATAGAAAACACAAACTGAAGCTGTTAAACCTGCCTCAAGCAAATGCAATCGCCCTGGGAGAAAACATAAGGTATTTGCATTTGATCAGGCTCAGCTGGCTGTTTTGATCTCACAGCTTTAGTGGAAACCGTGTGTGACGGTTGGAACAACAGCCACTTTCTAGGAGAAAGTCTGCGTGTTGACACTGGAGTACACTGGGGTGCCATCAAGACTACGTGAGCACAGACATACTATTAACTGACTCGTATTCCAACTTTTAAATACAACCGTTTCACATGACAACATGCGGTTTCACACCTGCACCAGAGGAGGAGAATAAAAAGCGTAACTTACTCCAGAGTCAGAGACGGGATCTTCAGTTTATCTCGCCTCGACTTCATTCTTGCTGAACTCCAAGCGGGGGCTTCATTTACCACAGCGCAGCACCACTCGGTCTCACAGCCGGCTGCGAGCCACTCATCTCTGCGGTGGGTGACTAAAAATAACCCGTTTAACAGAGTATCTTTTACCAGCGACTTCAGCGGATTCCGGAGAGATTTTCCGTTGGAATGGATGCAATAAAACGCAGTTACGTGTATAAACAACTGCGCAGCGGCAGTTTTGCGCGTTTCGCTTCTTGTCTGTCTCCAAGGCGCACAGGAGAGCGAATGCCACAAAGCTGAGGGAGCGACGGGACACCGCTAACCTCCATGTGACTGGTAGGAAGGGAGGGAGGGAGGGAGGAAAGGGGGGAGTCTATCGGAGGGGGATGGCTAAAGCATTTTGCTCAGTGGGTGACAGAGGGAAAGTTGGTTCAGGTTCTCAAACCTGATGATTCCGATTTTAATTTAAAAAAGAAGGGGAACACTGGGGTTTTGGTCAATTCATATATCAACATTTCTCATCATATAGCTAGGCCGACTGTATGTCTCCTGTGTGTTTCTGTCATGCTGCCTCTTTTTCAGATGTGTATCCGCGTAACAGCCCACCCCAATACGCGACGCCAAAATAAAAGTTGCGTATGGTTCCAATCCTTCCCTCTGTGCGCTGAAACAAAATGAAGCGGAGGCGTGAACACTGGCAGGCTGCTGGTAGTGATGAGGCTGGGGAAAACCTCCGCTGGAACACGTGACAGCTGCCACACGGGTTGCGTGTCTCTCTCTCTGCCGCGCGCTGTGTGTGTGTGTCTGCGCGTGTGGAGGCTCTGCCCTGCAAGCCTTTATTTTCTGACTGTGATGTAGGAAGCCATTAATTGCAAGGACCGTGTCAATTTCCCCATTGAGGCAGGGAGTGTGTATGTAGGCCTGCGTGCATGCAGCCGCCGTGCATGTATAACTAAATTATATATTATTTAACGAAATTAGATTTTCCAAGCATGTGTAGGAGTGTGTTTATGTGTGAGAGTGTGTTGGTGGATGTGTTTTTGCAAGTGCATGCTTCAAAGTCAATTATCTTGTAGCCTACTGCAGGTGGGTGTGTGAGCGTGTGTGATATCCAATAATTGCATACTTAAAAGTCAATTTTTGAGCATCCAACCCATAGGCTCTTTCTCTGTGAGATTGAGAGTGAGATTCTGCTGAATGCCTGCATCTACAACCGAAACTGGTGACTGCGATGACACAGTTCCTGGTTGCTAAGGAGCTGTGATGGTTTGCCTGGTTGCTAGGAAATGAGCTTGACCCCAGTACATCAACAATGATCAACACACACCAACAGAGAGAGAGCGAGAGGGGCAAGGTTGTCTTCCACCAGCATGATTGACTTGATCCTGTGTATTTAGCCTACTTCTTGGATTGACAGGTTTGATGCGTGTTTGCTGTGGGAATCTTTAAATCCATCTCTTGTGCAATATTATCACTTTGACATTATCGGCCATTTTATTCTTATTATTGATTTTAATGTCCTATGACTCTAAATTGTCATTAGACGGGGTTTTGGCTCCTGAAAGAATAAGTGTTGGAGAAAACACTGAAGACTTGGAGCTATTTGAATTTTTATAAAGACTTTCTTTTTGTAATCAAACAGATCATATCTTAAACTAGTAGGCTAACTAACAGATTGTTTGGACAATTGGGGGCAGCAGAAGTCGTGAACGCAAATTTCACATATCGCCACCTTTTAGGTTGATATGGCAAACTTGTTAGCAAACATGTTGCTAATTTCCACATCCTGCAGTTACGGCGCAACATTATAATTCATTTGGAGTTGTATTTGTAATGTAAGTCCAATATTCACTCTCTTTCAGCTCTGTTTTGAGAGAAATATCTGCCTCTTTAGATGCTCCACTATGTTCGCTAACTGTGTCTGTCTGCTGCTTGGTGGTGAGTAGGTAGTGTACAGTCGGTTCTTAGAGCTTCTTCTCTGAAAACAGCTCCCTAATGCATCAGAAAATGAGCTATGTGAGTTGTGAGAGGGCACCAAACAACAATGAAGTTGTTGTTGTCTGGAAAGGTATGAGTTTACTATTGTGGGGCAGCTGGCCTTGTATTTCCACCTTGAAAATCAAAAGAAAGTCCAATGGTCTAGTTCAGTCATATGTTGGAAGGCTTCAGTTGATGTTATGAGAGAATGGTAAATCGTCTATGCAACCAACATGAAATGAAACCTGTTTCAAGCACGATGTTGCTAGAAAACAAAGAGAAAATTAAAAATTGCCTTTGTGTCCGAATGCACTTGTTGAACCTAATGAGCAGAAAAAGAGCCTTGTCTGTGTGGTGTTGGATTGGAAGGCAGTGACTGGCCGGTGGTGTATAGTTGTGGTGGGGTTCCCATTCCCGCTTGCATGGTAATTGTTTTGTTAAAACAGCATTTCACAGGAGAGTGAGTTTCTCAGTTACCATGGCAATAAGGGCTTTCCTGCTCTTCCCTTCCCTGTCTGTGTGCTTGCTCCTATCTCTGCTCTGTTATGAGAGATGAAGCTTAGCTGAACACTGTTTCAACAAATGTCGCTCAGCAAATGGCAGTCAAGTCAGATTTCAGTTTGGATATGCTTTGTCCACCTGCAGTGAACTGGACTGTTTTCAACATTACATCATGTTTTGTCTTCTCTGCTGAACCACCCATGTAAAAATACAGAGTAAATTGTGTTAGACTATAGTAGAAACTGTAGACCACAGACCACGAAGCTATGCCAAAAATGAATCTATGATTGTACAGCACAAAAAAAAATGGTTTAGTGTAGAGTTCCTCTTTAAAGCATGTTTTCACCGAGTATGTCTTTTTGGGTAAGCGTAGCTTGCAAATTGAGGCACACCCACAGATACTGAAGGCTTCAGTAACAAGCAAGAGGACTCAGGCAGGCAGGAATCACTGTGCATAAAAAGGAGAAAAGAGTAGACCGTATAACTATCATTCACGCTATGGACATGAGTAATAAACCATGGACACATCAGCTGATTAATGACAAGCAGAGTAGATTAACAGTATGCCAATAGTTTATGCTAAACAAAGGATAATAACTGCCCAAGAGCACATCATCAGGCAGATCTAATTGCAACAAGATGTACAAAACGCTGCCATCCAAAAATCTGTCCAATGTCTTTTTCTTCCCCTGTCACCTGCCCCTGGTAGCATCTACGTGCAGGTGTATCTGTCCTCCTTTACTGCCATACAACTGATACTTCCACTTTGAAAAGTGGGGCCTCCACATGAGTAAATGTCAGCCAGATATACACACAGTGAACAGAAGATGTTCCCCCTGATGACATAGCTCCAGCTGAGGCACTGGAAGCCCAAACCCGAAGGCCTTGATTTATTTCTTCACTGACTCCATTACGAAACCTCTGAAACCTAGTCTGCTGTGTATTTACTGCCAATATAGAGTGAGTTCCATGGTTTTATATACTTGCAAGTTAATAAATCATAGATGCAAATGGAAGAGCATCACAATACAATGGCAAGATTAACAGTGGATGAAAATGACTGCACAGACATCCTTTTAAACAGCAAAAATATAACTATAAAATGTAGGACAACAATCAAAATAATTTGAATAATTGTAAATTAAGCAGCAACACAAGAGAAACACAATCATCACAGTAACGCAACTCAGGGAATATAATAAAGAAGTTGTATTGATGTTGCTGTATAATAGAAACAAAAGTGACAGCAGCACATAACATGATACAAGAGATGCACAAAGGAATTTCACTAAGCTGTCATGCAGGAAATGAGAAAATAACATCACACGGGAAACGGGTAGCAGTAAGTGTGAGCATGACTGTTTGTATGTATGTGCATGTTTCTGTATAAGTCTGAGTGTGAGAGAGGAAAAAGGGGAGGTGTGTCTGGGGCTTTATAAGTGATTTGCATCATGCTATTCAGTCCACAAGATGGCGTAGAAATACAAAATAACAGCAGAATAATCATGTCAGTATCTAAATCTTGGTATCTCGACAGAATTGTACATTCAAAATTAAGTGTAATGTGAGCATACAGAAACTGCTCTTTTTGCTCATACACACTCTGATAGGAGATATTGGCCCCTAAAGAACACATGGTGATGGATGTAAATCTAATCTGTGGCAAAACAAAACACAGGTAGACTACACTTTGACCTCCATTTGAGTCATGTTTATACCTTCAGCGGAGCATCTGTTTTACTCTTTATAATAAAATTCTGATACTACAGCTTTAAGTTTGTTGATTTCTATGATGTATTGATTGAATGTGTCAAATGACTAAATTCAGCTTTAAAAAAAGTGATGCAGGCCCTATTGCAGCAACTAAGGTAGTTAAATTGAGTTTTTCCCCAATGTTACATCCCCCAAAATGGGCTTGAGAGACTGGAGACAATAAAACGTCAACAAACTGGTAAGAGATTAAGCGATGAGTTAACAAATCAGAAGCATGTGGTGTTGTGTGAATACTGTTTAACCATACCAAACAAATTGGGGGGAGAAGACAGAGCTGGATTTATTTTAGATGATGCACAGCTGAGAGCTGAAACATTTTGGTAATCACTATCTGTGGGGTGGCTGTGGCATGGTAGCAGAGAGGTTGTATTGTCCACCAATCGGAAGGTCAGCGGTACGATCCCGGCTTCCCCCAGCCATGTGTCGAAGTATCCTTGAGCAAGATACTGAACCCCAAAATTGCTTCCGAAGCTTTGCCTTTGGTCTGTGAGTGTGTAAGTCCCTTTGGCTAAAAACATCTGCTAAATTGAAGTCTATCTGCGCCTTGTTTCCTGTTCACAAAGATTCTGATACATGAAGGTTCCGCATTAGAGAGCAAAAGGAATTAGGAAATCTTGTTATTCCAAACTCTTTAGCAACACAATGACCTATAAAAGACTGACTTCTCTCTCTTACATGCAAATATATTTGTTATGGACATAGGCTAAATGCCCTGATGCGATCCTGCCACCATGAACCTTGCACAAGGCCCAGCAAGGGCCACTTTTGGAGTAGGCAATGACTGCAGCAAGATAGGCTAATTGTTCGTTAAAAGCTGCTTGCCTGTAGTGTAACTGTTATAATCTATTAACAGATGTCCCACCATGAATATTTTTGCTAAAAATACTATAGCAGAAACTCCAAATGTGGGTCACATTTTGAAAGCATATAGGTTAATAGTTTGTCAGCTCAGATCTTGAACAGAGTTGCTGCTTCTGTGGTGTAACTCAGTTACTGGTTTTGAGCGTATAGGTTAGGTGGAATACATGGCATTGACTAATCTTATTTCGAGAGGTAGGTTAGGCTATACTGGAGTACTCTTTATTGCCAGTCTATGTTGTTAAGAGGATTTGCATCATTCATGTTACCATAGGCCTGAGGCTAATTGGGTGCAATCTGTATTCAAACAGTGTTGGCTGATCTTTTAGTAATTGTTGCACGTATTTAAGCTACAGCCCCTCCACAGAGTGAATAGACTAACAAGACTGCATGTGCGTAACTCGTTACACACTTGTGCAAGCAGGGTAACCAGGAACACTTAATGCAGACAACTTTGGGAGAGCTGGTGCAATGCAAGGATTTAATGCCATAAGTCAAAAGGCTTACAGGGATAATGAGACATCCCGGTGCCAATCAGAAAGGCTGGCAATGTAGGCGGGACTGCTGGAGGTTGGGGGTCAGGAAAGGCAACTGCCACAGCTGCAGCTCGGCAACAAACATCAGCTGAACTGCTGACTGGGAACCAGGAGCAGGCGTCGGTTGGGCTGCCGACTGGGAACCAGAAAGGATTGGTGGCAGCTCTGTGGCACAGGACAACTGAGGCTGCCAATGGTGTTGGATGCCATGACAGCCATGTCTCTGTGGCCTGCACGGCATCCTGTGAAAATGGCCAGGCTAATACCCTTAAAAAGCTGAATGTCAGGGTGGCTCCTCAAACATAAGGGAATCAGAATAGGTAGGTGGCAGATTAGCCAGCTCAGGATAGGAAGGCTGCAGGCTCACAATCCTAACGCTAATCTAATGGAGTGCCAGCTGGAGGCTAGCGGGCTGGAGGCCACACAGGCAGGAAACACAAGGCCAAGAAGTGAAGTATCTGAAATGAGAGGAGAGGTGAGTATTTCAAAATAAAACAGGAAACAA
>CM022489.1:11218666-11244960 GCA_011952105.1 Coreoperca whiteheadi | reverse complement strand
GTGGATAGATTATCTTTACAAACTGAACAAAAACAAAAAAAAAGAAAGTGAAGGGACGGGGGGCTGGGGGGGGGGGGGGGGGGGGTGTGGGGGGAGTGACCTGATGATGGCGTTAGATGAAAAGTCAGGGGATCACCAAAGTCAGTAAGATTCATCCTCTTGGCAACAGGAATATCTGCACCAAATATCATGGCAATAAATCCAATAGTTGTTGAGGTATTTGAGTTTGGACCAAAGTGGTGGACTTACCAACCAACAGACCGACATTGCCATCCATAGAGGTTCTTTCAATACATATTTTTATTTACATCTTGAGGAAGGAATGGCTTTTCAAATGGAAATCAGAAAATAGTGAGAGACGGACTAGTTTTTGTCTTTTCCTGGAAATTGTTGACAAGAAAAATATAGCTTAACATGCTGCTACATCCTATCTTTGGCTGAGGCAAATTGGCTCACGCCAGAGATGCTATTTGGCACTCCACAGTGTATTTGTGTCACTGCTGGTTAAAAGCCCATCCGCCTGCTGCCAAGGTGGTCAGTCAAAAGAGTGATAGTGTCTGTGTCTTAACTTTACTGTCGACGTGGTATTTAATAAAAAATACAATTATACTGTAATAAGTCTAATTGTACAGGAAAAATTTAGTCAAACAATACAGTTTCCATTGGGGATATAAAGTAATTCAGTATCTTGAACAATTATTGCCATGGCACCACTCTGGAGAGAAAAAATCTAATATTTTCACAATTTCCTTTTAACTCCTACAGTTCCTCCAATACAGAATAACATAACACCTCAAAGCAACAGTTCCTCTCATGTCGTCACTGTCCTTGTGGTTTCACCTGTCGTGCTGTTGGCTGCAATACTTCCCTGGTTGATCTGGTGTCTCTTGAGAACCAAAGGTAAGGAAACTTACGGTCCAAAAACAATCTTCTCTGTATTTGTTGCTTGTCAGCCATAACTGATCATTTAGGGTTCCAGAGATATTATGTTGTGTCTGTTGTCAGGTTCTGACTCAAAACATGGACTTACACTGACCCTTGGTTGCCTGTAATGTAGCCAAAATAGGAATTAAAGTTTCTTTCCATGTGGTTCTCTGTCTGCATAGAATTGTCAACTGAATTATTAAAATCTAATGTTAATGTTTGACCTGACACACCAGGAAACCTATCACTGGGATTCATTTAACCCCAGATGCAGCCCTGTGTTAAATTATATGTTTAGGACTGTAGTCAGTATTTTCCAAAATTATCAAGCAAACAAAGTGAAGGTGAGAATAAATAATTGTTAGTCTGGAAAAAATTTGCAATTGTGTGGTTAGAAGCTCAAAAATGCAAACCAGATTGCAGTTTCACATCCTTTTGATACATGTGATGATTCACAGCTTTTGAAAAGAAGTCTTCTATCACAGAGGGATGGGTGGAAAAATATCGCTTGCATTTTTTGTTCACTATTAATGCGCTTTCACTTCAGAGACAACTCCCTCTGGCCTACTTTGAGTAGGAACATTGCCTCTTTGCAATATTGACATCCCCCGTGACCTCAGAAGCCACACGATGATTTCCCGTACGTGTATACAAATGCAGGCTTTTGCTGACTGTGCGCGCCTTTATCATGTCATGCTAACCTGGTCCAACCGATGTCCACAGATAGCTCTATAAACTATGAACTCAGGAAGCTGGCAGATGGTGGGGCCTCTTCCTGAACCTTGTCTAGCTTATTTGTACTGTCAGATCATAAAGGATATGACTTGTTTCAGATTAGAGCTAAAAGAAAAATCAATGATTAAGTCAGACTTAATGAACCTGTTAATAGGTTTTACTTCATTATAGCTTATTTTCACCACTATCCCCTTTTAAAAAAAAAAAAAGCCTATTGATAAACCTGAACAACAATTCAACACAAATTGCTGCTTATTGTTCAGTATTTGGACTGCTATGGCTGTTAAACCCTTGAACTGAGCACTGATTGAGGTATTTGTACGCTTACTGGTTTATATTTTTGCCAAAAGTTAGCTATGAAGATCAACACAACTCTAATGTCTGTGCGTTAAGTATGGACTTGGAGTCAGGACACAATTAGCTTAGCCTAGCATAAAGACTGAATGCAGGGTGAAAGTTTCCTTGGTGTAGCGACACGAGGGCGTGATGTACAGGTGGGGGCAGTTAAATATTCTTATTTTGCCAAACAACGCCACCCCGGGAATCTCACCCAGGGAAATATCTTAAATATTCTCAACCCAACAAAGATGAGACAAGGGGAGGCACTCGGGTTCGTTGCAAATGAGGCAGAGACGAAAGTTAAAGTACAAAATAATAAGTTTATTAATTCCAGCGTACGGTTTTAAAAGACAATATAGAACCTCACTCACTCTGGGATGATAAACAGGGAAACCAGTCAGGGCTGAGACTTGCAATGATGGACTGTCCAAAGAAGGGGGGGGAGGGGGAACCCAAGGAACACCAAACGTGAAACAACTAAGAGTGAAGCAAACTCAAACAACACGCAAAAGTATAAAAGAGGAGGGACACCAATCCACCAACGCAGACTCAGCACCTGAATGGAGGGGGGGGATGAAGAGCAACAGGGTTAAAACTAATACAACAATCACTAAACAGCAAAGAATCCAAACAAATAAGTACGACCTGTCCCTCATAGACACACACACTTTAATAAAATGTGTCTTGACCCTGTTTAGAAGGCCCACAGCGAAGTACGCAAATATGACGCAATGTGGGGAGGCCAAAACAAAAGCAAACGAAGTAATCACAGCCAAAGAAAAAACAGCAGTGGGCTCTCGCAGGTTAGCTGGTGTAGTGCTACTGCTCAATTATCCTTTGCCCTGCAACACAAAAAAAACAAACAAACATGAGCCCCTTACCATGGCTGGGGGAGGAAGCTAAAGCCACCGCGCTACATACCGGTCAGGCCAGGCCGAACGACCAGCGTGGCTCAGAGAGATCGACACACCACAAGAGTTACCAGCGGCAGACACTGAATGCATGAGGTGAAGAGCAGCATGCAGCCATACCGGAGCGAGATTCTTGAACACAAAAAACACTTAAATGAGCACTGAATGGACAACATGAACATGAACGCGAGCACAGCCGCTGCCGGCAGCCTACCTGTCCCCACACGGCGCCGCGCGAAAGACACCAGGCTCTGCGGTAGCCCCAGCCTCTGGCAAGCGAGAGGCAGACAGGTGCTCCCAGACTGCCTTTATACGGCATTGTCATGCAGTGATTGGCTGTGATCCAGACCCAGCTGATAATCCCTAGGACCAATCTCTGCATAATGCCACATTGGCTATTTCCAAAGTTAAAATAATTGGCCTACCAGCACCCCTCAAGCTTACTAATGAACACTTTGTATCTTATTTGTTTACTTGAAACCAACAATTTCTGGTTTTATGCAAAGCTAAACTACAGTTTATGTGTTTGCCCAGTACCTTTATGTAGCGTCCCCAGCTAAATCATGGGTTGCCAGATATTTTTCGCTGAGCAAAGGTATTAGCAGAGGTCTTTATGCATGCATGATGATATCATAGCTGGCAAACACACTTTGATAACAAGGCGGCTGGAATCACTGCAATATCAGTCTTCTCATGTATCTCTCAAATAAATTGAATGTGTCTGACTGACTCAATATTCCACCTGTTTTGCTTCTTATACAGACAAACAACAACTACCACAACATACGTCTAATCACACTGTACAAGTAAGAACACACTCGTCTGTTTGCCAGTCTTAAAAGATGTAAATGTCGAAGTACATATTTAAAACATCTGTAGAAATTCTTCAGCTTGACTCTGATCGTCTTTGCAGCAAACACTCGAGGCGTCCAACAATGTGCCTGCACCCTCACTGGTCTACAGCGTCCTGGACTTTCCCAAAAGACCTTCGGCAGTTTTGGAGATTAATCCAAATGATACAGAGTACGCTGCTGTCAGTTATCTCCCAGAAAAGAGACGAATGTGAAGTACAGCTGAACGTTAGCCAGCTGGTCTTTCTTGGTTGGAGTAAAGGTATGCGAGATGACTTATATATAATCTAAGAAATATATTTCTAGTAAGTGTGATAAATATTTTTTGTAAAACAATGATGAATCCTCCCAGCCTGTGGGCTTCTTGCAATAATATGCAAGCAAGAATTTGGAGGGGGAAGAGTCACTGTTCTGCATGGGTCTTAAGTATGTAGGTGTCACTTTTGTTTTTGGTGGTCTCGAGATTGAAATGCTGACAGTAACTGTGGCAAACCACAAGCCAGCACACATAGTGTTACAGTAACAACCTAACTTTTTGATTTGTTTTGCTTTTTGTTTGCTCTTTATTTGTTTCAGGGTCATCTGGCCACTAAACCCCTAAAGTGAACGTCTGGTGAGATTCCGTATTTCTGTTATTGTTAACAAATGCCACAAAAAGGTCAAAACTAACAATGAATTGATCCAGTGTTGAAATTACACCGTGGCTTTTGAGGGAGCCCTATTTTTCGGGGGTGGGGATTGGGAGGATACTGTACACATGCACGCGCATACATGAATGCATCTGCCTATATGCAAAAAAGTACTATCAAAACATTTCAGTTCATACAGAGAATATTTAGCTTGGGACAACAAAGAAACAGAACCATTGTATGTGTATCCAAAACCTGTTATAGCTTATTCCTCTGTGCCATGGACCTCCACTGTAGACCAGAAACTATTGAGAACACATCAGTGAGCCACACTGTTGCACTGGGTGACATGCTCCTTCATTATGATGAACATGGGCACTGTAGTTTATTTTGATTCAATACCACATAAACCGTCCTGCTGCTGTAAATACTCACTGTATACACCACAAAAAATATTCCCCCAAAGATGCACTATTTATTCCTGTTTGAGTAACATTTACTAAAAACTACAGTGCCCAGCTCTTCTTGTAAATTACAGAGGCTTTTAACATATATTTTAAAAATGAAGCTTTGTAGCCATTTTCAAAGATTATTATTATTATTCATTAGGATTGAATGGGCTTGGGGCTAAGTGCCACAGACAGAACATTGACAAGACAACATAGACAACCAACACATTGTCGGTTTTGGTCTTTTGATGGGATTTGTTGATAGTAACAAAACTATAGAATAAGGCTAGCCTTATCCTTTAAGCCACAATAAAGCTAAAGTGTCTGTAGCTAACATTGTCTCCAAATATATAAATAAATTTCTAAGGGTGTGGGGGGATGACTGACCAAGATATTATATTTATTCAAGCAATCAGAGACCATTAGTTCACTGACATTTATTTCCATAAGGATAAATTATGTCTTGCGTCAGCTTTCCTCTCCAGTTTAAATCTGGACTCCAGTACTGAACTTTGCTATAACTTGTTTTCTAATATTTTTTATCTTCAGTGAGGAGGTGTGTTATCTTGACACGCTACGTTTTGGTTTCAGGTTTAGCAATTTTAACCTTTTCTGTCAGTCTTTTTTTCATCCTTGTGTTTTTCACAGTTTTGACTCATCACCTTTCTTCCGTTTAGAATTAAAAAAACTAAGATCAATTAGTGAAACGAAAGACTTAGGAAATGGTGAGATTTTATTTGTAGTTCAGAGATCTGTTACCAGCTCAACAGTACTGTATATTCACAGGTCACAAGTGGGATTTTCCATTTACTGTATAGTGACAGTTGACACTGTCACACCAGTTTACATATACAACAACTATCTGACACTATCTCACTGCCGGTTTCCACTGCATAACATCTGACGTTCTCTTCTGGCAGGTGCTTATTGATGTTTTGATAGATTTGTGAGACAAAGCATTGATTTATGTTCTCAGTGCCACGTATTGATATTATTAACGTGTGTTATTCATGTATTATATAGAGTTTAACTCACCCAACATATCTGTTCACCAGTGGCACACAATCAGTTTTTTTATTCACCCAGGATGTTGGTTGTTAAATATTCAGCCAAGCCAAAATGGCGTGAACCAAACACAGACTGAAGTTTCTTTGTTCTCAAAACCTTGTTGGTCAATTTTGAAATCTACCAAGTTTCTTGTCCTGTCAGGTGTTACTAGTTCCCATACTCTTGAACTGTTTCTTCTTGAAATGCACATTATGTTAGGTATGAATGTCAAAATACAGCAATAAACTTTATTTTTTGTGTACGAAAAATGTCTTTTGTTAATCAATGTTGGATCTATGAGTCACATGTGAGTAACAGAAAATCAGTTTTGTTATGATGGCAGTCCTGTACTCTGTTCTAGGCACTGTTTAAAATGAGATAAAATACATTGTGCATGCTTCACAGTGTATTTTAGTTTAAAAGTTTGGTATGGCTGTATGCTAAATCGTGGGTGTCCTGAATAAAATGTCTCACAATAATGGCTGCTGATTCCCTCTCGTGCCTTTGTCTGCATGTGTGCCAGGGTTTCAGTGTTGGAGTTAAAAACGCTCACCAGGCACACGTAATCGTACTGTCTGAGTTAAACGTCAAGCTTCAAGACCGAAGTTCTTTGTAGCGCAAGTATTGGCAACCTGACCTGGTCTTACCAAATCTTTCAGTATGTAAAATCATGCACCACTGATCCACCATACTTGGAGGGTTGTTCTAATGCAGGAGCTAATTATAGTGAATCAGTGGGGCTGGTAAATCGGATACAACCCCATCACTTTTTTTTTCTGTGTAGCCTACGTGGTGTTTCTGTCTGACCCTAGAAAGGCTGAAGTCAGCCCTGTTGCAGTGTGACTTGTGGTAGCTTGTATGGTTTCATCTGCCTTACTTTTATTACTGTTTTGGTGAAGGTTTCAGCCACAGTTAAACAAGACAGTCAGTTTCATTTCATGATAAAACTGGATATACAGCCAATGTAAGATAAAAAAAGAGAAATAGTGAGAGCTAACTAAATGAGTGGCCAGCCATTTTTCTCTCACAGCCTAGGCATGCAAGAGGGTAAATCCCCAGAAAAATAATGAATTTCCTTCAATTTGATATTTTTTATAGTCATTTGACAATGGAAACAATAAGTCATGCCAAATCTAATTCTTCAAACTTATCCTAGGCCGTGAGTCTGATCTGCACGAACATTTTGCACGTAGAATCTATGGACCATCACGATCAAAAGTTACTAAAATAATTGTGATACTATTAAAAAAAACATGAGATTTGGCCCAGTACTGTCCCATGCCCCTCTGAGGCTCTGTGCAAAATATTGCATCAATTGGCCACCTGGTGGCACTACAAATGCAACGAGTTTTACATCATAAGCAGCTGCATGAATTTGTAAGAAATTGGGTTTGCTCAATCTAGAGTCATGAATCAGTTGACCTTGACGTTGCTCTGTCCAGTTAACACAAAAGTTGGGCCAGTAGTTTCCCTTTCCACACTGAGGGCCTGTGCAAAATGTGGCGCCAATCAGCCACTCGGTGGCTCTTTTATTGCAAAATCATGAAATATGTTTAAAAAATGATTTTTCCACATTACTGTCTTTGAACTAAATGTTTTCCAGTCTCTGTGGTGATCTCCACCTGAGACTTGCATCGCACTCGTGGGACTGCAGGTCCGACTTGAACTGCCTCCATGGGCTGGATGCTGCCACTTGCACCGGAGGCTTGGACCCCATTAATATCTGCTTGCAGGTCTAGTATTTATAATTTTTTGTGTTAGTTTTTATTTGTAATATGAGGTGTTTGTCAGAGGTGAGATTAAAAAATGTCAGAAAAAGTATTGAGTAATAAAAATTCAACAAAACATCATACAACAGTACAGTGCATTCGTACTGCCTAGCCTGGGTCTAACGTCTAACCTAACGCTTCTCTTTCCGGGGAGGGGGGCTGGGAGCACTCCAGGGAGTACTAAGAAAATACTGGTGAGTTTCTTGCACTCGCAAAACATAATGAAGCTGCCATAACAGTATAGTCTACTGGGTACTCTGTACTCGAAGAGCACATAAAAGCAACACAGTACATACACAATGCACAGAGACTGGAAGGAACTGGAGGGTCAGTCTGAGCTGAAGTCTTATTTTAGAGTTTGCCAATATCTTCTAGAGGGAGAAGCTAACAGAACACCCTTGAAAAAATCCGTTAGTTTCTTATTGCTTTGCTCTGGGCAAACAACACATAGCTTTGTGAAAATATTAACATTATAGCAAAGTAATACCTTAGTTGAAACAACCAACTTTGAAATTAGACTGAGTGTTCAGTTTGTTAGCTCCTATTTTAATATTTCATCCTCCATGTGAACAAAAAGTAGCCAACCCTACTGGGACTCTAGCTCCTAAAGTTACACTAAGGGGCCCTTATTCCCTTTCGGGGCCCTGTGTGGGAATATTAAATATCCCCTCAAGACATGTTTCAAGACATATGAAAATACTTATGCTTTCAATTATATTTTTATATTGTTTTTCATTAAAAAAGTTTAATTAACTCGTTAAAAAATCTTAAAATGATTCGAAGGAGCAAAGGCCTCAAGAAACCCTAAAGATAATCACAAAAGTGGACTGTTATCTGCTATCTCCCACTTCTTTGAGGTGAAACTGGACTTCATTGTCTTTTGCTAGTGCGCATTTTTGCTGCTACCAGTTGCACTGTCACGAGCAAATAATGTGTCTGCACTTTGCACAACTTAACACCCACCTCTACTGTACCGTGGTTTCTCATAAACAAACCAAACATTTCCATAACTGTGCTTTGAGCTGTTGCATCTTCTAACAGCAACATTTAAATGATGACTGCTTGAAGGACAAACAGTTCAACTAAAGAGTGAGTTTTCCTTCTCACAATGTTTTATTTGAAGAATTTTCAGAGGCCTGAAGTGGTGAAAGAAATCTATATTTTATTAGAAAAAGCAACTATTAAAAATGAACACACATTTGTGTAACAAAAATGTGCATTGTTTTTCCTTTCATACATTTAATTATTATTCTATCCCTATGATCATCTTGTGACCCCTCACATTTATCTTTGGGACCCCAGGTTGGGGACCACTGGCAGCAGTGGAAAAAGTATTCAGACCCTCTATTTAAGTAAAAGTACCAATACGACAATATATATACTTTTACAAGTAAAGGTCCTGCATTCATAATACCACTTAAGTTAAAGTATAGAAATATTATCTGTAAAATGTACTTAACGTATAGAAAGTACTCATTAAAGAGTAATGCCCTATGTGACTGATATACTACTATATGACATTATTAGCGTGTTAATACTGTTGCATCGATGTGTAGTTGCTAGTATATAGATTTAGCTTGTTTATTCCAGTGATTTACCAACCTAGGGGCCGGGCCCCTCCAAAGGATCACCAGTTAAATCTGAGGGTTCATTAGATTTTTTTAATTTTACTTTATTAGGACGTCCCATTGAGATAAAAAAATCTCCTTTACAAGACAGACCTGGCCAAGGTAGCAGCCGTACAAAAGCACAACATATTAAAAAGCAACATATACAGCATGATGTATATGACAAAAATCCACAATAAAACTGAAGAACAGCCAAACACAGTAGCCTTCTCAAGAAAAACAACCGCATGTCTCTGTCATGGATATAAATGTGTCTAAATTTAGATTTTTTTTTTGCAGATCAACTCATGCCCAAGGTGCATAGTAGGAAAATGTTGATTAAGGGGAGAGGAAAAAGGAAAAAACAAAGTTCTGATACACAAATATGTTTTCATATTTCACTGTACATTTCTCTAATATTGGCATTTTTTTTGGAAAACCTTGGATTAGTCCACATCTTTGGACCAAAAACGCAAATTTAAATGAAACCATGTGAGCGGTTTAGAGGAGAAATGTCTCCTTGGTGGAACATAGACATCTGAAACATGATAAAGGGTCCCAACTAGACACAGCTTGTACTGTAAATGGTCACAAACAAAAAAGTAGTGGACCACTGGCTTAATCTTTAACAATGCTTTGTATTTTAAGTTTCTCATATGTTTTTTTTAATGTAAAATCTTAATATGAGAAGTAACTAGTAAGTATCGGTCAAATAAATGTAGTGAAGTAAAAAGTACAATATTTGCCAATGAAATGTAGTGGAGTAGAAGTATAACGTTGCATAAAAAGTTTATCTTATGTACAGTACTTGAGTAAATGTAGTTAGTTACTTTCCACCACTATCTACTGGTTTGTTGTGCAACACATTTCAGCCTTTTTGTTTCTTTCTGCCTGCTTTGCCCCTTTTGGACTTGGTTGCCTGGTTTATATACCACCCTTCTAAGGAATCCTGTTTTGTCTCATTTGAGTTCACAACCTGTTTCACTGGGCAATTACACACATCCGTCTTTTTTATTCAATAAATAATAACCAAATTTGGTGATTCTGCACAGATTCCTTCTCTGTTATTACATAATGAGTTTAATTTCTAAATGGTCTTCTTCATTATTGTTAATATAATTAGTATTATTAACTCAATTCACCAAAGGTAGATACCAGATGACATAAAGAGTTGTAGTTCTATCAGTGGCTTTGAAGCTGAATTGAAAAGTCTGCTAATGGCTACTTAACTGTGTAACAACTGACATTTTATTGGCTTCGCTGTGTATACAAATATTGTTGCTTTTAGTTATTCTAACATAAACTTGCTGCAGACATCCTGTGTGGGGCAGCTGTGGCTTGGTGGCAGAATGGTCACCTGCCAATTGCAAGGTCAGCGGTTCAATCCCCCAGCCATGTGTTGAAGCATCGTTCCAGATACTGAACCCGAAGCTGCGCCGTTGGTTTGTGAATGTCCTCATATGTAAGTTGCTTTGGATAAAAGCATCTGCTAAATGTAAATGGTGTACTTCTGTGTGTAATTTTGTATTATTCTTGAATAGTTTTAAATTCGACCTGCTAAGGGACTGCAGATGAAAATCTGGCACAATACATCAAATGGTAACATTTATGTTTGATATTGTACATATTGTCCCTTAGAAATAAGTTTAATAAATAGATCGTCGCATGCATGCTAATCAGTTGCCATTTGCAGACATATTAAAACTAAATCATTACATTGACAGTTGAAACAAACTGCATTTCCTCAAAACCCTTTGGGTTGCAGCAGAGTGTTCTGGAAATAACACCTGTTTGCGTGTGTTAATAATCACAGACCGCAGTGCTGTCGACTTGTAGGTGTAAGGTTGACAAAGATCCTGTTTTCCACTCGACATCAGCAGAAAGAGCAGCAAGCTCTGATCTGAATCTAAAAATTGGAAGGTTTCATAAGTCAGCAGGGAAAATTCATATCATTTGTGCAGAGCTAATTTTCCCCTGATTGTCCTTAAATATTCTTGTTTGACCTTCAGAGAACGCTCACATGGACACTTTAAGTATGAAAGTGTGAGTGATGGATCACTGCAGGGTCAGCGGTTGGTAGGACACAAACCTTGCGTTTGTTTTGTCTTTGCAGAACCAGAGACACTTTGAAAGATACAAAAATCTCTTTTTCTGTAATACAAGTTTGTTCATCTTGTACTTGTTGCTCTGCTGTCTGAATAAAACTTGCTAGCATCTCTAGCACTCTTCTTTCTTCATCATTTCATTTACCTTCTTCACAGCAGACATTTAGACTTGTCAGAGCAGGGAAAGCACAGGCGGAACTAATAACCTAAATGATGCCTGTATCCCAGTAATTCATGCAATGCAATGCAGCACCTGTGTTTGAGCAGTTGAAATGTCTGCTGTGAAAACTGTCCAATCAACTCCAACAAATATGAAATGCCCTGTTTGCAGTGTGCAGCATGGTGATGTGACCATCTCACTAAATACTTGTGTTGGATCTCTGCACTGATTAGTGAACACTCCTCCTCTTTGTGACAATGATTGTGTTTTAATAATGTTGTTTCCATGAGGTGTAATGGACCGGTACAGCTAATATGTCAGATCAGTTTGATGTAATGTTCTTTTCCATGCAAACAAAGAACAGCAAGTATCTTGCCTTTCAAACCAATTCTGCACAGTTAACACACACTGAGTCTTGACTTGCAGATGACACATACCTTTCTCTTTCATATTTACACTTTACAGGGGATTTAACCATTTCTTAGCATGATTTCATACCTCTGAATCGTTGCCCACATCTCAGATTTTTTTCAGTGATTCAAATAGAAAATAGTGTCTTAGTTTGATAATCAGACTAACCTTTTGCAGGTGTGTAAACCAGTTACATTCCTGCGAGAGGCCGATTCCTCCATCATTCAGCACAACAACCACAAGTTGGTTTGTGCGTTAATACTGATACTGCTGCTGCTCTCGTCTTCTATCTTCCCTTCCCAGACACTTTCCTCTCTGCCTAGTTGTGATGGAGGCCAGTCACCTGGAGGCTCAAACACCAATAATAACTCCCTGCAGTTCCCTGCAGCTTTCATTGTGAATTAAATACACCCCAGACTGCCTAGAAACTTTCTGTCTCCTTATAAACCCTCAGACTGTGACTTCTTAGACACACAGACTCAGCTGGAGTGATGACTTACAAGTTTCTGATTTCAACTTCAAACGATTTTAAGCACTCTGTGAAATATCTACAGAGGATTATTTGAACTGCAATAGACATTTTTCTTCACACAGCTGTTCCCTAATTACAGTTATGTCCACAGACCTACTTTTCCACATCCCAGTGATAACTGCTCAGCCTCTCTGCCTCTCTGGACCATTGCTCTAACTTTGCTGACGGGGAGCAACAGCATTTCAAACACAACATGTTTTGTACATTTGCATGTCATGTCAGTTTCAAGTCAAAACTCAATAACTGTAGCTATTTTCCTGCATATACATTTTCTTATGTAACGTATAAGAGGGAATTTTGTAATTTGGTGAACTCTGCGTTTATAGGTCAGCTCAAAGGTTTGTGAAATGCTTTCCTTGCTGGCCAAAACTGCAGCTGACACTGCCCTCTGATGGCAATGAGTCACAGTACAGATGGGAAACAGATTGAAGCCACCCTGAAAGGCTGCAGTTTTTATTCCCACTCTAGTGTCTATTAGAGTATAAGGCCACATTTCTGTTTTGAAAACCACAAGACATCATATGAGGATATGAATATTTGTTTTTAAAGAATGAGGAATTGGTAGAAATGTATGAATAAAAGGTTTGAAGAGATATGAATTATGCAGTTAAGAGTGCGTTCAGCAGTGTCATATCTACCAAGACAGTATTAAAACATTACATTTTTTATATAGAAAAGATCTAAATCTATATCACTATTATTATCACATACAACCTTTTTATGTTTACCTAAAAAAATGTATCTTTATCTAAATCTAAACTGGCTGTAATATGTGTTTCTTTAAAAGGTCCTGATTTACAATTGAAAGTGATATTGCTCTTGCTGATTATTTGTTTTTCAAAACCACGAACTTTGACAGGATAATTCTGACTCAGAAACCTCTGGGATGATTGTGGAGCGTTTGAAGCAGGAGGGGACTTCACACAGCTCCAGGGATCTGTTGAAGATCAACTTCAAATGCTCCACAATCACTTCAGCTCGGCATTCAACACCATCCCAGACATCCTTCACACCGAACTCTCCCAGCTCACTGTCCCAGCCCCCACCTGTCAGTGGATCACAAACCTCCTGACAGACTGGAGGCAGCAGGTGAGGCTGGAGAACATCACAACCAGTCCCACAGGGGTGTGTGCTCTCCCCACTGCTCTTCTGCCTCTACACAAACGACTGCACCTCAGGAGACCCATCAGTCAAACTCCTGAAGTTTGCAGACGAGACAACGGTCATCGGCCTCATCCAGAACGATGACGAGTCTGCATACAGGTGCGGTCAGAACAACCTGGAGCTGAACTTGCTCAAAACTGTGGAGAGGACAGTGGACTTCAGGAGAACACTGTGTCTGCTGTGGAAGCCTTCAGGTTTCTGGGATAGACAATCTCCCAGGACCTGAAGTGGGCGTCCAACATCGACACCGTCATCAAAAAGGCCCAGCAGAGGATGTACTTCCTGTGCCAGCTCCGGAGGTTCAACCTGCCTCAGGAGCTGCTGATCCAGTTCTACTCTGCAATAATCCAGTCTGTTCTCAGACTACAGGGCACAGTCAGGACTGCAGAGACTGCCCTCCTTTCAGGACTTATACATGTCCAGAGTCAGGAAACATCACTGCAGATCCGCCACACCCTGCACACAACCTGTTCCAGCTCCATCTCCCGTCTTGTAGGCGCTACAGAGCACTGGACCCCAAAACAACCACAACAGTTTCCACCCACAGGCCGTCACTCTGATGAACACTTAACACCAGTCACATAGTGTCCGGAACAATCCCCGTGCAATAACCCTGTGACACTAACATCCACTGTAACTGTACATTTATCTCATTGTTTATGTAAATATTAACACTTTTTAAATCTACACACACTGTACATCCTGTCATATCTACCTCATGTATATAAGCAACCTGTTACATTAATCATATTTATTTCAGCACCACTGCAATTTTTATGGTACTTTTTAAATATATATCTTTATCTATATTTTGCACATAGTAGCTTAATGTTTGTTAACCTTGTTGAGCTTGTTGGCCTTGTTTTCTGCTGTAGTTATGTCTACTTCTGTGTATTTACACAGAACAACAACGAGAAACCGGAGTCAAATTCCTTGTATGTGTACACATACCTGACCAATAAAGCTGATTCTGATTCTGAAAACAAATCAGAAGAGGCTTCTATCCTGCCATCTGTTGGACAACCTGCGTAACAACATGTGACCGCTGAAGTACAGCCTACAGTGTAGTAATGGATCAAACCAGAGAAAAAGGGAGAAAAGGGAGTGAGTTTATAGCACTAAAGGCAACACCAACAGTCTTATAATGGGACAAAAATTATTCAAAATATTCAAAATTCCTAATTTTGTTAATTAAACTACTGTATAATTACTGACACGACTGAATCTAAAGGTGCCCATTGCACATCCCTTCCGACTGGACAGCTGATAGTATAGAGACAGACATTGCTCTTAGTGTTGTTAAACCACTGTTGAACCAAAACACAAAACCACAACATACATTATGTTATAACATCTTAATTAACTTATTTATGCAGTTTGCTGACGTCAGCTCCTGACAGGTGTGCATCATTTTATCAACAAGAGGATTTCAGTCCTGCAGGGTCTGTTCGGTTTTTAATTTACGTCTTTGTTCACATAAGACAACATTTAATTTCTATTATACTGATGACAGATAGCTAATTTGAACTACTTTAAATTTAAGTTTATTTAGCTTAAGAAGTATGAGGATCTTCTCAACCCATAAAGGAACACCTCGTCCTTCAGTTTATCGAACAAATTCAAAGGTCAAAATCACCAAATGTGGACAGGAAGGGTATGCAAATGTAACGGAGTAAAAATTACAGTATTTCCCTCTGAGATGTATTGAAGGAGAAGTATAAAGTTACATATAAAGTACATGTACTTTGAATTTGTACTTAAGTACAGTACATCAGGAAATGTACTTAGTTACACCTCTTCTTCAATACAAATGATCTGAAAACCTCCTGAAATGAAATACTGACAAGGAAAAACCAGTAATCATCCAGATCCCATAGCCAAAGGTGTATGAATTTTTTTGATGGTTTAAGACGGGGATTACAACCCTTTTTAGCCCCTTTTTGGACTGTAGCAGAAATGTAATTAAATTATGGCAGCACAGAGTGCAGTGACAGTGGTTAGCACTGTCACCAGCAGCAAGACGTTTCGGGGTTTAAACCGGCTTCTTCTCTCTGTATGGAGTTAGTATGTTCTCCCTGTGTCTGCGTGGGTTTCCTCCCACAGTCCAAAGATATGCAAGTTAGGTTAACTTCTTCATCATGGTAACAATAATAAACACGTTATTGACATGTTTATTAACCCTAAATAAATTTCCCATATAAGTAGGACTTAACTGTTAAATGTCCAGTGTATAAGATTTAAGGGGATCTATTGGCAGAATATGGCAGAAATGGAATATAATATTTATAAGTTGGTTTTCATTCGTGTAAAATTGCCTGAAAATAAGAATTGTTTGTGCTTTCATTACCTTAGAATAAGCCGTTTATATCTACAGAGGGAGCGGGTCCTCTTCCAAGGAGCCATGTTTGCAATGTTTCTACAGTAGCCCAGAACGGACAAACCAAACACTGGCTCTAGAGCGGACCTTTCACATTTTCCGTGAGTTTCCCAGCCACCTTAGGTTCTCCAACAGGCCTGGAAGTAGAGGGTGAGGGGTATTCAGTTGGTTGCAATCTACAATCTCACCACTAGATGCCACTAAATCCTACAGACTGGACCTTCAAGTGAAGTTAGACCAAAAAACCTTGGGAAAAAAAAGCTCTGGGAACTCAAGTCCTATGTAATGCAAATGCAACATGTCCTTCTTGTACTCAGTACACACAAAACACAACACAGTGGTATCTGTTTATAGTATTTTCTTCATCACACCTCATGTTTATCTGATGTTAGCCTGCTCTCTGTGGTCAGGACAGATGATTGTAATCTTGATGTGGTGAGAGATAAAACCTTGACTTTCATATGTAAAACAACAGAGTGATGCTCTTGCTGATTTCACTCTCCTCAAGCAGGCCACAGCTAAACAATACAGGAACCAGGAAAAGACCTTTTTGGTTGAACATGCAACATGACATGTTCTAGTTTGAACAAGGAAGATCGAAACACCTCAGTAGTCTCTTTGGTTATGAGTAATGTAGAATTGTTTCACATTGCATAAGCTACCTTTTTTTTTTAAAGGTCAGTGTTTTTTTTGTGACCACTTCCTGTCACATGTTCAGCTCTTGACAGGCTCACATGTGTGCTGCTGAGGCATCACATACACAGGTTCCTTGTTTTTCCAGCCTAGGGTTTCATTTCATTATCAATTTACTGTAAAGACGCTTTACAGTAAATTGATATTTTATGGTGGTTTTATTGGTGTGTCTCTTATCGGAGGTTAACGTTTTATGGTTTGATTATATTTTAATATATTTTATTGCGTTTAAGTAAGTTTGATCTAGATGTAGCTGCTAATAAGACCAAGAGTCTACAATGATGCTAGCAGGCTGTAACACCTTTTTCAAAGAAAACTAAACCAAAATTAGTTTATAATCTTTTCAATCAAGTTGAAGTAAATGTAATATTTGGCCAGAAACTACCGTTATAATAATAAAAGAAAAGTTATACACAAATAATATTAACTGCTATGCTGCCAGTAGAAATTATGCAGGTCATGTGCTTCTACTCTTCAATAATTTGTCCAAGATATTCCCACTTTTTAACTTTAAATACAGGTCTTGGTTTTAATAGTGAATCCTAATATACTTCCAATTACTGCGTGAGAAATTTGTATTTTTGTATTTTTCACGTATTATTTGTTATTAAATATTTGAGTTTATATTGTTAGTATGTTAACATTTTCTAACATACAAAGCAGCACTAAACACAAAATGCAGCTGAGGCTGATGGTCATTAGTTTTGAAGGTCATGAACAAAAGTACTGGACGAGTACAAAATTTGACCTGATGATAGCGCTAGATGAAATGTCAGAGAATCACTAAAGTTATTGAAACTCATTCTGAGGGCAACATGATTGTCTGTACCAAATTTTGTGCCAATCCATCCAATAATTGAGACAATTCACTAAAAAACTAAAATGTAAACCTCATGGTGGTGCTAGAGAAAATGTCAGAGGAGCACCAAAGTCAGTAGGATTCATCCTCTGAGGACCATAAATGTCTGTCAAACAGTTGTTGAGATATTTCAGTCTGGCCCAAAGTGGTGGACCAACTGAGTGACT
The DNA here is from genome assembly GCA_011952105.1 of Coreoperca whiteheadi. Classification (NCBI taxonomy): domain Eukaryota; kingdom Metazoa; phylum Chordata; class Actinopteri; order Centrarchiformes; family Sinipercidae; genus Coreoperca; species Coreoperca whiteheadi. The sequence continues at coordinate 11,227,231 of CM022489.1, read as the reverse complement.
GACTGACTAACCATCCCAAAGCACACCACTAAAATAAAATGATCAGAATTTTTTTGTATGGAAACACCCAAAACTGGCAAAAGGTTACAGGTATAAAGGTCTGAACCGGGATTTGCTATCCACAGCTAAAACAAGGTTTATTGACAACATGCACTGACAAAGCCTGTGAGTGGTTAACCCTCCTGCTTTCATAGCGTCCTTATGTAAAAATGTTAATATCGCTAAATTAAACCAATATTTTCCTCATAACAAGATGATTCCGCAGATCCTTTTTCATCTAACATTACAAAAAGATGTTCAAAAAGATAAAACTATTAGAAACATTTTTTATTCCTCCAGTCTTTACTATAAGTCAACAAATATGTCAACCCTTGATATGTTTGTGTAATTTTGTCCTGTGAGGCATTAAAACCCTCAGTAGAACCCATTTTAAGGCGAGTCTGTCTTGACATCAAAGACCAAACCATTCCTGTATATCAGCATGGCAATCTCGTTCTCCACCTGTTCCAGATCGGTCATTTCTCCTTCTCTGGAGCTCCTCAATGCCTGATCTGTAGAGCCGGGATCCAAACACTCATCACACTCATCACTGGTTCTTCCTGACATCCTCGAATCAACCCTCACATTCTCCACGTCCTCGTCGGTGCCATAATCCCACTCTCCTGCGAGGACAGCAGTCTCCTCTGCGTCTTCGGGGATAGACTTGCCCTCTGGATGCAACTGGTACAGCGTCAGCTCATCCACCTCCTCCTTTCTCTCCAGCATATCCTGCTGTATAGGTCTCATTAGCAGAGGGCAGTAAAATTCAAGATTCCAAACTTTGTCATATGCATGGAGCAGAAACTTCACTGTAATAAAAAATTCTTAGCTTGCTGTCCTCTTTGCTTGCCATATATTAGTATCGAAGTAGTCAAAAGATTTAAAAAAAGGAGAAGTTAGAACAAGAAAACAAAAAGAACAGAATTAAAGAGGCTGTACTTGATTTGAGTTGAATGCTAAAGTCAGCATGCTAAAATGATCACAATGAGGGATAACCATAGTTATTACAATTCATCCTGATCTTGACATGAATGGCTGTACGAAATGTCATGTTAGTCCATGCAGTAGCTGAGACATTTCACTCAAAACAACAAATGTAAACCTCATGGTGGTGCAAGAGGGAAAGTCAGGGGATCATCAAAGTAATTGGGCTTCATCTTCTGGGAACCATGATTGTCTGGGTAAAATGTCGTGCCAGACAAGTAAATATTGAGATATTTTGTTGGATAAATGAACATTTTGTCCATAGACCTCATCCTCTGGGGATCTTGTATGTCTGTATAAAGTTTCATGCCAATATATCCAATAATTTGTGGACTGACCGAGAGACGCACCAGTGTAATACAGTACACTGGATGTAAGGTGTATAGGCTCAAAGTTATTTTCTGAAGCAGAGCCACATTATGTACAGGCAAAGTGAATCTTTTTTTATTTGTTAGACAGTTTTGAGCCCAATGCAACCGCAGGGGGGCACAAGCCAGTGTCTTCATGTGCCAGTCCCAAGTCTGGATAAATGCAGAGGGTTGTGTCAGGAAGGGCATCCGACGTAAAACACATGCCAAACTAAAAATGCGAATCACGACAATGACTTCCATACCGGATCGGTCGGGGCCCGGGTTAACAACGACCGCCACCGGTGCTGGTGACCTACAGGGTACCGGTGGAAATTGGATTACTGTTGGTCGAAGACGAAGAAGGAGAGGAGGAAGGTGTGTTCGTAGGCAGAGAGAGAAGAGGAAAGCTAAGAATGTAGGACTGACAGTAGGGACTTTGAATGTTGGAACTATGACAGGGAAGGCTAGAGAGTTGATTGACATGATGCAGAGAAGGAAGGTGGACATACTGTGTGTCCAGGAGACCAGGTGGAAAGGTAGCAAGGCTAGAAGCTTAGGAGCAGGGTTCAAGTTGTTCTTCCATGGGTCGGATAGGAAGAGAAATGGAGTAGGAGTTATCCTGAAAGAGGAGTTTGTGAGGAATGTTCTTGAGGTGAAAAGAGTGTCAGACAGGTTGATGAGCCTGAAGCTGGAAATTGAAGGGGTGATGTTCAATGTTGTGAGTGGTTATGCCCCACAGGTAGGATGTGAGTTAGAAGAGAAGGAGAAATTCTGGAGTGAGTTAGATGAAGTGATGCAGAGCATCCCCAGAGGTGAGAGAGTGGTGATTGGTGCAGATTTCAACGGGCATGTAGGTGAAGGGAACAGAGGTGATGAGAATGTGATGGGCAGGTTTGGTCTTCAGGACAGGAACGCAGAAGGACAGATGGTGGTAGACTTTGCAAAGAGGATGGAAATGGCTGTAGTGAACACTTTCTTCCAGAAGAGGCAGGAACATAGGGTGACATATAAGAGCGGAGGGAGAAGCACTCAGGTGGACTACATCTTGTGTAGACGTTGTAATCTGAAAGAGACCAGTGACTGTAAAGTAGTGGTAGGGGAGAGTGTAGCCAGACAACACAGGATGGTAGTGTGTAAAATGACTCTGGTGGTGAGGAAGATGAAGAGGACAAAGGCAGAGCAGAGGACGAAGTGGTGGAAGTTGAAAAAGGAAGAATGTTGTTTAGTTTTCAGGGAGGAGCTGAGACAGACTCTGGGTGGTCAGGAAGTGCTCCCAGATGACTGGACCACTACAGCTAATGTGATCAGGGAGACAGGTAGGAGGGCACTCGGTGTGTCATCTGGAAAGAGGAAAGTGGACAAGGAGACTTGGTGGTGGAACCAGGAAGTTCAGGAGTGTATACAGAGAAAGAGGTTAGCAAAGAAGAAGTGGGACACTGAGAGGACTGAAGAGAGTAGACAGGAGTACAGGGAGATGCAGCGTCAGGTGAAGGTAGAGGTGGCAAAGGCCAAACAAAGAGCATATGAGGACTTGTATGCTAGGTTGGATATTAAAGAGGGAGAGGTGGATTTGTACAGGTTGGCCAGACAAAGAGATAGAGATGGGAAGGATGTGCAGCAGGTTAGGGTGATTAAAGATAAGGATGGAAATGTATTGACAGGTGCCAGGAGTGTGATGGGAAGATGGAAGGAGTACTTTGAAGAGTTGATGAATGAGGAAAATGAAAGGGAACGAAGAGTAGAAGAGGTGACTGGTGTGGAGCAGGAAGTAGCAAAGATTAGCAAGAGTGAAGTGAGGAGGACGTTGAAGAGGATGAAGAGTGGAAAGGCAGTTGGTCCTGATGACATACCTGTGGAGGTATGGAAGTGTCTAGGAGAGGTGGCAGTAGAGTTTCTGACTAGTTTGTTTAACAAGATCTTGGAGGGTGAGAGGATACCCGAGGAATGGAGGAGAAGTGTACTGGTGCCAATTTTTAAGAACAAGGGAGATGTGCAGAGCTGTGGCAACTACAGAGGAATAAAGCTGATGAGTCATACAATGAAGTTGTGGGAAAGAGTAGTGGAAGCTAGGCTAAGGGCAGAGGTGAGCATTTGTGAGCAGCAATATGGTTTCATGCCTAGAAAGAGCACAACAGATGCAGTGTTTGCTTTGAGGATGCTGATGGAGAAGTACAGAGAAGGTCATAAGGAGTTGCATTGTGTCTTTGTAGACTTAGAGAAAGCGTATGACAGGGTGCCGAGAGAGGAGCTGTGGTATTGCATGAGGAAGTCTGGAGTGGCAGAGAAGTACGTTAGAATGGTGCAGGACATGTATGAGAGCTGTAAGACCGTGGTGAGGTGTGCTGTAGGTGCGACAGAGGAGTTCAAGGTGGAGGTGGGTCTGCATCAAGGATCGGCTCTGAGCCCCTTCTTGTTTGCTCTGGTGATGGACAGGCTGACGGATGAGGTTAGACAGGAATCTCCATGGACTATGATGTTTGCAGACGACATTGTGATTTGTAGTGAGAGCAGGGAGCAGGTGGAGGAGAATCTAGAGAGATGGAGGTCTGCTCTGGAAAACAGAGGAATGAAGCTTAGCCGCAGTAAGACAGAATACATGTGTGTCAATGAGAGGGACCCAGGTGGAATAGTGAGGTTACAGGGAGCAGAGGTGAAGAAGGTGCAGGACTTTAAGTACTTAGGGTCAACGGTTCAGAGCAATGGAGACTGTGGAAAAGAGGTGAAGAGGCGAGTGCAAGCAGGTTGGAACGGGTGGAGAAAAGTGTCAGGTGTGTTGTGTGATAAAAGAGCATCAGCAAGAATGAAAGGAAAGGTGTTCAAGACGGTGGTGAGACCAGCGATGTTGTACAGCTTAGAGACAGTGGCACTGAAGAAAAGACAAGAGGCAGAGCTGGAGGTGGCAGAGCTTAAGATGTTGAGGTTCTCTTTGGGAGTGACGAGGGCGGACAGGATCAGGAACGAGTACATCAGAGGGACAGCTCATGTTAGATGTTTCGGAGATAAAGCCAGAGAGGCCAGATTGAGGTGGTTTGGACACGTTCAGAGGAGAGACTGTGAATATATTGGTAGAAGGATGCTGAGGTTGGAGCTGCCAGGCAGGAGGTCTAGAGGAAGACCAAAGAGGAGATTTATGGATGTAGTGAGAGAGGACATGAAGTTAATTGGTGTGAGTGAAGAGGATGCAGAGGACAGGGTTAGATGGAGGCGCATGATTCGCTGTGGCGACCCCTGAAAGGGAACAGCCGAAAGGAAAAGAAGAAGACAGTTTTGAGCCCGACTGAGATGTATAGGCCTTTAAATCCAGGTAATGAGAGGTAGATGTCACTACAAAAATGACCTGGAAATGCAAGTGTAGACTCACTTAAAAACGATGTTTTAAAGAAACACTTTTAGTCTTGTCAGCCATGAATTCGGAAATTTACTCTGTGAATTTGTGTTAAGGTTTCATCAGCCATATAACTACAAAAGAAGTGTAGTTACATGCTTTCACAGTACAATTGAGGTGAGTTGACACACTGATTTACTGTACACTGATGCACTGTGTCAAACTATGTTTGATCATAGTTCTGCTTTCTGCTCAAATTAAATGTTTGTGGTTCTCTCACATCCTCTTTCAACAGCTCATTAGGGACTTTCCTCCATTTAATCTACTTCCCTGGAATAAAAAAATAAAGTCAGTTGCACCATCTGCCTCCCTTCGTCTGTCTTTTACTTTTCTAATTACTTAAGTCTCCACACACCCAACTGTCATGTGTGATGGCAAACAGGGAGAGGGAAAGGACCCAAACGCAGACAGCTCAACAGGGGATGATGACTTGGATGTTTATTTACAGGCAGGCAGACAGGTTGTATGCAGGTAGGCAAGCAGGTGAAAAGCCGGAGACAGGTAGGCATAACTCCAAGACTAAACTAAAGATGCAGAACCAACACAAATCTGATAACGAACCAACATGACAAAACATGCAAGACATGAGGAGGAAAAACTCTTCAAACACCGAAACACACCCAACTCAACCCAAAAACCACCACACCAACACTCGTACACAAACATTTGCTGATTGCTTTATTTAACAAAATAGTAAGAAAGCTAATCTTCCCGAGCAAACAGAGTCAATTTCTCTAAATCTATTGATTGTTTGCTGTAATCCTGCACAGAAGTTATGATTCGTTAGATATGATTTGAATAACTTTGGCAAAGATTTTTTAGAAATTTTGGAATATTAAAGATGAGACGAAACTGACAGAAGGGTGGGGCTCAGACAAAAAGTCGCAATTACAAATCTGTCTGCTACTTCAGCTTCAGCCCCATCAATATACAGCACAGTTAGGCTACTGATAGATTCTACCTTGCACAAACCTCAGCCAGATAAAGGATCAATGAGGCAGACTAGACTAATAACTCAGATTTATATAGCACCTTTCAAGGGACCCAAGGACTCCTACATATATACTATATATATGTAGTGTATACACTCTCTGTCACTAGGGGATGGAGAGGGGGGATGGCAGGTTAACAAGGGGGATGCATTTTGGTCATTTTGCTAACAAGAGGGGTGGCATCCTACCACAAATCACCTACTGGTTGTATGTTGTCTACAATGTTAACACCTTCACTTGTTTTTTACTGACAAGCTGTGGTTGAAGTCAAAGAAAAATTCCCACCACTGTGGACAATAATAGCTGTCAAGCTGCCAGGATTTCAAGAAGTGCAAAAATACTACACATGCTGCAAATCCCTGGTAAAGTCTCTTACCTGAGTCTCTGTTGGATGAGAGGTGAACTCCTGAATAACAGGTGTCGGAACAGGAGGAAAGATCTTGTTTTTGATTCTAAGTAGTAGAACAGAGTAGAAACAGAGTAGTGTTTTAAAAACAATAGCCATCCAGGACGAACAGCAGATTTAACGATTGGACTTGGACAACCCAGACTCCTTAAAGCTGCTATGTGTGGCATTTATTCTGTAAACACATAGACTGCACTAATGTTCACCAAGGCTGTATCATTGTTCTGCAAACAAAAACGTAAAAACCTGAAAAAAAACAATTTTGTAGATAGTGTCTTTAAAGAATCAGATGGGACAGAGCTTTTAGTCTGCACACTGTATTTTGTTAGGTTTTTTAATACTTTTATCTCAAAATGTAGAATATTTACAGTAGGGGTCACCCACCTCTTCAGTATAAAGGTGCACATTGTTGAGATCAAAAAGAACACAAACAGCAAGCCAAGACTCCACCACACTAATTACAGGGAAAAGGAAGATAGTGAAACACTTGTAAGTACACACCCATGGAAAACTGCTCCATTGAGAAAAAAAACAAAAGCTGTTTCAACATGGGAGTTGATTCTGTAAGTCTGATACCATTCACAGGCTTCTCTGGCAGTGTGTTGATAGTTACTGTGGCTTTAGGCCCTTCACCCACTCGTGTCACTCCAACCAGGCTGACATTGTATTTCGTGCCTGGTGTCAAGTTTTCCAGACGGTATTTTATCAGTGAGGCTGATATGTTCCGGCACTCTGGTAAAATGAGATGTGGTAAAACTTACAGAAAGTTGTCATCACAGTTAAACACATGTAGTTTTGTTATTGGTAAGTTTCATTTTCTCACATAAGTGAAAGTTAGTTTGTCATTCAAAAGTATCAAAAGTTGGTGAAATATTGCTTATTTTCAATAAAAAGAAATAGTTATACATTAAAGTAAATGTTTCCTTTCCGTCAGTTCTACAAAACATTTGTTTTTTAAAAAGCTACAGATGAGTAAAAGAGTGACTTCACACCTTTCCGCTCATTCTGTGAGCTGATTTTAATGCTGCAGAGGCTGTAGTGTGTGAGGAAACCTCGCTGGTCCACAGAGGGAATCGCTTTCCAAGATAGGTCAACAGAACTGAGGGTTTCACCAAAAGCAATGACGTCCTGAGGTTCTTTAAGTGGAACTGAAGAGAAAAAGCAAAATTTAGGTTATAAACAGCTTTTTTACTTCTACAGTATGTGGAAACAAACTTGGCTGTGCTCCATGATCCTGATCTTGCTCAAGGACACTCCGACCTTCCAATTGGTGGACGACCCGCTCTGCCACAAAACCACAGCCACCCTGGTGCAGCTCCTACTGTGTATACTTTTGTCTTTTGTATAATGTTTACTATCTTAGTTTAGCGTGTTATCATGCTAACATTTGCTAATTAGCACAAAACACAAAGAGCAGTTGACGGGAATATTTCTTCATCAAAGTATTAGACAAATAAAAATTTTGATCTGATGGTGCCGCTATATGGAATGATAATTCATCCCAAGGGGGACATGAATGTTCAAAATGTCATGGCAACCCATCCAGTTGTAGAGACATTTCACTAAAAACCACAAAATAAAGTCTAAACAAAATATACTTTTGAGATCAGTTTACTAGACAGCATGTGAGCAAAAATGAAAACAAAAGAAATACAGACACAAAAAAGATAAACACACATAGGTTTTCTTTTTATCATGAGAGACTGTCCTGCCAAGAAAAAGGACAGAATCAGTCGTTTTAGCAAATGTATGTATAATGTATTTAAATCTAATTTAGAGACACTTACCACACTCTTTTTGATAAAAGAGGCATGTTTTAACGGTAGATTTCCCACCATCACATCTGTGTTCAAAGTAAACGTAGCGAACGCAGTCCCTCACAGCTGTAACAGAAACAGAAACAGAATCAAACTGATTTACGGTTTGCCTTACACAGAAAATAGTTCCAATACAAGTGTGTCACAACAGTAAATGAACAAGAGTTAATGACACCAACAACTGATGAACAGCAAAGAAGAGTTGGAGGCCAACAGATGTGTTTGGTGTGGTTTAGGTTTGCAATGTGACCTATTTTAATATTTTTGTAATCCTGGTACAAAAAATTCATGATTCTGATAATAATGTTTTTATACCTGTATATCTTCAATTAAATTAGGATCAAAATTAGGCCGAGGATTAGCTTTGTCCTCTGTAGAGGAAAGGGGATGAAGTTGAGTGGTTCAAAGCACTTTAAATGCAACTTACTCGCTCTTATTTTCTTCCTTTCCTTTTTGTTCTTACTTGCTGTTAATGTGATCACATTTTCAGGCCTTGAATCTCCATCTTGATGCTTGTACAACTCAAGGCAAGTTTTCTTATTGAAGTTTTCATCATCCACTAACGTTTTGTCACAAGCTGCCGGTGGGGGGG
>CM022489.1:11191236-11218641 GCA_011952105.1 Coreoperca whiteheadi | reverse complement strand
GGGGGGGGGCAGGGGGGGTCGGAGAAATTAACAGGCTTTGAGTTCTACTTAAGGATGATGATATGTGACACACTCGAGCACAGACACACACACACACTTTGGCCTACTTTTTAAATCTGCAGCAGGTTTGGCTGGTACTTGTATGATTGCTGGGGGAGAATATCCTGCTGCATTTCTGGCTAAAAGAGAGAAATTGACAGCAAAGTACGAGACATAAGTAGTATAACTATTTGTTTTGATGTCATGTCTCCTTTTCTCGCAAGGACATCGGGGAGAAGGCTGTGTGTTCCTCAGGCTGTATGTCACTCCTGTTACTGCTGCTTCATGTGACCTCAGCTGAAAATCAGAAGAGAGTTCAGTTCAGACAAACACAGCAAACTGTTAAATGCATGCCGCTTTCAGTGCAATACAACATATAATGATCTGAATTAAATTACAAAATGTTCATACTGGTTGCATAATTGACAGTACTTGGAGATATTATAAGATATTATATATTATTCAAACTCCACCTGTAGGTTTTGGTGATTTCCTTGTTTTTAGATCGATTTTATTGTGCAATTTAAGAAAAATTGTAACAAATTGTTAAGACGATGTTTTAACAGTGTGTAGAGTGAGTTGTAGTAGTAGTAGAATTAGTACAGATAGAGGTATTACTTTTAGCGCTGTAGTAGAAGGAGAAGAAGTAGTGGTAATTATTATTTCTGCTGTGATAAACCATCAGGTACCAGTGCAGTGTTTGGGAAAAGAAGTCAAATGATTTCCCTGGTTCCAGACCTTTGAATCCGCCTACTCTACCGAGTTGATTCTGGTTCTGGTCCGGCATCATGACATGAAACAGTGGTTTATTGGCTGAAAAAGCAAGCGATCCAATGAACGCCGCAGGAGGACTAAGATTTTGCCAATCAGTGCTATAGGCGGGACTAATGCCGTTGTCAAGCTGTGCACCAGAACCAAGGAGAATTAATAACAACAATAGCAACAACTATCGACAAGCCCTGCTATCGAGGCTTTTGTAAATTGGTTATAGTAGTTTGTTTTTAATTCACTCTCCGCAAACGGAGAAAAGCGTGACGTCATCACAATGTAAAGTCTATGGGCTGAGCGAAGCTAGAAACTTTTTTTGGCGAATGCGCCAGGCAAGCAAATCTCATTGGACTGAATAGGCGCCATCTTTGGGTCAGGTGTCTAGGTCTAAGAAAACATCCATGGCGCATACGTCAAAAGAAGACAGCCTATTTCTAGCTTCCGGGTTTACATCCGGGGTATGCAGCCCACTGAATATGCGCAGTAGTCTTTCTCCTGCTGCCCCCGAGTTCCAGCTCAGCCCACAGACTTTCAATTCAATTCAATTTTATTTATATAGCCCAGTATCACAAATCACATTTGCCTCAAAGGGCTTCACAATCTGTAACGTACGACACCTTCTGTCCTTAGACCCTCGATTCGATTAAGGAAAAACTACCCAAAAAAACCTTTTAACAGGGGAAAAAAAAAAAACAACAACTTTCGACTGTGATGATGTCACAAAACACTTTTCTCAGCTTGAGGAAAGTTTTACAAATATAAAACCTCCATGGATCAAACATTCATAATAGAAAGTCATAATTTACCTTAGTTGTAGTTTGAGGTTTCCTGTCAACAGTACGTCTCTTTTACAATGGTGGCATATGGGGAAAATGCCACCATTGTATTGTAGTGACAAATTCCCCTGCCGCCCAAAAAGCATTTTCCCCATATGCCACCATTGTAAAAGAGACGTACTGTTGACAGGAAACCTCAAACTACAACTAAGGTAAATTAGTGGCCACTGGGCAAAATTCGGTTTTTTAACGTCTTTTGATCTAAACAAAAAGTGTGAATGTCGTTTTCGCTTCACTGGCTTACCTTCCAAGTTAGTGTCACCTTCCGTGTGCCATTTACAACTTCTGTTTTATTGGTGACTTCAGGTTCTTTTGCAAGTTCTGCAGTGAAAACACAAAATATTAGTGAGCAAGCTATTTATGGTGAGTAATTTTAAAACCTAGTTTAGAATTTTAAACCTAGTTTAAAATTACTTTGTCTCACTTTTACAAAAAAAAGTTGTTTCAGTGGACTAAATCTTTTTTTTAGTTTACCATCTCCAAAAGAAAAGAGGTACCTATTGAGGAATTAAAACTCCAGAAATGTAAAATAATTTTGATTTAATGCTGTTGAGGTGGGATTTCTAAGATATACATTTTATATTTGGCTTTGGATTTATGACGTCCAGTCCACAAACTATGTCAAGCTAGCAGTCAGACATGAAACCACAGTTTAGAGAGGGGAGAATCGGTTACAGATATCAGTCAGTGGGGTTTTGATTCTCTTCTCTGTTGCAGTGACACTTTGTGATTCAGGTTTGCAAATTAATCGGACTTAGTGCATCTTTAAAATGATTAAACATTTACCTTTTTGAAATGATGTAAATCATTAGACACAAATTATTTCAATCACTAACCAATACACCATGAAATCTATGACTTCACCTGCAGGAACAATCACTACTGAAGACCAGTCGCTCCACAGTGAGTTGATGGTGGGCTGTTCTGACCGATATCTGATTTGAACCTGGTAAGCTGAATGATTCCGCAGATTCACAACAATGTCCTGGTCTGTTTAGATGAAAAGAAAAACAGAGACATTTAAAGCTCTTGTTATTTTTCCTCTTTCAAGAGTTAAGTTCATGCCAGACCGAAGGTCGGTGTTTTGCTGCCTTTATCGGGTTGAAAGATTAAAGTCTGTTTCACCTCTGACCACACCTGACATCACTGATGGGCTATAATGCTTGCAATATTCTATGTTTTTCCTAGTGTCAACAAAAAGACTGAAGCTAACAATTAATTATCCCTGTTAACAACTATTTCCATTGTAAAGCCTGATATCGCTTATTTGTCTGTGCCATAGAGCTCCATTTTTGTCCAAAAACCACATCAGTGAGCCACACTGACATGCTCCTTCTTTACAATGAACTGGGGCACTGCAGTTTATTTTGAGACAAACCCAAAATCATTGTCCTGCTGGCTCTAAATATTTACTTGCACATATGCGGGCTGAAAATAGTCCCCAGCAAATGCATTATTTTGTCTAGTTTGAGTAACTACAGCACTCAGCCTTTTTCCAAAAAAGATTAAACTATATGTTTTTGGTCTGTTTTTATCTTCAAAGTTTCTGATTTTCCTCTTCAATAAAGAGCTGATACTTGGCAATTTGGAGCTAAGAAACGTGCTGCTCTGGTCTGTGTCCATTGGTTCATCCTCAGTAAGCTGGGCTTGGGCCTCAGGGCCACAGACAAGGTAGAGAAGTCAGAAAGTATTGAGAGACTGTTGGTTGTCAAACATAAAACAAGGCTGAATTAACTTTTCATTCAAAATACTTAAAATACAGATATAAGACACATAAGGGACTACTCACATATAAGAGTCTTATCAGTGGTATTTGCTGTTATTAATCTCTGAAACAGCAATACGGATAAAAGATTAAATATGTTAACTAATGCAGAAAAACAGCTTCATAGAAATTTGGTAACAAAATTTGCCTCACAGTCTCCCATGATTCTGTAGGGTGTGCATATCGTCGGAACCGGATCTCCACTAAAGCTGGATGCTTCTCTGCAGCTCTCCATCTTAATTTGAGGTTGTTGTTTAACCAGGACAAGGAAATATTTTGTGGTGCTTCATACTTTACTGTTGAGGAAAAGCAAATGTGTGTATATTTTTGTGCTTCATCTATGGTAACATTCCAGCAAAAAACTAGCCTCATATAACTTGTTACTTGTTACTTAGGACACCAGTTTGTTTTAATCTCCCATGCTGTTGGGTGGATTGAGAGGCGCATCTTGTACCTGTGTGCACGAGTTCAACAGATGTCGTGGTTGACGTGCAGCTGGAGTTTCCTACGTGAGCTTCCACCCAAATGTCAACTGGACGATATTTGATAAGTTGTTCCTCGTTGAACAGAGTCCAGGTCGTCTTAATGCCCCCAAATTTAGTTTCACTACGGATGAATATGGAGAGCTTTGAGCGCAGTGAAAACAGCAGAAATTGAGAACATCTCATTTACTGCTAGCATTAGACTGAAAGTGTATATTAACCCTTTTGCATCCAGTTTTCCCCATAAAATTGCTTTATGATTGTTAAACACAGGGGGAAACAGCTAGCCTGGCTCTGTCCAAAAGTAACGAAATCCATCTACCCGCACCTCTAAAGTTCACTAATTAACACATGATATCTCATGTTTGTTTAATCTGTACTAAAATGCCAATAGATTAGTCTGTCCCCATGAAGTGAAGTGATGTGAAGACATCTGGCAGATGTGACATGTTTGACGGTTGTTTCTCGGAATTATATTTTGTTTGTAGCCAAATTATTGTTCCATCCAAAAAGTTGATTACATCAGAAAGTGGTTGTATGGGTCAGAGTGACCTTTGAATAAGAAATCTTAGAAAAGGTAGGAGATGTAACCAACCTCAGGTGAGGTCTAGAAAATAAATGTGCCGTGTATTTCTGTATGTTCAGATTTTCTGCAAAAAATTTCTCCTCTGCTCTACCACATCTATTTTTTAATAAAGTACTTCTATAAGAAGAAGACTGTTGTCTCATCAGCAGAATCCAAATGCCACAACATTGCCTTCAGAAACATTGCTGCCCCCGCGACCCGGCCCCTGGATAAGCGATAGAAGATGGATGGATGGTTGGATGGATGGATGCCTTCAGAAAGAGCCAAGCTAACTGTTTCCCCGTCACACGTATTTATGCAACACTGAGCTAAACTAACCATGTCCTGGATGGAACTTCATATTTACCGTACAGTAATGAGTGGTATCAATCTTCTCATCTAACTCAATTTTCTCTAGAATTGTATGTAAAGTTATTTGGGTTTGAACAAGGTTTGCCTGTTAAAAGGGTAATTTTGGAGACAACCTCTTCATTTGCACACAGAGGGCTGATGGGAGTTTGTTTCCACGGTCTCTAGTATTTGTTACAGCAATACACAGTCATAGAATACAAAACCACCACAGACAAGTCTTTGGTTGATTAGATGTCACCATTTAAAAATACTGCAGCTCAAACACAGAACAATACTCACTTAAAGTAAAGGTCAAATCTCACATTGCTCTCAGTCGTATTCATGCTCCATTCACACCTGTAAATGGACTCGCCAGTGTTTCTTCTGAAGCACTGAGGACTGGAAGGTGCCTCACATGCTGACCCTTAGGAGTAACACATTTCAAAGTGATCCAATTTATCAATTTTATTAAGGTGTTCCAGAAATAAACAAAGACATTGTCTTTAGAGAAAACAGCTTTAGCAACAAACCCAACACAGCAAAATGACTCAAGTATTTGTATTTTACCTTTTCTGCTGTTAATCCACTTTTAAAGTTACCTCTTGATTATATTCTTAATTTTATTTTTGTTCTACTGTGAAGCACTTTGTAATACATCATATTAAACTTGTCATTCTGACAAGAAGGTTAGAGGTTTGGTCCATCAGTCCGAACACTGAACCCCTCCGCCCCATTGTGGCTGAGCAAACTCAAGCTCAAAACATACATCGTATATGTATACAAAAAAATAACCCGCCAACATGTAAAACATCATTTTAGACAAAACAGAACTGTATAGGGTGGTACTTGAGTAAAGCTGCACAGAGCAATGCAATGGGGATACAATGGGTTAGAGGAAACCACATGATGCTGATAAGCTAACCAACATTTTGTGGCTGATGTTTTAGTTTACTGAAAAAGAATTCTCACTTTCATATGTCTGATATGTATTCGCAGTGTGCCCTGATACGATCAGATAGAGGTTAATAGTGAAGCAAAAGCATAAGGACACTTAATGGAAGTAAAAACAGAAAAGATAAAGGGTTTTCATATTTATTTACCTTTGGTGATTGTTGTAAGGAACATAAACACAACAATATATCCATGTAGAGAATGCCAGCGTTTCAAAGTTTCCATGAGGTATAACGGAAAGTCTAGAAGGATCATTCTGCAGCATGTGAGAGTCCATGTAACTCCGTTGTCTTTCTCAGAAATGTCTGAAGTTTTTTGTCTGTCAGGTTAAACGAGTTGCAGTAAAACCACAAGTGTCAGGGGCGGAGAGAGGTTGCCTTCAACACTTTGGCAGACAGACATTCTGAAAGTGACAACTCTTTGAAGTCATTTTGTAGATTTTTTTTTTTTTAAGTTCATTTCCCTACAACTGTTCTTCATCAGGCTGCCTGTCAAAAAAATACCAGAGGAGAGTACAGGTGCCTATGTCTGCTTAGTTTTTGTGTCCAACACTAAGCAATCTGCATGCAGATCATCATGATAGAAGAAGGGCGTCAGTTAAGGAATTTGATAAATAGAATTTACAGCAGATTCAGAGTACTCAAACTTCAGTTAGGACTTTTCAGCATTTTCATGATTTGGTAAGGACATTATAAAAACCACTACACTTGATGGATCTCTGCTCTGTTTTGTTACTACCTGCTATATAAGGACAAGCCCTCCCAACTGAGTGTGCCTGACTCCACCTGCAGGTGGATCACAGACTTCCTGTCTGACAGGACGCAGCATGTGAGGCTCGGGAAACACGTCACCGACTCCTGGACCATCAGCACTGGTTCCCCCCGAGGCTGCGTTCTTTCCCCTCTGCTCATCTCCCTGTACACCAACAGCTGCACCTCCAGTCACCAGTCTGTCAAGCTCCTGAAGTTTGCAGATGGCACCACCCTCATTGGGCTAATTTCTGATGGGGATGAGTCTGCCTACAGGAGGTAGATTGACCTCCTGGTGACCTGGTACAGTCAGAACAACCTGGAGCTCAACGCTCTCAAGACAGTGGAGGTGGATTACAAGAAGAACCCAACCCGCCCCCATCACCCTGTGTGACTCCCCTTCATACTGTACATATTCTTAATATTTTCTTAAAATATTTTGTTAATAATCTTTAATACCTTATTGTCATTTTGATATTTATGATTCTTGACCTGCAGTACTTGCTTTATCTTTCTTTATAGTTCTACTATGTTTATTGTTTTGCACCAAAACACCAAAGCAAATTTCTTGTATGTGTAAACCTACTTGGCAATAAACTGACTCTGATATTATTGGTCACAATGACACATTTTCAGCTCAACTGTACCAGTCAGTGGTTTAAAGTGTTAGTCTGTCTTTCTCACTTCTCTGCCCTGTTTGTGGTTCCTACTTAAGTAAATCTTTTACAACAGGTCACAAATATATTGTGTTATTTTTTTTAAAAACACCCAGTAATTACCTAAAACAGCTGGGCACTGTAGTTTTTAGCAAAGGTTACTCAATCAGGAATACATAGTATATTTGTTTGGGACTATTTTCAGCAGTGGATTAATACACATTTGATGCTCTAGTGAGTATTTACAGCAGCAGGATGGGATATGTGGCACTGACTCAAAATAAACTACGGTGTGTGTATTCATGATAATGAAGGAAATCAACCAGTGCAACAGTGTGGCTCATTGATATGTTTTTAATAGTTTTTTGAGACAACAATGGAGCTCTATGTCACAGAGGAATAAGATATATCTGGCTTTGGATACACAGGAATTATTTGTTAAAAGGACTAATTCACTGTGGGTTTTGGTCATTTCATGGGATTTGGGGACAATAAAAAAGTAAATTATTGCCAGTCTTCTCCTTTCGTTTTTCTCTGCACATTTGTGTTGGACAGGTTAGCGTTTAGCTTATTGCAAAGATATGACCTAGAAGTTCCTGAAAGCTGTATAATACTGCAAAGTTGAGTGTTGATTCTGAGCGGGTTTTGCAGGATAGCGACCTTTTCACACACAATAATTGATGTCATTTGAGGCACTGATAGATATCTTGACGATGCTGTAAGTTGCACCAGTGACCACTTGCTCCTGATACACTTCAATAGGTTGATTTATTTAATTAATTTTCCACAAACTTCTATTTAACTAGTATTATATTTAGGAAAATCCTCTTTCACAAAGCCTTAATCTAACCTAACAAAATCAAAGCCAAAGAAAATCATAAAAAAGTCCATAATAATGTAACTTTAACCAAATTGAGATCTTAACCCAAACTGAAACGTTCAGCAGTGAACCTGTATGACCATTGCAACCTCCACCATGTGTAGCAGAGATGGTCAACACACTTGGTCACATAAGCATTGAGTAAAATATTAAGATTTAATGTTTTAATTTGCTTAATTTTACCACCTTTCCTATAATCTCAAACTCTGTGTGAATGTTTTTTATCTGTTACAAACTGGGATGTGAACAATGTTTAGCTATTTAAAACTGCAATATCTAATAGCCAACTATGCTTCCTGCTTGTGTTGTGGTCCTGGAGACTAAAACTCTGCAACTCCCCCCTCGTCTTCTTTCTTTTCCTCATTTATACAAATTACAGTTTCATACTGTCAAAATCACTTGCACTTTCAGTTTGAAAAGGTGACTTTAGTACTTTTGTTCACATGTTCAAGAGGCGCACTGGACAGGAGGATGATTTAGTGCAGATTATTGGCAAGGGTTAAAACACATATTTTTTATACTTCCCTGAACATTTTCCTTTTTTTTGGTTTAATACATGTTTATGAAACTTTTTAATTAATGACACTGGGATCCTTTAGTGTCATCCAGCTCTGTCTTGAGTCGCTGGAACTCCTCTTCTGGTTGACAGATTAGAAGAAAATGAACATGTTTAGGTGCAACAGATTTTAGTTATACCACATTTAATAAGTGCTCTTAATTCAAATGCATAATCTGACTCCAGCGCTTTTAATGTCTTCAGTTGTCTTATTGTGTTTTTATTTACTGCCTTGCTGAAAAAAATAATTTCCTCTTGAGGGACAATAAAGATCTGAACTGAACTGAACTCTTTAACTGTGCTTTGTGTCAGGGCCAATGTGTATAATTGGGATTATTTTCATTTTTGAATATTTTCAATTTTTCCCCTTAATGTTTCAGTTTTTCATTTGAATCCCCTCCCCTCTAATAACAACGTGGTGCCTGTAATGATTTAACATAAAGAGGAGAAAACCGTTTATTAAAGTACTGCAAGTGCAATTTTAATACTTCTTTCACCCTTTTTATACAGTCTGTGCTTCCCCCACTGGTCGGGGAGCCACAGGTCGACCTCCACAGGAACCAGTAAGGCCTTCACCTGAGGACATGATGTAGCAGTGGCGACTCCCAGAGGCCAGAATCAGTCAGTACAGAGGAAGGAGGCGTAGCAAACAGCTGGTAGGAGAGGTCATCACTGTGTCCACCACAGGAACTCAGGCACACGGCTGTTCTCCGTCCGTGCCTGAATAACAGACTGTTTGCAAAGTTTTAAAACAGCATGAACAGGCCAATCGTGCCGTTGATCTTATAGTAACATTTCTGAAAATGCCCTATGCGTGTTGCTCTGTGCTAGAAGATGGCGGAGTCGGATGGCGGGGATTTCGCTTCGCAACCTCAACAGAACAGGTGAGTGAAGCGGGGTGAGGATGTGGTGTGTTAACG
Organism: Coreoperca whiteheadi; assembly: GCA_011952105.1. NCBI lineage: Eukaryota > Metazoa > Chordata > Actinopteri > Centrarchiformes > Sinipercidae > Coreoperca > Coreoperca whiteheadi. The sequence continues at coordinate 11,209,123 of CM022489.1, read as the reverse complement.
GTGTTGGCCTGATTCCCTCGGTGTTACCTTGTAGGATGCCTCCACGGCTTCCCGGATGCAGCCCAGTTCGAGCCCGCTGGAGCGTCACGGCGTAGCGGCTTGACTCCAGGAAACACCGAGGAGGTTGTCCGGGGCCTCCAGGCACCCACACTGCCTGCGCTTTATATAAGTAAAGATCTAACAGTTGTCCACATAGAGGAGTAAACACACCTAACTCCGTCTGCTGTGATATAACAGGTGAAACTCAACACATTTCTTGACGACTTATAATGGATCAGTCAATACTTTCAATACTTTTTGGCACTGTTGATGCAATAACGCTGTCCAAGTTAATGTCACTGACGTGATTAGTTTGCCTCGAACTGCAACAGTGAACCAACAAAACACATTAAAAGTCATGTGCAGACAACAATGGTGCAATAAAAGACCTGGCAACTTTCAATAGTGAACAGAAATAGCAATCTAAAATGGTGGTCCAGTCTGTTTACTTGTTTTTATCACTTGTGGCATTTGAAATAAAATCAGATACAACACCTTGACACTTCTCTCTAGAGCCTGATCAGCCAATACTGGACATTTGAGGCTGATACTGATATCGATATCTGAGGGTTTAAAATTCTACTATATATCAGCTAATAATTGTTTTTTAACAAAAGAGCAGAACATAAAACATTTTTGGATTACTTCAGATTGGTTGTTTGTCCACAGTAGACATGTCACAGTAGGAAAATCCCAGGTGTAAAGGATGGCTGGATTGCATTGGGACTGGTTTACTGGGACACTTGAACCGTTAATGTTATTAGAAATACTTTTTGTGTTTTTTTTACTATGTTGAGTCAAAGTGTATGCTGTGAAAAAGCAGCAGCCCTTTTTCAGAGATGTGTGCAGAGTGGGACACTTTACAGCTGGAAAATGAGCTTGTATGGCTTTCTGGTGGACAAACTGCCGTATTTGCCCAAATATAAGACGACAGCCCTGTTTTCTGAATGAATTTCTCTGGGATGTGAGATTTTTTCCGGCTCTCTTTTCGAGCTCCTCATCATGACATCTTTTTTTACACTGGTAATTATTGGCTGGTTGACAGATGTTAAGGTCCTCACTTAGTCTGTTTCTTCAGTAAAGACGTCGAGAGGTGCCTTCGACTAGTTTTCACCTGTCAGAAATTAGCCTAATTTGCTCTGTGGCGCCACAACACATAAACACAAGCCGTCAGAAAACGCATACGTTAATCTCACCTTCCTAAAATCTTTCAATTTCCTTTTACAAGACCCACTACCCACTATAAAAGGATAAGAAAGTCAGCATCTTAGTAGCATTAAGACTACAAACAGCCCGTAATGCAACACTTCTTTAATGTAACAGGCTCACTCTGCAGCGCAGTGACCAGTACTTGCTCCAACATGCAAATGCCCACTCCTTGAGTATAATAACCACTATAACAACACTTTTTCAAGCACAATAGTCAGTAAAAATATCACCTTATGTGTAGGCCAATACCTTATGGTATTGTCCTGCCTATTAGTAAAGTTCAGTTAGGATTTTGTCTGCTTCTTCAAACACCAGCCTACAGTATTTTTATTCTGAAGGTTAATGTTATTTACTCAGCTCAAAACGTACAGTACATTCAGCAGGTCTGGAAGGTATGGAAAAGCATGAAAACTGTCTTCATCTTAACCAATTGTTGAGTTGAGCATAAATGTGTGTTGGATATTGTATTTGTTTTGGCCATGTACTCACAGGCCTAAATGCCCCAGAGCTTTAGTGCATTTTAATTTAATATTTCATGACCCAATTTATGCCCGGTATTAAATTGTGATCTGAAAATGACATTGTTGGACTTGAACAAAGGGATAATTTCCTTACACTTACATGTGGTGTGTAGATTTTTGTCATCTGTAAACTGCCTTCTGTGTGATTGGATGCCATTTTTGGGTCTCATTTAACAAAGCAGGTAGGTAGAGGAAAGGCTAACACAAACTAACTACGGTCACAGTATAACTGGGACGTTGCCTGATGTCGTTTCTGCTTGTGGCGATAGCGTTTAGTTGTGGAAAGTGCTGTCAGGAAGACCTTAATACTCTCTCAGGTTAAGTTTCAGTCTTAATGAAGTTTTTATCTTGTAATGGTTTTTCTCATTTCTATCCCTGGTAATGTCACTTCTACCCAATGCAATGCTGTTTTTGCACCACTGCATGTTGTTTCTGCACATTGACATTTGGTAGCGATGTTTCCACCTACCGGGATCGTGCTTCTTACTGTCGGATTCAGTTCTGTTTTCTATGTGCAACGATGACTAATCTAAACAGAGCGTAGTCGTTTCTACTCATAGCAGTGTTGTTTCTTTCCTGTGTGCAGAGACGGTCTCACTAAGACAACGACACTGTAAACTACAGATTGCATTTCACTCCCTGACTTTGGCAGATTATATTAAGTTTCCATCACAGTATTGTTTCAGTTTTTAGCAGTATACATTACAGTCTCCAAGTTCAGTTAAGAATTTAAGCACTGGAAAAAATAAGGGAGTTTTAGTTGGAGAAAAAAAGTGTAGAATCCCTTGATTCACTGATTGTGACAAGGCCTTATTTTTTTCTTTCCAGTATGGCTAACAAGAATAGCACCCTGCGTTGCACATTCTCTGCCCCAAGCCACAGTGCCACCCTCCTCCAGGGCTTGTCGGTCTTGCGGGCTCAGGGCCAACTACTTGACGTCGTGCTGGCCATCAATGAGGAGCGCTTCCATGTCCACAAAGCTGTGCTGGCCGCCTGTAGTGATTACTTCAGGTTAGTCTAAATCACAAGACTTCCCATCGTCCATTTACATTTTAAATTGGAAGCTCTTAGATGAGGCTCTTATCCAGAGAAAGTATGCTGCAGTTCACAGATCAACTCAGTTGGGAGAGGAAGTTAAGGAGGGAGAAATGTGTAACTCACAATGAAATGCAAAATGATGCATTTGCCTTGTTTTCTTTTTTTTTTCTTTTGTTTTCATTTTCAAATGACAAATTATGAAACATAAATTGGATAAATGTACAAATGGGTGACTTAAATATGTAATGAAATATACTGTTCACTTAGTTTTGCACACTTTTCTCATTAGTTTTGAGTTAATCTGCCATGGGCACCTAAAAAAATAAAACAATAATCCAGAAAGAAGAAAGCTGTTTCAAATCATACAAGTGCTCTGACAAAGTTATGTAAAGTCAACTTCATGCACTTTTCAATCGGTTCCTCGCATATAGAAGAGATGGAATTATAAAAATGTCTTGTAGTTTACTGACTTGTTCTTGTGTTACAGAGCAATGTTTACCGGAGGCATGAGGGAGTCAAATCAAAATACCATTGAGCTGAAGGGTTTGTCCGCCCGTGGGCTGAAACACATCATTGACTTTGCCTACAGTGCAGAGGTCACTTTAGACCTGGACTGTATTCAGGATGTCCTTGGGGCAGCCGTGTTCCTCCAGATGGTCCCAGTCGTGGAGCTCTGCGAAGAGTTCCTAAAGTCAGCGATGAGCGTGGAGACCTGCCTGCACATCGGCCAGATGGCCACCACCTTCAGTCTGTCTTCCCTCAAAGAGTCGGTGGATGCCTTCACCTTCCGCCACTTCCTCCAAATTGCAGAGGAGGAAGACTTTCTGCACATTCCCATGGAGCGCCTCGTCTTCTTCCTGCAGAGCAACAAACTGAAGAACTGTAGCGAGATCGACCTCTTCCACGCCGCCATCAGGTGGCTCCAGTTCAACGAGTCTCGCCGGGCTCAAGCCAGCAGTGTCCTCTGCCATGTGCGCTTCCCGCTCATGCGCTCCTCTGAGCTGGTGGACAGTGTTCAGACGGTGGACATCATGGTGGAGGATGTGCTGTGCCGCCAGTATCTCCTCGAGGCTTTCAATTACCAGATTCTTCCCTTCCGACAGCATGAGATGCAGTGTTCGCGGACACTCGTACGTTCTGACGTCATGTCATTGATCACCTTTGGCGGGACGCCATACACTGACAACGACCGCGCAGTGAGCACCAAGGTGTATCATCTTCCTGACATCACTTCACGCCAGTTCAAGGAGCTGACAGAGATGGAGATGGGGTGCAGCCACGCTTGTGTTGCCGTACTTGATAACTTTGTGTACATCGTTGGCGGACAGCACTTACAGTACCGCAGCGGCGAGGGGGCAGTGGACAGCTGTTATCGCTACGACCCGCATCTCAGCCAGTGGCTGCGCATCCAACCCATGCAGGAGGCTCGTATCCAGTTTCAGCTCAACGTCCTTCACGGACAGCTGTACGCCACCGGAGGGCGCAATCGATCTGGCAGTCTGTCATCTGTGGAGTGTTACTGCCCGAAGAAGAATGGGTGGACTTATGTGGAACCATTAAAACGCAGGATCTGGGGTCATGCAGGGACTCCCTGTGGAGAGAAGCTGTATATCTCAGGGGGTTATGGCGTCTCGTTGGATGACAAGAAAACGTTACACTGCTACGACCCAGTTTCAGACCAGTGGGATTTCAGAGCTCCCATGAATGAACCCAGAGTGTTGCATGCTATGATCGGCACCAGGGACCGGGTTTATGCTCTGGGCGGTCGCATGGACCATGTGGACCGTTGTTTTGATGTGCTTGCGGTCGAGTATTACATTCCAGAGAACGACCAGTGGACCACCGTCAGTCCCATGAGAGCAGGGCAGTCTGAGGCAGGCTGCTGTTTACTGGACAGGAAGATCTACATCGTCGGGGGCTACAACTGGCACCTGAACAATGTCACAAGCATCGTGCAGGTGTACAACACAGAGACAGATGAGTGGGAAAGGGATTTGCACTTCCCTGAATCCTTTGCTGGCATCGCTTGTACACCACTTATAATTCCACAAAACACCACACAACTCTAACCATCCGACCTGTGACTGTGAAGGTTTTGTTCCATGTGCTCTTTCTACCGACCATTGAGTCAACACAAGGTGTGAACATTATGTAAGCTACTGTGTGTGTGTGTGTGTGTGTGTGTGTGTGTGTGTGTTCATTCATTTGAGGGAATGACCTGAAAAGCTACTAAGCAGTATTTTCTGTCCTTATCTTGTTTTGGACAAGATGTGTTTAATCAACAGGCAAGCCTTTATTAATAGAGCAAATTCTGATTTGAAATTTCTTTTATGTGAAAGGATCTTAAGGATCTTAATGTTGAGACACTTTTATGACACCGATACAAGCTTTTGAATGACAATTTGTCAGGATTCGACCAACACATTTGAATGCGTTCCAGGGGAAAAGCCCGTAACAAGTTAATGTTCTGAGTGCTTTCCTGTTTGAATTTTATTTATTTTTTATTTATACAAGTGTAAACTTACAGGGACGGTGCGCGTTAATGATGTTTTTTGTGAATGCGCCAGTTTAGCATGGCTAATTTTCAACTGCAGTCCCTGGGCAGGTGTAATGCCATTCTCTTATAACACTTTTTATTTGAAAAATAATCATAATTCAGACTGTAAAAGTGTTTTTAGTTTTACTAATCAAGGGCTTAAGTTACAGGCGGCACAAATTGTCTCTGGAAATCTCATTTTTGAATGAAAGTCTTGAGTTACATATTGTTTGTAAAGGCATTAACAGACTCAACTTTTATAATGTTAGACATTTCGATTGTACAGTTGTGACTGTTTTATTATTGGGTTGCTTCCTTTTATCTTGTAATATTGTTTGTTATAATTGTATTATTAAAACAACCAAGATAAATGAAAATCTTATTGTATGTCTCTTCAAATTTACTAATCAACAAACAACATATCAATGCACAGTAATGATTGCACAAATGAACACGATTAGTGTGTGTGTGTGTGTTTCAACTTGGAATCAGTTATTCCATGTTGGGTGTTTTGTTGTAATATATTTTTATTGCTACTGCCCTTGTGTTTCCTGACACACTATTTGTTCGCACAGTCAACATAACAAACCAGTGTGCACCTCTTAATAAGGCAGCTACATAAATAATTTATGTGTGTGTCCATTCGAATGTCAGTGTGTGCTGCCCTTTATGTTAAACAAGTGCTACATCTTGTGTACCACACATGCTTTTGTCCCTTGACTAACACAACAAGGGAATAAAGGTGATATTTATTAATGCAGATTTAATATCGAAACTTGCTCAAATCCTCAAAAAAAATCTAATTTCCTCAGAAAAAGTATTTAAACGATCCGGCTCATGTTTTTATTTTGACTGCATTGCTGCACTTTTCAAAGCAGTATTCATCAGACATCTAACTCTGCTGCTGCAGCTATTGATGTACTTAATGTGTGTATAAGGAAGCTTAAAGTTCTTGTTTTTCCTTTGAAATGTGACCACATGATGATGAGGCGTGGCCATTTTAAAACTGTCTCCTGTTTGCCTTAATGTGGATTTGCATTGTTTTACCTGTACCAGTAAAAGCACATGATGTTGTTAAAGTGCAATATAAAGTAAGCTGCTGTAGTCAAAGGGGAATGTAGACATGTGTAGCTCTATGTGCATCCTTTATTAAAGATGTATCATGTTTTAAAAATACCCAATTGGGTGCTTTTTATGTTTTTATTTCGATGATCTATTTCCTTAACGAGCAAACTGAAGCACTCACACTCCAACAGACACTTAAAGGGAAAATTAAAACCATTAAGTGATTATCAAAAAAGATTTTTTTTTGACAACTGACTAATCAATTAATCAACTAATTGTTTCAGTTCTACTTTTCATGACAGTATGTTGCAACTTCCGAGCCCTGGTAGGTGCCATCGGGGATTTAGTTTTCATATAATAAACCGAGTTGACACAAGAATTTAAGGTAACATCATAGCTTATAGTCTCCCACTTTGAATTACTGTGGTGTGTTTTTTTTTTTTTTATCTAATTTTTCTCATATTGTGACTAAAGCAAAGACGGTGGATCCTCTAGTTTGCAGAGACTTTACGATTGTGGCGCTTTTCTCTGAACTCTGCCCAGTAAGCATTTGTCTACTTTTAACATACACTACTTTATTCAAACATATCTTTTTGTTCTGCTTCACAAATAAATCATAAAAATAAAATTTGTTTGGTCCATGTTCTTTGCAAATCTGACTTGCATTTACCTTCTTAATATAGAAAAACAGAATTGTTGTTATTACCTTTTGTTAGTTGTTGAAGTTTAAATTATTATCCTTTTTAAATTCTGTGTGTATCTGTTGATTATTTACCCATTTGCCCTTCACCTTTTTTTAATGCAAGCACAGAACCTTTGCCTATAGTATTATAGGGCCTACACTATATCACCAGCCAGATACTTGAATTAATTTGCAGTTGTTTGTTTAGGTAAAATGTGGCTATATTTGACCACTAAAACACAATAAAGGATTTTAATTAAATATCCTTCTTGTCTTTACAACAAAACAAAATCAGCTACATTGATATTGATTTTAGGATTTGGATGGAGGCTCTGCCACTTTCCTTTTTTTAGATAATGACCGCGTAAGAGAAAGACGGGGAACAAGAGGGGCGAGAGCAAGGTATAACATGCCAAGAACTCCCTGGCCAAAACTAAACAGGGGAGTCTGAAGTTTGCGTATAGTACGTGCCTTAACCACCAGGACACTCCAGGCTCTGCAATGGTACTAGTTTAAGTCCCTTAAATAAAACATTCAGTTGCAGTATGCTGTTTTCTACATCCACGGGCGTGTGACCTTTTTCATTCATTCCTCCTGATCAGTGTTAACGTAAATCTGCAACAGCAATAAAAGCTAATGTTGCTGTTTTAGAAACGGTGTAAAATCATTCAAATATACTACAACCTAGATGTCCTAAAATTAAATCATAGGTCATTTTAGTATGTAGAACATGAACTCTCAAAAATGATAGGCGTTAGATGTTTCTATTAAGGTGGAATTTGATTCTCTGCTGGGAATGTCAGAGAGGAGAATGATGCTCAGACTACCGAGCTTCACAGACAATACACCCTTTCATGGCTTTCTGGGTGAACACAGGGGCACCTTCAGCAACAGACTAATACACATCAAGCATCTCGGGCACAACATTTTCTTTCGCAGTCCCCCTGCAAACAGCTGGAGAAAAGACAAGTTGATCGTCAACACACCACTTTGGTACCGCCGACCGTGCGTGATGACGACACCAGAAGGCCCTAGCGTAGTGTGTAACGTAACATTCCATTGAGAAGAAGAGGGAAATATGGCGTCCTCTAACAATCCTCGCAAATTTAGCGAAAAAATCGCTTTGCATAATCAGAAACAGGCGGAGGAGACTGCTGCGTTTGAAGAAGTGATGAAAGACTTGAACATCACCAGGGCTGCGCGGGTAAGACTTACACGCCCCGGCTGTTTACGTTGTGTAGCATCGCTGTTTGGCAGCTAACGAACGCTGCGGAGAAAAATCTGAACGTTGAGATGCTAAGTAACGTTAGCTGAAGTTAATATTAGCGTCTTCAGCTGCATCAGTTCAACACCACCAAATGATGTTTTCACTCTTCGTGCTAAAATTCATGCCAGCGTTATTCAGATAAACACGCTACTCGTGCGCAGCGTTAAGTAGCGTAGCTAGGTTGCTGGATCTGTGAGTAATGTGCACCTTGTGTGTGTGACTGTTTTAGAGCAGTCACTGCTGTCATTTCACTAGCAAACACATCGCCTGACATGTAAATCACAGTATGACAACATCTTTGAAAAGTCAGCTGCTAGAAACTGAATTAGAGCAATGTCTCTGCGATGGCTAAATTAGCATTTGCTAGCCCATCGGATGTTAACCAGCCTTTCCAGCTGTGATTTCCCCCCGTTAATCATCCACTAACGTTATTAGCTAACCGTTACCCATTAACGTTACCCGTTACATTGGCACTGTTGGTTAGCATATTAGCTATCTTATTATTGTTTTTAAGAATAAGCAAACACCAGACGTGTGGAAAATAGATACAGCTCTAAGCAACCCACATGCCTCTGTTTTACTAACTCCAGGTCAGTTGGATTTAGTTAGCGTAAGTTACGTTAACGTCAGGGTAACTATGGCAACTTTCTCGCAACAACGTGGAAAAGGTGCCCTAACCACCAGGGCAGCGACTAATGATTATTTTCATTATGGATTAATTATGGATTATTGTCCAAATCACCAAATCTCCCAATAGTCCATTATTTCTGTCCATTGGTAGAAAATAGCTGATGCTTTTGATAATTAAGATAAGTCATGTGTTGTCATGGAAATATGCTAAACATTTTGGCACTGGTTCCATCTTCTCAAATGAGAAGATTTTCTGTGTTGTGTATAATTGTAAAATGAATATCTTTGTGTTTGCGACTGTTACATGAAGAAAACAAGATATTTTAAGACATCACTGTTGGCTCTGTGGCATTATGATAAGCATTGTTCTCTACAATTGAGTGATAGACAATAAACAATAGTTGCAGCCCTAATTTACTCTGTAAAGTATCAGAAAATAGTGAAAAATACCCATTACAATTTCCTCCAACTAAAGTTGATGTGTTGGAATATCTTCCAATAACAATACATTCAGTTAACAAATATATAAAAGAGTAAAGCAGCAACATTTTAGAAGCTGAAACAACAGCGTGTTTGCAGTTTTTACTTGATGACAAAATTGTTCTGGCGATCAAATAATAAATTAATTACCAAATCGTTCCAGCTCTGTTAACCACAAAAGAAGGAACATCATGTTGCCAGGAAATTTTTGGGCTAATTGTTGGGGCCTATTGCTGGAAATGATGCCCACCTACCACAAGCTGCATCAGTGTAAACCTGAGCTGTACTGTCATTTACTGCAGGGGGAAAGAATGAACTAGTCAGTTTTGTGGTCTCTGCCAGATTTCTTTGTGTTGCCATCACAACATCAGTCCATTGCATTTGTTCAGATCATTTATTAATCAGTTATTTGTAAAAGACGACTTCCATCTAGGCCTTCCATGATAACTACTTTTGTTGGACGATATATTGTCCCAGAAAATAAATATGCTAAATGATATTATTGTCATTTTAAGACATTTTAATTTTATCTCACTGACTTAATGACAAACATAATAATGCAAGTACACCCTTTCAATTAACTTATAATATTGAAACATAAATGAAATCAAACAATAAATAAAATGAATTCTCGGATTCTGTTAACAAAAATTGCACTTTAACAAATATTAAACATTTGGCACAGGGGTATAGTCTCATTCCTTAACAGGCAATATAGTAATGGTAGGGAAAACCCTGCTGTTTATTCTGGCATCATGATGGCTAATATATTGGTGACATTCTTATGTAAAAATAAAAAATGATCGAGGTCATGTCCACATACGATAAGTCAATGTCATGACAGGCGATAATTACATATCGTATATATCGTACGATAAGTCGATAGCGTAATTATTGTGACAGGCCTACTTCCATCTCAGTGTGTTTGTAATAACGCATTCCTTGTGTGAGTGGTTTTGTATAAAGACACGTGATGAAATCACCAGGTGTATTACATGGAAAATAATTACACCAGCTGTCAGTCAGTCTTTCATTGCTATGAAAGATGTTGTCTTCCTCTTGATTGTATATGAAACAACCAATCTGCCTGTCTCATCATGTTTCATCTGTCAATTTATGGATTCATTAATCTTTCATGTCACCACTGTGGACCAGCAGGCATCATTCATTTGTAGCGTCACTTTTTTTTGTGAATCAGATCAATCATTCACTCATGCTTTCATGCAATTTTACTTTGCACAGTTGCAGTTACAGAAGACCCAGTATTTGCAACTAGGGCAGAATCGTGGACAGTACTATGGAGGCTCACTGCCCAATGTCAATCAGATTGGAAATGGCAACATTGACCTGCCTTTTCAGGTGAGCTCTTAGCCTCTCTCGGCTGGTAAATCAATGGTTTGTTCTCGACCAGTGTACCTTTCTTAGCTGATGGCGATAATATTGGACATACAAAGGTTGCAGTTACCTTTGTATTGGTGAAAGATTGGCTCAAAACAGAGAATTCCACAATTTTTAAACGTCTGCAGGCTTAGTCCAGGCCACATGTGACCTGCTGGTCCAACCAGGTTTTAACATGGTTCAGGAGCGAAAGGAAGCTAGAAGTGTAATATACAAGGTATACCAGTTCTACCCTGCAGTGTAATTCGGTTCCTAAATTTTAAAGTATATCATTGCTTGTCATGGCTTTCCATCTTTAAATACATTTGCCAACTCGAGCATCAGTATGGGGGGCCCATGGCTTGACTCATTTTGAAATGAACACATTTGCACCATTAATCCTAAATACATTATCTATCCTAAGACATAGTCTTGTTGTGTAAGTAAACTGTTGTGCTGGCCTCATTCACCGGGTGTGTTCACTCTAGAACTCGGTGCTGGATACCAGTCGGACAACTAGGCACCACGGGCTGGTGGAGCGTGTTTACCGTGATAGGAACCGCATCACGTCTCCTCACCGCCGGCTGTTGTCAGTCGACAAACATGGACGGCAGATATCCTTTCTTGTTTCTACTGCATTCATTATTACACTTTGAGGCTTCAGAGGCTGTTTGAACATTGTTCTGCAGACTTAGACAACCTTAGTCTGTTGGTGTAGTTAAATTAGCATGTGTAGAGAACATAACAGTCTAAGTAGGTTTGAACAGTGTCAACACAGTTTTCATCTGATTTACTGCACTTTTTCTAGTATTGCTATTGCTGTGAACCCAAAATGATCACAGACAGAAATACAATGAAAATTAATTTTAGTTGTATATGTTATAGTTGTAATATCAAACTTGAATTTGATCTAAATATATGGGAGGTTCCTCCAGCTCTGGCTCTTCTTTTAAGTTAGCCATACGATGATACTAGATACAATTGTTTTATGATTATTATTATTATTATCATTATTATTATCTTACTTATCTATATATATTTTAATTGCGCATTTCTTCTGTTTCTGTATATGTTTTTTATTTCACACATGCTTTGGCAATGTTAACGTCTGTTTCTCATGACAATAAATCCAATTGAAATTAATTGATATAAGGGCTGTGCTAACATGACTAGCATGCTTTAGCTAACAGTCAATAACCAACAAAATGCCAAAGCTTTCCATGAATAACTTACAATTTTATTACTATTACTGTCAAAACATAGTCTGTCATTAGAACGTATCACATTAAATACACCCTTAAACCGACCTTAAACAAGTAATGCCCCAAATGGATTTTAAAGAATAAAACAATTAACATTTGAGACCTCAAAGTGAAGCAGTGTAGATTTGCTTCATTTACAATGGTTTGATGATTGTATGACTATATGTAGGCCGAACACATAACAAAGAGCCCTAGATTTGGTGACAGACAGAGGAGAAAGCTCTGCGATGTTCACCAGATTTTGAACACAGGGTTAGATTAATTGTTTGTTTCATTACATTTGTTGAGAGCCTGATTGAGTGACACAATGCAGTGCAGTGTTACACTCGTGTTGACAAGCTTATTCTTAGAAATATATTTCACATTAGATAACAGGACACTGACCGAAGCCTTTTTCATAGTAATTGGATCCCACTTGTGTAACACTTGTGTGTGTGTGCGCGTGGTCATTTATTATGTATCAGGTCTATTAAAGGCATGAAACTATGGATTAATTTAGATCCATTTTTCATCCCCTCTACTTTAGTATCCTTAACTAAATTCACATTGACAGCTGTCCTTACAGCTCGGTTTACCTCTCCCCACCACCAGACACTAGCTGGAGAAGGTAAGCCACCTCCCCTTGTCCATTTGCCAAAATGATAACTAGGACATGCAGCCGGACACAGGTCAATTGCAAAAATTATATTACATGACTCTATGCAACTGTGTTGGTACAAAATTCCCAAACTCAGCCAACACAAAGAAGGCCACATATTGGGCTTTATGATGGCAAGTAAAAGTCTGTAACAGAATCTGATTATTGATGGAAATGATGCTGTAGAATTTTCTCTCTGCGAGTATTGGGGATTTTGCAATGACTTTGCTGACATCTCATCTTTCTAACACATTCAGGACAAATTCAGACTCTGCCTTACACCAGAGCGCCATGAATCCAAAGCCCCAGGAGGTGTTTGCAGGGGGATCACAGGAGCTGCAGCCTAAACGAGGTAATGGAAGATCCAGTTACAAAGACAGAGCCACGTCTATTTATTAATATGCAATGTACTAATGCAGGTGGCAAACCTTTAAATGACATAAAAGGGTGGATGTCACATAGAAGTAGATCTAGACTCTTAATGAAATATTTAAGGAGTAAATGGATACTGATCTCTGACAAAGAACTGCTTAAGCATGCTGGTACAGTACTCAGCTAACTGTAGAGAAGTAACATCTCTGAATGGTGCTGACTCAGGATGATCTAGAGATGAGGATCAATAATTCACTGATTATCCGTGGATTATGTCTTTTTATGCGTGAGGCTCTGATATAATGAAGCCAAGATCGGCTGGCATCCACTCAGTCTGTCTGCTGGTCACCTTGCTATTTTTAGACACTCAGAAATCTAGTGCACAGCACTATATCCTGCTTGACTGGCTCTGATATTGATGACTCATTTCTTGCACTGATTTGAATTGTTATGTATTTTGTCATAGCAAGCAACTGTGTCTTGCTGTGTCACTAATTAGTACTGCTGCTAACAGTGCCTGGGACGGAGAATTCAGAGTCAAATGCGGACAAGGATGCCCAGAAACAGTTGTGGGATGACAAGAAGGTACCGATGGGAAAGGGAAGGGCTATGCTTGTGCTCTTGTTATGATACATTTAAATCACTTCAGGTTTGCGGCTCATGATTATGTTTTCTCGTTAGGATGATTCATCAAAACCCAACACATGTGATGTCCCGGGAATCAAGTGAGCGGCTTAAGTATATTTTTTTTATTATTCTTTACAGTGAAACACCACTGGAGAATAGCAGGCTGTCGGTCACACAGCCATAAATATGTGAAATGATATAGGACAACCCGTACACTGGAAAAGTGCTCGAAAGGCATTTAACCATGTTTCCTCTAGTCCTACAGGAAATGGGTCATTATGGTTGTGATAACACAATTGATAAACATCCCAGTAAAAACGGTGCTGATCAGGCTGAGACTGTTGATCAGGCTCCAGACACCTTCATGATGTCTTGAGGACACACAAATGTATATACATAATGACAAACACTGCTTTGGGAGGGAACTAAACTGATTAGTGAATAACTAAGAAGGGTGGGAGTTTTCTTATTCTTTTTTTTTTAAATGAAGCCACATAAAGAGTTGGCTACTTTAAGCAGATGCATGGAGCCCTGTAATATCATGCTGATTGACCATTAATGTAGTTCACCTGTGATTGGAAGGCGAACCTTTACCATTTGTGTTGCATTTATGCTTTTTAGATGTAAAATTACAATTAGAATGCAATGCTTATAAGAGTCTTCTGATATTGTTTATTTTGAGGACCATTAAAAATGAGGCTTAATTTAAATAAATGTAATCAGTTGCTAATACCAAAATTCAGAGTACAGGATTAGAAATGTCACTCCCAAATTAATTACAGCACAGTTTAATACAAAGACTGATACTAAACAACATCTTTTGAATGTTTTCGGATGCGGTTAAAGTTTGTTGACATTAGGAACATTTGTAAGCATAGGACTACAATTTTAATTGTCTAAGAAACACAATGCTTTTTTTTATTCAAAAAAAGGTTGTCGTACAGAAATAGCCAGATAAAGATATTGAATAATGCCACAAACTTTCAGTGTCTTTACTTCAGAAAATATTGGTATCTGTTTTGATGGGGTGAAACTTAGTGCTCTCACTATGTCAGAGAAAAACTAAAACGTTGGATGATATGAGAGTAGTTTTTCTCACGTCTCATAGAACTTGTCTTTTTAGTATATTCCCATCACCAGACCAGGAGTTGAACCCCTCTGTGCTGCCAGCTGCACACAACACCGGTGGTTCCCTGCCTGATCTGACCAACATCCAGTTCCCTCCTCCACTGTCCACCCCGCTGGACCCCGAGGACACTGTGGCCTTCCCCTCCCTCAGCTCATCCAACAGCACGGGCAGCCTGACCACCAACCTCACCCACCTGGGCATCAGCGCTGCCAGCCACGGTAATAACTTCTATATGAAAACAGTGAAACTTTAGTACACCTAAATGTACATCAGGTGAGGGCACTGGAGACTATGTAAGTTTAACAGTACAAAGGAACAAACTCTTGTTGTTGCTGTTTTTGTGGTTTTAATTTACAGCACAGAGAAACCTGTCATGTTTACTGTATTTTATTTTTTCCTTGCCAGGGATCCCCACCTCCTCTCAGCCCACCATGACTGTAACGGGACAACGCCGGCAACCACCTGTGGTGCCGCTCACCCTCACCTTTGACCTCCATCTTCAACAGTCCCCCCAGCAGCTTTCACCCACCCTCTCCTCGCCCGTTAACATCACACAGGTATGGCTCTGCTGGGCTCGGCTAATTTAAAGTTGTGGCCTTATGCTTTGCAGTGTTTTTGTTTGCTGAACTCCACTGTAACACGAGTAGAGTGACTGTTATTCCCATACAGCCGGCTAAAGGGAGTAGTCTCCACACTATTGGCTATGGTCAATAAAATGTGTTTTTGGTGGTAAAGAGAAGAGCTTAAATCACAGTCAAATAACCCTCCAGTAAATTCAGAATATATCCCATTTTATGGGACTCGCCTAAACAGTGTCCATGTGCGTCTTTCCTCAGGCCGTGCCAACAGAATCGTTGACCCTGGAGCAGCAGCTCTCCCAGTACCCCCTGTTCAACCAGCTGACGGCCCAGGCCCAGGCTCAGCTGCTTAGTGACCTCCAGAAACAGCAACAGGCCCTGTCGCAGGGCATCCAGCTCATCACCTTACCAACTCTGGCCTCCCCTGGTACTGCCAGCAGCCCCTCCCCAGACAGCCAGACCACCGCCAGCATCAGTGTCAGCTCGGTAAGAAACCAGGAAGTCTAGACAGCAAGTGGAAGCAGAGATAACAGTTAATTTGATTAAATGACTGGGTCCATTTGGCTTAATCTTAAACTTCTATTCATTTTTACTGAAAGTTCTTCAGGTACCCAGAATACATCCCAGTAATCTTCACATCCTGTTTGTGCTATTATCTTTAGGCTTTTTACTCCAGTTACCTTCAAACAAGAGCATTTTATTATTTGTGTTATGTGCATGTTTTTGCTAAGGAAGATGCTTGCAGATCCTTTAAAGTTGACAGATTCTATTCACAATATTCTGTGGGTTAAGGCATTTTTGGATGTAGTTGGTTGAATTTGTGTGTACTATTAAAGCAAGAAATTGGCTGATATATAAGCTTATGAGATGCAGAAATACGTACATCTTTGACCAGTCTCCATAACGCAACAACCACTTTAACTTTACCCTTTAACTAGAGTAGCACCAGCAGACGTTACTATTCTACAATCACATTTTCTAGAAGTGTAGACAAGCTGGCCAGCCACAGAGTTGTCCCACAGTTTTTCTGGTGGTAATTGGTAATATTTCCCACCTATACACACTAAACATAATGAGCAGATCCAAGGCTGATGCCGTCTCACATCCCGACCTTTGAGATTTGTGTGTGACAGGCATGAGGCGTAGTGCTAGCTAACCCTCTTCCCTCCAACAGTACCGCAATCAGACTGGCTCACCAGCCACTCAGTCTCCAACCTCCCCAGTCTCCAATCAAGGCTTCTCCCCCGGCGGCTCGCCTCAAGTAAGGGCCCACCCACCAAGCTAGCTGCTGTTTGGGGAAGGGCTTTGCGCCTGGGGGAAAGCTAATTGTAGATGAGTTAGGCTGCTTTTCATTCTCTGTGTCAGCAGTCAACCACTCATGGTGTCAACAGCTGCAAAACTCATTTCTTCATCACCACTGTCACTGTGCTTGACAACAAGGCGATAGGTTGTTGATGGACGCCCTGATCAGTTGTTAATCTTAAAATGTTAATCTTTCAGCGAGGAAAATTCAAGTCTTTTTAGGATGCACCACACTTGATTAAGATATCGTCTAAGATTGTTTGCCTTCCGTTTTAGACAAATAGACTAATATTAATGTTATTTAGCATGATTGAACAATACAATTATATTTATAAATTAGGGCTGCACAAATCGAAATAATATCAAAATCGCTATATGGTCAAGTGCAATATCCAAATCACAGAAACTGCAATTCTTTTGAAAGGTAAAATGTGTGACAAAACAGCATTATCATGAAGTACTGTGGTGCTGCAGAGATGCCGCGGCCTACAAATCTTACATCTCCAGATGTAAGAAAACACGTTTGTTTGGTACGGACCCCAACAAATGTCACATCATCATGATTTTAATAGTTCCCACTAACCGTGAATCATATTGTCAAAATAATTGAATAGGATTTTTTTTTTTACAGGACTTGGCACTATAAATTATGAAGCTGTTTGTTGTTTAAATTTTCACCTTTGCTGCAACACATTTTTTGACAAATAGGTAAAATGCTCTAACTCATAAAACAGTCACACTTCAGAATAATTCTCCCGTGTATTTTGGGTTACTGTGAGACATTTTATTATCATCAGTCAGACTTGATGGTTACATAACCGTTTGTCTTTTGTCAAAGAGTCAAGAGCTCCTCAGCTGGAACTGCGTCAGTTTACATCTGCTATTCACATACACACAAACAAAACATATCAGTGTCTCTGCTGGGGAAAAGTCTTCAGAGCTTTACCCCATCTTCATTAAAACATTTGGCAGGAAGGCAAAGTCAGCTGCGTGTGTTTTAATACTACACTTTATGTGTTTTACAAGGTGCAAGGCCACTTCGTGGCAAAAGGCCACATCTAGAAAAGCAATTACTGTCAAAAGCTGAAGGTCCTCTTTGGCAATGTTGAAACAAAAAAAAAGAGGGTTAGAGATTT
>CM022489.1:11148868-11190921 GCA_011952105.1 Coreoperca whiteheadi | reverse complement strand
CAAAACAAAAAAAAAAAGCCAGTCAAAGTGTTGGTGCTTTTATCATTGCAAGTAAATTTTCAAAGGAAATTCCAGTATTTGTCGTCCTGGGCAGTGTTCTCATACTTTGTCACTTGTGACTACCTGTAAAATGACGCTTTACTCCACACCCCCGTTGTAGAGCTTTAGAAAATACTGGCTCCTACAACTTTCCAAAAAATCCTCATTATTAGAGAAATCATGTCAAACACTTATTGATTCCGATTGAAAGGTTTAGGGTAAACACAGAAAGTAGCTTCACAGAAATTCCTGTTGCTGTTGCAGTGAACTGCATAGCAGAGTGGATCCAATACAGCAGCTTGTTAGGTCAGCGTGCAAGTTGACCTACCTACTGTGGATACGCTACACCTATGGAGTTCAGTACAACAGAGAGGATTTCTGTTAAAGTGAAGCTCATGCTCCAATCGACTTGCTGGAGTTTCTCAAATCTGCACAGCAGGGGCGGTGAGTGACCAATAGTCGTAATGGACAGAAATATCGGAATGACACTCCGGTTGACAAATACCAGAATTTCCCTTTTTAACAAGTTGATTTGTCTTTGTGTCATAGTGAACAGGGCTGCCGCGGTCAACACATCACTGCACTGTTGTGAGTCCTTTCCACAGAGATGGGACAAACAACCACATCCATTCCATTTTATTTTTCTCATGTAAATTGAAATTTGAAGAATAAACACATCATAACATCACCTTTTACATTTTTTCTATTGTTTCATTAGCCTCCTCTTTTTGTCTCTGAACCGCAACAGCCCTAGTCATGAAAACCATTTGCTTTGGTCACTGTGCAGTCTGTGAGTTGTGTGACTTTGTGTTTTGCTTGTGTTATCTGTTATTCCATCGCTGAAATGTCTGCTTATGTGCCCGGATAACTTGCCTTCTGGCTAATTTTTGTTTTTGCATTTGCAAGTGTAGCTTCTTTCTTGACATTTGTTCCTAATTTTGTGGCTTACTTACTCCTCCAGCACATTCCTGTGGTGGGCAGTATATTTGGCGACTCCTTCTACGATCAGCAGTTGGCGCTGAGGCAGACCAATGCCCTTTCTCACCAGGTGACACAGATGGCACAAACAATAACCAGCAATGACACATGTTTTCTTCAGTTAGTCTCTGACTCTCTGCTGGGTTACAATTCTGTTCTTTTTAGCTGGAGCAGTTCAACATGATCGAGAACCCCATCAGCTCCACCAGCCTTTACAACCAGTGCTCCACGCTCAACTACACACAGGCAGCTATGATGGGCCTCACCGGGAGCAGCCTACAGGACTCCCAGCAACTCGGCTACAGTAGCCACAGCAACATCCCCAACATCATCCTAACAGGTAGCGTTTAGTGTTTCTCAGTAGTTTTCAGTTATGTGGTTGAAGCAGGTCCAGGTAGTTGCACTATAAATACATAATGTGTAGGAATGTATTTATAGTACGACTGTCGATCGATTAAAATATTTAATCGCATGAATGTCATGCGTTAACTCGCGATTAATCGCAACTTAGTCACACATTTACCTTAAATTAATATTTTTCAAGTTTTTAATACTCTAAACAACATGGGTATGGACAAATATGCATGCTTTATGCAAATGTATGTTTATTATTAGTGAAACCATCAGAGCATGAAGACTAGCCGTTTGCTACATGTCCAACAGAGAAACAAAGCACGAGAAGTCAGACGATCACACAGGTTGTAAACAAATCTCCAGCTTATTCAAATATTATTTTCTTCGAGAAAACGAAGGCAAATGTTAAAATGCAGTTCAGAGTTTATATTGTAAACCACCGACTTCTGATCCAGCTTTGACCTACTGTACTTGCTGAGGTTGTGCACACTCATGCCTTTCCTGTACAGTTGGGGCTCATTAGTGACATCAGGGTTTTACCTCTAAATAAAGTGTTTGGATAATCTGACCAAACAGTTTACCCGTATGATTGTCAGTCCACCTGTACTGCCCCATTGGACCTATTTTTAGTAATGTTTCTGAGATCTCAACAAGTACTTTGCATTGTTATCATATCTGATGGACACGATAGCAGGATGTTACAAAAACAAAACCCATGTTGTAATAAACCGAAGTTTTCCTTAAATGTTTGATGCTGCAACAGCACAATTGTGCAGACTTGTAACAATGTCTTTGCAACCATTTCACAAGGTGGCATTTAATAATTCTTTAAACTGAAAAGGAGGATTTATTCTGGTTTACTATGTAATTGTGTGGAATAATAAAACGGCTTGATTTAAAATATATATGGATATAATTTCAAACATTACACCATCATACCATGCAAAGAACTATTTGCCTTTTACTGTTGCTAGTTATTAAATACAAACCACCTCTTAAAACTTAGTTTGAACCTGTGTAAAAATGTTCACATGATACTTGCTGAACCTTCCCCGTCTTTCTCAGATGTCAATACCCAGTTCTTTCTCTGATGTCACGTATCTCAGTCACAGGGGAGTCTCCGCCGAGCCTCTCCAAAGAGCTGACCAACTCTCTAGCAGGTGTAGGAGACGTCAGCTTCGACGCAGACTCTCAGTTTCCTCTGGACGAGCTGAAGATCGACCCACTCACCCTGGACGGACTGCACATGCTCAACGACCCCGACATGGTCCTTGCCGACCCGGCCACCGAGGACACGTTCAGGATGGACAGGCTGTAGCCTGAGAAGCTGACAGTGGCCAAGAACAAGAAGGAAAAAAAACCACAGTATCTTGTGAATGGAGAGAAACAAAGGGCAGGATGAACCCTCTCCCTCGTTGCATGGCCGTCTAGCTGTCCGACCTCCCCCTCGACTCCGTGAAGCCCTTTGAAACGATGCGCCACCAAAAGACAACAGGGAAAAAGACATCCAGTGGCTTGCCAGGGAATGGCCTCGCTGTCGTTTTGAATGAGAGTGGTCGCTCAGCGCTTTCGCTAGCCTGCTGTGTTTACAGTGTACCATTACATGCCACATATATTCCAAAAACGCACATTTGACTTTTTTTCTTTTAATATCAACTTCAATATTTTTTTTTGTTTATTTGCTCGTAGCAGGCAGCTGCTAGGACATTGGGCAAAACCTATCCGTTATAGCGGCTGTGTTTTTAAAACAACAAAAGAAGAATATACCACGGCCGGTTTGCTTGTACCCTGCAATCAAATGAATCGGTTTTCCCATCATGCCGTTGCGGCTTTCTATTTCACACTCAAAGCTTTATTTTTGACAACCAAATGTTATTTTCATCATGTACTGTATGTTTTGATGTTTTATGTATTTATATGTTCTATTTATTTGGTTAAAGATTTTATATTTCATTTCATAATTTAAATTTGATGCCAAAATGCTCTCTGTAGACATAGTGTAAAATTGCACTGATGTAAGTTGTATTTATTTATTAATTACTAACATATTTATATATGTGTTTGTTAAGCTACTTGGTTAATGAAGGAGTGCAAAACCTCCCCACAGTTGCTCTTTGGTGTTCGATGTGCCATTCTCTGACGTAGGACGTGGTAGACGTTGCCATGCTGCAGCCCAACGGTCCAATCAAAATAGTTTTTAGCACAGCTCCAGAAAATGCTGCGTGCTCCAGAAATGGGTTGGTTTTACGCCACTTGAATTAACTTTTTCTGAGAAAATCATCAGGTATTTCTATTAAACTAGAAAGCAAGAAAAACAAGTCCAAATTGATTTTCTGCCAGTGAAAAGCCAATAATATATCCAGACTGAGCTTCTTTTCAGTGACGGAAGCGGTCTGTTTTTAAACAGTAAAATCTTAAATCTTTTTAAGTCGTCACTGTGAAATCACCTGATTTTGCCTTACATGAGTATTCTACTGTTATACTTAAGTGTCTAATGTGACAGCGTATTTTCGTAACTTATTGTAACATTTTCTTGTATTTGAGAGGAACTTAACTTTTGGTCAGTGGTATTTGTGGTTATGTTGTGTAAGGTTTGACAAATCAATGTACTGTATTTTGTATCGGTACAGTTTATAGCCAAATTGTTGATGTTTTTTAAAGTGGGGCCAAAAAACAAAACAAAAAAAATATCAAAGGATGGGTTTGAAGTATTTGAGAAGGAGTGCAATTATGGGGAGGCTTTTTGCTCCTGACAGGGAAGCTCTAACAAAAAAGCTAATGACCTTTGCTGCAGAGGTACCCAATAGCAAAAGTATCTTACGAAGCATAAGGATTTTAATGGCCAATTGTAGGATTTTTTAACAGTATCGAAGCCTCCAAATGGTTGTTTTCATAAGATGCGAACTTACGATTTCAGAGTTTACGAATATAAGGCGTAAACATCTGTTTTACTCCGTTTAGTAAACTGGATGAAGTTCATAAAGGTTCTGTTTAAGAAAGAGTATGAGTGTATATATTTAGCATTATGTATATGCAAACGGCCCTGTTCCATTCAGTGTTACAAACAACAAAAATGGTGACAAAAATCAGGGATGCAGTAGAGTCCAAAATTGTTTACGGGACCTTTTTCAACCGGAAAATGTTTACAAAAGTTTCATCTGAAAATGTATATATTGTTATCATCCATGACACGATCTCTTTTGCCAAAATGTGTAGAACAAATTGTGTCAAATTGCATTGGCTTTTTGTCAGAGTTTCCCTGAGAGGTGTGTGTAGGTTTATTGGTATATTGTAATGTTCATGTACAGATGTGGTAATCATTTACTCACCTAAAGCGCTGTTGGGAAGCTTTTCCACCCCACCCACCCCCTCCCGAAAAGGAATCACGTTTACTGCACACCTCTAAAGTTGTACAATTACTTTCAGTTCAAGTGTTTGTCTGCTCTAATCCGCCATCCAAGGTTTTGTTTTGCCTTCAACAGGTCTGTGATTCCTATGCAAATGAGACCAAAAATGAACCTTAAAGGAAAAATCCACCTCTGCTGTTTTATTGTTTAACACATGAAAGAAGTTAAGCTGAATTTATTCTTCTGAAATGGTGTTGTAATGGAGGCTGAGGCTTTGTACCGCCAAGGCTGGTGGTGAGACGTGCAGGAACTGTTAATGTTCAGCTTAGGCTGTTTCCTCCTACATGTTACTGATGCTGGTGGAGATCGATGATCGCGAACACAGCTTTGAGTAATTTGAATAAAGGGCTCAATATTCTCCTTTTCAATAACACTAGACAAATATATAGTGATCTAGTAAGGCCATTTACAGTAAACATCACAGCCATTATTATTGCTCTGTATATTTCGGAGCCCCAAAAGATTAGATCTTTCTTCCTTTCAGGACTCCGTGGGCTCCTTACTGTTGTACAAAATGACTGAAAAAATGTCATTTTTTCAGCTCAAAAATGAATGCCTGGCTCAGTTATTGCCTCCTTTTCAATCGATGGGCAAATTTGTAATTTAAGATTAAGTTTAAAATATAGGAAAAACTTCAACTCGACTAGTTGGGTGTGTGAGTGCAGGACATCCATCCAGTGGTGCTATGACAATCAATGAGTGAAATCGTGAGCTGAACTATAAATTTATTTCCACGTCAGAGGAACATGCCAACGGAGAAGCATACATTCAGCTTCACTTTGAAATGAAGTAACATTTTCTTTTTCTTTTTTTGATGAACCTCTCGCCCTGCCATGTCTTCTACTTCTTCTGTCAGTTTCCAGAATTCCTCTCCACTTTAACACATCTCTTCCTGTGTGACTGCTGTCTAGAAAGAAACCCTTTCTGTCTCATCCTGAAGGATATGACGCCAAACCTGGCTTACTGTTGATGTTTTAGATCAGTGAAACATTTTACTGTAGTTGCTTGACTCGGCCGGACGATTGTCTTGTGCCAGTTACACAGAGGAGGAAGAAAAATAAACCACTAAAAAGGTCCTGAAATGCTCGACACTTTACCAGTTTTTTATATATCTTAAGTTGGATTTTTCCTTTAAGTCACTGAAACAGATATATGTTTAATCCTTAAAAAAACCCCGAAGCGTTTTGTTTGAGCCAAACGTCACCGTTGCATTGCCAGTGACTTTTGAGCTTTCCTGTCACTTCCTTCCTGTCATCCTGCTGAATACTAGTCCTTCACACTGACCTTGTACATAGAGCAGAAACAAAAGGCATGTCTAATCTGACAGTCAGAACCTCTAAGTGAAGGCCTTCTATATCCCCGCAGGTTTGATTCGTGTAACATAAAGCTATCAAAAAGTCTAGAGCATGTATGGGTTTCCCCTGTGCAAGTTCACTCTGTTTCCTTTTAAGTGACTCTGTTACCGCCATCTCTGTGTAATGCTACTTCACGAATGCGAAGAGAATGTATTTTCTGTGGCAGAGTCCCAGTTTTAGTCAAATGACTTGATGTTTTAGAGGTTTTTGGTCCCGTCTCAGTCGGACCAGACCATTCTCTCTCTGCTCTTCAGTCGTCCCCTTTTTCTTCTCTGAGGTATCCGACTGTTGCTTGTTTCCGTACTATCCCCCCCCCCCACTGTAGCATCTCACCGCGTCTGTCAGCACAACGTTGTGGCTTTCTTGAGAAAATGGAAGCGGGCTCTGTCTTGGGACAGATTGTCATGGGACCTGAATCTTCTGAAGCTTCTGCATTACGCAGCCAACTGCACGACGTGAAAGAAACATTGAGCTGATTCTTATCCCATGTTATGTACAGGAGAAGTGTTTTAAGGCAATCAGATATGGTTGTTTTATGTTGTTGCTGCCTATCATGTCAGGTTTTGGACTGGTGTAATTCTGTTTGGGTTTTTTTCTGTTTTGTGCAATGTTTAGTCCACTAGTTGCTTCGCACTTTATTTGTGACTTGCTGGCTTTTGAGCAGGGACTGTTCTGCTCGATGTGAATGCTGACTTCACTCCAGATGTATACTCCGGAGATATTTTCATGTCAAAGAAAAGATGGATTCTCTATTTTCCTTTTGTAAACTATATTTTGGCTTTTCTTCTTTTTTTATCAGTGACGATTTTAGGGGATGCAAAACTAGAAAGGGCTTACTCCAGTGCAGCTTGTGCTCCAGTGTTGGAAAGGAACG
Source organism: Coreoperca whiteheadi (assembly GCA_011952105.1). NCBI lineage: Eukaryota > Metazoa > Chordata > Actinopteri > Centrarchiformes > Sinipercidae > Coreoperca > Coreoperca whiteheadi. The sequence goes on along the minus strand of CM022489.1, from coordinate 11,183,914 downwards.
GCAGTCCGAATGTATTTCTGTGGCGGCCATTTCCCCCCCGCATGAATATCGCGTCCAGTTTGAGCGAGTCACGGTTCCCGCATTGACACTAGATTGGCTTTAGTAGTTGCAACCTCAATAATACAGAGTACTATACGGTGCTGCGATACAGTCTCATGAAATCTCATGTCTGGAACTCTAATATGCAGGGTACATGTTTTGGACATGAAGAATGTGATTCCATCAAAATGAAAACATGTCAAACATCCTCTTCTCCAGTACGCCACGTTTTCTCTGCCAAACGGTTCTTGCTGCTGAAAACAGCTGCCTGCTGGCGAAATACAAAACATTTGTTAGCTTTTGCATGTTGTACTGGAGAGGAGTTGTTAGACATGTTGTATGACGACATATGTGACAAAGGTATTAGATGCTTATTCTTTTTTTTTCCTGTTTTTTTTCTTTTCTTCAACTGTCACAGGTTTTGCTAACAAGGTTAGCTAACAGGAACACTAACACCGGTAAAAAGTTTGAGTTCAAGTTAGGCAGCTAATACACCGTTGATTAAAGTAAGGAAATTAAAAAAGGCAGTTATTAGGGTAAAAAAGGTGAACTTTGTTTCGCAGAGTTGAGGTTGTATGTCTTTTCCCTGAATCCTGTCTTGGTGGGGAAACATTTACTTCTCACGTGTAGAGCATGAATTTGCATTTGGAGACCTTTGCGGAGTCTGCGGCTAAACGCTGAAATATGGAATGCAAACCTGGAAGTCCATTTTCCAAACAGTTAAGATGAACAAATCACCTCAAAGTACGTTTTCTACGTGTCGTAAACTATTTAGTTTGGGCTCATCTGCTTGTTGTAGTCTGAGACACCACTTATGTGCATTACCTGTTAGCACAGCCTGTGTTTATGTTGTGTTAAAAAGCAGTGAAGCTAAATCTTGTCCCAAACTGAATTAGCAGACGAGTGAAGCTCAAACAGGGGTCCTGTGTTTAAAGACGTCTCTTAAGTCCCAGGATGAAAGGAAAGAGTTGCTGTTTGGTCTTTACTGCTGGTTCCCAGAGTGTTTTAGGTCTGAATAAAATCTCCCTTTAATAACCCGGGGTTTTCTAAATGACTCTACAGCTCTCTGGAAAAACAGTTTAACTTCCACTTAAAGCTTATAGTGAGAATAGCATTATATCACTGTTGTCCTGTAAGTCGTAGTAAATGATCTGTAGCTATTTATTTGTTGCCATGTGATTCTCCTTATGTGACCATTTGTTTATAAGATGAAAGAAAAAATGTCAATTAAATTGAATGTGGAAGACATTTTTCTCTGCACATAGTCTTGATTTGCAGAATATGCCGATTTAAAAAAAAAAAAACTGTCCGATGTCATTTTACAACATCACAGCGTGTTGCTGTGGACATGCATGGTGTTTCGATCCTGTTGTATAATGTCTTTGCTATCGTTTCTATTTTGTAATCTGTATTTCAAATGCAAAATTGAAAAGATTATTTTGGATATGTGCATGCTTGTGAAATGTTCCGAATGTTGATTTCCACTAAAAGCTGTTGAGTTTGAAAAAACGTCACGTCTGGTACTTAAGAACAAATGTTTGACCTTTTTGCAGGGTAGCTATTATATGATTGGGCTTCACCATCAATACATTTCCTTTACAGAGCACTTTTCTGGACATTTAAAGACGCAAAAATATATTATTCCCAGTCTTTTTTAAATTATTTTGGATAAGCTTAGAACATTTCTCTGGACTTGATGCGTCTGACATGTTTGCAATTTAAAATCACCTCTCAAATTAAATATTTCATCATTGCTGATCAGCTTATATTCTGTTATTATTGATGAAAGACTAGAATAAGTATTTTTTGAACATGCAGCCGTAGTATATGCTCACATTACACTTTGCAGTTTAAATTCATCCAGATACTGCACATCATTTACCAAAATCAACATTTATTCATAAGTAAATCTTTGCAGTAGTTCATCTTTCAAAAGTATAAATGATTATTTATTCCATAACAGTTTGGTGACAACTTAAACAATTCGTGTTATATTATTATTATAGGTTTTTACTGCTGTGTTCTGTCAGGAGTTTAAAACGATCAGTTTTTATGATAAAACTGAGGAGATTTCAAACACCTTGGGTTGACTTTTTATAAATGTTTGCAAAGTGCTAATTTTATTTCTGATCCCAGTTCTGTTTTGGAAAGTCTTCCCAGAATTCCCTGGTGCGCGTTTGTTGTCATCAGACTGCCAGCTGGACCTGCTGGGCTCTGTAGGTGTCAAAGTCCTCAGGAAGAGTGTCTGGAGAGAGAAACAACAGAAAGTAAAATCACTGTTTAGTTAACAGTTTGAGCAGCCAACGGAAAAATACTCAACAAGGAGCAGGAAAATGACTTTTGGCATTTATGACTGCATTCATATCTCTATTTTGCATTTCTATTTGGCTATTTCCAACAAGTACAGAATGCTTTAACATACCCAAATTGATCAGAATGCACTTTCAGAGTAATATTTACAGACATGCTGGCTATGCCTTTTTCAGTGTCTATTTACAGTTTGTTTTTTTTCCATGTTTGGCCATTTACAGCAATGTAGTTTTGGAATAACAGTGTATTGTCCCTTAACCATTGTTCTTATGTTGAAGACAAATATTAATGCTTAGTTAAAATCTCCTTGTTTTATTTAATACTTAGACTAATAATAGGATCAATGAAATATGCAAAACCAAAGGTATGTAGCTGTAAAGCAGAATGTAAGTGAGGGCACTTTCTGGCCTCAGTATCTGACACTTGACTCACCGTTGCAGCGATAACGCAGGTTGGCCCAGATGATGTTCTCCTGGGAGAAGCAGAAGACTCCAAGCCGACCTCCTCTCATTGTGGCATCTATGATGACACCTGTGTCCGCCACCATCTGAGGACCCTCGTAGAAACGAACTCTGCACACCAACAGAGCGCAGGCAACAACATCAAATGGATTCATGATTTGTAGGTTTGTAAACAAGACAATTTAGAAGCAGCTGGAAGGTGTAGCAGTTTCTCCCACCTTCCTGTCTTTGTGCTAAGCTAGGCTAAACATGTCATGGACCAATCTGAATGTACAGATGAAATAGATAGATATATAAATGAGAGATCTATCTATGTCTATATCTCTTGTCTAACTTCTTCCAAACAAGTTTTTTTCCCTAAAGAGTCGGGGTTTTCCTTTAACTCAGTCAGTACCTGATGTATCCGTCAGCGGGTCGGTGTTGGAGGAACCAGCGGTACGAAGTCTTGTCCTTCCAGCCTACGTTGCGAGCATCTTTCCACAGGAGTTTGACCTGGTCGCTCGTGTCGCCGGTGTGCCACAGGGCGTTCCTCAGGTTTTCTCCTGGACCCGTGTTGGACTTGACAGCCTTTAAAAAAACCCACAAATGAGAAGACGCCTGACTCTCTGGACTAATGTTTGTCCTTTGATTGCAGTAGATCAATTAGCATGCCATGGCAGCTCTTGTGTGTTTGTGAGAAACTCCTGTAATGCTTTAGGAAGAACTGAATATTGTCAACTTTAAACACACTTGCACCGAGGTGGTTTAGACACAGCTGGCCACTGAGGTTTGTTTAATCCAAACAAACCCAAACTTTTTCTCTGAGAAGTATTAGTATTTTAGTACCACTTTCTGATAAGGCACCATTTATAAGCTGTAATTAATGGCTTTATAGGTCAGTTGTAAGGGGCTCTGGGCTTTCAACCACCTCCCTTCTGCAAAAGGACATTTGGACCAAAGTCCATTTCTAAACACCTTAATAACCTTTACAGCTGCAGACTTAATGGAAATCTTTTTTTAATGGTTTAATAACATGTATAATGGCAGGTGACTGACTAACTTTTGCAGCACTTTTCCCAAAGGCAAGTGGTTGAACAGTTCATTAGAGGGGTCTCCCTCATGAATTAGAAAAAAGACAAGCACAGTCATACTGGAGGAAGATTTACCACAACCTGGCAACTCAAAAGTTGTTCTTATTAACGGCTTACATCTATAAAGTATTAATAAATGATTTGACTCATTAATTAATTACAGCTTATAAACCCTTTATAAATGCGTCCTCATCAGAAAGTGGTACTGGTATTTCTTATAACTAAACTACTAAAGTTTAATTTCTGCAACAGCAGATGTACATCCAGTAACATCCATGCATCCATTTGCAGTTGAAGGTGTCCCCGAGTAGACCAATACTTCTCTATCAACACGAGGACACGAAAACCAGCTAACAATCTAAATGTGACTATATCTTAGCATTATTTTTTTTTTCTGTGGTAGAAAAGTAGACTACCTTCAGTTGGATGCCTGGTTCTGCCACGGCTCTAAATGGGTTTGCCTGCCAGTAGATCTGTTCCACCTGCTTCCACATCACCACGTAGAAACTGGAGCTGTCCTGGTACCCGAAGATAAATCCTGCGTAGTCATCGTCCGTTACCGTGTTTACATGAAACGTCCCTTCAAAATCCACGCCGCTGAAAGCAGTGTAACCTGGTGTAGACATCGTTGCACACAGGTGTCACTAGGTTTCTTAAAGGACTAACAACAGCTGTTTTGAAGTACAATGTAAAATGAATGGAAACTGAACGCCATACAAATTTGCCTCACATATATTTTGTGTTTTGTTCTGATTTGTGGGCTGGAGTGAGTGGGAAAAGATTAGAGAAGGTTACACCCATTCTCCCCATCAAATAACCATTTGCTGTTTTCAAAAGATGGAGAACTCTAAAGCTAGAAAAAAGATTTACCCAGAATGTTTTTTTTCCCCTGCGTTTGTGATTTAATTAAAACCATGTGTGCTTCTAAACACTCTAATAACCAGTTGCCTACATTATTTTCTATATTTCAGTTAGAAATGCCAAAACTTTATCGAGGCCGCCCATTTAAAAGAGATTTACTCATGATACTGTAAAACACTTCAAGATTTTCTCCTTAAATTGTCAGACATTTTGCTGATTAGTTTAGCTTAGCTTAACATAATGTCTGGAAACAAGGGGAAACAGCTAGCAAAAGTTAATTTTCAGCTTTGGAGCTGCTAGTAGGTGGTTTTTCTTTACCTTTGGACAGTGAAAGACCAGCTGTTTCCCCTTGTTACAAGGAAACTAACATTAATATAAATAGATGTAGAAGAATAATTCAAAGAAGTCTTCCAAGCTTCCAATCAAAAGGTAAACAAATATATAAAATAAAAATATCAAACACTCGTCTTTTTGCTGTACATATGTCTCTACTTTCATTCCTGTGGGGTAATATCTTGAGGAAGACCTGCAGTTGGTTGAAACATCACTAATAATATTAAAGGGAGCTGTGAAGTACTCTTTCAATTGCAATTTGATGGATTTTTTGTATCCAGCACGTGCAACAGTATGTGCTTACGACCACTCAGACTTAGTGGTATTGATCTTCTCAGCGAACTCTCCACTATGTCCCAAAATGTTGAACTATTCCTTTAAATAGCAGACATAACGCTCTCACCAACAGCCAAGCCAGGATCACTGTTCATAGTCTGGACAATCTCCCTTCCCTGCACAGAGTGGATTTAAGAGAAATGTAATCGGAAAATGTGGATATTTGTTACTTTAAAAAAAATACATAACAAGAACAAACACTTGACCTGGTTCAGCACCACCCAGTTAGGGTCGATCTGTGCGTCTCCCTCCGGATCTAAAACGACAGTCTGGTACTCCCTGAAGTCGGTTAGGGTGACCTCAGCGTTTTCTGGACAAACATCGATGGCGTCGATGATAGTGTCGTTGTCGAAATCCCTCTCGCACACATTACCCACGCCATCACCTGAGAAGATCTTTATTTGTTATTCACTAGACACAAGAGAAATTAAAATAGTACTCTTAAGTCAGGGGCATGGCCCACCGTTAGAGTCTTCCTGCAGGGGGTTAGGGATCAGACGGCAGTTATCGGGACCAGGTGGCAGCAGGTCTGGGATGCCGTCATTATCATCGTCATCATCACACTCGTCTCCCAGGCCGTCCTTGTCGGTGTCCAGCTGGGAGCTGTTGATGACGGCTGGACAGTTGTCCCGAGAGTCTTGGTGACCGTCACCGTCGCTGGACAACAGAGACTATTACTACCACATGCAGGTTTTGGTCTCCAGAACTCTCCTTGCACAGATCATTAAAAATGAACATATGTGATGTGATTGATGAGGTCACACAATACCTGTCCTTGTTGGTGTCACAGGGATCCCCAATCAAGTCGTGGTCCACGTCCGTCTGAGAAAGATTAAATTAATTATTGTTAGTATGATATTCAACAAAGTCGGTTCTGACACACAGTGGAGTACACTTCTATATTAACTGCAAAAGGTGAGGTGAGGAGCTGAACCATTATAGGTTTCTGCTGCTGTTGAAGCTTTTTGTGCAGATGTAGTCATTGGTCAGTGTTCTTAAAACTCGATTTATCACATGTAAAGGATTTGCTTTTTGCTCTTAAAGCAATACCAGTTGGTAACAATGCAGCAACATGTCCACAGATAGAAGGTGGACAGTACTGTGTGTATGACTGAGAGATAAAAGACAGAAGTGCTAATAAACAGTATATTACTACAGCTTTCACTTACTGTTGATGCACAGAGCAGCCATCTTGGATTTAGAGGTCAGGGATGGTGAGGTTCTTTTGACTTTACAAGTCAGGAATCTGACTTCAGGGAGCTTTTAAGTTGAAATATCCAACTGGGAACTCGGAAATTTCGACTTCAAATGGAACGCACCATAAATTACCACGTGACCCTTTAAGCCAATCACTTGCCAACTCCTTTATATATTGATCCTCCATGCTCTGGTGAAGGCAACAAGGCCGAAACACTAGCCTGTTTGTTGACATGACCAGAATAAATTGGTGAAATTAAGATTAGTCAACTTTATCCTGAAAATCTGTGTGTGTGCTGCCTACTTTGCTTTGGGTATTCATTCATTCACTTACCAATTAAATTAACCCAATTACATATTCTTGATTTAGAGCCAACATTTGTTTGCAGAACCAGCTCACAACATGTGTTGGTGAGTATTTTGTAAAAGAGCTTTCTGACCTGGTCAGGGTTTGGAACGTAAGGACAGCTGTCACAGGCATCTCCCACTTTGTCGCCATCACGATCTTTCTGGTCAGCATTGGGAACCCTTTTGCAATTATCCAGGTAATTGGGGATTCCTGAGATTAAATGGAGCATCTGTGAATGTTCAAGTAACTTATAGTACTCCCCTATCTTTAAACTCCAGCTTTGTTTGTTTTTTGGTATATAACCTTGATTTAGCCGTATGTGACGAGGAACTTTACGATCCTAACTTACATTACAGGCCTCTGTTATAATGTCTTCAAATATTGGTACAATTGATAAAAATTTGCAGCTTCAAATTGACTTTTATTCCAATTTGAAATTGATTATCCATCACCTACTGTTCATAACCCCAAAAATCAATCAACAAATCCATATTGAAGTGACAGTGTGAAAACATTTTTAAAATACTAACCATCACCATCAATGTCTTCATCACATTCATCACCGACACTGTCCAGATCTGTGTCTTTTTGGTCGTTGTTTTTGACGGCACGGCAGTTGTCGCAGGCGTCACCAAAGTCGTCCTCATCAATGTTCCTCTGGTCCACATTAGGCACCAACACGCAGTTATCCTGTAAAGGAGCTGTTTCAGTCTCTGCAAGTACAGTGATGTGAAAAAAATATAGATGTACGCAGGCTTTTTGTTCATTTTTATGTCTTTTAAATCATTTTTATTTCCCATTACTGTCCATTATGCATGAACCTGTGTGTTGGGGATCCCGTCACCATCTGCATCCTCATCACAAGTGTCTCCAATTCCATCACCGTCGGCATCTTCTTGACCAGAGTTGGGCACAGTGGGACAGTTATCCTGAAAAGAAAAACACGCACTATTAAAGTAGACGACAAAATCTACGTTATTAATAAAGTTAATAACAAGTGTTTGATATACAGTGTTATGAGTTTCTCCTGGAGAACATGCTTCAATTCAAGAACTGCTAAAACTAAAAGAAGTTATTGTTGTTAATGCAACTCAAACCCCGAACCAGGGCCTTAAAGGCTTCAGCCAGTACCCTTCCAGTGGCTCAACTAAAAGTTAACTATACTCTATATACCTGTGACTATTTTATTCTTTGCAGATGACTAAATTGTCATCATTTATGCTTAATACTCTGTTTTTGTGTGACTAATTTTCAAACATTTCTCACAGACGAAGGAGACTCACCTTGTTACAGTTCCTCTCAAGACAGTTCAGTTTCTCATCTGGGAAACCATCGATGTCAATGTCAGCCCCGCAGAGGTAACCGTTGCCAGCCCATCCGACTCCACACTGTGTATGAAGTTTTATGTACAGTACAGTATGTATTTACAAACTGTTTTCATTGGCCCTGTTGTGCACTGCATACATTACCACATGACTGTAAGTGCTCAAACAGACCTTTGATTTTACAGTATCTTGGCTCAAGTGCTCAAAGTTATATATTTCAAAGAGTTGGACCATAATTGTTAAATCTGCTTCATGATATTTTTTTTAGCAACTTTGTCTAAACTCTGTAGCTTCCAGATTTAAAGCTGTACCTGACTGTTTCATTTAGAAGAACTTAAAAATATGTGTGACAGAAAATGAAGTATAATTGCCTAGATGTTACACAAGCAAATGATCGTGAAAAAAAATATTCCTGTGTTATTCACATGAAAAACTGTTTTGATGAGGTATTTGAAAGTACAAAAAAACCACACCATCTCCACTTCACATGAACCCAAATCCACTTCCATTGTTATTAGTCCCTGCTGAGAGATGTAGTCAGCACAGAGAAACTAGTCAATCAAAACTTAAATAAGTGGATAATGAAGAGCTTCACACTTTACAATAATAAAACATTTAAATCCCTCACTCCTACTACAAAAGTGTGAAACTGCCAACTTTTATTCTGAGAAATATGAACTCAGAACAAGATGTAGAAAGTTGAATTTATTTACCCGACACTCGATTGTACCCTCTCGATGCACGATGCACTCAGCGCTGGCGTGGCAGGGGTTGGGTTGGCCATTCCCACAGGCTCTCTCCGGTGTACAGCCACGTCGCTGATCCCCAACGTAGCCCTTCTTACAGGGACCACATCTGAACGAACCCTGATGACACAGAGGAAACATTCCCATCATATCACTGATAAGGGCGAGCATCCTCATCAGTTCTTACTTAGTGTTGATGTGATAGAACTTCCAAAGACTGCACTAAGCAGCGGGAGGGAGAAACTATGCACCATCCTGGATTTTACACAGGTTACCCAGGGTTATACGGATTTCACTGCAGTAAAGGTCCCTACACTCTCTGATTTTGGGGTGTCCCAGACTAAAGTTGCGGGAAAAAACTCTGGTCATCAGTCCAAACCTGTTGTTCTAGATTGCACTATGAGACACGTCCACCAGAAAACACAGCATCAAAATTCACAATGTGCAAACCACTGCAAACCAACTAATCAGAATACGACATTAATATGACACAGAATGCAGTGGCCAATGTTACATTGTTGGCTCCATTTCCAAATTTTCAGTTTAAGAAACAAACAAAAAAGATGGAGGTGTAGTGAGGTGGTCTAATTTCCCAGGTCTGAAGTGTTCCTTTTAGCTCCGCCTATTGGACCTGTGTAATTCAGCTTTTCAATTGTAAGATGAGTACAGTTATTGTTTTCCCTTAAAAGTTACATGGTCTCGCTTTAAGTCTTGTTTGTTACTTTACACCTTCCTGAGAGCGCAATGAGAATTGACCTTCCCTCTGAGCTTGTATTCAACATTCTTTTTTTGTTCATGGGTTTCGACTGTATAATTGCAGATTTCCATCAAACGTGGCAGTCAGTGATTTATTGTAAATTCCTGGCGTTTATACTCACAGGGGTGTTCATGCAGACAGAGTTCACCACACAGCCTCCATTGTTGGAGCCTTCACACTCATTGTTATCTTTGCACACCTTGATAGGACAAACAAACATCCGATAACTTCAACGGCTTTGCACTACAAGACTGGAATAAGAGGCAGAAAAAAAATGAAGTGTAAAACAAACCAGTGCATGCTGTCTGACACACTTTATGTACAAGAAAGTGAGGAGCTGTTAAATATGAATGTAGAAAGGAGGTGTTGAGAAGCAAAGACAAACATGTTGAGGTGCAGAGGGGAGAGTTTCTTCTCCCAAAGGTTTTATCAAACTTTCAGCAATCTCAAAGGGGAGAAGATAGAAGAGAAATGTTGAATATTTTCATTAATTCAGCATCTTGATACTTTTCACAGATCTTTTTAAACATTTAGGTTGCAAATCAATTACTCTATGTGACTTATCAGTTGTAATCTTCAGAGACAATCAACTAATTTTCAATTACAAGACTTAATTCTACTTTTTTAATTGATAATGTTACATAAATGTGTTATAAAATACTAGTAATGGAACTACTGCCATAATTACTACTACAACTGAAATAACACTTAAATAGCATTTATCTGTGATTAAAATATGCTAAACTCAAGGTTCACTTACTAGCTTTAGCTTAAGATGTTGGTGGGTCAAAAAGCCTGTAAGTGAACCTTGAGTTTAGAATATTTTATCACAGATGTGTGTTCCCACTGTCAGGACTGAATCGCCACACTTTTCTACTTCTGTTGTAGAAGTAATAACAGAGAGCCTAATTAAGAGGAACAGAAGCGTATGTTCACCGACGCTGACCTGTTTATTGGCAGTGGCGTAGGCAAGGCCAATGCCCTGGACATGGGGGCCGGAGTATCCAGCAGGACAAGAACCACAGCGGAAACCCGGGGAGGTGTTTATGCAGCGCACACCCATGTGACACGGCATCACAGTACACTGCAACAGAAACACATCAAAATGTTCATCCAGCATCCGGATCAGGAGCACACAAGTTCACTGAGATGATTATATTAAAATGTCTTTTGATCTTTAGATCAACATGCGCAAGTTTATTAATTATAATCTAGCTAGTTTTGATATTAAACACATACACATTAATGCAGCAGTTGTTACAGTGATGGTAAACAGTTAAATAGTGGATGGACCCAAGCACTGGATGACTGTCTTACTGGGTATTAAAAAGCAGCAAACAGGTTACAGGAAGCTAACAGGCAGACAAAAAGCCAACATGACCAGGAAGACAAGAACCAACAAAGCAACAGGGTATAACGAACTGACAAGGAACCAAAGCAGTGAACCAGTATATACAGTGAGAGCTGATGAGGGAATGCAATGCAGGTGAGCAGAGGACCAACACACTGCAGGCTGATGGAGAGTGGACACAGGTGTGTGGGTAGTGGAACAGATGGGGGTTATTGCAGGGCATGGAAAACTAAAGGCAGGAAAACAAACACATGAGAGGCGGAGAAACTCTACAAAATACAGAAAATACCTAACTTAACCCAAAACCATAACAACAGTTAAATTGATCCAAAAACATCAGATATAACAGTAAAACACTGACAGGGACCATTTTTATGCATAATGAGTACTTTTACTTTTGATACTCTAAGTACATTTTGCTGATAATCCTCGTTTTTTACATAATTTTGAATGATGGACTTTTCCTTGTAGTGGAGTATTTTCATACTGTGGTATTGCTAACTTTTAAGTAAAGAAACTGGATACTTCTTCCACCACTGACCAGTACTACCTGTGCTATCACAAGATCATATGGATGTATTATGTTGTAATCTATCAGCTCATATCTCTGCGTACCTCATCCACATCAGTGCAGTGGGTACCGTTGCCCTCCATGCCTTCAGGACAGGGTCCACACTTAATACCCTGAGGTGTCTCCTTACACTTCACCCCTGGGTGGCAGGGGTTGGGCACACAGGATGAACAAGGCTGCGTTCTTCCCATTCCTGAGGAGAGGGAAGGTCAACTACCCTCTGTTTCAGCACATTGACGTGTCTTTGACATGCTGATTTATATATATCATCTCATCCAATTTGCTGTTACGGAGTATATTAGCTTTATATGATGGCATGAAATTCCCATCAACATATAGAAATATTGTGACATTGTTTCTCAATATTATTCTTGTATACTCAAACTGTGGGAAAAGGGTTATTGAAAAGTTCTCCAACTTTTAAAAACACTGTTCAAAGGTACGAAAATTAGATGTCATCGTCAGCATAAAATCATCAAGGCAACAACTAAAGCTTTAAATTCAATTGAAAAATGTAAGTGTTGTGAAAACATTGAACATTAAAACAGAAAAATGTGTGTAATGTCTGTTCAGCTGGTCAACTCACCACAGGCTTCACACTCCATCAGTGTGTTCTTCAGGAATATTACCTCTTTTATCTGGAAAATACAGTCAATCAAATTATGAAGTTTTTTGTTTGTTTGTTTGTATCAAACTGAATTTAATCAACCGTCCAGTTTTATTAAATTAACGCCTGCTAACTATTGAAATGGCTGCTGACATATGATTTAAAGTAATTTATATTAAGATACTTACCTACAAAAAAAGCATGAATTTCAATTTTTATATAAAATTGTTTAATCAAGATCATTTTTGAGTTGAAAGCTTTTAGAAGTAGAGCGTTTAAAATACCAGTTTAAAATTTAAAATCCTTAACATCCAGTTTTTTTACGTCTTCATATTTCAAATGCCTGACTTTATTGGAAAATGTTTGGTTGTGAGTTTAACTTTCTTCTTTTTCAGTCTCCGCAAACCAGTTGCTACGAGTTGTGTTCAGTTACACAAAATGTAGGTCATCAGCATTATGAATAGATTTATATTAACCTCATTCTTGCTATCTAAATGTTTAAAAAGTTTTTACCTGTTGTTTCAGAAGCTCTTTAATCTCAGCCAGTGCGAGGTTCGTCATTTTAATCTGACTGATAATTTCTCCATCTGAAAAGTTAAAAATCATTACAACCATTTTAAGAGATACATAACACGACCACGGGTATTATAACCAGCTGAGTTACCCTCCTAGTGAATGAGTCCACACATTCACAATTAGCAGTGGACTCTGAGATACAGTATATATACTGTATATATATCTATATATATATATATCTATACATATAGCATACCAAAAGTGTGTGGGCCCTCTGTGTGTGTGTACAATATGCATAGAAACATCAATAAGTAAACATATCAGCCGTTTTGTTCCACGTCTTTGCACAGAGCTCATCATTTTTCCTGTTGGCCGACCATCTGGGACCAGAAGCAAATATGGACGTGTACAACACACATGTTCTCCTGTACAACATGATCCACTGCCTGTCAAATACCAAAGTCTAATACCTGGCATTCCTCAGCCACAGCAGGCCTCACTGCCCACGCATTCACTGGAGTCAGAGATGTTTTGATTGCAGCTGAAAAATTGATTTTCCAGATTTGGAATGATACAAGATTTTCAAGCAGTAAAGTTTCAGGCCGGACAGCTAAACAATGAGCTGAAACCCGTTATAAAGCTCCCTAAAGTGGAACTGCAGTGACCCCTTTCACATTATTTTCATTAGAAAAAAATTGATTATCCACTTCCTCTTTTCCACTTCATTTGCACTGGAATAAAAAGTCATGTATTATCTGGATGACAGATGTGTGTGGTCAGACCCTGAACCAACATGCTGCTTGTACTATGACCCAAAGACAACATCATCCCCCCCTTCGACCGCCACCCCTTCCCCTAAAAAAGCAGAAATCTCTTAAGCATGAAGCGCAAGAAATGTGGTCTTCCCATTAGCAGCAACTCTGTTTACTGAATGGATTCTACAGCAGAAAGAAAAACTCTGGAAGTAAATCACTCTCACTGCTGATAGAAAGCTAAATGAGGCTTTTTTTTCTACAACAGAAAGTTCACAGTGATTGTTTTTCCTCATTGTGTGCAAGTACAGTTGTGTACTCAGAAAAGCTTTGCACAGAAAACAAGTCAAATACTCATTTATATTATGAAATACTGATGAAAAGAGACGACATTTTAAATAAACAAATACCTTTTCTTATTTTCACATCCATCTCAGACATTTTGCTCTTGTTGTTTCTCCATTTTCACAAATTATATACTATATATACTATATATAAACTATACTGTACTGGACTGAATAATGGTAGTCACTTTACATACATACATTTGTATGTAGAATTTTTCAGAATTCATATATATTCATGTAAGTAGTGGGGAATGCAAGTGGCAACTTGAATTCATCAATGCTTCTCTGGCAAACATTTAATTTCCCAAGAAAGATCCTCAAGTTTCGTCATATTGTTTCCCACGTGCACGGCCCAAAGCAGAAACAATGACTCCAAAATATAAAACATTTTTGTCACCTCTCTGTCCTGCTGCAACGTGTCCTCCCATGCAGAGCGCACAGGTCAGCACCAGAAACCACTGCATGCTACAGATGCTACTGTTAGGTACAGTAGCGGTGTCTCTTCCCTCTCTTCTGCCTTCAGCTCAGACTCAGCGCTCCCCCTGCAAACCTGATTCCAGCAGTCTTTTCTTTCTTCGCTGTGGTTTTTATACCCCACTCCACCTCCCCCATCCTTTCTCCTGAAGCTCCACTGCAAACCACTATTTGGGGAAGTCCAAGAAACAGGAATAGGAGTTTGATTGCACAACACATTACACCCCCACATAATACTGTATCAACCTCTGTGTTTTCTGTTTAAATGATAGTGCTTTAAATCTAGAAACCATAATCTGGTCTATGTTAACATTTGACCAAATTATCTGAATTTACTCGTTCAGGATCATTTTACTGTTTGTTTAATGAAAAGGTCATTTTTAATAGTTTTTTGTTTTTTTTAGTTAATAGGTTTTAACTCCATTATTGCCATCTTCATCTTCATACCTTAACTGCAGGAGAGTTTATGTCTCCATACACACTGTGTCCCACACTGGACAAGATAAAGCTCGCTAGATCAAGTTTTACATTATTAATGAAAGACCGTTCTGAGAAGAAATTCAACAGCTCAACAAGTAAAGAATGAAATTGTAATTGCTTTAATATGTTACCAATTTATGATTTATCCATGTTCTTTTTAAACACATTGTAAACTTTGTATTTGACATGCTGCACAGTAACAATTGTTTTTGCAAGCCAATCAGCAGCCACACAGTCACATTGGCTGAATATCAGTGAAACTGGCTTCACAAAAGGTTTACAGAGGTACAATGTTTCCCTTTAAGTAGCTTGTGACATCTGAATGAAGTAACACAGAAAAAGCACAACTCAGTTTTTACATAAAACCAAAAAATAGGCTTCAGATCCAGTCTGGATTTTACAACAAACCCATGTTTACGGTTCAGGATTACAAACGCATTCAAACTCTACTGTGTGTGTGTGGGTGGGTGTGTGTGTGTCAGTAATGGGATCAGCAGATGTATTCCTGGCAGTGATGGTTTTGGGGGTTTTTGGTCACCTTGATAAACTCTCACCACCTCCACTCTCGCTTGCTCGCTGCCTTGCCCAAAGGAGCAGGGAAGTCTCAGATCCTGAGATCCTTCCTCGCCTCTTTAAACAGCAGGAAACGAGTGTTTGTAAGAGTTAAGTGATTCATTTAATCCAAAATCGGTTCAATTATGTGTTTTATCAAAGGATGGAATGAACCATTAATGAATTCAAATCCCTTAATTTAACTTTCACACCTTTCCCCTTAAGGTTGTTAAAATGATCGTATTCCACGCTGTCTGACAGTATCATGTAATGTATATTCTTCATCTGCTTCCAGCACATCGATGTTTATAATCTTCAAATCCAAAACTTACCATTTCCCCAAAATTCATCCTGACACATTTGGTACCTTTGAAAACTTTGGGATCGCCACTAGAATTTGAAATTAAGCTCTTTGGGTTTGAACAACGTTTGGCTGCACAGAGCACGTTTTTACCTTTTGTGGCTCCAGAGGGAGCAGCGTGAAGTCTGATAAATTGCCTCGGCTGATGTCACTTTAGTCAGCCTGGGTTTGGTCTGAAGACTACAAGTTTGAAAAATAAAACAACTCTGGGAGTGTGATGTTAGAAAGAAGTGAGATTACCAGACCTCTGTAACCCACTCCTCATCTCTCATCGATCGAGTAGGGTACTTTAAGTGTTGAGCAACAGTTTGAAACAATCAACAACACATGCAAAGTAGGTTTTTTTTTTACATCCTTTTAGTGTGAGATGCAAACTTAGATCTAATTGCTCTCCCAGTGCTTTTAAATTGTGAGCAGTTCAATTTCTACCTCAATCAAGAGCATCAACATATAAATGTGTCAGTTCAAATGCTCAAATGTATTATTTTAGCTAGTGTAGTGTTGTGATATATTAACTTGAGCTATTTCAGCTAGTTGTCTTTCATCTGCATCTTCTACAGAAATTATCCAGTATTCTCATGAATATCAATAAGTTTCATGTCACAACCTACAACTGAATAAAAAGCCACCAAAGAGGATAAAACAAACCTTTGGACTGCGTCCCGTACACTGCTGAGATGGTTTCTGTATGTGAGCTACAAACGTAACAAACAGATCTTTTACCTCCCTGATCATCTCTCCTGCTGGGAGGAATGTTAAGGTTAAAGGTTGTAACAACCTCCTGCAAAGTTCATTAATGATGCTTTATTGCCTGTACTACAAGAGTTTGTCAACGCGGCATGGGACTTCCAGGTTTCTCAGGACGTGATCTCAAGTAGACCTCAGACTTTTCCTGGTATCCCCCAAAAGCCTCAGCGTTACATAACTGAGAAGTTATGAAGACATAGGTACTCCTGACTGCCTGGACGTCTTAAATGGTGGATTTTCTGCATCGATTTTTACAGTAAAGAATTAGTCCAATGTATGAACAGTCCTAAGTGTTAGAAACTGGTCTCAGCAACAAAATAATTTAAGAGAGCTCCAGAGTGAGAGTTTTATAACCCAAAATCTCCATCTCACCAATACATTTTTTCTGGAAATAGGCTAGAAAATGTTATTTTCTGATAAAAACATTATCTGCCAGCGTAGTAGGAATATTTCTACATTCTTCAATTCAAATAGACTTCTTTCAAGAATTTTTTTTAACCATTTTTCAACTTTTTTTCATAATTCTAGTGCAGCGACTAGACTTATTCTTTCTTGTTTCAAGATACAAACACTTCTAGGTACATGTTTTAAGCAAGCTGGTTTTTTAAAACCCAGTTGAAATAATCTTACTGCACCTCAAAATTCTTAATTATTGACTTCTTTGACAGAAATGTCTTTAAAAGATCGAGGTTTATGCACAGTAAACAGTGCAACACTTTATAAAGTAAATCAGCTCCACGTCGACCAGCAACTGCAAATAAAATGCTCTTCACACATTAATGAAACAGTAATAACCCTATACTATATCTAACATTATGAATCTTACCACAGTACCTTAAGTGAAGTATAGAACCTGAATACTTCTTCCACCACTGGTATAAACTTTTAAAGTAAATGTTTCAGTTTTAGATCGACCCCTGTGTTCTCAATTTCGGAAAACGAGAAACAATAAAACATTTATCTACATTTTATTAGACATTTTATACATACCAGCCCTGAACATTTTCACTGAAGTTGCTTAAAGGCAAAGATGCATTGGAGCATCCTTTGTAGAAAAGTAAAAGTCACAAAACTCAGTTATGACCATTTATTACTACTAAATAGTTAACAAAGAAATAAATATCAATAAGAAAAGGAAATTAAAAACCACTAAGACACAATGTTTCCCTTGGTTTTATTTCGACATGAAGTTGTCTTCATCTCAATGCAAAAAGCAGCAATGTTCTTTCACATTTTGCTTTATTCACATGTCAATTTCTGATTGAGAGTCTTTCCGAACTGATATAAGGTTTGGTGGACTTGAAGTAAATCACCGGGTAACACAGCTACTGATGTGGAACAGAGGCCATCCTAAAACGCCCATGCAGCTCCTAAACGTGGATCACCACACAGTGCTGAGCACAGATGCACAGATGTTCACAAACACATAAATAAATAGCTTTAAAATGTCCAGGTTGGGCTGAAGTGTGAAACATTTGCCGTGGTATTTACAGAGTTCTTGTGTTATGTAAAATGCAGAAAGCACCATTTTGCTCTAATAGAAAGGGTCTCATTTGGTAAAACATCAAACTGCCCCTTTCCCTAGAAAGGAATGGGAAGTCCCAACACGTGGAGGCCATGATGGAGGAGGAGTCAGATGCAGTTTCACTGGTGCAGCGCGGCGTCCTACTCAGCTTTCTTGACCTTCCTCTTGCGAGCACCTTCGCTTAGCTCCTCCTTGGTTTTGAGAGGTGAAGATGGGACAGCAGCGGCGTGAGGATGATGGTGGTCTTCCTCAGATCCCCCTAGAGGGGAGCCGAACAGCAGGTGGCAAACCCAGGACTCAACGAGGGCAAAGGGGGAGCCGTGAGAGTGTCGGGCGGTCATCACCACCTGAAGGAAGATGGTGTCCGTTAGAGGAGATCAGCCTGATTTTGTGATATCTAAAGGGGCACTTCACCAATCATGGGAAATACAATGACAGCCTGTGTTACAAACAGCGAGATTCTAAAGAGAGATGCTATTGAAAAGCATTATGGGAATTGTATTTAGCATTTTTTATAGCTGGATTCGTATGGGACAAAAAAAAAGGACATCTTGGCCTCAGCTGCATCGATTTTAAACATTATGCTTTTAAATTTGTCTCTCACAAGTCTTCCAACTGTATGGAAGTGAAATAATGAATTGCTGGAGTACACTTTTAAAGGTGTCCTGTGCAGTTATCTAGTGAACAACCACAGTTATGTTAATGTGAACTGTTTCTCACCAAAATGCATTTTGTGTATCCTTGAGACCTAACAAATGTGTTGAATGCATTTATTTTAAGTAAGTTAAATAAGTTAAATAAATGGCTGCATTTATGTAGTGCTTTTATCCCAAAAAGCTTTTCCTCTAACAAATCAGTAGCAAATCAATCCCACCTACGTCCTGTTTAGTCATCACAGAAGCTGCGGGAGTGCTTCATAGGAGCAAGTAACAGAGTTTTAGGGTTGTTATTATTCTGTAATCTCACCCACGCTTGTTGCCATTTTTGTGGCAGTTTTGCTGTTGTTATTTGTCACGGAAGTAGCTAGCTTGCTATCCAGAAAGATGACCTGGACATTCTTAATCCCGCCTACAAAGCTCTGATTGGTTGACTGTTTCTCTAACTGGCGGAGACAGCTGTAAATTAGCACAAAACAAAACAAAACCTGTAAGAGTCACTGAATAAATCAGAGATGTTGGCAGCGAATCAGAGTCTGGAATCAGGTTACAGTAGAGCACAAGATACAAACAAAACAGCGAGCTGCTCATTAAAACACTACTCGATGGAGCCAACAATGGTTAAAAAGTATCTTAAATGAAAAAAGCAGAAGAATTACACATAAAATACCCTGTGCACTAAAGGCAACATTTGATAGAATTAGAAATATAGAGTGGCAACATTGAAACAACACAGTGCAGACTACAGAGGTTTGGAGAGGATAAAATTTTTTTTTTTTTTTGGTTTAACTACATTAAACCAATGTTTTCTTTCCTAAACTTAGCGATTAGCTACTCTTTACATGTGACAATCAAGTGAAAGTGCTGTGTTTCATTTCTGCTTTAGTCACATAACTCTTTCACACTGGAAGAATGCCATCCTCTAGTGTGCAACACAGCACAGAATAAAACTACACTTCCCACTTCAGCGCTGCTCTTACCTTGCTTGTGGCCATGAAGAGGGTGAAGACGAGGATGAGGGTGCTCTTGGCCACTGGCAGCCAGTGAGCCTCCTGCAGGGTGAAGAGGATGGCTCCATACAGACTGGCCTTGGTCGGGCTTCAGAGACAAAAGACAAACTCTCAGTAAAACATGTGACCGCAGCGGAGATCAAAATAACAATGAGATGAAGATTAAATCGAAATCAGAGAGGGGACGATAAAAGCTTTTGCACATTTAAAGCATTTTATATTTATTGAGTAAAGTTTACCACTTCTCTAAACCGACATACATCTTTATGAAACAAAGTGTGAAAACCAACAAGATTATTTTTCATTTCATTTAAATGTAATGTTTATTGTTTAGTTGAATATTTTGATTGAAGCTTGAATGTTCCTCTGCCAATTCTCTTGGCTTATCAGAACCCCTCCAATAAAGTTTAAAATACACTGATGTGAAGATACAATCCAGGCAGCTTTTTTTGAGGGGATAAGAGATTCTCATCTGAAAGTGACATTGTGTGCATTGCTGTCTGCCAAAGTGCCTTTTTTGACACTACCACTAGGGGTCGCCGAAGTCAGAATATTTTAATTGAGCTCAACAAACCTGCTGTGTACTTCAAAAAGGCTGGCAGTGTGTTGTGTCCAATTTTAGTCATGACAACTTTTAAATCCTAGGTTTGTCTCTAAGAGTTTTGGTTGGAAACACCTACATGCTTAAGAAGGCAGTGATGATATATGTATACAGTACACTATTTACTGTATGCTCCCAGAAGCAGCAGGAAACTGACTTACAATGACATGTTGAGGATCTCGTTGGTGTCGGGCCTCCACACGCCGCGCAGCAGCTGCTCAAAATTGGACATGAGAGCCACTCCAGACCCTGCGAAGATAAAAATAGGCAGTGGAAAAAAATTAGGACAAAAAAGTCTGTGTCTCGTGTGACTGCTCTGATCTGGCTTCAGCTTTTCTCCACCATGGACATCTGCAGTGCCTCACTATTGTAGAAGAGACAGTAGGGGTCAAGGCCAGGACAAGGCTTTATATATATTTCTATGGACATTTCTGTACTGTTGAATAGTATTACAGTGAAAAAGTGCAGGAAATATGTGTACTTTCTTCATTTCCACAAAATGAAGTCAAACTATGCTAAACTGACTCCAACCTTATACGATTTTAACATCATATTTTTATTATTTTAAAATGGATCTAATATAACTTAGTGATCAGTCATTCTCCAATACCTGTGTAACCTGGTTTCTCTGAGTATCCACTGGCACTGTCTCACTTAATCATAAATGAACACGTGCCGTTTATTGATGTGTAAATGTGGCAGCTGTGTAGTTTCCTGAAGGTGTTGCTCTCTGTCACTCACTGAATGCAGCTGTCAGCACAGAGAGCTGCTGCAGCAAAGACTGCAGGCTTAGTGCAATTAGTGGATCGGCAGAAAAATAATCAAAGGCAAAGATTTTAATTATCAATAATCGTTAAAGTAGTTTTTCAAAGCAAAAATGACAAACATTCCCTGTTCTTTGTCGTATGTG
The DNA here is from genome assembly GCA_011952105.1 of Coreoperca whiteheadi. Taxonomy (NCBI): domain Eukaryota; kingdom Metazoa; phylum Chordata; class Actinopteri; order Centrarchiformes; family Sinipercidae; genus Coreoperca; species Coreoperca whiteheadi. Next base: position 11,162,670 of record CM022489.1, on the reverse strand, counting down.
ATAAACTTCATATCTCAAGATCAAGACATATAATATCATCACCTTGGGCTTTATGGAATTGTGGTGGGCATATTTCACAATTTCTTTGACATTTTATAGACCAAACGAGTAATCGACTAATTCAGAAAATAATTTGTCACAGGCCTGCATGATTCAAGGTAAAGTAGCCAATGTTTGTGAATAGGCTCTTTGTTAGAATAAAGTCGGTAAATTTTACTATGTCGTTTGTAGTCGAAATCGATTGAATGTGTAGTAATAAATCTGTTTTTCATCTCTCTTGCAGTAAAACAACAACATTGTGGATGTTGTGAGAATTCAAAAACCCCAAAACTGACTTGTCAATCTGAATAATATACTGCAATACTACAAAATATATTGCCAAGTTCGTAACGCCACCTGTCCTATCGTATATTGTATGGAAGTGAATGGAAGCAAATCGCTGTGAAATCACAGGACGCTGACCCTTGACGTATCCAACGATGACCATGATGAAGTAGCCGTGGTGGTAGGCGTGGTGGGCATGGTGAACACCAGCGGCGATCTTACGAGTGCGGACGACTTCCTTCAGGGCGACCAACACTAGCTTGACCGGCAGGAAAGCCACACATTTATAGAAGAGGTTCAGTGGGCAGTAAAAGATGAGGTACCTGAGTTTGTATATGACACAAACAGAGAAATATGGTGCACAATAAGGTGTTAAAGTGAGGGAAGGAGGTGGTGAAAATCAAATGTTCAGCTTTGGTTTGAATCCAAACCACAAAACATCAACTTCTCCCACTTTGCCTTCGTGGTGTCTGGCCATGAAGATGAGTTTTGTTTGCCAAGGTTTTGAGAAATCTACTGCAGAGATTTCTGCTGCCATCCATCTACATCCCATTTTTTAAAATCTTCTTTTATTCTGTTCTATTTGATTAGATTTTCTTGTTTGCTGTGATTTTGAATGTGGGTGTAAAGCATTTATTTGCCTCATGTTAAGCATTTACAATTGCACCTGTTTAAAGGGTGCTGTTCAAATAAACTCACCTTGCTTTGGCACCTGAAAATAATGAATAGAAATACTCCACAAACCTTGCGGTGGACATTTTTCCTCTTCTTTTTTTTAACTTTTGGTAGAAAACTGGTGTCACTGGTGTCTGTAGATTATCCTGAGAGACTGGAAAATTGTTGCTTAAAAGATATGTTGTAATTCTCATTGCTTTGATCCTTGCAAACCAAATTCCGTGCACCTATGATGATATCTAAAAACCTTAAAAACATAAAAACAAATCTGCAGATACAGCTGGTGATACGTTAGGGAAATGATTGTTTGATATTTGGCTGAACTGATTCTTTGGGGACTTCATCTTTGCCTGTGAAAAGCAGGAAAATAAAAATGTACCATTTTATTCCATGGACATATTGGACATATATCTAAATTACATTTAGATTAATGGACTTTTAAATCTAATTTTTTTTAAGGGAATGACCTCCAAACAAGGCTGGCAGGAGATAATTTCATCAGATACACCGTCTTAAATGTTTGATGAAAAGCATGAATCAAAAAAAGCAGATTTAATCAATCCATAAGCGACATGTGACCTTAAACAGAATTTCTTATCCTGGGGAGGGGAACGTCAATCTGAGGATTTTCTCACCAGACAGATGAGGCCAGCAGGATGTGGCTGTTGTGTTGGAAATAGTCGATGGGGCTGCTTCCAAGCATGATGTCTGCCAGGATGTAACTACCAAAGCAGTATAGCATGGCACAGAGCCAGGAGGCCACGGGACTCCTGCGGGAGACCTCCACCGAGCCTGCAACACAGAGGAGGAGCTGTCAGGGACTGTTCCTGACACACAGTGTGTGAAAATGAAAATATCACAGCATGTGGTCGATAGGGATTTTCAGTGTACGTATGAATTCAGTTGGGGGTGTTGGTGAAGGTGGTGGAGTTTGCGTGTGAAGCTAAAGATGTGTTTGAATTTAATTAAATATCAGTCAGCATTATGTGCTGCCCGTTTGGAGGTTCCTCTATGACTGAAACTACTGAAACACCATGACAAACTGAAGCTGGAGTTTGTTACTGGAATTATTATCGGCTTTTTCAGTCATTAATCATAATCAGTTACTCAAATGACCTTTTTACAAAACAATGTATGAAAATGATTAATTATAGGTAAATCATTTAAACAAAGATAAAGAAATACACAGAAAAACTACTGGGTAAAAAGTTGCTGTGTGTGTATGATTTTAAGTCTCAAAAAAGACTATGTGGCAGATACCAATGCATGCCACAAATAATATTACAAAAATTCAAAAAGCTTTTTCAAAACACTCCTTTAATTTCATCACGTGTTTTCCAAATGTATCAATTAAAAAATAAATTCTGATGAACCACTGAAAGAACTATATAATTATTACGGTCTCCTTATTAATGACCTGCTGAATCCTAATGGTCCAAATCCTGTTTTACAAGCGTTTCCACTCTGAACAAAAGACAATTCTGTCAGCGTAATAAAAGCATAATAAACATTTATTTCAAAAACATCTTTTTAGTTCCTGCAGAGCAAAACTGTTAGCGATGACCTTCAAAAGCCATTATCAGTGGATCCCTTGTGTGTCTATGTGCTGTATCTTTGTCCACGCCCAGTCGACCATTTCAGTTCACGCCCTGATATTCTGCCCTTTTATCATAACCAATATTAACTCAGGACTGCTACAGTCCTTAATGAGTTGACTGAGTCTTTAAAGTACACAGACTTGAGCAGAACAGTCAGCTCTTTGTAATTTATAAACTGATGTTATGCCTTATATGGTTATTTATTTTCATTTTTGTTTATACATTTAGTATACCTACCTTGCACTGACTTATTATGTGCCATAAATGTATACCATGTCAATATATATTATACCATGACATTTATATCAGTCAAAGAGGTCTACACCCTGGTTTACTGTAGAAACACATGCTCTTAAACAGGACTGCAGCTAGGTTGGAATTCAAATGGCGTAAATCAAACGTTGTTCTCCTGTTCCAGTTATCTCACTCCCACATTCAGCCACTCCTTCTTGCCCTGCAATAACTCCTTTCCCCAACACCTGACTGCCCCACCCATCTACGCACCTGTTTCCACTCTCCTTCATCAGCCCTGCAGTTACTTGGCCTACTCCACCCACTTCTCTCCTGCAGCTCATTCCTTCAGCCGCCACTCACCATACTGGTTCACTTGGTTTGTTTCTTTCCTTGTTAGTTCATCCCAGTTGCGATGTTGGTCCTTTTTTTTGTTTTTTTACCATTTGAACCTGTATCTACCTGCCTGTACTTGTTCGCTGCTTGTCTACCAACTTGTGTAGCCTGTCTGCTACTTATACCTGCCAGTAAGCTTCAACTAAATCATTAAAGTCATTGGTCTGCCTCCTCTGCCTGCGTTTGGGTCCTTTACTTGTTCCCTGCTTGTCATCACTGTGACAATTTTACTTTGTTGGTCTATTCTGTACATATGACATCTATTGCATGTCTGTCCGTCCTGGGAGAGGGATCCGTCCTCTGCTCCTCTTCCTGAGATTTCTTCTCATTTTTTCCTCCAATGGGATTTTTATTAGGGAGTTTTTCCTTATCTGAATCGAGGGCTTAAGGATAGAGGGTGTTGTATGCTGTACAGGTTGTAAAGCCCCTTGAGGCAAATTTGTTATATTGGGCTGTATAAATAAAAATTCCCTTGACTTGACCATGGACATGGAAAATGCTTGTCTGATTGGCTGGCTGGGAGGTATCTATTAAAATCAAAACACTTTAATTATAGCGCCAGTCAGCAACTTGACAACATTTCTAAATCTGTGTGCAAGGTTTGATAAACTGCAGCTAACAGCTAGCAAAAATGTTTATTCTTCGTGCTGCGTTCCAGTTTAACTCTCACTCTGTTGTGAATCTATTCTGTACATATGACATCTATTGAATGTCTGTCCGTCCTGGGAGAGGGATCCCTCCTCTGGTGCTCTTCTTGAGATTTCTGTAATGTTTTTTCCATGTTAAAAGGCTTTGGGGTTTTTTTGTTGGTAGTTTTTCCTTAGTTGAATCAAGGGTCGAAGGACAGAGGGTGTCGTATTCTATACAGATTATAAAGTCCTTTGAGGCGAAATTGTGATTTGTGATATTCAGCTATATACATTTTAAAACATTTCATTGGTGAAGCAAAGCAAACTATGCCAAACTGACACCAAAACTTGGATGACCATTTGAACATATTCTGTGTTTTGTAAGTGCTCATGGTATATATGCGATAATTCACTCAGTTGTGGTGGTGATAAAAAGATCACATACTTAAGTAGAAGTAGAAACACCCCACTACAAAAGAAGTCCATTACCATGTTCAAAATGTTACCTTTCTTACTAAAAGTATTGGTAACAAATTGTACTTAATGTATCAGAATTAAAAGTACTCATTATGCAGATGGCCCCCCTATGTTGTACTCTATTACATGTAAGTGGTACTTAAATGTTGTAGCTGGTTGATGTGGAGATAATTTTAACTGCTTTGTATACTTTTGGGTGTTATGTCTGTAACAATGACTCATATTTTAACTGATTATATGCTAATATCTTAATCTACTAGTAACTATAGCTGTGAAATGTAGCGGAGTAAAAATTATCTTTCACATTTTGAAATGTAGTGGAGTAGAAGTATCAAGTGATAAGCATAAAATGGAAATACCTATATGAAGTGTAAGTACCGCCGATAGTACTTTAGAACAGCACTTGTAGAAAGTAATTTAGTACATTTATTCCACTGCAGACATGTCCTGATGAAGACAAAACGCAATAAGGCAAATTTCCATATAATGTTGTTTGAAATCTGTATGAACATGACCATGATCACATAAGACAAACTACACAAATATTATATACCCATATGCAAAGTATGATACGACTGAAAGACTCAATATAAGCTTTCATGTGGGTAAAGACTTGCCGGTGTTACAACACTGTTAGAGACATTCAGTAAATCGAGACGTGAACAGAGCGCGACTACTTCACCACACAAATCTCCAACAACAGGTGGGTCAGGGTGTCGTGGTGCGACTGGCGTTCAATTTGAAAGCAATCTGATACTGAGAAATGCCACCCTATAAATATAGAACTGCTTCTCCTGCCTTGCAACTGTCAGGCCTGTCTTCACCTTTGACCCCCACACTTGTCTCTCCTCCCCCCGCCCAAGTGGAGCCCTGAAACTCATTCATGTGCTCTTCTAACATGTCCTGCGAACTACAAATCTTCACTCAGACACATGTAGGGAATAGTGAATGTAAGATCTTGCAAATGCTGGCAGCAAGAGACATTTGACAGTAGAATTGTGAGATCTGCAGTAATGAAAGTTCAAAATCCAGCCGGCATGTCATCCCCCCTCTCTCTCCCACATTTCCTGTCCCTCTTCAGCTGCCTCTATCAAAATGAAGGCAAAACCCCAAAATAAATCCTTATAAAACATTTTTTACAAATTACCTCAGTTGTGACTGCACTCCAAATATTTAGCAATGCACTTCTGTAACACTGTCAGACTCATGATTGACAGCTTTAAAAGGATCAAAATCGATGCAGCAGAACCAAAGATATCATCTTATTTTTATTCCCACACATTATTTTTCTTTGTCAAAACCTGCCGGTTACATTAGTGATGGGAATTACGGCTCTTTGAAGGGACCCAGATCTTAAGGCTCCGTTCCTTTCTGAGAGCCGGCTGGTTCGGCTCCCAAACGACCCTTCGTTTAGTACCATTTATGTTGGTCACTGCTAAATTACACACTTATTTGTTGCAAGAAATAAATGTGCAAGATCTTCATCCGCAATACAATGAAATATTCGATCATATTGATGGTCAAAACGTCGGATATGTCAAGAATAACTATCCTAGTTATATAACAAAAATAACATCCTACTAATGAAATAGTATGGTTAATAAATAATTACACAACAGACGCACACAGTATATGTTCATTTTATTTGTATAATATAGGCCTAATATGAAACACAAAATAGCGGCTAATGTACCCTCGGGCCCTTAGCCTCTAGAAGAGTAGAGGAGTGGGATACAGAGGTCTGGAAAGCTCAGTTCTTTCCAACTCAACACCTCCAGATTTCTTTTCATTTTCAAACTTGTAGTTTTCAGAACCAACCCACTCTGACTCAAGTGACATCACGTGAGGCAGTTTGTCAGACCTCACACAGCTCCCTCTGGAGATACAGTACTCTCTAAGACCTGTGAACAGACTTTGAGGCATAAAATCTGTGGAGTTCCCCTTTAAGGGTGACACTGTAAACTATATTAGATTAATTGAATAGTTAATTTAAAAGACAAAATCGATTCATTTTCTACTCAATTGAATTCCAGTTGGTAGGACAGCAAACACAGTTCACCCTCATAACATCAGTTACAACTGATGTTGACAAATGTAGATATATTGCAGATAGATCGTATGAATTTTATTTTATAGAATAACCATATGATATCCATTAACTTTCTTCATATAGCTCATGTAAAATGAGTTTCCAAATTAAAGCCAACTAATTAACTTGTGGGGGGCCAAACGTTTATTCATCTGACAAGTAGCTCCTATATTTTCTTCGCTGCAAGTAACTGGAGCGTCATTGTTGAGGAATATGTGGGAGATAATGAAACAAAAAGATTCAGCATCCAACATCCCAATTGTTCAGCTACAAAACACACACGAAATATGATGAAGAAGGGGTTTTGGAAGGATTTGATTGACATCATATAGGCTCCTTTAACACTATAAACTTTTAGATGTTATGAGGCTGAGATGTGTTTGGTGCTCCTACCATCTTCACTGAGATTCAACTGACATCACAATGACAATGACCGAACTTCCATGTCAGAGTGAACTTTTTCCTCAGGGTGAAGAAATGGACTCCCAGGAACACTATGTCGGCTCAACAGCTTATTTCTTTATATTGTTTAACAGTCAGTGTAATAACACAACCAACTACAGCCTACAAGTGTGCCGCAGAGGGGCTTCAGAGGCACTGACACTGTCTATTTCAGGGTCTTCTATTTATTGCCTAAGTCGCTGGTATGCACAGGCCTTCTCTCGGGTTTCATCCTCCTCAGGCTCTGTTGCTCAAAGGAGTTAAATCTTGGAAAATATCAGGCTTTACCCAAAGCAGAGTGGTTTAATCTACTCCAGCGATTTCCTCAGTGTAAATGGGGCCAGGCTGCTGCTGCAACAGACATTCCCTCAAGCCCAGCAAGCAGAGCTGCAAGTGCTCCTGCTAGAGTTTATGTAAGAGGTCATGCTTTATAAGGATGTGGTGCTATACAGATAACAGAAAGTCCCTAAAGGGACATTACATCAATGCATAGTTAAAACACAGAAAAACAACTTTAGGATAGGCTACTTTATATTACATCCACATTCAATGTCTTATACGTATATCATCTCAGAAAATACTTGTACGTTTATAAGGGTTTAAATATTGAATTCTCGTGTTATTCTGGATCTATTTTTACTTTGTGTTGTAATAAATAAATACATGTTTTGGCACAGGTGTGGTGAGCCTGGACCTGCCAAAATAACAAGCAGAGTGGCTTAGAGATAATCATATTTATCAAATAATAAAGCATATCTCTAATGTGGCAAAAACAACACTCACTTCAAGCCCTGAACAGAAACGTGTAAAAGACACTGACCTGGCTCATACTTGAGGTAGAGGATGGACACGATGTAGTAAGCGAGATCAAACACAGGAAACATTCCCAGTTTGGAGAAAACTTGGGCAAAATCGCCCAAATTAAGAGCAGCCATCACTTCCATGTTGCCCTTCTGATAAAGAGTGAATCCCTGGTGGTTTTTAATCCAACTGCGCAGTCTGGATCCGAAAGCCCCCCCAGCCAGGTGTTGCGGTCTAACTGGTGGTGAATAACCCGGCGATACTGCCCAGCGTGAGGCAGATGTGTCGTAGGCGTGGCCTTTTGAGGACTGGACGCACAGCAAAGCCCAAGACAAGTGTCCACGCTTACTACGTGCAAAGATTCATTCACCCTCTCATAAAAAACATACACACAACCCGGATCGGATCCTGCGCCGGGGCTGGCTCGCAGACAAAATCCTCGACTCGACTCTAATCCCAAACAGCTCGGCAACGTTTGGTGATATCACCGGCAGTTTACATTCTTCCAGACGATGCAGAGATCTGAACGCGCAGTAATACCAACCCCACGCAAATAAACAGCAACCCGATTTTATTTTTCTTCTTCTATGTTTGCTTTTAATTCCTGAGGAGAATAATAATCGGATCAACCACCCGTCCGCCACCACCAGGGGGCACCAAAGCCACACAATGTGAAACCTTGTAGCTGCATGATCCTTCCCACTCTTTTACAACTTCATTTTGAGCTCGTACCTACAAGGAGGTGTTATAGACAGCCTAAAGATATTTTTACTAGCTGCTCTATAAGTTTTTTTTATAACTGCATCTGTATCTGTTCTCAAGAAGGTTTTGAGATGATTTTGTAGCCTAAAGGGGGTTTGATAAATGTCTCAACCAAAAGAGCACGTAGCAAAGCCTTGACATTATTTAAAATAGAATTATAGTCATATATTTTCACATCTTAAGTCATTGTTTCATTCTTGCTTTTCAGACAAAAACATGAATTAGAAATGTTGCCCAAAAAAGTAGCCATAATGTGAATAAGATTCATCATATGTGATGGTGTCTGAGATTGTAAATGTACTCATTTTAGTAATATGATGGTTACTCAGATGTAACAGGGTTAAACAGCAGCACATTTTCCTCTGCAGGTCTGAACCCGCCGCTGCTGTTACCTTTCTTGTCCAAAGGTGGCGCGCGTTGCTCAGGAACGGTATAAAAATATATATGTAGAGTTTTTCCTAATTTCACTCTTACAGGCACAGTTTCCTGAACAACTCCCATCTCATTCGCCCCACAACCTCTAATCATCTATATCTGCTATAACTGAAACCAAGTGTAATCAAGTGAAGGCTGAGCACGCGGCCTGGCAGGAACAACCTGACAGTCCGACATCCGGGTATCAACCTCCGCTCAGTGCGCCTCGGGGCAGTGGGACGCTATTGGTCACACTGCTGAGTGCGTGGCCGAACACGGAAGTGAGGCGCCTTTGTGATGTGAACAGGATGCTCGGAGATCTGTTGATATTTGGGTATGTTGTTCGGTTCCTCCCTTATTTTAAATACAGATACGCATTCATTTAATCGCGATGCTGTCGCGTATTATTGCTTGCACTGTGGCGAAAGCTAGATAGCGGTGCATCAAGCTAATTAACGAGCTAGCTCAGTGTTAACGCCAGCTCACCAGCTAACGTTAGCTCCGCAGGTAGTAAACGCTGTCAACAAACAGTTGGTCTCTCTGTGCTCTCTAGGACCTTGCTGGTGAATGCAGGGGCTGTGCTGAATTTCAAGCTGTAAGTATGTACGTTAAAGTCACGGTGATAAACCACCACTGCTTAAAACCTCACACCAGAGCTACAAAGTAAAGCAAACAAAGCGGTCGGATGGTTAACTGTGTTGATGTTTTGCAGCAAAAGAAAGGAGTCCCAAGGATTTGGAGATGAGTCCAGAGCACCGACAACAGGTGTGTGTGTGTGTGTGTGTGTGTGTGTGTGTGTGTGTGTGTGTGTGTGTGTGTGTGTGTGTGTGTGTGTGTGTGTGTGAGGAACAGTTTGCGTTTTAGACCTTGGGAGTGAGGACATTTTGGCTCTTCCTCACTTTTCAACACACTTTCAAGGCGCTATTTGAGGGTTTAGACTTGGTTTTAGGGTTTGGGTTAGATGTAGATTTACGTTTAGGTTAGGCACTTAGTTGTGGTAGTTAGGGTTAGGGACTGGGGAATACATTATGGCAATGAAAGTCCTCAGAAGTATAAGTACCAGGATGTGTGTGTGAGAGAAATGAGTGTTAAAAAAAAAAGTGTGTGTGTATATATATATATATATATCAAGACAAAGCGTGTCACAGGTCCTCAAAGCACTGCCACACACAAAACAATGACGTTGTCTTTCAGGTGACAACATCAGAGAGTTTCTGCTCAGCCTGCGATACTTTCGGGTCTTCATCGCTCTGTGGAACATCTTCATCATGTTCTGCATGATCGTGTGAGTAAGAGTCTTTTAGTTGATGCTGCTCACATGTAATGATTGGATGGGATGGGGAACCCACTGCAATGTCTTGAGAAACATTTACATTTTTGTCCCAAATATTTCTTTAAAGGATAAGTCTGACAATATTTGTTTGTATTGTTTACTCCTGTTTGAGTAACATTTGCTAAAATCTACAGCTGTTTTAGGAAATACTTGAACCTTTTTGCTAAGGAAACTTTACATGTGTGACCAATGGGACTGAGTCCTAGGATTGAGGGCCACAAATCGGGTAGGGGAGTCTGAAAGTACTAAGAGACGGACTAATGCTCTGTTGGTTTTTACTGTTCTCACGGGATTTATTGACGATATGAAAAAAAAATACAGTTATCTTATAAAGAATAATCTCTGTTGACTCTCTGACACCGTTAAATCGAAACATACTCTGTGGTCATTCAGAAATGTAAACTAACGATTTAAGATTGTGTTGAGAATTTCAGGTGACACATTTTCAAATCACGACACCTGAAATTGTCTTTGACTAGGTTAGAGTCTGTTTCGGGGTAAAAGCGATAATCCAATAAAGGTAGTCTCGCTACCAAAAATAAAAACACAAGATTTGAACCTGCTATCACTCCCAAATTGATTGGAAATGTCTTTTAGTACAGGAACAAGTTAAAATGTTTGTCGATAGCCATAATGTTTGTAGTAAAAGTACATTTTACTCATGAAATGACTTTTCTGTCACAGGAAGAAAACAGGCCTCTATGTACAATTATAATCTGTTAATGAAAACAAGAATTAGTTATATTTTTAGTCAAATGTTTCAAGTAGGAATGTGAAAATACTTACCAGCCTGTGATATCCAGTACACATTAGTTATTTTATTGATGTACTTTCCGTCCTTCATCCTGCCTCTTGTGATACAACTCTGCTTCAGTTTGTGATTTCCTATGTTTCCCAGAATACCTTCTAAAAAGTCTTACAAATGGGCTGTGAAGTTGTTGCTTTTGTAACTGGCCGAATGTCTTCAATCCTCACAGATTGTTTGGATCATGATCACCATTTGGGGCGACTGGACTTCCACCAGGATGCTGATTTCCCAAGGTGGACGCTATAAACGTCTCCTTAATAGGACTTTGCTGTTCTTTTGGCCCTTTTAACTGTAATTATGCTCCATTTTCTTTACGACTCAAAATAATAAATCTATGTCTGGCTGTACAGGAATTAATGAATCACTGTATTTATTTTGTCTTACAGAAGTTGTTACATTTTTACCCTTTTTGTTTGCACCAGCCTTTTCTGTTTTTGTGTTGTCTTGTGCTTTATTATGGAACATGAGCTGTTTTCTCCAGCATGTCAGTTTCCTTATTAAAGAAACACCAGGGTTGAAAATGTTGGACAGCCCCCACTAACAGGATAGAAAATGCTTTTCTGTGGCTTGTTACCGGTGTGTTATCATTTAACGGCCCTGCTCTGCCCTAAAACCTCACATACAGCTATGGTAATCAAAGCTGGTGGTCAACCTTGGATCATCTTGCTTAAATGTCCCTTCATCCCTTTTACTTGCAAAGCTATTAGAGTTCAGCTGGATTCAACAAACAAGAAAAAATGACCGCTGTCACTTAATGAACTCTACATCTCTTTTGTTGGTGATAAACAGCACAAACGTTTACTCATCAGCTGTTATGCTCTTCAATACAGATTATTTTAATAGAGCCTCAGATTAAAAAAAACTGCCATTTTCCTTTATTCTGGGGCACATGTGCTGTAAGTAAATGTATATGCACTATAATGTAAATTTGTCCTTATTCTTAACAATAAAAATACACAGTTTTCATATCCAATGTCTGTTAATTGCACCTGAAAACACATCTCTTCCGTCAACACCTAACTGACAATCACTAACGTCTTCTTCCTTTCTATCTCTTTTTCAAAAAAAATATAGTCCTATTCTTGAATGGTTGACAGTCTGTTGGCACGAGGGACGCACCTCATTAAGCAAATCAGGTATTGGCCACGACGTGACTGATACACATTACATACAATTCCTTTTGTCGACGTTATGATGTCCATCATGAGATGATGGCACGGCTATCTGGTATACGTTTTGTATCAAAATGCAATGTGACCCCTAGAATGCCACTAACACTTAAACTTAACAAATAAAAGCAAAATGGTTTTCCAGATATTTGAATGTTTTTGGCAGCTGGGAGTATTTGTGCATTGCATTTGTGGGAGAACAGTGTTCATAAATAGCGCGCTTGTAGCCTGCCAGTTTTATTTTAAATGGGTTTTCAACAGCATGGCTGCTGTCAGTCTGTCGGTCCACCACGCTGGTCCAGACTGAAATATCTCAACAACTATTTGATGAATTGCCATGAAATTTTGTACAGACATTCATTATGTCAAGAGGATGAAACTTAACAGTCTACTATTATATAACTATTGGGTGGATTACCATGAAACTTGGTACAGTCCTCTTCTGAATGAATTGAAATAACTTTGGTGTTCTGACATTTCTCAGCTCTTGTTTGAAAAAGCAAAACCACTGACATTCCCCTTCGTATTTAGTAATAAAAAGGAAATGTTAGCATGCTAACATGCTAAACTAAGATGTTAAACATTAATAAATTATATACCTGCTAAACTCAAAGTGCTGCTGTGCCTAAGTACAAACTCACAGACACTTAGTCTTGTTTCTCTGTTTTGAGCATGGATGTTATGCACTGACATTATATTGGGGTGGAAATTTGAAAGGTGGTGAAAAAAATAAAATAAAAATACTCTGCAAAGCTGGATGCAGTACCACTGAGTGTAACCTTTAACCCTGAATGTTTCACCCTATAATCTGTTGTAGTTTTTCACACTGACCACAAGAGGACAATAATCAGTATCGTTTATCGCTGGATCTCCGTCACATTTCAAACCACAATTATGTCTATTAGGGTCAGCTTTTACAACTAACTGACACATAACTTTTAGGGCTTACCCTACATCTGTCATATTGTTCATTAAAATAATGCTCACATGAAAAACACATACAGTATGTGATTTAAATCAAAAAGTTTATGTAATTTGGGCAACATATTTAATACATCCAGTAGCAATTAACTGTTAAACAATAACCTAATAAACTGTATTATAATATATAAATACGAATTAATAAATAGGTATTTTAGCCTTGTACTTTAGCATCTATACAAATCTATTTTTGTCTTCCAACTTTATTGCAACAAGGCAACAGTGCCATCAAGTGACAATGCAAGAAAAGAGCAATACATACGAAATTGACTCGAATGAATGAAGCAATACATTACAGGAAACAAAGAAACAGAAAAAACACATTCAGTAATACATTTCAAAATGTGGGGCGCAGGGTGATCCTAGGTCAAGAATAAAGATATATGTATTACAAATAAGGTTTGGCCAGCTTTTCCTATTTAATGAAGGTGAAATAGTGGCAACATAGTGTTCAATTTCCTTCAGAATATGACAAAGAATGGTTGTTTTTTTCTTATTTGTAATGTGAAATTTTGCCAAAATAAGATTTAAATTCATAAGGGGGAATTATCTGTATAGTTATATAAAAAGACACGAAATATACATTTTATATGTTTGTGGGAAAGGTTTTGCATAATATGTTTTAACTATGAAGTATATGAATGTAGGTTCAAAATATAATATATATATATATA
>CM022489.1:11070796-11148843 GCA_011952105.1 Coreoperca whiteheadi | reverse complement strand
TATATTTTTTTTTTTTTAAACAGTTTCAGGTTGCATTTCAAAGATAACACATATCGTTTTGGAACTTCTGAAGGGAAAAATCAAACGGAATTACAGCATTCAAAGTAAAACCTGAAGCAGGACTATTGTCTACTCGCTGCATCTTTCGCGGACGTGAACAATCGGTTACGTAAAATTCTCCCATCGTGCTTTGCGCGAGTGCATCACAAAAAGCTCGACGCGAAGAGCGAAGAGGAGGAGGCTACCATCCGAGGACGGTAGCCGATTCCCGGAGAGGGTTTTTCTCGTTTCTCTTCGTTCGAATGGTCAAATCTTGACGCCGGCGATTGAAAACAAAGATAAAGGCATCACAAAACATGGTGCTCACTCCGAGAGGAGGTCTTCCGTCGACCCTTTGAGTGTCGGCAGGTTTCCAACCGCCGCCTCTTCGGGGGATTCTGCTGTGTTGAGTCCGTCCTGACCCGCGACACCGCCAGGCGATGACAGCGGCAACAACCACTCCGCAGTTGATGAGAGACCGGCTGCTACAGGCCATCGACGGCCAGAGCAATGTGAGTATATCCGCTAGTTGCCGAAGGAAGAACTGGGCTCAGAAAGCCAGACAACAAGGCCAAGCCGACTCCGGCTCGCCACAGAGGGGTGGCAGAGTGGAAGCAGTCCATGTACGCCGAGTTATTATTTGCTCGCTAATTAGCTGGCTATCATCACTAGTTAGCGAAAGTAACTATTGCCAGCTCTTCCAGAGCCTGGCTGACTGACTGCTGTTGGCTAATGTTTATGTAGCCAAGTTAGCTTATTTGTGCAATTCAATTTTATTCATATAGCCCAATTTCACAAATCACAATTTGCCACAAAGGGCTTCACAATCTGTACAACATACAACACCCTCTGTCCTTAGAGCCTCGATTAAAATAAGGACAACCCCCCCCCCCCAAAAAAAAACCCTTTTAACAGGGGGGAAAATGGAAGAAACCTCAGGAAGAGCAACAGAGGAGGGATCCTCTCTCCCGACGGACAGTCATGCAATAGATGTGTGTACAGAACAGATTCACAACAGAAGATCATAGTACATACAGTTATAATGAAAACATGTAGGTTGTAAAACATAAAGCATAGAGGCCGGATACAGAAATCATAGTACATGCAATTATAATGGGAACAGTGCTTACGCTGTTCTTAAACAGTGCTTAAACTGGAGGCTTGCTAAAGTGAGCTACCGAGTAGGAAGTGTAAATCTGTAGGTAAGTGTCCTTTTTAATTGCAGAGATGCTGGTTAAATGGGGTTTCAGCAAGCTCAAGGATTAAAATAACATCTCTACCCTTACCTTACACAGCTGACAATGAGGTTGCCTTGGTATGTTGCAGCACTCTTCAAAGATTGGCAAGCTGCATGGTACAGCCAAAAAGCAAAAGTTCAACACTATGACATTGTAAGGATTGCAGGATGCTGTCCAGTTCTAACGTACCAATGGTACATTGAAAAGTATTGTAAAAATATGATGGAAAGCTCAAATACATTTTTTTATTTTTATAGCCCAATATCACACATTTTCCTCTAGGGTCTTTACAATTTGTGAAGCATATGACACCCTCTATCCTTAAACCCTTGATTCAAATAAGGATACAACTCTCCAATACAACCACCTTTAATGGGGAAAAGATGGAAGAAACCTCAAAAAGAGCAACAGAGGGATCTCTCGCAGGATGGACCGATGTGCAATAGATGTTGTGTGTACAGAATAGACCAACAAGATACAATGACTGTGTGTGTGTATATATATATGAAGAATGGATCCAGGCAACTTCAGGTGTCTCCAAACAGATAGGACCTGAGCCACATGACCTCTCCAGTCTCTTAAGCCCGATTAACTGAAGCTAGAGATGTTGTTTGCTAACTTAGAAAAATGTAAGTATGACTTTGGCCATATCCAGTAAATTTAACACCTGCAACCTAGGCACGTCATTACATTTATGCTGAAATCGTAAAGAAAATCCAGTGTTTCCATTAAGCAGTCCTCCTTGATTTGCAACTACAACGGGATAAACAGTATGGTAAAGTCTCTGATAGTGGACACATTTGTCATCTCATGATTATATATGGTCATATCACCCAAACTTATTTGGCACAGAGCAGGCCCAGATTAAAGTAACCGAGTCGCTGTTGTCAGCACTTGTCTTCTATCTTTCAGATCTGACTTCTTGTTCTTGTGGGATAAAATATCACATTTGCATGCAATCTCAGTTTGTCATATTGAGCCTGAAACCAGTATGAGTACTTTTGTCTCTTGAAATACAGGTGCACATTTGAAAGTCTATTCAAATTATCCCATGACGGTCTCACAGCCTCTCTTTCTCGCTCTCTGTGCGTTTCAGGCCTATACGGTTCTGAATCTCAAATTGTAACCCCTACATACAAACATATGTACTTGGACGCTGTTGTTGTAACGCTGACAACATCTCAATGTCTCAGGATTGTGATATATAAACCTCTGTGTCTTTTCAGCAGATATGCAACATGGTGGTAGTTATGGAGGTGATCTCCTTTTTGGAGAAATATCCTATCACCAAAGAGGTACTGGAGGTAGGTTACATTCAGACCTACAGTATGTGCATTTAAAGGGGACCTATTATTATCACTTCCATTTTTATTCTCCGATTCCACTAGAGTAGCTTTGCATGATTCACAGTTCAAAAAAATCCTTCTTTGCCATAAACTGGCCCCACTTTATGCAGCGTCTCTGTTCATCCTCTGTCTGAAACAAGTCATTTTAGCTTCTGTCGCTTTAAGGCCCCCCTCCCTAATTGTCTGATTGTCCGGAAGACCACAGAGGGGCTTGTGAGCGGCTGTAACCAAAGTTCCCTTTATAACCCAGTGCTGTCAGCCCGCACAGCCTCATCATCTCGCCAGTGTGCTCGATGGCATATGTCAGCTACAGTAACTTAGAAAAAAGAAAATAACGATATGGGGCACTGAATTTGATGAATTTACAGTTTACATACTGAACAACCTCCAAAAACTTGAAGAGCAGTCCTGAGCAGAGTAGTCTCGCTTAGCTAGACCTTTCTCCACACTTCATTTTAACGCTGTGCCAGCGGTGGAGAACGCGCTACGAGAAGAGCGGTCGAATAACAGAGACAAATTGAGTGAGTGGATGGGCGTGTCCCTGTACTTCATGGACTTGCTGTGCCTGGAGCCGATCATGAGCAGATGAACGTATAAGGACAGCCGATCTGACGTCAGCTCGGCACAAAAGCTAGAAAAAAAAGTTTTACGTACGTTTAACTTATTATTTGAAACTTTGGCCACGTTTTTAAATTAACAGCCGACAATGTAACATTAGAGATGGGGGAAAGTGTAATAGGTCCCCTTTAAGATAAAATGCAGTTGAATACAGCCATGTCAAACAGCATGTACACGGCTGTTTAACACAGATCTTATCTCCTTAAAGGAAACCCGTCTTGGCAAGCTCATCAACGATGTCCGAAAGAAAACCAAGAATGACGATCTTGCAAAAAGGGCTAAGAAGCTCCTGCGAAACTGGCAGAAGCTAATTGAGCCAGAGAAGGCAGAAGTGCTGTCCAAAGGGCACTCCGGTGCCTCATGGTCTTCCAATGGTGGTGCTCATGCCTGCATCTCCGCTCCAGCTGCCACCACACCATCAGGTAAAACAGGGTCAGAGTTGAAGAACAGAAACGACTTCAACAACTGCTACTCCCCTAGGGTGGAAATACTGAGCAACAGGAAACGTAAGGGTGACCAGAAGGAAGGACAGCTCTTACCAGCCAAGCTATCCAAAACAACTCTTAATGATAAAATGCAAAACTCCAAACCGCTGCCAACCAATGTAATTGGCGGTGGCTCTGAACTTTTTACAGATACTCGTGCACAGCAGCCTTTAGACAAGGAGATTTCTGAGCCTTTGGACAGTGACAGGCTAAATAAAATCCCCGTCAATGCTGTAAAACCTCATCCAAGTGCCCCGGGATACAGCAAGCCTCCTAGCACTTCTTCTTTGCTAAAAGCATCAGTTCTGCAGCAACAAGCCAGACAGGAGCAAGCTGCCTCAGGGGGGCAGAATCGACCCAGAAGCCCACGCGGTTCCTTGCACAGTCCTCAGACTCCAAAGCAGGAAGCTGGTGTCAAACAAACCGCATCACAAGCACAGAGTCTTCCTAGCCACACTGTAAGGCCTGGGTCTGTGGACACCTCTGGGCTGGGGCCTTCCCCTCAGCCTTTCAATATTTGTGTTCAGGGTTTGCACACCGATGGTTCGTGGTCTGTAGGTTTGGACTCCAAAAGCAGGCCTCACAATACATCTCTTTACAACTCCTATGCCTCTTCCTGCAGTGATGGAGTCGGTTTGGAAGATGATGGTGCTGTTAGCAATACAGGGAAAAGGAAAGGACAGAAATACAAGCCTAAGGATTATGTGGTCAAGTTAGATGGACAGACTGTAGACGACAGCACTAAAACAGTCAGGTTAAAAGACAGGAGACTGACATTTGACCCTGTAACAGGACAAATCAAACCCTCCTTTCATAAGGAGTCTTGCCAGGAGGGGGAAGTCAGACTGGGCCACAAACCTGAAGCTCAGTGGTCTGAACAGCCAAAGCAGAATCCACCGGTTCCTCCCAGTCCCTTCCAGCAGACCGACTGGAAAGAGCTGTCGAGGAGTGAAATCATCCAGTCGTACCTTAGCCAGCAAAGCAACGTGCTGACATCGTCAGGTGCCAACACCCCTAGTGCACACTTTTTCATGACAGAGTTCTTCAAAAAAGAGGAACACCAGAGTAAAGATGTAAAGAAAACACACACGTTGGCACCACAACTCCCAGCCAGGGATTTACCAGGGGTTAGCCGAGAGGTCATCAATGAAGACCTGAACAGATTGCACACACAACACTGGTCCGGGGTTAACGGTTGTTATGACACAAAGGGTGCTTGGTATGACTGGACGGAGTGCATCTCCTTAGACCTGCATGGAGATGAGAGCAGGTTGAACATCCTGCCGTACGTCTGTCTGGATTGAAATTAAGTAGTAAAATGTCCTTCATCATACAGCGGAGCAACTCTGCATGTGTGGTGGCACTTCATTTAAGTGTACGCTGCTGTTTTGCACCGTTGGTGAAAGTGGAGTCCTTGTGCTGCCTGCTTGGGTGTGTGTGGAGCACAGGGGATGTAATCAGTGTTTTAATGAGTTTTTGAACATTGTGTGAGAACAGTGCGAAGGAAAAAGGCTATGCATTATCTGACCATTTAGTTGTGTTCAGCAACTGTACAGATTTGAGTTTCCAATACCTGCCATTCTCTGAAGGAGAGAGGACATCATATTAAACTGCACAGTTAAATTTTATTCATACTTATGTTATTCACATGCCTCGTGGAATGTGACTTTACTGAGTTGTATGCATCCACACATTATTTCACAGTGCTGTATGTCTTCATTTAAGGTTTAGTTAAATTTTATGTTTAAAAAAAAACAACAAAAAAACCTGTGACTTAATCGACTTTATCACCTTTCACTAAAAAGTAGTAAGCTACGTAATTGGAACAGACATCCAACAGATGCATTTACAAATGCATACTTTTTTTTTTTTTTGTTGCCATTTGCTCATGCGTCTTGAACAAGCCTGTTCAGCTGTTAAAGCTGAAATCAATGCTATCTTCAAGTAGCTATCCTCATTACCAATGCAATTAACAACTATCAACTGTTTGTGCTATGAAAAACATTTATCGTTGCACCTTTTAGAACCGCTGTTTCCCTCCACTGCACAACTGTCTCATGCAGCGATTTTTAGCAGAAAGAATAACTGACAAATCATCTTTTAAATATTTTTCTTGTGTTGTGAGAATTGAATGCTGTCAAATAAAGTGATATGAAACTGCCAGATGTGACCTTGCAGTTTTGAGGTGAGAAAAACAAAGGCTTGTATTGGGTTAGAAGAATACACACTGATAAAGAAATGTGGCTGTCATGTATGATATTTATTACATTTGCATATTCATTTTGAGATCTATACACATGTTCAGACTACAGTAAATATTTTATTAGGTTTCTTTATTCAGAATTGGTTCAGTGATGCAGCGGCAACTTTCTTAACTTTTCCTGCTGACACACCAACCTACCTTACGCAGGAAAACTATCCAAAATGACACATTTTGATAATGTGAACTAATTTTATTTTATACTTGCCTTTTCCCTTTACTGTATATTTAGATTGTAAAATGTGAATTGATGGCAGAGCAGATTATGCTACTATCTTGCATCTTTGTACTGTCAGGAAGAATATAAATTGACATGCTGGATAAAATACTTAATATCATTCCTTTAGATATTGTTTGCCTTATGGAAATCTGTGTTTTCCCTAAAGACAGAGCCTTAGTGAATGTACAGAAATTAGGCTTTTGTGTTCAGTCGAATGCAGAAGAGAACATATTTGCTACTTAGTCCTTTAAGTGGACATGTTGATGTGTTAATAAAAAAAACTGAAGGAATTGTGATTGTCTTCTCTTTAAATGTTTGTTACTGTCTCTGCAATTACTCTCATTAATCAAACTGTAAAATGAATTCCCACAGTGCAGGGTCTGTGCTGGCTCTGCATGCACATCACTCAAGTTAATTTTAATTGATTCCCAGGATACTCGGAGCTTTTTGGAACAACAACATTCCCATGCTGATGAGAAATGTGTACAATTTAAGATGCACTCTTTAAAGCAATTTCTCCTACGTAAATGCAATTGGAGCGGATTAAATTAATCGGTTAAACAGAAAAATAATTGGCAACTATTTCATTAAACAGTTGTTTATTTTTTAACTTTTTTAAGCTAAACTACTCAACATTCCCTAGTCCCAAGGCTTCTTTTTTTGTCTTATGTGATAATAAAATGTATATCTTTAGGTTTGGGGTTTTTAGTCGGACAAAACAAGCAATTTGACATTGAGAAAATTGTAATGGGCATAACCTTTTTTAACTATTTCCTGACATTTGACAGACCACACAATTAACTTATAATAAAAATGATAGTTAGTTGCAGCCCTTAAATGCAATCTTTAAGGGGTTTCCTACTTAAAGTATGAGAATTTCATAAATTCTGTTGCAATATGAGTATGTAGACTCAAAGTGATCAATGTCCATTTTAGCTCATTCAGGCTGTGGAAATGTATTTGTCTTGTTTTTCAATTACTATTTAAAATGGTAGTTTTTAGACTTTGAAATTCAAATGACCTAACCTTATTCAAACTCAAATCTACCATTTTAAATGCAGCTCACAGCAGTTCCATTTTATAAACGTGTGTCCGTGAGCGGCTTTTATTTTGAAGCCCGTTACCGGAAGTAGTGCGCTTCCTTCATTGCTGGTCGACGGTTGAGCAGCGCTGCCTTCCTCCGGCGCAGCCACATGCGCACCGCCGGTGTCTCGTCACTCCGCGCTGGAAGATGGCTGCGGCGGACCGGCCCCCGGTCAGGGAAGGGATCCGGATAGTTGTACTGTGTGTGTGCTGGTACACGGTCAGTTCGGGAGGCAACATCGTCAACAAAATCATCCTCAATGGATTTCCGTACCCGGTCACGGTCTCTTTGTTTCATATTATTTCTATCGTCGTATTCCTCCCGCCGTTGCTGCGGGCATGGGGAGTCCCCAAAACAGAACTGCCGAGCAGGTACTACCGGTGGTACATCCTGCCTTTAGCCTTCGGAAAATACTTTGCATCTGTGTCGGCTCACTTCAGCATATGGAAAGTACCCGTTTCATATGCGCACACCGGTGAGTACAGCGGATTTGTGTTAATTTGTGTACCACTGTGAGGCCACCTGGAGCGCGTCAGCCTCGGTTACTTGATGATGTGTCCGTACAGTCAGCTGACGTTAGCTTCGTGGCTAACGCTGGGCAGCTCGGCGACACCGACGTGTAGCTAACTGCCTTATGGGCCCCGGTTTAATGTGGCCTCCAGCAGGTCGTGGACAGACGGGCTATCGTGAGATTGATTAATGTACCGTGGTCCGCAAACAAACTGGTCACTTTCGGCCGCCCCTTATGCATAACTAACGCTAACTGGCAGTTGTTAGCTAGCTAGCCAACTTAATTGACGCTGGTATAGTTACTACGTCAGGGGGGAGTGTCCATTATTTGTCCTGCTCTGTATCACAATGTGCTTCTCTAACTTATTCTCAGACTGCCAGACAAAAATCAGATCACAGCTCCTCGTGTAATGTGTTTTTTCTACTTTACAAACTCATTGTGACATTATTAGGTTACCTGCTGTGGAATTCAATAAGGCAAACCCGTACTTAGTTGCCACTTTATTAGGTACACCTAGCTACAACCATGCAGACCACGGCTAAAACTTATTCAGTCCGATACAACACACCTTAAATTAATCATTCCTTTTATGACAGTTATAATGTTCTGTTTTTGGTGAAACTATTAAGAGACGCGTTCATTCAACTTTATGGTCTTTTTGGGCGCTGCAGTTTGTGGCACCTCTCAGTATACTCCTACATCTATAGGAATACCTGTGAATAAAATAGTCCTCCTAATAATCTTTCAGAATATCAAGTAAACTTGATCTGAAACATTTTATTTTTAGCATGTTTAAATCTCCTAAACCAGATCCCTTTTGGTGTTCGGACCAGATTTAGGAACCAGTGGGATTGATTGCAGGGCTGTTTTAATAGACAGCACTAGTTTTTATTAAGCATATCTAAATAAACTGGCAATCGAGTGTTTGTTGTATAGTTACCTTCCAATAGTCTGTCTTAACCTCAAATCAATTAAGTAATCTTGTAATGAAACTATTCTAATTGTGTTTAGACCTCCTCTACATGACTTTAAAGACCCCTGTTGGTCTTTGCACCCAATTTGGGAGCCATTGCTGCCATTTCAATAAAATCTAAGTCCTTCTGTCATCATGGATTGGAGCTTGGACAGTGGAATGTACCCTCAGTTGCCAGTCTAATACAACAGTCCTGCAATAAATCCTCACTTCATTAGGTTATCATGTTCAGTTTTTGTTTAAACTATTTTTAGAGAGGTGTTGATTCAACTTTATTGATAATTTTGGAGGCTGCAGTTTTTGGTGCTGTTGAATTGCAGCCTCCAAAATGATCATAAAGTTGAATCAACACCTCTCTAAAATAAAAAGTGAACACTATAACATTCATATTTCTCACTTTGGTTTTAGCTAGATGTACAAATTGTGTACCATGAATAAAATGGTCTTCCTAACTTCTAATAGTTTGTCCTAACTTCAGCGATGCCACGTCAATATGATCTTTTAAGTTTGAAAGTCCTTGCTTTTCTATAATAATGAGCTTCTGTACTTGAGTGGAGGTTGCTGCTGAATCAAGTTTTGATGGTTTTAAAGTCTGAAAATATGTTAGTACCTTTTTTAAATGATCAGGGTGCCACCTTTCTTGAGAAAAGCTCTGTCATTGTTAGTGACACACACCAGGACAAACCTAATAGTACGTCAGTCGGTGACACAATGCAACAGAGGCATGTTCAACCCTCTTGAGTCTTGACATGCGTGGGCTGGGATCTGACGTAGGTGCATTACAGACTTACATTTTATCTTCCAAATGTAATGTCTTGTACTCTCTACCTGCTGCTTTTTAATGGCATTGCATGTTTGTCCGGTGAAACAAACTGATTGTTAGTTACACTTTCCAAGCTGACGTTGTCCCTTTTCTGTCTTTATTTTTGTTTATTTTTCACAGTCAAAGCCACAATGCCAATATGGGTTGTGCTGTTATCAAGAATTATCATGAGGGAGAAGCAAACCACAAAGGTGAGTAGGTTCGACACGGCAAACAAGGCACAAGGCCCGCTCTGTTTTAACCGGTTTCTCAGTGTTTGAGACTCAGCGGTGGTGATGTGGCACCGTGCTGCTCCTGTACTGTATCTCATATTACAGCCATCTGCAGGGGCTTTTGTCCCCGAAGTTGGTCAGATGTGGGAGGGTGGAGGTCAGGGAGGGAAACTAACTTCTTATTTCCACCAGCTGGCCACATTCACTTGGTAAATCCCCAAACTCACTCACTACTTTTCATATTGTAGAAGCCATCTGGGTTTGTGTTTTAAAAGGCTGTTGTCTTTCATGCATAATATTTGAGTATTCAGTGTTCAGGTGGTGGAAAGAGTATAGCCCTAAGTGAAAATGTACAAATTGGGCCCAAAGTGTCGATATTTTGTGTGGCCACCATTATTTTCCCCACAGATGCATACTGGCCTGCGGCCCAGTCTCCGACTCATGCAGCCCCAGACCATGACACTCCTACCACCATGCTTGACTGTAGGCAAGACACACCTGACTTTGTACTCCTCACCTGGTTTCTGCCACAAACACTTGACAAAATCTGAACCAAATAAGTTTATCCTGGTCTCATTAGACTACAGACTACTAATCCATGTCCTTAGTCTGCTTGTCTTCAGCAAACTGTTTACGAGATTTCTTGTGCATCATCTTTAGAAGAGGCCTCCTTCTGGGACGACAGTCGTGCACACTAATTTGATGCAGTGTGCGGCGTCTGGTCGGAGCGCTGACAGGCAATGCTGGCAGCACTCATACGTCTATTTCCCAAACACAACCTCTGGATATGACGCTGAACACGTGCACTCAACTTTGGTCGAGCATCCCGAGGCCTGTTCTGAGTTGAACCTGTCCTGTTAAACCGCTGTATGGTCTTGGCCACTGTGCTGCAGCTCAGTTTCGGGGGTCTTATCAATCTTCCAGGGACCAGTATGAGAGAGTGAGAGCGATAGCACCTCACACCTGAGACCATCTAACACATTAACGATTCACATGACACCAGGGAGAGAAAAAGCCTAATTGGATCCAATTTGGACCATTTCACTTAGGGCTGTACTCACTTTTGTGGCCAGCGGTTTAGACATTAATGGCTGTGTGTTGAGTTATTTTGAGGGGGACTGCAAATTTACACTGTTGCACAAGCTGTGCACTCACTACTTTACATTGTAGCAAAGTGTAATTTCTTCATTGTTGTCACATGAAAAGGTATAAGAAAATATTTATAAAAATGTGAGGGTTGTACTCACCTCTGTGAGATACTGTTTCAGCATGTTGCGTGCTTTAGCAGAAGATTTATTTAACTTTTCACCCTTGTTTTGTTGAACAATTTGCACGGAGCTGCTCTGCCTAGTACATCATGTTAAATATGTTTAATCATTAACCAATAAATTAAGAGAGCTGGTTTAAAGGCACGGTCTAACAGGTCTGGTCCAGTAGCGGGAGTCCACATTGTCTACCTGCATTGGGACCAATTTCTGGTTTAAACAAGTTCAAAAACTTGCTTTTTTTTTACTACAGAGTTCCTCTTCCTTGTTGATCAGCATTGTTCACGTTTCTGTATTTTTTTTGCATGAATGAGACAAGTTGCTTTGACAATAAAACTGTAGGCAGATGGATGATTTGATGGCACTAAACTGGCAGAATTGCTCAACAAGTACTCAGTGCAGTGTTTTCTCAGTTTCACTCAAGTGGTTGGTTGAGGGGCAGAGTGAGGGAGGGAATGGGTGGGTGGGTGCACAAGTGGGTTTCATAACAACTACAGGAAGATTTTATTTGCATGTTGAAAATATTGAATCATGAGAAATGGTAGTTTCAGCCCATGAGGTGTTGTCCCCGTTTGTGTGTGTGGTCCAAGATAGGAGGGTTAGTATGTCCATCTGCAGCCTTTGAAGCTGTACAGGTGAAAAGGTTGTCTCATCATTACATGTTTGGAAAGATTAATAGTGTTCCTGCCGTACTTCACGCAGTTTTACAAAGTTTACTGCAGAAGTTTTGTAAAGCTTTTCTAGACTACCACTCTTTTTATTATTTTTTTTATTTTTTTAGGAGGTTAAACGTGGCCGTGCTTTGGGGTCAGGCTCAGACAAATTATGTTTGAAATGTCACCTTAAATTTTCTATGCAGAACATGAATGCCAGCCTGAAATAACACCACACACTTTACTACTCTATTAGCCTGTCAAAGTTACTGTGATAATGATTTGCTGATGTTTTTTTTATTAGTGCTGTTGAGATATCACCAAACAAATCGTAGCTGGCAACAGGCCACTTGAATTCTTACTCATTTTAGTAGGGATGCAACTAACAATTACTTTCAGTATGGATTAATCTGCAGACTGTTTTCCTTATTGTTTGGTCTTTAAAATGTTGGACAACAGGGAAAATGCCCATCACAATTTCCTAAAGCCAGAGGTGGCATCTTTATATTGCTTGTTTTGGCTGACTAACAATCAGAACTGATTTGGGAACACTATCTGAAGCAGCTAATTATATTTTTATACTTTACTGTACTGGATATAAGTTACTGAAGTGTTGTTTGTGTTGGCTTCTGCTGACTCAGCCTTCTGTCTCTGTGTGGCTATTGTCGTAGGTGTATGTATCGCTCATCCCCATCATCGGCGGAGTGCTGCTGGCCACGGCGACAGAGCTGTCCTTTGATGTTTCAGGACTAATCAGCGCTCTGGCGGCCACGCTCTGCTTTTCTCTGCAGAACATCTTCTCCAAAAAGGTAACTCATTCCCATGCTGGTATGTGCCATAGGATCCCTGCAAAGAGGAGGGTGGCAGAAGGGGGCTAATTTGAAAAATGTTACTACTTGGTGTGAAACTCCGGAGTGTGTTTCTGTGGTGGAAAAAACTGGATCTCACAAGTATTCACAAACACTGCAAAATGGGACTTGGTTGTTAATAAGGTCAGTTAGTGTCCAACCTTTTTAAACCTGTCTAAAATTCCCTACAGTATTACAAGCTAATTTTAAGAATAGGGGGACTGAAGGGAGAATCTAACCTCTAAATCCTGGATTTAGTTGGTGAGTCCTATACCGTCTCCTGCCACAAGATGGCTGCTGTGTTTCAGTGACACTGGCACAAAATGTTCCTTATGACTTAAAGCTCAATGGCTGTGCTGTCATTTAAAACATGCTATCTTTGATTTGTTCAGTATGTGTGTAGTGGACTACAGAAAGTATCAACATTTATTTATTTATTTTTGTTTGGTTTTTTTAAAGGTGTTGCGTGACACAAGTATCCACCACTTGAGGCTTCTCAACATCCTGGGCTTTAATGCTGTTATCTTCATGCTGCCCACTTGGGTTCTGGTGGATCTCTCTGTGTTTCTTGTTAATGGAGACCTGGTGAGTAGCAGTAACAGCTATTTATTAGAGTTTGACGTTTGCTGGTAGTTTGGCATCATATGGCTTGTTTTATGACCCTGAACGTAACCTGACCATACTGCCTTCCTTACAGTCGGACATGTCGGGAGGGACGGGTACCTTTGTCCTCCTGCTCATCAGCGGCTTCTGCAACTTCGCTCAGAACGTCATCGCCTTCAGCGTGCTTAACATCGTCAGCCCGCTCAGCTACGCCGTCGCCAACGCCACCAAGAGGATCATGGTCATTAGCATCTCGCTGCTAATGCTGCGCAACCCGGTCACCCTCACAAACGTACTGGGTATGATGACGGCCATAGTCGGGGTCTTCCTCTACAACAAGGTGAGTCACCCCAACCACTGGGATGGTGGAAGGGAGCAAGAGAAGAAAAGAGGAAGGAGGAGAAGCAAATGAAGGTTCAAAGAGCATGAATTTAGACAAAGGGACTCACAGTGAAAAGTTGTGGGCAGAAGTTAAATGAGAAAAGAAAAATGTATCTTCTGTTCTTCCTGTAATTGAGAACCCTTCATCAGCCAGCACATATAAGCTAATATCAGCAGATAATGTGGCTTCAATTTATGCAATTTATAATTAAGTCATCCTGCAGTTTATTGTTCTTTAGGAAAAGTGCTGCCAAGGCCTTATTTATGGTAATACATTTATGAAGTAGGTTTGCATAATGATTACTGTGATGCATTAATTTCCATAGCAACCAGCTGCCATTGTGTGCTCTACATTTGTGTGTGTGTGTGTGTGTAGTCTACATATGCTTGCCAGCCCTTTGGTCCATTTACAGACGTTCTTTCCTAAAATATAAACTGCTTGGCGTTCTGCCTAAAGGCAGCTTCCCATCCCATCGGTCACTCTCATCCAGCATGTGGCTGTTGACTTAAATGTAAATAGTAAAGGCATTTATTTCCTCTTGGGGAAATGTTTGACCCACCCAAACTATTCAGGTTCAGTGGGCAGCCTCAGTGCAATGCCAGGGGACCAACTCCTAAAACACTCACAGTCATTTTATATCCATTTGCCCTTCTCCTCCGCCAACAGGCAAAGTATGACGCCAACAAGCAGAAGAAGCTGCTGCCCAGCGCCAAGCAGGACCTGATGTCCTTTGACAACCCGGCGCTGGAGAAGATCCAGGCCAACGGGTCAGTGCCTTTCTCCCATGGCTCAGAGCAGCAGCACAGCTGGAACAACGTGCTGACCGACCACTTCCAGTACAGCCGGCAGGCCTACACGACTAACTACAGCAGCAACCACCAGTATGTGGTGTAGAGGCGGAGTCTGTCCTCGCTCTGGGTCGCTGTCATAGACTTTACTGTGTGTTGCCAACCTCCCAGCAGCAGGTCTTCACAGCCCCGCACACGAGACTGAAGGCAAGTGCTGTTTGCTTCGGGATAGGAAGAATGAAATGTGTTGGTGACGCAACCTCTCCCTCACTCCTCCCTGTCTAAACTTCACTTTCTGACAGCTTCTCTGTATGTCATTGTTTATTTATTACTGCTTGGGATGGTCTGAGAGAAAACAAAACTTAAATTGCCTGTTTTCAAACATTTTGTTGACTGATTCAGCCGTGTTTTCCAGACACAACAGGTGGGCTCGTAAAAGGTAGTCTGGAAATGTCTGAGTTTTGTTTTCACAACCAGCCGTCATTTGTTTTGGGTTACTTTATTCACATTCAGGGGAAAGGATGTCAGCTGTGATTATTTACTCTGAACGCTAAACTTCTGTCTAAAACTAAAAAAGCTAAAAGTCTGTCATGTTACATTTTGTAACAAGTTCAGTGGAAGGCCTTAACATTTTGGTTTTAGGCATTTCATGTTGCCTAAAACCAATAGTTGTTTAGGATTGTCATTTTTCATCATGAGGCACCTGATATGATGTGAGGAGAAACAATCATATAACGTGAAGTTTGTTGTCCTCAGTGAATAAAACTGGTTCCACTGCTCAAAAGCTTGAGGCGGATAGGACTTGTTTGAGAACAGAGGAGGATTTTAGGCAACAGTCACTTGAAGAGTTGGGTGTTTGTGGCGTTGTAGATTTGGTCTGATGGTATGATAATTTGATCGCTCTCTCCAGGCATGTTTCGCCATGTTAATGGCTCTATTGACAGAATGGTTGTAGACTGCACTCACTTTCTAAAGGGGTTCAAAATTACAAGTGCCTGATGATGAAGAAAATTGCCCACATTTCTAAATAAAAAAAACAAAAAAAACATGATTTGTGTCTGCAAGAAACTGATGCTCGTAAACTTGTTGCACACCAGATCAGTAAAAATTCAGTCACACTTGTTGGCTGCAAGTGTTTTTAACTGCCACTGTCAAAGCCTCCATGTCTTTGAACTAAGAAACTTTCATGAAAACCAAGAGAGGGACCAGTTCTGTTACCCTGAACAGTAAGCGACCTCCCACAGAGCTGTCCTTTAGCTTATTTCTTTCGTTATCATGGAGCATTAATGTTAGACGTTATCTTAAAGTAGATTCACCAAAACAAACCATCCTTCAACAGCTTCATACTGTAAGGATGCTCGTGTTTCATCTTTCTTAGGGATCTAACCATGTAAAATGTAATAGTGATGTTAGAATTCATTATTTTGTTGTCATAGTTTGGAGTTGAAGAATCGATTTAATACAATGCTTTTTAAAAAAACAACAAAAAAAACAACCCAACTGATTATTGGTATTTATTGATCTGCGAAGCTTCTCAGGCAGAGTGAGATTTTCTCTCCTGTCAGGCGATTTTTCAGCCTGAACCAAAGTTGCTCTGTCTTGTTTTGTTTTTTTAAACAGAGGCCCGGTTCGAGTTTGCACATCATGAAACAACTAAATGTGTTATGCAGATTATGACTTTATAGTTCTGGTGTTTAATTTAAAGCATTTTTGCAACTTTGGTTACAACGGTCACTGGTAAGACTTGATTCAAAAAGAGACTTGCATGAAATCAGAGGTTTGGTTTGTGCAATTAAAGACTGTAACTGTACTTTCAGGTAGACAAGAGTTTTTTTTTATCATTATTGATTTTGGTGTCTGCAAAATGGGTAACTAATAATCATTTATTAATGAAAAGCCTTTAGTTCTTCTGCTTAAAGAACTCTTTAATTTAGGAAACATCAGCCACTTGCTTTTCTCCTTGCAGGATAACTTGTGCTAGCTCTAATGCACACCGAGCATCTCGCTGCAACAATATATAGTCAAATGTCTCAGCATCTGAAATCAACATTGTGTTTCTGCTCAATTATTTCAGGGACAACTGGCACTTCAACAAAATGTTTGTAAAAGTGGCAGTTGTAACGTGAGCTTGTTTTTTCAGCTGTAGACGTGGGTATGGGGAAGTATGGTTATATTCTAATGATATGGCCCTTTTTTGTTTTTGTTTTTTGTCTGTTTGCTTTGAACAAATTTAAAACACTGTCAGAGTATTTAATCTGGAGAAAGAGCTCTGAGGAGTCGCCGTGCTCTGCGGTTCCCAGAGACAAACTAGTATCAATAATTGTCTGTTTACTCTTTTCTTTTTCTCTTTTTTTCTTTTTTATTTATAGAGCAAACTAGTTCTTATTGCGGAGATCGTTTGTAGCCAACATAGTTTGTAGGATCTTGGGAACCCATAGCTGCTCTGTCACCACAGAACATGAGGTCCTGTTTAAAAAAGAAAAAAAAATGTAATTAAATAAAAAGATATAAAGTTGGCTGTAGAAACACCCATTGGTTTGTAATGTAGTGAATTTCAACAGCCCTGGAATAATTACAAACTAATGTCTTTTTTTTGTTAAGACTGCTGCTGTCGTGTTTGTGTGTTGACTATTGTACACTTTGAGGCTGTAGTTTGTGGTGTTGGACTGCGTTAAATTATAATGAATACCACAAATGGCGGTCTCAAATGACAAAGGAGTTGAATCAAAACCTGAGCCTTTCAGCATCAATTAAAATGATACATTTCATAATGGTAGCATTTATCTACTGGAACATCTTTGATTTCAGTCGTTTTATTTTTGTTGTTAGGAAACCCTCAACATCATTACCAACATTTTCCATATTAACTTTGAATTAAATTGCTATTAAATGTGAAAGTGTTGCTTATGATGCCAAAACAGCAGATAATTAACGCCCATCACTGCAGCTCTGACTGTTTGGTTTTACAGCCACATATATCCCTTATAGTTAAATGTAACTGCTCTCATCAACTCCTGCAAGCAGCCGTTAAAAGCACCCGTGATCATCCCCACGTGTGCTGCCTTCCCAACACCAAACAGCAGACACATTTACTGCGTGGCTGGCGAACAAAGTGGAGCATCTGACAGCTAAAAAAACAGATTTGTATTAGGGGCTGGTGAAGACCCAAGCAGATTAAAGAAGAGTGGATTTCAATCGTCAGATAGCCAGAAATATGTAGATATTTTCAATTTCACTGTAAGAATTTCTACCACTTTAATATGAAGAGTCAGATGTCTGAAAATACTGCTTTATGGGTATCTGTCCAGATATGTTACCAAACACTAAGCACCGCCAATCAGTCGAGGAGACTCACACACGCACACGACTTCAACTCTAAATAATAAATATTAACTGAACATTTTTCAAACGGCTTCGTTCTTGCATTTTTACCTAGGGGGAGCGTAGAAAGCGGATTGGCACGCTGTTGCCTCGTTAAAAAAATACAATTTTTGTAAATATCAAAGAGGGAAATCCGCTCCACAAATACTTTTAGAAACAGACTATTTCAAATCAAGATTAGCTGGTAAGTGACATTTCAATACAAATAGCCTTGTTTGGCTAAAATAAAGTGCACACTTCATCTGCGTATCAGATTGGTGCAGAAAATCAGGTGAAATCTGGTTACGTAAAGGTTTTCAGTGGCGATCCGAGGACAATCCATCCATCGTGAGGGGAGAGTAAATACAAATAAAGGTTTATTGTTTTTGGGTTTTTTTTAAAAGTAAACTTATCAGCTGCTGAGAAATAATTAGATGTTAAACAGCAGTGTAACAGACAACCTCCAAACAAAACAAGAACAATGCAACAAAGAAACGACACAATCCTTTCTTAGTATGGGAGCATAATATTCACAAGCAATCTGCATTTCAGAGTCGGCACTAATTTTTCCAAGTTCTGAAATCTTATCTAGCGCTTCGTAGTTTAACAATCAACATGTGGATGCATTTTTGGCCAGAGTGCATTGGGAGAAAGATTCAACAGTACATGTCACATTATAACCCTTTGTGGTTAATTAGACTGCCCACTGCTGCAGCCGATTGTTCTTTTGGATTTCTTCATGTTTTTGTTCTTGTCCTTTTCTTACGTTGCCAAAAGCAGATATATAACCTTTCTGATGCTGATGCACCACAGGATGGAGGGCTTGTTTGCAGGTGGACAAGATGTAAAAAGTCATAAACGGCAACGTGTAGAACACATGATGTCGTTTTGGGATTTTGTTTTTCACTGTCCTGCTGGCTGTTTTGTTTTTTTTCTGTACAGCGAGCCAACTGGGAGAACTATTGATTTGGCTTTCCTGTAAAGCTTATAACTGGGATGTAAATGTTAATGAATGGAGGAAGGGGAGGTTACTTTGTTGAACTTGTATAATTATTATTTTTGTGCGTCTTTCATGGATCTTGAGACAGAATTTTTACTTAACCGGTGTTTATAGATTTTTATTTATGATGTCAAGGTACAAAAATGTTGTACAAGAGAGTCTTGTCTGCTTATGTTTAGTAAATGCTATTTTTAAATGTTGGGGGGGGGGGGTGAATAAATGCATTATGGAATACTGAACATATTGAATGTCTTTTGTTAATGTTTGAGTAAAACACCAGGCAGATTATATATACGCTACAGGCTTTTTATTAACCTTTTAAAGACAGAAAAGATAAAGATCACATCAAATTTAAATGTCTGCAAATTACTGTAACAATCAATCAGGACATGTAAGAAGAACATGTGGAGGCAAATGTGTACACTAACTTTAATTAGCAGTGGTTTGTGCACGATAGTCGAGCATCTAGAAAGCTCAAGACCAGACATTTTTCTAAGGAGCTAAAGGAGGCAAAGCCAGAGCTAAAAGTCATGTGAATAATAGACTTGCATTCATCAGGTTCTTAGAAACCAGACTACAATTTGATTATAAAATGTTACTTTGTGTAAGAAGTAGTTTATCAGCTTGTTTTTGGAGTTTTTCTGCCCCCGAGTGGCCAAAAATAATTTCAATTTCCTTCTTCGAGGCGTTGCAAAATGAATGTGAGTGCTCTGTCAAGAGTTGTAAGGGATTTCATGCTGAATTGGTCGTGTTTGTTTTAGTGGCATTTACAAATAAGCCTGAGTAAATAATGTATCACCTTCTCATTTTAGTCTTTTATTTCATTATTATTATTTAGTATATCATAATGCTTTTGTTTAATATTCTTTAATATCTTATAGTCAATTTTATAGTTCCACCTGCAGTTCTTGCTTTATGTTTCTTTATACTTCTTTATATTTCTACTATATTTAATTTCGGGCACCAAAATACCAAAGCAAATTCCTCGTATGTGGAAACCTACTTGACAATAAAGCTGATTCTGATTGTTTATGATCAAAATATGTTTTCAGTGCAGAGGAGCTTCCCTTGAACTTTACAGGGGAAAAAAGAAATCTGCAAAAGGCCAGAGGACGCATTAGAAGAACATCCAGGAAAGAAAGTCCTGGAGATGGAGTTCAGTCATCATCCCTTTCCTGCTCATGCAGTTACAGTTACCTGTATGTTGTTGGGCAACACCAACTGAGACCACCAGTGGCTAAAGAAGTGTTCAGATCCTTTCCTAAAGTAAAAGTACCAATAAAACCATGTAAAAAATACTCAACAGAAGCATTATTTGCAAAATGTACTTAAAGTATCAAAACTACTTGTTTGCACCTGTACCTGCGATTGATATGTTTTCATATGTGACATTACATTATTAATACTGATGCATCAGTGTGTAAGCAGCATTTCACTGTAGTAACTGCTCAAGGTGGAGCTAGTTAGTTTAGTCCAGTGGTTCCCGAACGACAGGTCTGGCCCCTCCAAAGGGTCACAAGATTAATCGAATGGGCCCAGAGATGATAAATGGGAAAGGAAAGAAAAAAAAAAGTTTTGATACACAAATCTGATAACATTTTTGGGGGGACTTTTTCGCTAATCTTTGTTTTTCTGTGTGAAATGTTTTATGGTTTGATAGGAAATGCATCCATATATGTTTGTTTTTTTATGTAAAAACTTAATTTTGAAACGTAACCAGTAACTACAGCTGTCAAATAAAGGTAGCGGAGTAAAGAGCACAATATGTCCCTCTTAAATGTAGTCCAGTAAAAGTATAAAGTTGCTTAAAATAGACATACGCAAATAAACTACCTCAAAACAGTACTTAAGTAGAGTAAATGCACTTAGATACTTTCCACCACTGGAGACCACAGCAACGTGAGTTCCATTCAAGATGAAACAGTCAAACAGTAGAGACAAAAGACACCAAGGCTCAAGCTATAGGCTCTTTAATACAAACATGCATCAGTAGCATTTAGTCAGTGCTTCATCAGGCTTGTATGTCTGTCCCGATGCTAAAAATAACTCCTGAGGAGTTTCCCGTGGATGTGTGTGTAACTGAGGGAGGATGGGGGGGGGGGGTCCAAATCTAACACCCAGTTCCTAGTACAAACAGACCCGTGTGACGTCCATGTTTCTGTTACATGAAAACATGACTTTTAACACAGAATCTTAAAAGAGTCACTGGTCAGTTGAACACTGCCTCCAGATGCACTGAGCTATAGATCCATCTGCAGGAGCTGGACACTAATCCTGTCGCTGATTCACTGACATGAGCTGGAGGACGGACTGATCTGGCGGAAGGAGGAGCTGGAGGTGAGGGCATGATAGGTGAGCAAGAGAAAGAATGAGGAAATGTGCAACTTTAAATGGGGTGTGCTGTTAAGGAGGAAGCCAGAGCACTGAGTGGAAAAGGAGAGGCTGGGTGACAGTGAAAGGCCCAAAACAAAGGCTTGGTCATGTCTTATTGTTGCACTTTGGTAATAACATCCGAGTGGAATAATTGTTTCTCATCTGTCCTGTGTCACTGCAGGAGACGTTTACATAGATGCAATCACTTTTATTTACTAAATAATCTTCCAGCAGCTCTGAGGGTCCCGTCCAGCTGTGAGCCCACAAAGTTGTCACAGTCTTTCTGCCCCACTGGCAACGGCTCTGAAACAAAGTCTCTGCTGGCCCTGCATCCAGCTGCCTGCAGCGTGAGAAGGCAGCAAACATTCATAGATGTCGCACATGTCTTCAGCCTGTTTCAAGTCTGGTGGAGGCTCTCTGTGTCGTGCGTAGTGACTTTGACGGTGGCAGACAGCTGAGTGATGACGTTTGCGTTGCACATCAGCTGGGTGAACACATGGCTGTCCGTCATGAGTTCAGGAAAAAACAGATTCCTTTGTGTTGTGGGAGGTGAACTACTGCGAGTGCTGCCTCGCCTGGATAAACTGAGTAACCGACGGAACAGAGACCTCCTGAGGAGGATGTAGATCCAGGGGTCGAGGATGGGGTTAACCGAAGCTATCCTGATGGCAACCAGGTCAGCTTTGGGGTCATTTTTCCGAAAGAAGTGGTTGGCAAACACACGGACCTTAAAGGGAAAAACAAGTTACTATAGCTCAGATCTTCATAAGTAAGGGTTTAAATATGCTGTAATGTTGTCAGATATTCTGGAAAATGGCCCCCTTTTCATTATTTTTTAGGTTTCCCAACTCAAATTGTTTCATTTGAATAGATTTTAGAGGTCTGACGAGGCAAAACTATTAAGTATTAAATAGGAAATAAACAATTATTAGAGAAAATCCAGAAAATTAACTAATTGGTTCTGAAGAAATATGTTTTAATTCTCTTCTGTCCCATTAATTATTTTCTGAACTCCTCAGATTCATCTCGTGGCCCCTTTGTGGGAACCCAACCCTGAGGTTGAGAACCAATAGACTACATACAATATCTCAAAAAACTATACAACAATAGGGGGAGTATATTAGATTAAAATACCAAAAGATACAGCTAGGTCAAAACTCTAAACTCACTTAAGTCTGCTGTAATGCAACGTTGTTATCAGACTTCAGCAGTTATTTAGTTGTGAGTTTTACTTTAGTCTCCTTCCATCTGATCTTTCTGTTCACTTTTTTCTTTTTGAAATCAGCTCCTTTGCAATTAGGGTTTTCTTATGAATTTAAGGTCAAATTGGTCTAATGAAGTAAATAATCCCAATCTTTATTTCGTATTTTTAGAGTTAATCTGAAGATTAAGATTTTAGTCACAAAACCCATCAGATTAAACTACAAAGTTAACAAAGTTAATTAAGCAACAACATTAAAATGCTGCTTACACAATAATGCATCAGTAGCTAATAATAATCCAATTGTCATACTTTTATATTTTAAGTACATTTTGCTGTAGGCCTACTTCCACTTGTTTTTGAGTTTTACTTGTGGTGGAGTATTTTTACAGTGAGGTATTCCTATACTTAGGATCTGAATACTTCCTTCACCACTTATTAATTTATCGTGATGTTAAGAAACCTAAGACAACAGTTAAGTCTTAAGATATATTAGGTAGGCTCTGTTGTTCCCTTTTTTTTAGCTTCCAGAAGGAATTTAATTAAAGCTTCTTCTCAGGTTTTGCTGCTCCATACATTTGTATATGCAAAGGGGATTGTATGCAACATCAATAATCGATGCACACCAATTGCAATCCCACGCTGACTCACCACTAGTGGGGCTGAACAGGCCAGAACCACCACGGAGGTCATCACCAGCACCGCGATCATCTGCGTCTCTGCGGCCGAGGACAGAGCCCTCCACCTCTCCCGGACGCTGGCTCTGGTGACGGCCCTCTTCACGGTCCTCTGCCGCATCAGCAGCAGCGCACCGCACACCGCCAGGTTCAGCATGATGGTGCCCAGGATGAGCAACACGCTGACGACGCCGTACAGGACGGAGTAAGCGGCGGCCACAGGCTCGTGAGTCCTCCAGTCGATGAAGCACCAGGTGCTGGAAAGCTGCAGCTCGCTCCTCGCCATGCCCATCATCGGCAGGCAGCAGAAGAAAATGTGACTGATGTAAATGAGGAAAAGGAACTTTTGCGCGAAGCGTCGGTCCACCCCCCACCGCTGGTAGGTGTACGGGCAGCATATAGCCAGGTAACGCTCTGCGGCCATGGCGCATATGATGCTCAGTCCTGTTAAACCAAAAAACAGCAACAAAAAGGAGTGGAACTCGCAGAAATGTTGGTCCCGGAGCACATCTTGGCGCAGGTAGTTGGCTATGGTGAGCGGACTGGCCAGGCAGGTGCCCAGCAGGTCCGTCACCGCCAGACCGCAAACCAGCGTGTAGAAAGCTGAATACTTTCTCTCCTGTCTTGATACTGAAAGAACGATTATTGCAATTAAATTACCAATGGCGCCACCAGCAAACATAAAAATCGGTAAAGCCATTGCTGTCTCGACCGTGGGCGCATGTGCATGCTGAACCTGCGTCTCGTTTGTGGACCCAAGTCCGTGCGTAAAGTTCGGGCTTTCCATCGGCAAATACACCCACAGGCTGATGTTTGTTAGCGACATTTCCTTCGGTCTGATGTGGATTTGGGAACGCATATTATCCTCTTTAACCCCCTGTAACAGATGATAAGAAGTCAGCAAGGGTATTTTCTCTGGAAGTCTCATCCCCTCTGCTTTCCAGTAATCCAGATGTAGTTAGAGGTCGTAGCGCACAGCTGTGAGCTGAGAGGCGGGCTGTCTTTGATATACTGAACCACCCAGCAGCCTGAGATGAGATGGGATGGGTTGCTCGGAGCAATAGACAAACAGGACAACAAACGTTTTTGCTGCTTTCAATTTCCGCTCCATGTGTCATCTGCCGATGTTCGCGTCATCGCAGCGCTACGTAATATCTGTGTCAGCCAGTCAGGAGGTCAGCTTGGCTGTCTGTTGAGTGAAGCTCGACCTCGCACAAACACGATGATATATAGAGATAGCAGGGGCTTCAGCAGAATTTTCACCCCTAGTTACGCGGCATATTTGCATGCAGAAGCGCATCTTATGGTTTGTGGCAAATGCAACTGGGTGCTTTGAGGGTGACTCTTGAGGTGAGTCACCGTCTCAAGAGGTGACTCATGCCGTGGATTCGAGTTTTCATGCAATAACACTGTTATCAGTCCACCAAGATTACAAGTAGATAAATAAACAAAAACACTTATCTGGCCACCCAAATAATTTCGGCTCTAGGCCTATTTGAGAACTCTCGCTACGTTTCTGCCGCTGCTCCGATAAAGTGTTGGTGAATGAGCAGAATTTCATTACAGCTTTGCAAAATTACTTGAAAATACGTTTCAAAAGCAACATCTCTTTCCAGAAAGGTTCCAACTCACTTTGGATAATCTGCAAATGTCACTGAGAAGTTTTCATTGGAACGAAGAATAATAGGCTAATAATAAATAATACTGTTTAGTGTGTTGATTACGCAGAGTAAAGGGGAACGCTGTTTTTTCAATGCTTTGAGCATTTAAAAAATGCCGAGCTAATAAAACCAAAACACATGGTTAGATAGAGGTATGGGAGAAAATATATGTTAGTCATTTGGGTTTACTGAGCCTTTAAGGGCCCCTTCTGGTTTCCTGTCATGATGAAGTTGTTGTTGATCTTGTTTCTGTGTCTTTAATGGTCGACGTGTTTTTCCATCGTTTTTGTGAATTATGAGCACTTTAAGCTTCACTGAGTGAGTAGGGTTTGGGGGGGTCTGGTTTCTCGCTCAAACAGACGTCAGTGGTGTGAATTCCTGCTGCCAAGCCTCAGAAGTAGTTATTTACTCACAGTAGTTTACATGCACATATCTATACCTCCGCTTGCCACTGCTGCTGAGTTTTCAAATGTAAACGTTTGTGTCCTGTTATTCGTTGCAGTGATGCACAAAACTCAATTAAAGCTGCAAAATTCTCCAATAAATAATTTCAAGATTTGTATCAACCCCTGCATATCATCAAAAGCAGTAAAGCACAGACTCAACAGGATTGCCATGTTTATAGACAGATAGACAGATAGATAGATTGATAGAAAAAATAAATCAAATCAAGAACTGAAGTCTGACTAATTTGAAATCCCATCATCGCAACGGGATTTATGTTACCAGGAAAGTGAGGCTCATATTTCATATGTAGTTTAATTAATTCCAGTGTCTGTCAGGGCAGAAGTTGGGATTGTGTCAACAATGTTGACAACATAATGTAATAAATCACTGATGACTGCAGCTAATGAACAACATCAAAACATACAAATCTTAACCAAATGAGTTACAGATCTGAATCACTCCTCGTCGCTCCTCCTTTCAGTCTACTTCTAGTTTTCATTCAGAGACTTTGCTTCACTTTTCCATACATTTCAATGATGTTGTCACTGAAGTTTGAGTGTGTGTATGCTGCTCTTTTTTATTTCTTCAACAGTGGCAGGAACTATCTGGCAAAGAATGTTTACAACAAGTGGAAGTTTTATGAACTCACCAAAGGTTTAGTATCAGTGACAGGGGTGTAGCACAAAATGCTGGGCCCTATACATGAGCAGTCTCTGCGGGGCCCCATTCCTCTCTTAATCCATGTCTCTCCATGTCTCAAATACTTGAGCCAACAACTATACCTGTAGTGGTTATTAGGGGAGTCACCAATGAACTGTTCATACCACATTTAAACAAGGAATAAAAATCTGTGATACATATGTTAACAGTAGAAACTGCAGCGAAACTAGAAACAACCATACTAATAACCAACGCTTTCACAGTGAGGTTTGAGGCACATGAATATTAACTCTGTGTGGTAAATAGCAAAATGATGCTGGTGACAGTTAGGCCGTACTGCTGATGGATAGCCAACGTTATAGCTTGAGTGGGAGGCTGATGGAGGACAGCCATAGGCTACGGTATAGTAGCAGCAGTAAACAACTAAATATCAGTCCAGATCATGCAGTAGTTGGTTATTAACATGTTGGTTATTTACAGACAACACGTAGCCTAATGCTACCTAGTAATTCAAATATGTATAGATATGAATAGATGATAAGCAATGTCTGTCCGCTGTGTTGGGACGGGGGAAGACTGAAGGAGCAGGACGACTGACCGATCCAATCGATTGTGACACTTGTGCTTTGGTTAAATGAGGTTTGCTTGGAATATCATGCTTAAGAGAACATTATTTTCTTCATGTTTAGGTATTTATCATTCCTAAGGTATAAGACAAAGCTAAAAAATATCATCTTTTTTCTAACCCCTACACTGCGAAAATGCTTTCTGCATAATAAAAGACAACTGAACAAGACTTCACTAGAGTCATGTTTTATTTGCAGCAAGAAGAAGATAAAGAGTGCTAGCCTATACATTGCAGTATGTACAATTTCAGTACATATCTTGGAATCCAAGCCCACAGTGTCATGGTTCGAAAGCATGTAGGCCCAAAAGCTAAATATTTCTAACTATAGAAAGTTGAAAAAGCTTTTCAAGTTAGGTATTCTTAGGATAGTGTGATCAATCTTGCATTGATTGAAAAAATGTGAAATTAGTCATTCACTTTAAACTTTGATGCATCTTAGGGTACTGATGCTGACACACACATTATTGTGTTTTGAGGTTTGTTGCAGGCAGTTTTTAAGCTATGCGGAGCCAAGTGGCATCGTAGGAATCTTAAGATTCAGTTGATGCAAAAAACATGTCATGCTAGCTTACTGGAACTATCTAAAGTGTCTCTACCGCGAGGTCCGGTACACCTCAGTGTCAAAGGATTGCTTGTAATAACTTTTAGTAGCCACTTCATGGGCTCACCCTGTCTCACGTCCTCAGTAGCCTACCTATCTCACATGCCGCTGCTCCTCTCTAGGTGGCTGTTTCTGAAACTGAGGGCCGTGTGTTTAATAATGTTAAGCTGGTTTTGTAGCTATGATGCTGATTCATTTATTATACTGATTAATTTATGTTATACAATGCAAATATGTTCCCAGCTAGATTCCTGGCTGACTTCCTTGAATCTAAACAACTGCAGATATTCTTAAACCGTTGGGTGTGCTCACCTTTCTTTTGGAAAAAATTAGTCAAAAGCTGTTTTCTCTCAGTTAGCTTTCTTTCTTTTCTTTTTTGGCACCCTGATTTGCCTTTCTTAGAGAAAGATATGATTAACAGCGCCAGTTGCCTCCAGCATCAGCAACCACTCGGCTTGACTAGCTGCTAATTAGCCTGATTAGAAATATAAAATAGCACACAATAGCAACAAACTTTTCATTCCAGGCTTTTCGAGGGCCGTCTCCTTATTGGGGCCCTGGGTAGTCAGTCCCACTTTTCCCCCTACTAAAACGCCCCTGAAAAAGCTGCAGACTATTTAATTAAACACATAAAAATATGGTTGGAGTAATGTGTTCCAGGGTGTTGTTGTGATTGGTACCTTCCCATTGACAAACCTCTGTGTCCACAGTGCAGCACACAGCTTTGTCCCAAACAGAGATGACTGTAAATGGTTGTGAGGAACAACAGGCGGCTGATGGACAGCGTTGAACACACAGGAGGACGTCAGTGCACTTAGTCTCCAGCCATCGCACATTAATTACAGCGTGACTTATGTTTACAGTGAGGAGCAGCAGCGAGAGGTCTCTGTCTGCAGCCGACCTTAAAAGACAAAACACAACACCTCTCTGAGAGGTAAACCGCCGCTGCTCATCTCTGCTGCAGACAAAAGGGAGCTGGCAGACTCTAAAAACAACAAACCACTTAAGTGATGCCAAGGCTTGGAAACTCCAATGCCGATGCTGGTATGTGCTTCAGTTCACAGTGAATCATGGGATGTACACGTCATCCCTGCACGGTTTATAGTGTTCTTGAATGTTGTAAAGGTAATCTATTTATTGCAAATGCTCTTAAAATGTATTATCTCTGTCTGTGGTCTCTGCAGTGGACTGGAGCTATAAAAGTGTATGTAGATTTTAGTGTATGACTAAGCTGCAAAACAGAACATGTCACAATATACCCCTAAAAGGTCTTTATAAAGGATAATTTTTGTTGTCTGTAAACCAATCTCAACACATAAATCAGCACGTAAAGTCACACGCAAATGGAAAACACTGACAAGATTTTAATTTGATCAGATTTTATATACTTTAACAATCTTATTACATTTACTTCCTGTTAAATACTGAATCTTTAGTGGTCATTTCAGCCCTGTTCCCATTTTGGTGGTGTCAGTGCAGCATTAAAACTACCTCACAGGTATTGATCTATACAATAGTGTATTCATATTTGTACTACTGTCTATACTGTATACATCTGAACCATGGTGTATTCATATCATACCTCCAGCTGTTTATTATGTATATAATGTTTTTCTATTGCCATTACGTGTACTAACACCTGCACTATATATTTTTTTCGTACTGTTAATGCTGTTAATACTGTATACATCAAAGTATATTCATATCTATTCGTTACTGTTTATTTTACATGTTACCACTATGCATATCTGCACATTACTGCTTTTTGCACTCCTCGATGCTGAACTGCATTTCGTTGTCTCAGTACTTGTGCAATGACAATAAAGTTGAATCTAATCTAATCTAATCTATTGTAACAAAATATGCACTTTGGACGAACTGCAATTCTTTTGCTAAAGACAGCCAATGATTATTTTCATTATCGATTAGATGTTTATTGTCTAAATGTCAGAAGATAATGAAGAATCCGCATCACGATTTCCCAGAGGCCAAGATGACAGCTTCAAATGGCTTGGTTTTTTTTTCCAACAAACAGTCCAGAACCCAAATACAGTCAAATACAGGATTTCAGCAGTATTTGGCTTGTTTTGGTATACCAAACAATGTTACCCAGATGTTAACATGTCGCGCTGGATTTAAAGTGATATAAAACAAAGAAAAGCAGCCTCACACGTGAGCGGACCGAACCAGCAAATGGTTGTCAGTTTCTTGCTTGATAAATTACGTAAACAATTATTTTTAATGACTTAAACAGTTCACTTATCAAAATTGTTCTCCACTGACTTTCTTCTAATCGTTTCAGCACTAAATGTTTCATTTGTGACTGTGAAAAGGCTGCTTTCCTCCCTTTTCACTAGACCCTAACATTAACAGTTTTGTGTGTTAAATCCTGAATTTCAGTCCAATGTTTCATTTTAATCTGCTCAATTATGTGCCGGCTTGTCTAAAGAACAGAACACAAGTTTCAGGAAATCAGGAGGGGAATCAAAACTGGCAGACACAGGAGGGAACAAACATGGCTATACAAAGCATTACAAGATAAACCAGGAAGTAACAGAACCTAAACCCAATACAGACATTTTTAAAATAAAAGTAACAACACTCAGGAAAATAACTCTATCATCCCAAAACCATGACAGTGTCATTTCATTTTTGTCCCAAAGGGTTCTGATCAACCCTACTGTGGTACGTGTAGTGTTTATTTGTTGTTCTCTCTGTGATGTTGGTATAAATCAAGAGTGCAGTCAGTGATAGTGAAAACAGCTGTGCATTATTGGATCACCTCAGCAGTGAAGGACTGGGCTCATTAGGTTGTGGGAGCATGGAGGAAACTGCTCTTCAGTAAATAATGTTCTGTTAAAGTTGGTGACTAAGACATCTTCAAATAAAGTTTGTTTATTATTTTGTATTGTTTGATGCTGAGCAGGCAGGTTGCAGTTAGGTGATGCTGGTCAGCATATGTTATTTTTGTTGATTTTCCTGGCGTCCATTTTTGCATATTACACCACCTTTTCTGCAGGACTGCTGCTTCCTCAACATCCCCTTTAAAGTTTTCCAGTGCCATTGAACATCCTCCGAGGGCACAGGGACATAACAAGGAACGCACACTCCACGACTGAATGCCTGTATACAATCTCATCAAAAATGGAGACAAGATGTGCCAACATCTCTGTATTAGGTCTTTACAAGACACAAATCAAAAACCTTTAATTGCAGCAGATTAGCAAGAAAAATAGACACAATGCCAGTACCCACCTTGCCCAAATCCACTATACCCATAACACCATGGCATAAATAAACAAATATAAACAATGTATTCATGTTTTAAACCATGCACAGGACACACTACACATGACCACAGGGTGAGCACAAATACCTCCTTGACCACGCCTATTAAACACTGTAGTGTTTCTATTGCAAGTGGTTGACCATTTGCCCTTGTCAAACAGCATTGCAATCCTCTTGTGTATTTCTGTTCTGGTCTTAGGTTTCTCACTGATAAAATCAAAAGTGAGAAGGGAAGTGAAATCCTATCGAAAGAGGTCATTTGAGACACATCTGGAACATCTGGAATCTTATCGAAAAACAAACATCACATAGCATAAACAATATCTATATAGACAAATGTACACAAGCAAGCATAAAGTAATAAAAGAAAAGGAAAGAAATAAAGACAAAAACAGAAAACAAACCTAGAATAAGTTGATATGTACAAACAACAGAAGCATCTTACCTCAAGGTTCAAGATGAAATAAAACATTTTTTTAACCGTGTCCTAAAAGCTGTCAAGGAAAA
This sequence comes from Coreoperca whiteheadi, assembly GCA_011952105.1. NCBI lineage: Eukaryota > Metazoa > Chordata > Actinopteri > Centrarchiformes > Sinipercidae > Coreoperca > Coreoperca whiteheadi. The sequence goes on along the minus strand of CM022489.1, from coordinate 11,118,092 downwards.
TAATGATTTCAGTATCATATTCAATGAATTCCATAACTGTGGACAATAAGGTAAATGAAAATCATAGCATATACAATTATGATGACAATGGCAAAATTGTAGTATATATATAATTATGATGAAAAGTGTGGGATGTAAAACATAAGGGAACAGGATGTGCAGCACAGAGTGTCACTTCAGGTTGGCACAAGCAGCATGTTTCTGTTTTCTGTGCCAAATTCAAATGGAGTGAAAACCACACCCAACCAGCATAAACCAGGGGTCTGGAGTGCACCGACCCCCTAACCACACCCATCAGACTATCCACCAGAGAGGGCAGTGAAAGCCTGTTTTTCAGCGTTAAGTGATGCCAAGACTCGAAAGTTACTCTTGAATGACATGAGTGAATGAAGCACAGTATAGCTGGTGGGCAATAACACACTTTCAGTTAGGACTACTTTAGGAAAAGAACCTTTGCCCTATCTGCAGTAGTTATGTTTGGCAGTGTGGCTCTGCTCTGGGACCTCCCTGCCCATCCACATGCCTACGTGGAAAGCCAAAAGGTTTGTCGGAAATGACATCGGTTAGTCAGAGGATGGACGGCATGGAGAGGAGGCGCTGCGGTGGAGGTGGGTAGCAAAGCGTCTTGCAGAGAGATCAGCAAGTGTAGTAGGCGGGCTCTTACATAGGCGCCTTGTATGAGATTTCCAATGAACGCAAAGGGCAATCAGCTGAGCCGTCAGCTGATGTGGGCAGACTTGAGATGGCTGCCGTCGCTGATATATACCATGTGAGCTGAACTTGACAGCGTAGCCGGCCTGAACTAACGCTGTGCTTAATTTTTGGTTACAGTCTGACCAAGTAATACCAGAGCTTCTCTCCCAGACATCACGTTTGTGTACTGCTAAATTACAGAATCAATGCCTGAAGTATTTTCCTCAGGCAACATGAGTGAATGAAGCGCGGGTTTGGATGGTGGGCGGACACATCCTGGATCCTGTAGGTTTAGGCAACAAAAGCACTTTGGTTTTCGAAATTAAAAGTCACTATGGAGTTTTATGTATTAAACTAAAACCAATATCTTTCCCGAACCTTAACCAAAAATTAAACATATTTAACCCTAACCTTAATGCTGTAGTCACTACCGGCGAATACTTTGTCAATGAACATTTTACTGATACATTCAGTTCGGCATTGCAGGGCCAGAATCACGAGAATTTAAAAAAAACTGAAACTTTAAGTTTCTGAAACTGAAATTAAAGCCATCAATGTGCGATCATGTAGTGAAGAGCCATCTCTCAAGATTTACAGGTGTATAGGGCCTACTTAAGAATACATTTTAATTACCACTGAATTACTTGCCAAGTATTTCTATTTACTATTCTCTGTTAATCGCTTGTAACATGCTTCTTAAAACACAAGACAATTTTTGATGGCATAAAACATTTTTTTTTTTGTGTGAACAGCAAAATGCTGCCCTAAAAAGATCGTTAATGTGCCCAGAATGTGATCTAATGTTTTTGATATTAATCCTATTGACGCTAGTATTGATTGTAAGGGAAAAAAACAAGACTAAGTAGCGGTACTGTTGGTACTTGTCATTAGAGTTCATTAATTTCCAATCAAGTGAGCTGTGGAATGTAACTAAGTACATTTGCTCAAGTATTGTAGGCTACTTCAGTACAATTTTGAGTTACTTGTACTTCACTTAAGTATTTCTATTTTAGGCTACTTTATACTTCTACTTCACTACATTTGTCAGGCAGTTATTGTACTTTTTACTCCTCTGTGTCAGGGTTTTGGGTTTATGTGCGGTCACTTCCTGTTTTATTTTGTTTTATTATAATATTTAATTTAATATCAGAGGAGGGATCCCTCTTCCAGTACAGTACAGTATCCAATAGATGTTGTGTGTACAGAATGGGCCGAAATAACGTTGATAATATTATTAAAGCGTACAGTATATGTTTATATAAACAAAGATAACTCCAAACTACCTGCGGATTTTACACTTTATACCAATTTCATGCTGTTGGAGAAACAATCTGCTTTTGTTTTAGTGCAGCTGGAATTTTAATTAAATACAAGTACTGAAGTATGAGTTATTTAAACAGCATGTCTCAGCCCAGTGTGTGTACAGGCCTCCAGGGGGAGAGACCACAGTGGGTCACAGTCAAATGTGGAATTGTTTCATTAGTTCCTAGGAAATGTTTCCTAGTTACAGTTCTACAAGACTATTCTTATAATGTTTCACTCTCAACACTTGACAGTTTCATTACATCAGAAACAACAAATCTCTTCACATGAGGCTCTGTGACAGATTCTTTTCATATGAAAGTCTATGGTTGATCAGAGATTTGTAAGTGAATCTGTGAAATTTAAATTAATCAAAAAGACCAGATTAAAACTATTAATTCATTCATGCTTTCTGCTCTGTTTAAACAGCAGCAATTACAGTTAGTCGTGAACCATTTGATCTTTGATTCCCATGTAAAACAAAATTGTTTTGGCCAAACATTTAATTGTAAAGTTATCACAATTTGAGGGCTTTTTGTTAAGTCTGGAATTTAAATGTTGTGGGTGTCACCTTCACTGTGACTCTTTATGTTGTTACAGTCGCAAATCGATATCTCAAGTAATTTTAAATGAAAAAACGATTATTTTGCTGTAATATCAGTAAATTTGCCAAATATAAATGGATTTCCAAGGAATTTGAAGTTGAAGTCTCTCGGGGGAATCACGTTCGGGACGCCGAACTAAACCGCTGTATCCCTGCAGTGCTGTATGTCTTGGAACAGTTTTTAAAATGCGGCCAGCCAGTGATCAATTTCAGCTGAAGACCCCTTTATTTTTTGCCAAAGCCTGAAACATCAGTACATGTGAGAAGTTTGCCCTCACGGCTTTCATCCAGAAAGCCTTACTACTTGGTTAGGTTTAGGCACTAAAACTAGGTTCGGGGGGGGGGAGTTTGCCCTTGCTTCTCCCATGTGCATAACATCATGCTTTTGAGAAATGTCCGCTTTCCCAAAATCCTCCTCCTCTAATCCTCAGCAAAACACAATTCCTTTCTAACTTAATTGAGACTCATATTTCTTTCAGCTTCTCTATCATTGTAGGGTAGATATTTTTTACTTGTAGGCTATGACCAGAGCATAACTTTCTGATGTTATTCTTGCATGCAGAGGATAAGATAAAAGCTGTGGCTAAATCCCCAAAAAGCACATTTAAGGCTTGTTCTATTGTTTGCATGTCAAGCTGTTTCCATGTGTTGCAAATATGCTTTGTTTCATTTAAATAATTCATACTGTAGTTCACATTCTTGTACTTACAGGAAGAGAAGTGGCCTAGTTCATGGTAAAGAAATTCAATCACCGTCATCCCCATCTTCTTTCTGGCAATCCGTTAACCTCCACGCCCCAGCACCCGGACTTTAAAAATATTTAGCTGGTGGGATTTGTATATGTAACAGAAAGGTGGTAACCTGTAAGAGTCTTGTTTCTGTTTTTGTTTAGTCATTTGTCGTCATCCATCTCTTCCTTTTAATGATGTGCCTGCACTTCCCCCGAATATAACAGCTCATCAAATACTGCGTGGGAAGTACTGGGATTCATTTCTGTTGATGCAGTCTGAGTTGCTGTAAACTTAGCATAGCACCCTGCCCCTCTGCAGTTTCGTATCCCTCACACATGTATGCAGTCGCTGACCGCAGCAGAAGCAATGAGCCAAGGCAAAACAACGTAATAATTCTGATGAAATTTGTTGTGCAACTCAAGTGACACCATAGTAAATGTAACATACCAGTAGTTACTGAAAATCACAGTTGCCTGTTACACTACTGTGTTAAGTCATGCAGAGATTATACGGATTTGGCTTGATTTTAGACCTGGTCTCCCCCGACTAATTCAAGAAATGGGACGAATTTCTGCCTGATCGGTTGCATTTGACGTGCAAATTTTTGGGTTTTACGCAAAGGGGTTCCTCGTTTGAGAACTTGCATGACAACTTATTGACAAAGCAACCAACACGCACAAATTAATGAATGCTGGATCCTCCTAGCTCAGCCTGTGAGACATGTCTTTGACTTCTTCACTGTTGGGAACTGTGGCTGTAACTATTATCCCACACTTTTTCTTTTTTAAACGGGAAACTTGAAACCCCCTCAGTGCTGTGATGACAGTAATCTACATGACCTTTTCCTGTCGTTGGTCTTTTCCACAAATTGACTGGTAAACTGATGGAATCTGGTATATCATGTCCTCAGGTTACTAAAGTCTCCACCATTCTGCCAACTGACCTGAATGATCTGCTTTTGCTTATTATTTAGACTTTAAAAGAATCCCTGTTATTTAGAGGATATGTTGGGGAAAGCTGTGCCTAATCTGACATAAAAGTCTTCCTGTTTCTGGGGGTTTTCAACAAATTAGCTTCTCTTCCTGGGAAAATGTTTCTACATGCAGAGATGCCTCTTTGCTAACCTAAATTTCATCGAGAAAGTGGAAGGCTTCATGACTGGAGAGAGATAGCATCATGACTGAGACCTCTCAGGTTTTCTCCACAGAACAGCCACTTCTGCCTGCATTACAAACTGGAGGTGTGGAGTTTGACAGAAGAGGGCATTTAGTAGGTGTTGAAGAAAAACTGGTATTGAAGAGATGTCCTCAATTCATCAAGGAATAACTTGATGAGCCCCAGTTGTCGTTACTTGAATATATGTATATTGCAAATAAATCTGTCGACAGAGAAGCAATGCGGCAGCATGTATGCAAAGGCACAGCTCACACAGAACTTAACCTTGCATCCAAAAGTTACACTTCTTAAAGAACAGTGGGTGGTGGTTTACAGGTTAGGTCATCTAAAGATGAGACAAGGAAATCCCAAATCATCAGAATATAAACAACGGAGGCATCCGTATCACTACTATCTTACATTTAGAAACATAGTGCCCCATAACTACAAAACAACATATTCACAGGGTCTGAGGGGAACCTGGGGCCTTCTCTACAGCAACACATTATTAGAGTAAATTCTATAGCACCCATAAACCTTGTAGTCACTTCAAATGTCTACGACAGTAGGCCGGGTGGGGTCTAGAAAGATGTTATTGAGTTGCATTATGGGAAGTGTAGGATGCAGCATTTTTGGAGCTTTATCCATACTAGGGTCTCAAAGTGATTTTCTGCTTCTTTTTAGCAAAGCTAGCAGTTTGGGATGGCAGTGTAGGTCTGTTGATCCATGACCACTGAAATATCTCAACAACTACTGGATGGCTTACCATGAAATTTAGTACAAATATTCGTGTCCCCCTCAGGATGAATGTAATAACTTGTCATAACTTTGATGATTCTTTGACTTTTCATCAGGCGCCACAATGAGTGCTAATCAGTGAATTTAGCATGCTAAAACATGTTAGCATTGTCATTGTGAGCCTGTTAGCATACTGAAATTAGCATTTGTCTCAAAGCACTGCTGAAAAACTCTGGCAGTCCCCCAACTTTAGGGAAATGCAATACTAAATCACTGGAATACCTCATAAAAATCAGGTGCAAAATACTGCATTTTGCCACAAAGCGACTAGCAATCGTATTTAAAGTGAGGCATTATATAACATTATCATCAAGCACATTTATTTCTGTAGCAAGATGTTCTTTCTCTCTCTGATTGGGTCACCCATCAAAATCTTTTCAAGTGCTACTAAAAGTTTTAATAGTTGTTTCTTTTTTACAGCACTTTGTTAGCATTTACTGTTTTCTGGTTTTCTTCCTTCAGAGGTTTTCATCAAACTCAACTTTTTTTTTTTGGCAGCCAGACGTCATTTAGTTCAGCTGTTATTTTAAGAAATTTCACCCAAAGCTTGTCCTTGAGGGAAACACATGAACTCTTACTCATCCCAGCAAAGAGAAAGCACCAAGTACTGACTATCCTTCCAATTAGAGGCTCTTCAGTTTTTTACAAGAGTTCCCATGTATTTGGGCCTCCCAGCGGATGTTAATATATCACCAGTGTGTCTGTGGCCTGACCTTTGACTCTGAGAAGTTTCGACTGTGAGTCGAGCCAAGCAGTGGGGTCAGAGCAGAGACACACTCCCAGCAGGTGAGGTGGATCAAACATTTTCTCTTACACTTTTTAGAGAACAAAAATGCAGATTAATCCCAGAACGTGCTTTAATCTGGAGATGTCTTTTCTTTGCACTTTGACAGATCTTTTCCTGAAGCTGCTGAACTGATGCAGCAAACAAGTTGGACAGCCACATTGTTTTCACAGCACCCTGAGCACCCCAGCCTTGAATTTCCAAACAGACGTCGTCATGATAGAGACGGAACAAACGGCTGGGAGTTGTCCTGCCCAGGGCCAAACTGCTGTCAGGACCTGGTTCTCCTCCAGCACAAGAGGTACGACTGCTCGGCTGCTGTTGACTGTCAGGATGTCTTCTCAGAAAAAAATTGGGCCCAGAGTTGTACCTGACAGAGGCTGTAACCTATGACCTGAGAAAAACCTTTCAAAACTTGCTGAGTTTCACAGTTTCTTACCATTCCTCTGGACACAGTTTAATTCCTTTAATTCCAGTAGTTACATTAGGTGTAGGATTCAGTGTTCTGGGAGCTTGATACTAGAGACTTGTATGATGTGTTCAGACAGAAATCAAAGCAAATCCCCACTCTGTAAAAGGTGAATTCCTTTGCAAAGGACCACCATTTTTAGATTGGTGACTCAACTTTGGGAGAATAAATGACACTTCATGGCACGTAGGTATTGGATTTATAATTTTGAGATTAAGCGGTCTGTACACTGCATAGCTTAGAGTATTTCTAAATACTGTTGGTAAAGTATGTCCCCTGGTCTGAACTGTGACAGTGAGTTTGTTAATATCTGGTGGGAAATAGGAGCGTTGTCAGGTAACACTGTTTGTTTTTTTCCTCTTCCTTGTTCCTCCTTCATGCACCACTGGAGGGTGTCCAGCTGTTGCAGCTGTTTGAGAAACCATTGAAGTCATTTGTTGAGTTATACAGTAGCATCTTACTGGACATCCTTTAAACACACCTGCAGTAGCTTTCATGTCAAGTGGATAAATGTCTGTTTGTCTGTGAATTACAGTTCATGTCGCTCCAAAACCAGCATCTTTTCAGTTATTTATGTCTGCAAAAAGCTGGTTTGTCAACAAAGCTCTTTACTCTTGTCTCTGTAAGCTTTAGCACATGTTAACCATTACCCATCATGAGCAATGATGATTTTATGAGCGTTTGATCGCCTTGGGTGAGACAGCTGCAGTAGTCAGACTTTGACAATAAAATACTGGAGCCTGGATTGTAAAAGCTAATAAAGCATCTTGAAATCCGATGCTGTGTTCTCACCTTACTTTGGTTGGGTTTGGAGTTTAGAGTAAGGTCATAGGTAAGTAAGTAAGTTATGTTTATTTATGGTGTATAACATCTTTCTAGACCTGATGTCACAAAATGCTTTACAATAATGTAACAGACAGAGAATATTAGAGGGAAACTCAAAAAAGGTAAACATAAAGAGTTGGGTTTGATGCTGCTTTTGAATATTAGATATTAAGATCAGTGGGACTGAGTTTTAAAGTTTCTGAGTTTTGAAGTCAAGAGTGAGGTGTAACCAACAAGCCCTGAAGTCTGGACGTCAGTGACCCACTGGTGCAATTCTGTGTAAATGATGTTCATAACCTGGGGCGTAATCACAATACACTTTGTACAAGTACCCCCTAATATTAAGAAAAAATCAAATTGCCCCCCCAAATAATTCATTGATTTTTGACAATTTTTATGCTCTTATAATCAGCATAAAATTTGGCACCAATTGACATTAATCTCCAGCGCAACGTTTCCAAATCTGGGTTCAAAGGAGAGAGAATCACAACTTGTTCGGGTCGGGGCTAGAACGAATAGTTTTGTCAAGACTGCGAAGAAAGGAACATCGACATTAGGCCTTTCTTTGGAAAACCACAACAGTGGTTGAGCTCTTGTGAACTCAGTGGACAGAGAGGGAGACAGACGGAGTGAAGGAATCATAGGATTCCTTCAGAATGTCTGCCCCAGACCCCCCTGGAGGGTTGGGTCACAGAAGGTGAACATTGAAAATGGATGGAGGCAGGCATTTATGTCTGACCAAAGAAAAAATTAAAACAAAACAATGGGATAATTAAACTGTAAAAGAAGAAAATACAGAGTTCTTTTAAGACACCCCAAAAACCACATCATAAAACACACCAGTTGTATGACCTTTGATTCCTCTGTACCTGGCAAAAAGCCAATTTCTGGCTCGACGCTTTGTACTTTTTCTGATATACTAAGAAGAAGTGTGCAAGTTCTTAGGAGGCAGAAATCACACTATTTAAAATGCAAACATCAATAGATTAAAGATTATTTATTTTATTGCAGTTTATTTTGCAAACCCAGTCCTCTCTAGAGCCTCTCCCCGAATAAAAGGAAAGAGATTTGAGGAAATCCACTATTTAAAGTTGAACATTGTGAGAATATTTACAACCCACCCACATCAGTGACTCCCAACACAGCAGTAACAAATGGGCCCAATGGGAATTAGTTTTAATGCCTGAGTGAAAATATAATGCTGGGGTTTCATTGGCTGATTTTCCCAGTTTACTATCAACAAAAGGGGATTTCAAAAAGGGAACAATTTTTTTTGTCAATTTTTGTGATTATCTGGCTTTTGACAATCACCAGCTCAGGTTATTGACTGACTATTGGTTTGTATTGGACTGTGCATACTGTATTTGTGCTGAACATTAAATAAACAGTGACTAAACGCTAGTAAACTGTTACACAATGCGAGTGAAGCTGTTTAAGAGCCGACCTTTGTTACAACAACACATACTAACATTTCCATAATCACTACATTGCTGTTTTTATTCCAGGAAATTAGATGAAACATTCACCAAGGATCAGTCAAATGTCGCTCAGCAATTTGCTTGCACACACAGACAGAACCGACCCTGGGCCACCTTCTGGTGGATGCTGGTCGCCCTCAAAGGAAAAATGAAAGGTGTTCGGCATAGAAGCAGAGACGAAGCTGCTGGTGGGTTTGTGGCTTCAGAAGGGAAGAGCGCCAGAGGGCTCCACGTCCAAAGACGCATCCAGCTGACACGCACAGTTAAAAAAAAAAAAAAAAAAGCTTGCATCTACCCTCATCAATCACTGATTTAATGCACCACCTAAGCACGCTGAGTGAACAAATCACACGCACCCAAGATGTTACGTGGCCAACAGGTGCATGCTGGATCTGGCAAAAGGCTAAATGCTAAAATGCTCATGGTAGATCGTCCAGCGGCGACTGGTGTGACTTCAGCTCAAAATGTTGAAAACTGAGGAGCACAGTGGGACAGACAGGCTGAGAGGACTCGCTGGAATAATTTGTGTTTAACTGTCTGAGTTTTGTCCCCTTTTCAGGTTAATTCTAGTGACGCTAGAGGAAGGCCAGCATATATTTTTAATTGATAATCAGTGAAATGCACATGCTGCAAAATCTATACAGTCAATACAAATGGAATTTATTGTTGGTTTGGACATCAGGGCTGGTGTAGCAGGGCTGATTGGTATCACCAATAATTTTCAAAACGTCTTTCAGGAACATTTACCTTGTACATTTTAACAGACTTACTTTTTACTTTAATCTAAATACATTTTTACACAAGTACTTTTACTTTTACCTGAGCAAACTTTCTTTAAAGTAACAGTACTTTTACTTGAGTATAATATTCAAGTACTCTTTCCATCTCTGGCTACAATAGCTGCCACAGATTGAAGGATATTAATCTGAATGGCAAGCCAGTAGCTAGCCTCCTGGGTAACTGCTCCTTCCTAGAACGTAACGCTGTGTGCTGAGATTTTGCAGACCAGTATCACTAATAATGGCTAATGCTTTATCCATAAAAACACAGATTTCTGCACGGGGCTGCACCAGCCGTGTGTGAGTTATCTCCTAAGGTAGGGTGTAAAGTCAACACTAGAGGCAACTACTAGTTAGTTTGTAACTAAATTAGCTACAAAAATTGGTTAACATGATTACTTGGGGCATAACCTAACTAGTTTGGACGTAAAGTCATAATTAAGGTCAGTGGCACCAGAGGCGGCTCTGGCCTGCACACAGACACATGGAAAATAAATTAGGTACATATAAACACCAACATACTTGTATAATACAAATATTTATTCATATTAACACAAAAACACACAATACACAAACACAGTGATGCAGATACACACAAACACAGAGGCAGTACAGTAAAAGACACAGCAGTGCAAACATATTAAAAACACAAATACACATGTCTTTAAATTAAATTATGACACAAAACATAATTAAGACACAACTAAGTAACACAAATATACACAGACAGAGACATTTCCTTGCTCTCACAGAGATTCACACACCACTCTCACACAGATTTGTCCTCATAGCTTGACCCTTTATATCTCCTCGCTTCATGTTTCCCAGGAGCACCCAGTGACACCACCTCCCGTTTCCTTGGAGATGGGGTTCGCTATAAAGCCAAGCTGATCGGCGTGGACCCTGTACCCGATGCCCAGGGAGAAAAGATGTGCTGGGACTCCATGATGAAACTGAAGGTAGTCTGTCCTCCACAAGCCAAATTAAACTTACCTCTGTCTTCACTTAATTAAATCCGGTTAAGTGCCTGTGAGATGATCTTCGTGTCCTCTACAACCAATGTGTTTTGGCCCGTCAGTCGTCGTTATGACTTGGAATGATTCAGGAGTCATTTTCAGAGACCTCATATTGAATGAGACCATTCTGGAGATAGATGTTGTCATCTACCTCACTCCAGTGGCACTGAAAAATGTCAATTGCTAAACTAATGAAGACTGCTTTGACCAATCAGTCCATTATGTTTAGTATTGACAATTCTGTCCAAAAGACAGTGCCTATAAAAATAATTTTTCATGTTTTAATAGTATTAGATTTGACGCAGCTTTTTGGACACTGATCAATGGAAAAAGAGCCTTTAATATCAAAGTGAGAACAGATACGTATAGGAACGGCTTAAAATCAACAACGTTAGTCCTGTTCTCAGTCCAGTCAAGAATTTGTGGCTGGACTTTACTGTAAACAAGACTAAGAGTTTACAGTCATGCTAGCGGCTCTGTGAGGCTGTACTTTGCACAACAGTACTTTGAGCTAAATACTAACATCGGCATGCTTACATGCTCATAATGACAATGCTAATATGTTGATGTTAAGCAGGTATAATGTTTATCAGGTTATCACCGCCTTAGTGTTATCATGCTAACATTTCCTAATTAGCAATAAACACAAAGTAGAGAGGGGTCTGTCTGCAGACTGCAAGAGAGGGGGGTAACTTGTAGCAGGGGGCGTAACTGGAAGTTGTCCAAACCACACAGAACCACGGCAGATGTCAAAACGAGATGTTGTCGGCAATATGGCGGATCGTGTAACGACGAAATTAGAGAACATAGTAAGAATATTTTCCCCAGATAACTGTTTAAATGAAAGTGAGGTCATTTTTCATACAGTAATAGTCTAACACATATTATTACTGGAGTTGATAATATATTAAAACATAGTGGAACTTCACGCACACTGCTCCAATTGCACCTGCTGAGTAGAATTTCAGGTGTGCAGTGACCTCGGCTCCCCAGTACTCTGCGTTGAAATGACATACAGCAATACTTTGATCAAACACAAACACAAAAAAAGCCCAGCTAGATTTACATTGATCAATCATGCACTCATCACATCTCTTTTAGGCAGCTGGTGAGCTGGATACAAGAGGACAAGAAATAATGTTTTAAGCACGTTTCTGTTTGTTTAATAATTTGATGAATAATTACCACCACTGCACAAAGATTAAAAAAAAATATCAAATGTATCAATTTAATGTTGTGATAAAATATAATTTGCAAAAATATTTTTTAAAACAGAGGTTCTTTTGATTTGTCAATAATTAGTTATACTCTTCATTCTTTATGGAAATTCTGCATTTTATTTTTCACTTTTGTTTTTTAAAGTAATTTTTTCCTTTGAAGTAATTTTTCTGGGCGTAGCTAATTAAAATAGATGAGAAACCGATGAAAGCCAGAATGCGCTGGTCATACACCTTTAAGAAAGAAGTGAGCACAACTTGAAGGGGGCGTAACTTGTAGTCCTTCAGACTGCAGACAGACTCTTTGCATGGGAATGTCATTAGTTTTGCAACCAGAGTATTGGACAAATGAAACATTTGACTTAATGATGGCGCTAGAAGATGAAAAGTCAGAGGATCACGAAAGTCATTACATTGTAGTCATTAATTATGCCTGTGGTAACAACATGAATTTCTGTACCATAATGTCATGGCAATCCATCCGATAGTTAAGATATTTTATTAAAAAACTAAAATGCCAACCTCATAAAGGCATCGGGGCTCTGGGGATGTGGCTGGACTTAATCTGTCCAATAGTTATTGAGATATTTCTTCATTATAATTTTGGCATTTTGCCAAAAGCGCATTTACTTAATACTGACTTGACAAAACAAGTACTTAGTGTTTTATACTTCTTTACTTTCACTTTGACATTTAAAAAGCCACATTAACGTTGTAAGACAATAAAACATGAAAACTTCCAAGGGGACACAAACTGTATAAACTAGGATGGAAAAGGAGCTGTGGGAAAATGCCTGCAGTGGAAAAGGGGCTTCTGACACATCTGACCTGCTCATTTCTGACATTTCAGTGACATCAGGCCGTCTAATCTCACAGGACTTTGGACGATCCAGTGGGAGTGTATATCAGATAGTATGCAACAGCTTTCAAAAAAGACAACAAAAATAAGAAAAACAATAACAAATGACAAAACAACACTCCTCAGAGGGAACTGGAGATGAAGCAGTGTTAGCCATAATCAGAGGTGTAACTTACTCTTTTAAATATTACTAACTTGCCTGCTTACATCTGCCAAATTATTGTCCCCACATTAAAGCTGCTATGTAGAATTTGAAAATGTGTGATTTTGATGCCCCCCAGTGATAACTTTAAATTATCATCATAATATATATGTCTGCTCTGCTCTCCTACCTACACTGTACACTCCGCTCCTGTGACTGCTGCTATTTTAAACCTCTCAAACTTTTTTTTACCCCATCTGTGTTAGGGCTTTGAGGCAGCTGCAAGGAAACAAGGGAAACACAAGCAGAGAGTTTGGTTGAAAGTTTCCTACAGTGGCCTCAAAATCGTGGATGAAAGGACCGGGGTGAGTTACACTGACTAAATCCGTCCCAAATCTCTCTTCCCTCATGGTGTTGTCCTGTAGCTGTATAGCGCCCCTCTCAGGTTGATGGTTAATCCTGAAAAATGTCTCTTTCTTGTGTGCAACCATAAGAACCATTGTGGTTTTCCAGTGGACAGAAAAACCTGTTTCCTGCTTGGATTACCGCACTAATACCAGATAACGTTTAACGTCTATTTTATTTTTCCAAAATTGGAAAATTCTCAGGACTCCTTTGGGAGGTGAAGCAGAATGTTTATACAACATGGATCAGTGCCATAAAACTGTTCTCCAATGCTTTGCTTTCTAGTTTCCTGACAAACAGGAGAGTCTACTATGTTGTTAATCCCGCCTCATTTAGAAGTCAAGGTCTCTATTTTCTTCCCTGTAAAGCATAAAGTGTGGCATTTGTATTTATATTTCTTCCATTAATAATCTGTTGAAGAGGTGGTGGCAAATAAAATGAGGAAGTTGTGTTTCCCATGTTAAATTAATGCTGCACTTTATGTGGAAGTTTTGGTTCCACTTCTGCCCCCGTTTTTGTCAAATTTCTGGTTCAATCGCTGGTTGTAGTGCTACCAGATGTAACAAACCTGTACCTGCACTGAACAATTCTGTGTATTCCTGCCACATTCAACAAGCTAAATGTCAACAAATTGATTTTCTGCTCCTGCAAACATACTCTTTAGGAGGACTTGGATTCTAGTTATATCTGTAAGTTTCAAGGCCAATAATCACCTATCAGGTTAATGGTCAAGAACCAAGATCCAGAAAAGCTAAAAACCAAAGGCTCCACCACAAAAGAGAAAGAGAAACTGTCTGAGATGAGACTTCAGACAAAATAACTTTAATCTGACTACATCTTATGATATCTTAATTTCCCGTTTTTTCTTGAATGATTGTATGATTTCCTTGAGTGATTGTAGCTTTCTGTTCCCCCATTAGTTTTTTATTGCTGAATGGTGGTGTAGTGGTTCAATATTATGTAACATAACTAAAAGCCCAAATCCTTTTCATTATTGGTTTTTCAGGCTGTACTTTACGACCATGAAAGGAGCAGGATCAGCTCTTTGACGAAAGATGGGTCAGACCCCAGAGCGCTGGCCTACATCTACCAACACGAAGACACCTACATCCTCTTCTACATCAAGATGGCCAACCTGGTAACACCAAACAGTACTAAATAGGAAAAATATGTGTAAATGCAGCCGTTTTCGAGTTTATTTTGGGCGGCACAATATGGGATGTCTTAATAACATATAAATAACGAGTGGTGTTATTCATAAATATTAGTAATGGTTATTTAAATGAAAAAATATCACTGAAACAGATTGAACGCATTAGTAAGATGCATCATTCCCTCAAAATTCATCATATTCTGCTCAAAGGTAATATGAAATTGATATCCTTTAATATTATATGCCCAATCCTAGTCCAATCTGACATTCATTTGTTTTCATTATAATGCTATTATTTTTTATTTCTTAAAACAGCTACACAGGGCATAATTAAGCTACAGTAACCCTTCATTAAGATTAGGATTCTCAGGTCAGTGGATTTTATTGTAGGCAGTTCAGTGAACAGACATACATGTGCCGATAGCAGGATGGCTATAAATGCCAGTATGTTTGTGGTCTACAACGAGAAATAACAATATATGATATAGAAGTACAAATACAAATGGGAATTAACATGACATTCAAAGCAATAAAGCTTTCTTTTAGTTTACTGTAGCCCTTTGAATCACAGGAAGGCGATCTGATAATTAGCTTCAAAGATAAACATACAAATAATGAAAAGAACACCCTTTGCAGGTCTTGAGGTTAACTGCACATGAATTACTAAAGATTTTGGCACTTTATTCTAAACTACTTTATTTAATGGTTGTATGTGAATATTTAAGGCCAACAGCTGCTGCACCCTTAAATAACTAGCACAAATAGCAGCCTTGACGTGCCAATTAGGAGCCAATTAAGCCTAAAATGGTAAAATAACTTTATCTTTCAGCAACATGCTGAATGTAAACACTATGGAAGCATGAAGACAACTTAAGTTATAATTATTTATGCACAAACGGTGGAAAACCTTTCTTCTCTGTATAATAGCACAGCTTGATAACAGGGCTAGACAGGTTTTCTCACATTAGCTAAGCAATTTAGATATGTCTGACAGCTGATTAGCACTCAGAAATAAAGAACCTGCCTCACGTTTTCTTTAATGGTTTAATATGTATAGTGCCCTGTAGTATTTTCTATGAGCTAATGTCTGTGGAGTGTCAGTGTAGATCCGCTGTGGCAGGAATCTTTGGAAAGGTTTAGACAGCCTCTCTTTATCTCAAGCACTAACAATATACAATAATCAGGGGCCATAGCACTTTTTAAGTTATGGTTAACTTGCAAATTCCTGAGGAAGACACAACAAACATGGAACAACCACCATGTTCAGCGGTATATAAATGTAGTGTCTCTGTCTTCTAATAACAACATTGACTATAGAGCTGACTTTGCGCAAGACACACTTCACAATCCAGTCAGTCTGTTATGACACACGTAATTTTTGTAAATTACGTCATTCTGCAGTGAATGTATTTTGTCCGCAGTGTGATGTTTTATCTGTGCTCCTCAGGCAGAGCCGGTCCTGGTTGACATCGAGGAGGTTTGTCAGGTTGTGGACCAAGAGACACCACAGGAACCTGCAGAGGCACCAACACAAGTCAGAGAGAATCTATAGTGTGTTTGTCGGGAGTGGTGGGGGGGTGGGGGGTTGGAATTAAATTTAGTTTCCCCTTGTATGCTTTTTTTCCAGGCCAATTCCTTACTGCTTCTAAATGACAGTTCAGCCCTCCCAGCTGAGGTAAGTGAAAGAATAAAAAAGCTCAGTTTTTTTCCTAAATGTTGAACAAACCTCTTGAAAACCCCAAATCTTTTGGTTTTTAATTGAACACCTGTTTGTCTTTTCTGTTATTTCTCAAAATGGTGGCAGTCACATGTTGAAATTTTGTTTTCAGGGACCAGCTTTAGAGGATGTGTTCAGTCCACGACCAGACCCTTTGTCAGGACAGCCAAGCCAGGTAAAATAAACAAAACACAATAATAAACGTGTGAATGTTTCAATCCACTGTGCCTCACAGACCCACGAGGGTTTCGCAGACATTTTCACAAGCGATGGTTTGTCGAAGTTCCCCGGTTGTGCCCACAACAACAGAAACATAATTGTTGATTTAAAAAAAAAAAGATGGATAAATGTGACTCCCAGAAAAAAATAATTGAACAAAATAAATCATTATGCTTTAGAGATAAGAGGGCAGGGTTAAATAACAAATATTGAATAGTGCAGTTGACCTTTCAAGTTCAAACTGGCACAGTATTTCTATTTTAGTTAGATTTGTATTTTATTTGATTATTATTATTATTATTATTATTTGATATGTGATTTGTCATTTATATCCATTAGCGTTATTATCATGTGTCCTTCCCCCACTCTTAAAAGAACCCTCTGCCACCTTACCATTGGTTAAAATACAGACTGTAGTGTTTTTCTGTTTCACTGTCTACAGGCCTCTTCCAGTAATGAGTTGATGGAAGTCTTCTCCATCCAGATGGAGGAGCCACTGATGCCCAACCAGAGCTCATGTACCAGTCTGCCAGGTTAGTTACAACATGAGGCCAGGTCCAGTGAACTAGGGTGGGATGGTTTTTGCCCTGTGCTGAGTCTATTAGTCTTTATGAGGCTCTTTTGCTGGGGCTACCCATGACTCTATAACCTTATGTATGACCTGAAACATTGTATTTATAGAGCTGGTTGGGGGCAGTAGCCTACACAGCCTGAGTGGAGGTGCTACAGTACAAGGAGGCCCACTTCAGGGCAAAATAATCCTTCCTGCTAGGTCTCTCCTAGTTTTGCTTAGTAAAATTCATAGCTCTATTTTTTCTTGAAATAGTCCCAGCAGTATACTTTCACAGATGTTTATGAACAGCCAACAAAGCACATTACTCACAGAATGATGTCATTAGGCTTTTCTGACAATGTTGTATTCAATTTTCAATATTTTCTTTTATTTTGCAATAAATTGTGATAAAGTGGACTTAGGTTGAAGAATGTGTTTCCTATTTTTCCCCTTTTTTCCGTTATAGAAAATATTCTAAACCAAACACTGTCTAAATATTATAGAGAAGACGTTATTTCAACCTATATTTGTGAAACGTCTTAGTTTATCAATTTTAGAGATAGCTGGTTTGATAGTTTTGATTCTTTTATTTGTGGACTTGATTGTGATTAATATACATGTAAGCACAAAAATACATTGTTAGTACAGTCCTTGCTATCACATAAAAGGGAGGATTCATACAAAGATCTAGCTTAGAGTTGGTCAGTTTGATATCCTGACATGCAAATAAATATCATTAAAAACATCAGGCTGTTCTGGCATAAAACTATGGGACCATCAGACAAACACTGACCATTTCCCTCCCTCCTAGATTTAAAAGTGACTCACTGTTTACATCTCACTTGTGTCTCACAGCAGTGCATTAACACCTCCACAGTGTGTTAACACACATCACACTGCGATATAGAAACTGTGGTTGAATCTATGTAAAATGATTAAAGTGCTGTGGAGGCTGCACACCAACAACTCCATTCATATCTTTATTGAACATCAAATGACAATATTGCAGTTTGTGGCAAACTACGCACTTTATATAACTATAATATCTTACTGAACATCATGCATCATGAGATACATTCAAAAGATTACGCAGCAATCTGGAGACATACAGACCTTTGACCTGGAGGTGCAAGAGAAAGTGTCTCTTAAGCTGCCACATGATATGAAATTTGCTCTTTGCTCACCAGGAGGTAGGGCGCAGCGCATAGTGCAGAGACAAAGCGCAGAGCAAGACGTCATTAAAAAGTACGCTAAACTAACTTTAGCATTGGATTAGGTTCGTAAACTAGATAAGTATTCACAAACGTGGTAGCTACATCTGACTGCTGACATTTCGCCAAGCATTCCTTTTCCTGGCAAGATCGTGGTATGTTTTTTTAATGTGAAACAGAGTTTTTCTTCCATCACTCTTGCTTCTGGCCACGTCGCACACAGCTGTTATCTCATTGGTTGCGCTTTGAAAGGTCAGCTGCAAACAATGTCAAAGTTGAAATAATTTGAACTTTGAGCGCAGCACTCGGTGGCACCGCTCTCCCCATTAATATGGCACAGCCAGCGCAGAGCAGTTTTACTATTTCTTGGCAACTGGCGGCCGGGTGCAGTGACTTCCCTGAGTTTTGTCAACACTGCAAAGAAGTAGTTTTCTGACTGCCTTAACAATTAATTCAACGTCACAGTCATGTTTGGCAAGTGGGTTGTGACAAATACATTGTATAGTAGACAGGCCAAGACAATATTTTGATGGGATCAGGATTTTGACCAAACATTAATATGTAACCGTACAACCAGAGCAGTTTTAAAGACCCACTTCATTTATCTTCTTGTTTCCTCTCAGAGTCTCCACAGCCATTGCTCTCCACCTGTCAGATCCTCTCCGTGTTCCCCACACAGCCAGTAGGGGGCTCTCCTTACGCCTCTCCCCCATACTCTCCCACCACAATGCCATGGAACCAGCAGGGGCTTCTGGGAACTCAGTGGGAAGGTCCAGCTGTGGCGTCCTGGCCCACAATCCCTGGCAGCATGGCATCAGCGTGGGCACCAGCAGGCATCACAGCGCTCCCTGCAGGCAGCCAGATTCAGGCTCATGGCTTTCAGCCTGGAGTCATGAGGGGAGGAAACACACCGGCTTGCCCCACCACTAATAACGGGTACCCCACACCTTTAAACTCCTTCTATGCCCCCGCTGGAGCAACAGGACCGCTGCAGTCAGTTTCCCCCACCTTGCACCATAATCCCCTCCTGTGATGAACTGGTTAGAATGGGAAAGGTGATCGTGTGGTTTGGATTAAAGGGGG
The DNA here is from genome assembly GCA_011952105.1 of Coreoperca whiteheadi. NCBI lineage: Eukaryota > Metazoa > Chordata > Actinopteri > Centrarchiformes > Sinipercidae > Coreoperca > Coreoperca whiteheadi. The sequence continues at coordinate 11,098,899 of CM022489.1, read as the reverse complement.
GTTACATGGCTTGATGGCTTTTGTTTTGATTGATGAACTGAATTTAATTTTCATGAGTCCAAAGAGAATTTATCTGCTATGGTTTCTCCTATGAACATGTATCTAATGTCTCTGTATTTCCATTTACAACTGAATACTCATTTTGATTGTGTAGAAGGTGTCGATTAACTTTTAGTAAGCAGACAGTATGACCGGAAACCTATGCACGTATTTGTTTTCAGTTTGTTAGCAGAGGCAGATTGCAGCGATTCTGGCATGCACATCCATTGCTAGACTGAAAATAATTACGGAGGAATAAAAACACAATGGGGCATCAGTTCTGCTGTGACTGCAAAAAACCCAAACTTTATTGATACATACGCATCACCTGTCACATGTCAATCTCAGTGCATTTGATTGGCTGTTATCATTTGTCCATCACACAGTACCTGTATTAACCCATCGGGTTTGCTTATATCACAATACAAAATAAAGAGTCACTTTCACAATTGAGAGCACAATTTTTTCATTTATGTCAAAACAGTTGTAAATTAGTGAGGCAGTATTATTATTATTATTATTGTTATTATTAATAAAGACAGCAGCAGTGAGGCTTAGCTAAAGATCTTGGAGTGAGTGTTAATTGTGTAACCACTGTGACTCGAGTTGGGTCATGACACCAACAACAACATTAACAAAAGATACTGTGAATCTGGAATGTTAACTCTTTTTTTAATTTTCATAAATAATAAAATATTTGTGTTGCTATTCAACAAAACTGATTTAAGCAATCAAACATGTCAGTCAGAGTTACAGTATTAGGTCTCCAGAACATTTACTGTCTGTTTTTAAACTGGCAAATACAACAGTTTGATCCAAAGCAAAACTGCTCTTGTTTCCCATAAAAATAATCAATAGTTGAGATCGCAAAATAATATGGATATAGATCTCAGCAATTGATACTAATCATGTTGAAATTTCTCCTGCTCATATGCAGTTCACAGTATGTTCTGTTTTTTTAGTTTTATCTGATACTTGAAATTACTTTTCTTTACTTTCTTTGATTTTTACACATTACTTTTACAATTTGCTGTCTTTTTCTTAAGTTTTCTTCAGGTTTGCTCACATACTGTACTTAAAATAAAGTACAGAACATACAAGGAAGCTCATTTAACTTAACTTTCTGTTGTCTTTCTTCAGACTCGAGTATGTCCCTTTGTCTTGTGGTTTTTAACTGAAATTGTCATTCCGTTTTGTTTCTTTCTCTCATTTCCTTTTACTTTTTGCTTTTTTTTAAATAGAAGAGGGAAAATGTGTGGACACATGTTGCAGGAAAGACAAAGGAAACAGATAACATTGCTTTATTTGAAATGTCCTCACAGTGCACCTAATACATATTAAAGAAGAAATGAAACAAACTGGCTGGTAGCATGTTAATGTTTCTCTACTGTTAATCTCGTGCTGTGGCTTTGTCAGTCACTCTGTTGCCAACGCTGGATTACAGAGCATTTCCTCATTTGCAGTAAGATTTGTGACACAGGTCATGTAGTTGTCTGTAGAGTAGCAACAGGCGGGATACTGATTAACTGCTGGGCATGGAGCACTTTATCCATCACTAAACCATCACTAAAGGCAAATATGGTAAGAAATTGTTATTTACAATGTTATTTGGAAATTTAAAAAAAAAAGTAGTGGAGTGATTAGCAACTCCTCCACAGCACCTTGAATACTTGTCTAGCAATGTGTTGGCTGTTTAATTCTGGCCATTTCCTCCTGACCATCAAGGTGTCTATGAATAACCTGTTGTAGAAAGACCTTTAACATATTTTAGTGTTTCACTGTGGTTGAACCTCAGTTTCCTTCTGTCTTGTAACAGATTGAACTTATTTAATCACCTTTAAAACTTTTAACCTCGGTGCGAACACAAGATCTGATGTTACAAAATAGCATCCTGACCCTCTGGGTAAATGCAGTATATGTCGAAGTGTTCTTCTAAAGTTTGGTCTCTACATTAATGACATGATTTTTACAATATAAGGGGAAGTTGGATTTTGAAAAAAGTAAATGTTCCTGTTGCTGCTGAAGAAAGAAAGCTTTATTACACACCAGTATCACTGGTTAATGATTCACAGTGTGCTCAGTAATGCTTCACTTATACTTTTCTGTCTTCCTATCTTACCAATGTCTGTTTTACCACCAATTACAAATTACGCACATGAATTGTATTACAATACATTTAAATAGAAAAAGGTCAATGATGGTTGATATTTAGTCTTTAAATTGTAAATGATCCTGTACTTACTCCAGGTTTTTTATATATATTAGGGAGTACAAAGACTTTAAATCATCATGAGTCCAAAACTCCACTCAAACCAGAATGATTATTGTAATTTTGGCAGCTCTTAAACATGCCAACAATTAAATAAATTAATCAACTACATCAAGTGTTTTCTGACTGGCTGGTACCTAATATGTGATAAAAGATATAGTATTACCTGAATATATTTAATCAAACTTTATTTGCATAGCATCTTTAGTACAGGTTAGTGAAATTCAATATGCTTTACAGATGATTGACAAGCTGATAATAAGACAGTAAAAAGAATTTGCTGACTATTGGTGTAGTCTTAATACAGATCAACAGAAGACATCAATAGAGTCCATCAATATGAAAGAAAATCCTGGCTTTCACACACAAGAAAATAATTTAAAGAGCATGTACAATATGAGTTATGACACTAATTAAATCATATTTTATTTAACAGTCTTCATTTTGTCCCTCAGCTGTAAGTTTCTCTGCAGTACACCTGCACAGCTACAGTCTGTGGCAAAACCTTGCAAAACACCTGCGATAATGTGTCAGTGCCAAAGGAGCCAACACACGCACGTTTAGATGCGCGCACACAGTGTTTCTGCTGCAGGCGCTCACTGAATGAAAGTGGAACCCCGTGTGTGCGTGTGTCTTTTGTGGTGTAGAGAAAAGGTTTTTGTCTGTTTCCTCTCTTCCTTGCAATAAGAGAGACGACTGCGAGCAGGGCTTGCAGCTTATTGGTGCAGGAGTTACAGCAGAGGGCGTTTCTATGGTAACCACTGCAGGATGCTGGCTGAGGTACAGAGTTGTGTGGTTGTGAGCATTTCCTGCTCTTCTTCACACTCTCTGTTACAACTTTAGGTGTTCAAACTGTATATGGTGTGATTCTTTTAATATCATTCCGTTTTGTCCACATAACAGTGTGCAAGACGTTTTCATTCACAACAGAATGTTCTTTCCACTATGTTTCCCTCCTTGCTTAACATCTGCCAGTTAGCTAATCATTTCTCTATTGTAACAGTTATCTTACCCCGCCTATTGAAGTTAAACTCATCCAATTTCTGTTCTGAGCACTTCCCTCTTTTAGTTTGGTACATTTGTCTTAGTGAAAATGATGACATCGAAACCCTAAATTACGCCACAGAGAAGCATCAAAATAAGGAACTTCAGTCCTTAAAAGATGACTGAGACGTATGTCGTCACTAATGGGGGGAAATTTTCTTTCTGTTTGGACCTCATCCACACTGAAAATGTCTTCTAAAACATTCCAAGGTGAACAAATTTACGCTCCATGGCCACTTTATTAGGTACACCTACACAATTGAATGTAATCCAATACAACGTATTCTACATTTAGGACGATTATAATGTTCCATTATTGTTGATGCTGTCAGAGAGGTGTTAATTGAGCTATACTTTTATTACTGAGGTCGTAGTTAGTGGTGAGTTTGTAAATGTGTTGGACAACATGTAAGAAACACCTCTCAATATAATGCAGTCCAGTACAAAACACTGCAAAATACAACCTCACTAATTAACAAATTAATACATCTCTGACAGTGTCAAGCAAAACTGAACATTATTATCTTTGTAAAGGTAGAATTTATGGCAGAGCTGTTGTTTTGGATTGCATTAGATTTTACAAGTGTACCTAATAAAGTGGCCACTGAGTGTTAAAACGCTGGTCTCGAGTTTTGTTATTGTATGATGTTCATCCTCTCACAAATATGGACAGCAGATTTCCACTTAGCAGCAATGTTGTGCAGTTCAGTGTGAGTGTGAGGAACCAGACAGGAAATGACTTCAAAATGTCCAGTTTAATAAGAATAAATAGTCTTGGCATTAATGTCTAATCACCAGCCAAAAAGCAGATGAGTTCATGATGCAAATAAATGTTCATGCCACTAAGATAATAAGTAAATGAGTAAACTTTATTTCTATAGCGCCTTTCAAAAGTTAGGTGCTTCACAGGTGCACAGAAATACAGTACCGTAAAATATAACGAGATGTTCATAATGTGGCCAAACAGAGAGAAATTAAACTAAACAAAAACAAAATCTAAAAAAAACATGAAACCATTGTAGGAAAAATTAGATATCCAAGATATCCAATCTGACATAATACCTAACTCCCTCCTATAAAGATGCTCACCTGCAAGCCATGTGACTGTTTTTATGAGCTTTGGTTTGCATGTTATTGTCCTTGTGACCGTAAATGACCAAAATACAAATGATGTAACAAAGACAACCTCTACAAACGAAAAGAAAAACCTCTGGAGGCGCAACTACCCTTTAAAAACCTGTAATGAAATCTCATCAAAGTCAGGGACCCCTTAATTGCTTCATGCATTGGTACATCATCATAGTGTACTATGTTAGTTAAATGCAGTTAAAACAATTATCCACCCTAAAAAATTGAGTCATAACAGGAATTGAAGAGAAATGAACAGAAATAAGATTTTAATATATTAGTAATCATAATGTAATTTGTTTATACTGATCCCAACCTCTAAGAGGATTTTTAATTACTCTTGCTGCCTTCAATATCTTACTGTTCAGACTGCACTGTAAAAGTTTCATCTGCTGCAGGGGTTGGAGGAGACAGCTCTGTTAAGATGAAAAAAAAACAACCAGGAAGCTGTGCACGGTGCATTCTTACTTTGTAAAGATAGCGTGGGGGTTTGACAAGCATTGTGTGTTTGTGAGCGTGGGGGGCATGCCTTGCTGTGCTGCTAACTTCCTGCTTTAGAAACAGAGCTGCTGCAGTGGAGTTTGTGCTCCTGTGTTTTTGTCAGGGGGAGAGTGTGGATGTCAAGGCTCTGAGGGCCAGGTTCAACAACAAACCCAGCACCTCGGACACCAGCAGCCGAGACAGCGGCTCCCCAAAATCTCCAAGGCCTGGGTTTGGCAGGGCGATCCTGCCAGTGACAGAGAACAACCTGGCTCATCACAGACTGTCTCCTATTGTTCCTCCTGGTCCGATGGCTGGCCCGGGTCTGGTGAGGTTCCCTAGGCCAGAACCAATGGCAGCCTCCATCCCCTCCAGACCATTCCCTCGAACGCCTCCCAATCCTGGACTCAGAGCATCCATCCAGCCGGAAGATGCCAAAAAGGTCAGGCAGACAGGGGAGATGCTACAGAACATGATGCTGAGGCACCAGAGGCCTCCAGGAACCAAACCGGCCCTGGCTCCAGCTCTAGCACAGGCTCCTGCACTAGCTCCCATCACCACCCCTCTACCCCTCCGACAGCAGCCCAGACAGAGGAGCGCGGGGGAAGTGACCCCGCTGAGAAAGCCCCTGCCCCCAGAAGGACCCCTACCTTTGAAACCCAAGCGGCCTCCCAATGTCAACCTGGAGCCCTTTATGAGGTTCAAGCGAGGACCTGCCCTTCCTGGCCTGAGGAAGCATGACGGTGAGTCCCTAAAGCTTATTCGCTCACAGATTTAAAATTATTTTACACTCAACTAATTCATTAAATACACATTCCTTGTGTCTAACTTTAATTCCAATGCTTATATCTCTCTGGCTTAATGTTTGTAAAAGCCTGGCTCATTTTGCTCCTTCCCAGGTGAAAAGCACAGTGGTGGAATGTAATTAAGTACATTAAGAAAAATAAAGTCAGGTTACTCATATAGTTTCCTGGGCTCAATTACCTGCTGAAAATTAAAGTTTGCATTAAGTGCACTCAAGTGCTGCACTAGAGTAAAATTTTAAGGTACTTGTACTTGAATATTTCCATTTTATGCTATTTTGTACTTGTACTCCACCACATTTTGGAGTTATGATATATCATTAGTAGGGCTGCAACTAACGATTATTTTCATTGTCTATTAATCTGTTGATTATTTTCTTGATTAATCCATTAATTGTTTGGTCTGTGAAATGTCCGAAAATGGTGAAAAATGTCGATCAGTGTTTCCCAAAGCCCAAGATGACGTCGTCAAATGTTTTGTTTTGTCTACAACCCAAAGATATTCAGCTTGCTGTCATAGAGGAGTAAAGAAAACAGAAAATATTCACAGTTAAGAATTTTGAACTTTTTTTTAAATACTCAATCCGATTAATCTCTTTGCAAATTAGTTGGTAATTAATTCAATTTAATTAAATTTAATTGGATGGATGGATGGACAACTAATTGATTAAGTATTGCAGTTTTAATTATTATGGCTTAAGCTACCCAGCATTACATAATGTAGTTAAAATGAGCTCCACCTTTACCAGCTGCAACTTTAAAGTGATGAACACATTAATGTATAAATAATTATAGTCCAGTAATATAATATATATGATTCTGTAATCGGCCATTCTCCACAATGAGTAGGCTACTTTTACTTTGGTACTTTAAGTATATTTTGTATACTTTTGTACTTTTACTTAAGTAAGATTCTGAATGCAGCACTTTTACTTGTAACAAAGTATTATCCCTCTGTGGTATTGCTACCTTTACTTAGGCAAAAGAACTGAATACTTCTTCCACCATTGGAAAAGCAAACAGTCAAGGTTCATTCTGTTTTAAAATAACTAACCTGGCAAACTCATGACAGTGGCTGCTGGATTTGGAAGTTTATTTCCTGCCCTGCGATCATTTTGTCTTTTTCATACGTCTTTTTCACAGAGGACATTTTGACATGTCACAGTAGGAAAAGCACAGGTGTTACTACTTTATTAATAATGGCTAATAATTCCATTCAGCTGCTGAAGTTTCAGGGTCCTGATGTTGTGCATGTTGGCTCATTGTCATGGATTACTGGGACACTTGAACAGAACAAAACCGTTGTTAATGTTATTTAGTGACACCTGTGCTATGACAAGACAAAATGTCTGCTGTGAAAAAGGCCTTTTAGATGGGGCATTGTACATTTCCATGTAATTATTGAACACATTTTTTTGAAAAAATCAGTAAAACCTGGTTTATGTCATTGCTTGCTTGTAAAACATCTAAACATTGCTGACGGATCATCTAATACGAATATCTAATACAAGAGTCTTTAATTAAGATTTTTTTTTTAACAAATGGAGTAAATGTCTAAACAACTGTCTTTAAAACAAGTCACAAGTATTAACAGTGTGCTTCATTACTGTAGAACTGTGGCAATTAACAGCAGTAAAGCTCACTAAAATAAAACAAAAAGGTTTCAGCATATTTGTCATACGTGTTTGTCTTTTTGTTGATTGTCCGTTCAAGTGATTAGGTGTATCTGTTCGTTGCTGGTTATCCGTGTCATTTTGCCGTACATTTCGTCACGTAAAGAGGTTCTCTCTGGTTCACCCAGCAGGTTCCCCAGGCTCAGCAGGCAGAAAGATGTCTTTACCTGCACCAAGTACTCCTCCAAAACCGCCAGAACGATCCAACAAACCCAGCAGGCTGCCACGCCAAGTAGCCTCCGTGTGAGTATTTAACTAGTTCATGCTGGTGTTATTGCGGTCCCTGCAGTGATGTACATACAGAAAAACATGTTATTATTTGTTTTTAATTTCCCGTCGTTTATTTCATACACAATCAGCAATAATAAAATCACTGACAATGCCACAATAAAATCAGATTCTTATTTCCATCACAGCTGTAGGAAGTGTGTGGGATATCATTTTTTTAAATCAACAACAATCATACCATATGCAAATGTAATGTACTTTAAGAAGAATAAATCATATCAGAAACTTTAAAATATAGCATAAAATACGTTTTCACCATCCAGGTCTCAGGAGATCTAAGTTAAATGTCACATAGCCATGGTGTTACTGGTTTGAGACCGGAGCCCTTCACTGTACATCATCTCTCTCTCTCCATGTTACCTGACACACTTTACTTGTAACTATGTAATATGAAGGCAAAACCATCCCATTACAAATAATCTTAATCTTAGTTGGTATAGACCAAACACAGAGCCAAAAAAGAGTGAATAATGGACTTTCATTCATTCATTCATTACATTCTGTTCGCCCTGAACCCAAACTGATAAAGTTAGCACTTTTGAATATCAGATCTCTAGTATGAGTTTTATCTCTCAACTTGGTCTTTTTAGTTTTTAGCCTTATTTTGGCTTTCCTCAACTGCCTCCGCCATATTATTAGAATCATCTTCAAATGATAGTTTCCTGTTCTCATGTAGACAAGATAATAGAGGAGGAGGAGGAGTTGCCACTATCTTCTCTAATAACTTCACTTACACTTACAAGTGGAGACTTTTTAAGCTTTGACTACCCTGCTTTGGTTATTAAAGCTCAGCAGTCTATACTCATTGTGACTATCTATCGACCTCCTAAACACAACACCAACTTTTTTTCGGAGTTTTCTGATTTTATGACGTTCTTTCTTACCAGTTATGATAGTATTATTTTTCTTGCCGATATTAACTTTCATGTCAATGACACTGCTGATTCAAAGGCTATGGAGTTTTGCAACACGTATAGAGGGCCCTCAATTATGGGAATACATTAGATTTGGTCATTACAAGGGTTATTAATATAAACATCTTTTCTGTGTTTTTTAATGCTACTATGTCTGCATCAAAATAATGTAATGAGACTATTGTTGTAAAGCTTATCCTTGATGATAATGCAAGGACTAGGTTTTTAGATATTATGAATGCTTTTCCTCCATCTAATGCTTGCTCAGTTGATGATCTAGTGCATGGTTTTAATAATAAATTAAGGTCTTCTTTTGACACTGTTAGTCCTCCAAGAATGAAAAATAAACCACGTGGCCCACAAATTACCTTGCAAAGCTGCTGCAATTTGTCCTCTAAAAGGAAACTGTCACAGGGCCGAGACACAGTGGAGGAAAAGTAAATTACGTGCCCACTTTGACATCTTCTTTGACTTTTTCACATGAGAATTTACAATAATGTCAGAAAAGAAAGACAAGCCCATTTCTCAAAGATCATTTTTGAAAACAACCCCAACGTTTTGTTCTCCAAAATGTACACTCTTTTGAACCCATGGCCTTCGTTTAAATGATCAAGCCTTAGTTCTTAAATGTCAGGAATGTGTATCATTTTTTGAAGAAAAACATTGACACCATTAGATCCACTATTAGAAACATAGATTCATCAGCTCTTTTGGATTTACCATTGGGTGAGCCTCCACCTACCATGACATCCTTTAGTATGACAGCAGATGATGAAATTCCTATTCAGTGTCAATGTCTGTGACACAAAGTTGCATAAACAACAACAACATTTATTCTTCCTAACAAGTACGAGTGAAACCAGTGTAGCACTGCACCAGAGAGACCCACCCATTTTTCTAATTGATTGATTAAAATGCAATGATCAATTGTATCAAATATCACCGACGATTCACACCTATATATCTCTGTTTCGTCAAAAACATTTGCATGAGTAAAAATGTTTTGAAAAGAAATAAGCAAGAAAACTGAAATTCTACTCGTTGGTCCAAAAGCAGAAAGGCAGAGACTTGAGTCAGCGTTTCCAAGCAAATTAAAACACATGTTACATATCTGGGAGTGGTTTTAGACTCATAAAACCAGAATTCATAATTTCAGAATGCTGCATCCAGGATTCTGACCAATAAATAAAAAGAGATCACATTACCCCTCTGCTCACATCCCTGCACTGGCTACCTGTATCTTTTAGAATTGATAGAATTGATTTTAAAGTCCTTTGACTATCTACAAAGCCTTACCTAATCTAGCACCCTCTTATATCAGCTCATTTTATGTCCCAACAAGAACTCTCAGATCTTCCACCTTTCTTTTAGAAGGTCCTAATGTGTCCCACAAGAAGTCTGGTGAGGCTGCTTTCTGTTTTTATGGCCCTAAACTGTGGAACGCCCTCCCCTGGGTCTCAGGACTGAAAACTACACACCTATCTTTTTAAATTGGGTTTTAATTTTGGTTAACTTTGCTGGTGTTTTTGTTTGTTTATTTTTCTCATACACATTGCTATTGCTATTTTTTACTTATTGTTATTGTTTATTTTCATCTGATCTTGCTTTGCTAAGCACTTTGGGCTGCATCTTTGCATGAAAGGTTCTATACAAATAAAAGTTATCATTATTATTATTACATTCATCAGGTGGCCAGAAACTTGACCCCAATTTAATAATAATGTTGCTCCATATCTGCAGGATCTGTACATTAGCAACTATCAACTTAAAAGTTGATGCCGTGTCCAATTGTTTCCACTACCCTTACGTGGCCAAAAGAATCATTGCTGGTTTAAGAATTAAAAAGTAGAGAACTTGCGTAGCTTGGAAAAATAATACCATTTTAGAAAATGGCAGCAAGCACTACAGGGTGAAAAACCCTGAAATTTGGGGGTAAGTATAACCGATATTATTATAATATGAAATATGTTTTACTGCTTAATTATTTAACTGTTTTATTGCTTATTTCTTTGTCTGTTGGTGTCCGATGTAAGCTTTTCAACACAAGTTTATATACAAGTAATTTGAAACAGCAATTTTATTCTTAATGAAAAGTAATACCCAGCCCAGATGATAGTTCATTAACATTTTAGGAGACAGAGTGGAAAATTTCAGATTGTCAGTGCAGATATAACGAAAAAGTTAATTAGAAAAAAATGAGCAATTGCTGAATAATGAACAGACAAACATGTTTTGTTTATCGATTGCAGGGACATTGACGACAACCAGGACTATGATGACATTGCAAGCTTTGAGAAGAACGGTAACAATTACAACGTGTTCATTGGTGTATCACTGCGGCTCCGTTTTGTGCTTAAAGCTCTTGTTCTTCTGACACATTTTAAGTAATAAAGTAAAGGTTATGATTATCATTTCCTTGTATTATTATCATTATCAACCACTTTGTAAGAGAACGTGCCACTTTTTCAAATGGAAGAAATGCCTTTCATGTCTTTGTATTTTGTGACTTCACAGAGTCCTGGAGTGACAACAGTTCGCAGTGTATGGACGCGGTAAGGACAGCAAACTGAAACTGAAATGAAACTTATTGTAAAGTGAGAATGCCACCGAATTTAAAATCAGGGGGCTCCTCTTGTGAGAACATGTTGCAATTCCCTAAAACTAGAAAACTGAAATTAGAATGAAGTCTAAATTCCAGTTTATTCTTGTTTGTATTGCTGGAATATTAATTTATATCAAATGACACTGACCTTACATTCAAGTATTTTCTTTGATTCTTTGATAATTGAATTTTCTTACAATAGGTGGCATTCCCCTTAAATCATTCCTGTATAAGAATGTTTTTATTTGTTCTTTAAAAGTGCTAATAAAACCTTTTCTCTTGTAGGATGGCGATGATGTGTATGAGTCGATAGATGAGTAAGTATAAACCTTCTGCCTTCACCATTAAACCATTTTATCTGTATTAAGCGCTCTGCTGGCTAAAAGTAGAAAGTGGCTGCAGCTGCATGAACATGTAGCAGGACAGTGTTTCTATTATTTCTGTTACTACTACTGTTATTTTTGCACCTACTGCTAGTACTACTGAAGCAGCAACTAGTGCAACAACCATTACTGCAACTACTATTACTAAAAAGGTTTCTCAATTATTGTGGTTTTTTGCATTTGACACAAGTTTCCTTAACTGACAACAATGTCTGCTCCTTTAGATTTAAAGTCACAAAGAAACAGCATTTTGATGAGTGAAGTTTCTATGTGGTCACACAAAAGGTCCCTTTGAAGCAACATTAAATGCACACTAAAAAGTCTTATGATATTTATTTATGGTTAGAAGTTGTGTCTGTGATTCAACAAAGTTCCTGTTAAAGCAGGATATGGTGACAAAACTGGTGACTATTGAAATGTGGGCAGATTGGAACAAACTGAAAAAGTGAAAGGTGTTGAAGTTTGTAGATACTGCAGTTGGTAAAAGAGTTTACTGTGAAGTTAGCTTAAATGAATGAATTCAGTCCTCAGGACACAATCATGTTGATTGTTGTCACTTATGTAACGTATAACATTAATTTACAATCAGTTGATTTTTTATTTAACCACAAATATACATCTTTATCAAGGGAGTCAAAGTAATGAGTACTTTGAGAACAACGGGAAGGCTTTTTTTTGGCATATCTCTAGGGATGGCAATGTCGGCCTGTCGTTCTATTGGATTGATTGACATTACATTTCGAACAGACAGTCATGATCACCAGCTGATTAAGGCTACTGACTTTGGTGAACTTGGGGTTCACATTTGCAGTTTTGAGTGAAATGTCTCAACAACTATTACGTGGTTGGCCACAAAATTTGGTTCACACATTTATGTTCCCCTTAGGATGAATTTAAATGACTTTGGTCTTTGGACTTTGATCCTCTGACTTTCTAGAGCCACCATCTGGTCTTTCATTTATGGCCAAACTATTGATATTCTCATCAACCTCAGCTTCACTTGTAAGTAGGTGTAAGTGCTATTTAGTATAGGGTTTGGCATGAAAACACCCTAAACTAAGATGTCGAACACGGTAAACATTATACCTGTTAAAAATTAGCATGTTAGCATTATCCTCATAAACATGTTAGCATTTAGCTCAAAACCCAACTATGTACACCCTCACAGAGTCACTCGCATGGGTGTAGATTATTGTAGAGCTTTATTATTCATATAGCAGGTGTATGCTGTGACGTGACGAACTGTCTAAAAAACGTGACAAGTCATTTCTCATTTTAATTGTTCCTTTATAGAGACCAGGTGGAGATAAACTGGGTAAATGCTGAGAAGAAAATCAAAAAAGAAACAAAGAGGCGACGGGAGCAGGAGAGGAAAGATCAGGTGGAGAGTCAGAAAAGAGCAAATGAGCTGAGGAAGAACTTTCAGGTAAAGAACCAACAACATTTGTCCTCCAAGAAACTCCACCTTAAATCCAGATTCTATGACAGAAGATTGAAAGCCATCACTTTTGTATTTAGCTGACATCGGTGACAGTTAAACAAAATGCACTGCCTTACAAAATAGGAATGCTATTTGCATATTGGAGGTTAAGTAGTTTAAACATTTGAAACTTCAGTGGGCCAAGCCAAAGAATAACTAAATTGACATAACACTGAAGCCCAAGTTGAAAGGCAAAAAAAAAGAATATTGTACTGACTGGAAAAGATCTAATCTCGTCATACTACCTTTAGTTATCTTATGGTATCTACAAAAAAAAAACATACATTTTTGTTTCGTGATCAAAGTAGAGTTCCTTCTTTGAAATTCAAATTTGAAACTTAGCTGGCATCCTAACACATTGAGGTTCTTTGAATCCACCCACTCCATCCCCATCCAAATCTCATTCATTTCCATTAATGTTTAACTTTTACAGCTTTCTTTCTGTCCTTCTGTAGTTGCAAGGGGAGGTGGAGGTTCTTCATACAGCCAGAGTCCGGCATGACTGGCGTGGAGGAGGAAAGCTGGACCTCAGCGTACAACAAGGCGAGAGCGTGGAGATCCTCCGAGTGAAGAATAATCCAGGTGGCAAATGGTTGGCTCGCTCTCTGAACGGAAACTGTGAGTTTTACGTTAAATGTCAATCAAGCATGTGTGGAAAACTTTCCAGTCTGAACCTCTCTTTAGTGCTATAACCTTAGGCCTCTGATTTAGGCATAAAGCAGCACATTCCACTTCCAGCTAATTCACCTCCCTACATCAATCTAACAGACAATGCTGAGACCTTCAATGTTTTCTATCTAAAATTTTGGTTGTTGTTGTGATGATATTCTGCCTTTCAAATGTGTAAATTGACATATCAATATTTTTTTTAAATGACAGGCAAGTTTGTAGATTCCAGCAGCAGTGTGTGTGTGTGTGTGGGTGAGTGGGGGAGGCCGGTGGTAATCATTATACTATAAGTTTCCACCTGCCTGTTTTGATTGTTTACGTTAACCCCAATATGTTGTTGCAGATAAAATAACTGTTCTTATCTTGTACTATAACCTTCTGCCAATCCGTCAGTAGAAGAGAGCTATACGCACAAAATGTAAACAAATCACATGATAAAAACTTTTTGTTCTTGTCATTCAGTCAAACAGCAAAACATGGTTCTAGTAGATCAAAATACAAAATTTCAAAAAAGACAAATAATCTTGAGTAAGACCGTACCCTGACATATTTCATGACTACTTTATTGTCAAAATAAAGCCAAAGTATCTTGATGTTGTGTTACCTTTCAGACGGATACATCAGTAACACATGTGTGGATATTGACTATGAGGCAGTTAAGCGCAAACTGCTGCAGTCCAGAAAAATAGACACATCACCGTTGCCTCCACCACCTCCAGACCCCCCAAAGATGTTAAATGTGGAGTCCAATAACAGAGACAGGTACAGTAGAGCATGTTAATCCTGCTGTATTGAAAGTTTTAAAGTCATTTATAGCCAGCCATCAGTGATAAGCTAGTCTGTAATTCCACCTGTAATCTCACCCAATTGTTTGGTTGCATTGCTTTCTCAGTTTCACCCACATCTGTTCCATCTAACATGTTGTTTCCTCTAATCTGCAGCTTGCTTGAAGATGACGGTAAGTGACAACACACCACGCATAAACATTAGTGACAGATTAGGATTTAAATACCAGGTAAAATGTCAGTTTTTATTTAACTTCATTATTGCTCAAAAAGAGCAATTTTTCTTTTGATAAAAGCATTAAATAGTTCATTGGGATTCACAATAGGGATTCATGAGCATACACCAATAAACATTGCTGAACAATCTTCAAATATCTGTCCATGTTCAATTGTTATTAAAAATTAGTAGCTTCAACTGCAATAGAAACATTTTTTGATAATTACACTCAGTTTGCTAAAGATGATTTTCCATGAAATAAGTTGCTTGGCTAGCTCATAGTGTGTGTCATGTTAGTTGTTTACTTTATTTCATTATTTTTTCTCTCACAAGTTTAAATAATTAATATTTTGAGCTGTTATTGTTTGATGGTTTCAGCAGATAATGTTAATAATTATTATCTGTTTACGAGAAGGAAAGATCATTTTAGTTTTATTTTTACTGTACTTTTTGTTTTGTTCTTAGATGACTACGATGACGTTCAACCAATAACTGAGGATTTTCCCCCACCACCGCCTGAAATCCGGTAACTGTTCACTAAAAAGGGAACAGGAAATGACAGTATAAGTGTAATGTAAAGCTTTATTTATATAGATCTGATAAGTGATGAGACCAGGTGAGGAAATGTTCAAATAGGAGAACAGAATTGAATCCACCTCTAATTTAATTTATTAATCTGTGGGAGAAAATCTGAGAAAATGCGTGTGATGAATGCATTTGTATGCTTCTTGATTAACTGTTAAATCGTTTTTTTTTTTTCAGCATAGATCCCAAAGTGATGAAGGCGCTAAAAAAAATGTTTAAGGTAAATAGTTTTCACACTTTTACATCAGATTATTTTAACATTTATTATATGTTCCTGAATTATTTTTCCAACGGAAAAGATGTATAGAAAGAAAAGAGCAAGACCCATGATGGAGTCTTGAGGAACTCCTAAACATACGCTCCACAATGATGAGAAGCATCATTTCCACTTCATGGATATTATATAACATAAACATTAAGCCAATTACTGAAATTTAGAAAATGCCACTTTAATTGTTGTTTCCCAGTATGAAGGGCCTCTCAGGGTGCTGCACACCATGATGGTGGATCCTAATTGCATCATAAAGAAGCCAGGAAAGAAGGACCTACAAGTGACTCAGGGAGAAGTCCTGGACATCATCCAGCTCACCAACAGCAAGAAAGCTCTGTGTCGCAACCAGTTTGGAAAATGTACGTACACAACCCTTTTTGATTGTATGTCATTGTAATCTGCATCACATGATACATGAACAGCGTGTGGAGATGACTGGCTTTAGAAAAAGATTCGATTGGTGTAATGATAAAAGGGTTACCTGATGTTCATTGAGTTTTTGAAAAACCAGGATTAGTGTCAATGAGCAAAACACTGAGACCCAGATGTATTAAATTCCTCTTTCAAAGAGCAATCAATTATAGGAATTTGAACCTCAGTTCTTACACTACACACTGTGTCCACAAGAAAGACAATTTACTCCTCAGAAAAATACAGAGCACACTGCTGCATTGAAGTAAGTTAGTAAGCCATTATTATTGTGGCTATGTGATTAACGAGACTACAGCCATGATAGTGGCTCGGTGACGCCGTAGCCTACCTAGGCACAGCTGTGTTTTTAGCCTAATGCTATCAGCATACTAACATGCACACAATGGCAATGTTAAAAATATCACACATGAGAGAATTTGTTACCACTCATCCATTTGGTGGTTACACCTTTAACTACTCAATGAATAAACACTGTGTCGCAGAAAATACAGATGATTGTGTAATACAACAGCTGTTTTACATTAAGGTTTTATTGTCTCACCTCTGACAGATGGCTATGTGTCCAGATCTCTTCTTCTTCAAATGTAAGTGAATCTTCATCAGTTTAACATGTGCCACCATTAACATTACTTTAATTTAGTCTCTTTATACTATTAGCAAATAATAATGAAGTGGCTTTCTGTAAATACATTTTGTATGGCAACAGCTCAAATTTGACTTTGTTTGATAGAAAATGTTATTATTGTTTTTGATAGTGTACATTAAATTAGTCATTTATACAACTATAGACTATATATACTGTATATTACTCTGCATGAAGATAGGCTATTTCCAGATCTGTCAAATTTGTATATATATACATATTCTATGTACTGGACCCATTTAAAAAAAATCTAAACATAGTCATCTTTCCATTTCATCCGTGCTTAAATATAATGAATTTTGTCCTCATGTGCAATTATAGTAAAAATTGTAAACAAAATTTTGACTTGATGTTAACAAGTTTGAGGTCTAGCTTTTACACAGAAACATCACTTGAAACAACTGCCGTCAGTTTATCATCTATCTTCCTTTGTAGGGAAGGAGACATTTACGACGATGTCGACTATGCAGGAGGTGAGTTATCTTTGGATCTTCATGTTCTGTAATAAACACCATGCAAACTGTGCTACTGTAATCACCAATGTAACCCGAAAACCAATGCTTTGACTTTTAAATCATTTTAAGGAAATTTTGTTTTTTTTCTTTTTTATTTCAGACATCTACGACAACGACTCTCCACACTGATTATTAAAACATGTCAAACTAAACACACACGCTCTCACACAGTAAGAGAGAGAGATACTCACAGACCCAAAGAAACAAACTATAAAAAATGAAAACTTAAGCTGTTTAAAACTATATAACTATCCACCTGGATGCACATGTTTGCTTTATTTGACTCCACCAGTTGCATTCAGTTAAACAGGATTCAAGCCCAGCCCGCGCTGCACAGCCAGGCTGCCTGTTACAACTGAGGTGGAACAGAAAAGAGCCGTCTGGCTCACAAACAAACTAACTAACTGATATAAAACTAAAACTATGCAGACACACACTCACTCTCACACACATACTGTACATGTCCCATGAAGAGAAAAACAAACTTGTCATCATTGCATTGTTTGTCAAACTGCTTGTATAGAAAATGAATACACTATGACTGTTGCTGTGTTTATTGCTCGACCTCTGAGATAATGTAAATTAAATGAATAAACTTTTTTTTCTGCTAATTGTGTCCCAGTTTGAACTGACTCTTTTCTGACTCTGACTTTTTGACTCTTTTTTTATTCAAAAAGAAAAGCCTAACCCCTGTTATTTTTAGTAAAGAGGAGGAGGAATATGGACTCTACCTATCTGCAGATGATGGAAATGAGGCAGGTGAAATAATTCAGGAAAAACAGCAATATTTGAAGGGAAAATATACTCAGAATATCTCTTAGATGCATTAAAATAATCTGTGATCTGAACTGCACTACAAAACCATAACTCAAGAACTGAAATAAGTAGATCAAGACTTCACGACTATCTAATTACATTTTGACAAAACATAATTAGCATAACAAGATGCCAGTTTTCTTTTAGTAAGAAAGGGACAGAAACCTGTGTGGACTCAGACCTGATTACATGAATGTGTTAGATAAGGAGGAAATCAGAATGGAGATGCATGCTACCTGCCAACACTCCCGTATTTCAAGGCCATCTCCAGACGCACTCCCGGGATATCACTCTGTGATATAAAAAAAGCAAGTTAAATGGTGATTCCTGTTCATCTATACATTCACAAAAGACAAGAAGTCAAACAACCTCCCAGTGAGGAGCAGAATAAGGCCAAACAACATGTTGGTGCACTTTCAGAAGGGGCAGTTGGTGGACCCTTGCAAGTACTGCTCGCCTTGCCTTAGCACCGTTAGATGCCCTTTTTTTTATTGACACAAAGGGCAGGACCTGCACCAGACATATAGAACAAAAAAAACGTTATTTTAGTGTTGGCCTTTAGCCTCTGTGTCATGTGCACACTCACTTACCAACAGCAAAGTCTGCTGTGTGTTCATCTAAGCCTGCGTTACTTTGCAATAGCTTGACCTCCAATAATTGGCTAGGTAAAACATTTGAATAACAATCTATATGGGCTAATGTTTGCTAAACCAACACATTGCATCTCATGTATTGATTAAACAAACACTTTCTGCCCGTGTCAGGTGCTCCTTTGCATCATTCTAAAATAAATTAGCAGTTTACAAAATGATTGACAGGTGGACTGAACTGAAGTCTATATTTAAGACAGCTAACAGGAGGTTTAAAATGAAGCCTAAATAAATAAAATCTGAATTTGTACTTACTTTGGTAGGAAAACACCGGAGCAAATAAATGTATAAAGATCTTTCACAACCTGGTGAAAAACCTTTTTTTATATGTACAAAGTACTGATTCGTAAAGAAATTAATCTGTATGGTTTATATTCTAGAACATCATCAAGCATTATTTTCTCCAATACTGTGATAAACCTTAGTGTGAGAGGACTTGGCAGGTGAAGACCAGAGGTCAGTTCTCCCTCTCACTCCCCCTCCAGCCGTTCAACTGCCCGCTTTTATTCAGCACCCTCCGACACAGGTGAGAGTCTCACTCTTCTGTTCCTCTCAGGTAAGCAGGAATTCTTCCCTGCGTGTCTTTTTCCCACCACAACACTCTTTTACTGTATTTACAGAAAGGCGTACATCGGCCGGTGTTGTTGAAGTAGAAATGATGTCCCCCAACCTGAGGAGGGCGGCAGAGCACCATTGCTGCGTCCAGTCCGCGCGAAGAAGAAGAAAAAATAGACGAAGAAGAAGAAGAAAAAGAAGAAGAAGAAGAAGAAGAAGACGTTCGATTGAATCGGTGATCGTCTACTTGAGCCTGTTTGGGGTGCTTCCTGTTTCAAAGTCCAGCTGAGATCTGGTCCAGTTATAACAGTTTTTAGTGGAGATGTTCATGCAGGAGCTTCGTGCATCGGGTTGTATCTGCTGTGCGGCGTTGTGAGAGTGTTTGGGCAGCAGACGGACGGATGCAGCAGTCTGTGGAGTCTCTGGTGCGGCTGCTGGAGTCGTACAGAGGGAGAGATAAAGTTGTAAGTGCTCATGTAGTCATATTTAAATGGTATGGGGTGCATCTGACTATTATGCTTGACAATGTAGTAAAATTCTGGGTTTTTTTCCACTTTTTGCTGTATGTTATTTCAGAGTGTTGCAATGTTTGCATAAACACTGTCATTAAAACAGCAAGAGTAACATGCTGTGCTTTAATCGAAAGATAATTACAGGGAATAAAAAATGAACACCGTCCTACAGAATCATGTCAGCCTAATAATGAGTAAACATTGTTCCACAAAATATAATAAAAGATCTGCTTTCACTGCAGTCCTGAAAGTCTCCTCTTTGATAAACACTCCGGTCTCCTTAAAGTACTACCTTCGAGTACTACCTCAAACCTCCTTTGTTTGGCCTTTCAGATCCGGACGGTCTGTTATGGCTCCCAGCTGGTTGGAGGAGTTCTTTCCCGGAAGGCAGAAGCAGACGTTTCATCCCACCGGCTCGGGAAAAGTCTGCTGCTGTTTTCTGCCCAGCTCAGCCACTGCCGGACGGTGCTGAGGCTGTTCGATGATCTGTCCATGCTGGCCTACTCCCGCAGCTATGGGATGGGAGCCGGGGTGAGCCACACAACAATACTCCCCTCCATCCTCTTCCACCTCTCAGGTCTTTTCATTCTTCATAATTAGTCGGGGAGGGATGGATTAACTTGAAACATGATACAAGGGGTTATCTGTCCATCTTCTAAGCAATATGGGCTTCAGCTATTGTATTGGATAGTAGAATTTCAACACCTCTTCATTTTAAGATAAAAGATTGATTACTTTGTTCGCATGCAACAGCTACAGTTCACATGAAGCTTTGACAGTGGTTGTGTTTGCTAAGACTCACAGGATGCATTGTTGATTCTTTCAAAATAATAGTTGACTTTACTAGTATACAACATACATTGTTAAAATGCCATGGTGCAATGTTTGGTACAATATGGACAAGAAATGTAAATATGTTATTAAACGCCTCTTTAGTTATGTTCTCTGTGAAAAATGAATACACAGTTTCACTATGCGCTGTGCTTGCTATTAAAAGGACAATAGTTTCTTTTGCAGCTCCCAGAATTCTGGGTCCTGTCTATGGTAACCCTGGATTTGCGGAAACTCTCGCAAGATTTAGGTTTAGGCAACAAAACTACTTGGTTTGGTTTAGTAACGCGCACAATGAAGAAACAAAACGTACAAATCTTGCGAGCGTTTCTCAAATCCAGGCTTACCATCTAGACACGACCAGAATTCTGTGACCTGTAGTATTAAACTGCATTTGCTGCTACCGCAAGTAACTAGGTGTTGCAAAAATCAACCAGGACTGAAATCTTAAAGTTTGCCCCTTATTGCATATTGCATGTGTTTCAAAGGAGGAGGATGCAGGCGTGCGCTGGATATCGGTGCTGACCAACATAGCCGACCAGCTGTACTACCCCTGTGAACACATTGCGTGGGCTGCTGACGCTGAGCTCCTCAAAGTGAAGTCTGATAAGTGGTGGCTGTTCAGCACAGTGCTGTGGGGAACCTCGTTGTTTCTGGGAATACTCAGGTCTGACGTCGTCTGTCCACAAACATCCAATCAAATTAGATCACACACAACTGGATACATTGACATAAATAATGGAGTGCCCAAATGTAACTTATTTGGTGATTCAAATGTTAATTACTACACTGAGTATAATAATAAGGCTGGAAAAATTCTACACTTTTCTAAAATCCACAATGAATTGATCCTTCTAAGATGTATTTCCAGTGTATAGACAAAGCCTTATATATCTTATTCCTCTGTGCCATGGAGCTTTATTGTTGTCCAAAAACTATTTAAAAAACACAATGAACAAACAAACCGATGCGATGGGTGACATGTTCCTTCATTATAATGAACACGGACACTGAAGGGACTGACTTGCTTTATTTGTATAAATGGATAATATGGAGCAAATGTCCACGAAACACCGTCAGTCTGAGCTGAAGCGTCATGTGAATCTTTTGCTCGTTAGATCACTCCGAGTTCTGCTGCTGCTGAAGAAGAAGCTGAAGAGATGTGAGAGGGACGAAGGAGGTGGCAACAGGTGCTGTATCTACAGTTTTCACCCTCTTTGCAGTTAATGTAGAGAGAGATTGTCACACTGTGACGTTGTTCTGTAATGGAAAAGTCACAGGTTCAAACCACATGTCCTGATAAACCAGCGTGTTTTTCTCCTGCAGTCGCTCTCAGCTCCGCAGACAGATGCGAGGGGAGGTACTCTCTGTCCTCAGCAGCATGGCTGACCTCAGTAACGCCATTCATTGGATGCCGCCCGGGTTCCTGTGGGCGGGACAATTCCCCAACTGGCTGGTGGGGCTGATGGGCACCATCTCGTCTCTGATTGGTTTGATCCAGATGAATGCCGGCGACAGTGACCAGACAGACAGTACATAGAATGCTCCGAATACATCCAGTGCTTTGATGACTGAACGAATGATGCGTATTGGTGGAAAATGCTGAGTGAGAGGATGTGTAGCAGATCTTTGATGTGATCGGACTGTCTGTGGAGATTAATGTCAGTACTTTAGCAAGTAAAATGTAGCACACTTCATCCAAGTGTTTAATCAGTTGTGATTTCTTGTAAAAGTGGCAAAATGTTTTCAATTCAATGGGATTTAAAAAAATATTGGGACATTTTAGTCAGTCATCATACAGTGGGAGGCAAGATTTGATGATGAGTTTAATCAATCAAATGTTCTTTTACTTGTCTCTTATTTCTCAGCTAACTGCTGCAGCATCACAATCACAAAAATGTGGAATTTATTTAGAATCTACGTTTCAGATAACTGTGTTTCCATGTAAGATTCAGATCCAACATGACAATAGTCCTAATGACGTTGTGGTTAATTGGCAGCTAAATCATCTTTGTATTTATCACATAATACCTCCTACTTTTTGTTCTCTGACACTGCTTTAGTTCAGCCAAATTTCCCAAAACAACAACTTTGGGCTGGGACAACAACTCTTTTGCCTGAGGAGTACAAGACAGCTTACAGCATGCTTCCTTGTTTGTCAGTATGCAAAGTGGTCCGAGACTTCATCCTGCACCTGGCAGGTCACAGGTTGATTCTTGCATCAACCAGTATGTTTAACAGTAGTGCATAGGAGACGCAAAGGGAGAATGGACCTCTACCTGTTCAGTCAATAACCCTGAGAAGATGAGTAGCTAAAACAGGGATGGAAATAGTTGTGTTTAGAAATTAAAACTGGGTGGGGATTGTAAGATAATTACAATGACAATGTGGAAAGGCTGGTAAATTGTTGCCTTACACTCCATACATCTGATTTTCGATGTTGCATTTTTTCATACACAGTGATTCATAAACAGTGAATTCATTATTACACCCCTTTGTGATTTTTATGAGTGGGCTTTCTGGGATCACTCATGCAAAAAATTGTTTGTCACATAACCTTTAAAAACCAACCCAGTGACACTAGTAAGTTCCTCAGGCATTGAGGTTGTGCTAACTGGTGAAATTAGCTGTAGAAATATCTGATTTGTATGAAAGAATCAGTAGCAAACAACCCACAGAAACACTGATCAAGTTTTATATGGAAACAGTCTGTTGCTGGTCAAATGGGGCATAAACTGCTTGAAATGTAAATTAAATTATAGGTAAAGTTATTTTAGATTATGTAAACTAATGAACTTTTTTAATAAATTGAATGGTTTGTCCTCTCTTGCATCGTTTTATTGACGTTTGATTGAGCAGGTCTGAGGTTCGACGTGACGTGTGCAACCGTTGCCTTCACGTGCTGACGGATGAGCTCATCCTCATAATTCAAAATCAAAATTGACATAAGTATACATTGTCGATTACATACGAGGTTTGTTTGAAACTTGGGATCTGGAAAAGTGTTTTGAATAGAGTTTGTGATTAAGTAAAGTGTATAGACGTGCAGAAGAAGGAAGACGAAACCAAGAGACTGAAGCTACAAGAGGACGTGAACGCAGCACAACTAAAGCTGTCTAGGCTGCAGCAACAATGACAGGAACACACTGGTTTATACTGTGACTCTTTTTTTTAACCTTTGAATTATGTGAAATCATTATATTTCGGCTGTTAGTATGACGAATAAAACAAAGCCAAAGTTTTGCAAAAGACTCGCATCCCACAGCACGTCAACTGTCCGTCGTGGCACCACAGGAGTCTGTCTGGGCACAAAGAGACCGAGGAAGACCTAAAATAGCAGGTAAGAGCTGCACTTTCCGCTGCTTAAAACACAGTGTTTTAACATGGAAATGACACATTCTGTTAGTTAGGGGAGCTGCGGTTTGTAATTAGCCAAGTAACTAGTTAGCATTGAGCTAACTCATCAGCTAACGTTAGTCAGGATTTTGTCGGGGGTCTTTTTATTATAGATTAACGTTAGTTTTCTAAACTGTCAGCTCTCATTACTTCGCCCTACTGTGTTCTGTCTCGGAGGGAGAGCTATGAGCAAATTCCACCTCCCATTAACATTTTGTTCATTCAAAGTTTTACTTTTGCACTAATAAAGTTGCCTATACGATCTGTTTCTGAATGGGCGACTCTTTAAACCGTACTTAAACGCTAATTTAACGTTACATCCAGTAAATTATTCCAACCAGATGTTTCTTCTCTGAAATGTAACGTTATATTACTGCGTATTACTTAGTAATTATATTACTGCATAAAACAGTAAGTTAGTTGTGTGACCGAAGATCACAACAGAGATTTGTTTCTTTTAAATACTGTGTTGCCTCGTGGATTATTTATATGCCGAATTTGCCAGACGACCTGCCTGACTTGTAAAATGATTTATCAATGTCGTTCAAAGAGACTACTACATTTACAGATTAAGAATGCTTTGTAAAATTGCAGATTTTTAAATAAATTTTCGTAAGCTTTCCCGGGGGGCGGATTCCCAAGCCGCCTGTTCTCCAGGCTTTTAGGGTACATTAATGTATGTCTAATGTTAACGAATGACTTGTATTTAAAATGAATTTGAAAGATAAAGGGGATGGGAAGTGTTGTGTCTCTGGGGGTCTATTTGATGGTTACACATATTGTACATGTTGTCCTTGTACCTTGAGCTTTAGGCAGCTTTTTCTATCTTGACTGTCATGTGGCATTGCTGTATGATTGTACTTCAGATAGTGCTATCTGTAAGTGATGGTCTTTTGTTATTACTGGCAGGTCCTGTTAGTGCAGCCGCTCTCATTTACATCAGTTGCTACATCAATTACTTTTTTCGATGTTTTATGACAGTTCCATTCATGTAGTTGGAAACGTAGTGAACCAAATTCCTGATGACCTCCTTAAATGGAACTGCTCCATCGTGATCTCGACCAGAAGGCAACACAGTAATGCCCCTTTTCCTCTGACAGGCTTTCTTTCAAAATGGACTCAGACGTCTGCCCCGCCTCTGCACCCTCAGACTCCTTGGGTTGTGCGACTGTCCCAGTTGATGGAGCCTCTGGTGTTGAGGTAAGCAGACAGACTGTGGTAGCTCCGCCAGGTGCAGAGCTGGAAGATCTGGACTCCTACAACCTGATCGAGCCTCCTCCTTTAGACTGGAGGTCTGACTCCTCCAGTGAGGCGAGCTCAGCAGATGACCTGGACGACCCCAGCTTCCCTCCCTCTGCCAATCTGGACAAGGGCAGTCTGGGTGAGCCAGTGTTACTACCTTTGAACGCGAGCGACACTGTGGCTTCACTCGACGTGAACCAGCAGGAGCTTGTGGGAAATATTGCAGAGCCAGTCCAGGATATTGAGGTGGAATTGGCAGAAGAGGATGAAGCAGTTGAGGAAGAAGAAGGGGTGAGGGCTGAAGACTTGGAGGGTGTTGGGGAATACCAGCAGCAGGTGACCTTAAGTGAGGTGAAGAATAGCTGCAGTGAAGAGGAGATTGACGTGGCTAACAGGAGATCAGGTGATGAAGACCACAGCCGCATCCATACCCTCCTCAGCCACCTCCAGATGATGGGGGAAGAGCCTCATTACAGCTACCGGACACCACCTCACCTTGCCCAGCATCAGTACTCCAGCCTGTCTGAGCTGGAAGCTTGTGCTCCCTCCCAAATAACAGACGACAGCACTGAAACCACAGGGCTGCTGTTCTCTGAAAGCCACCAGAGGGACCTGCTGGGGCTGCTGCAGTTCACAGAGATCAGCGCGGCCCCCCATGCAACCTCTCGGCCCCACAGAGGAGACGTGGACGCTGTGGTGTCAGTTTCCTACAGCCAGGAGGACACTCACAGGTTCTGGGGGCATTGTGGGAATGGTCGACAGCAGCGGCACAGGGACGACTCCCTCGCCTCCGTGCCCGATGATGAGTATCCTGAGCCAGTGTGGATGAAGCTGGGCGAGGAGCCTCCGGAGGAAGAAGAGGCTGCTGCAGAGAGCGAGCAGGTAGGTTGAGGTACTATTACTATAACCAGCTGAAGGGAGGATGACTTGTGAATGCCACACTGATTGATCGATGTATTAATTTTACTCTCTGCAGAAGAACCTATTCCTATAGTCATTTTCAAACTACTTAATGTGACGTGTGCTATACATGTGTGAAAAAGATTTGTGTCGGCTTAAAGGAAGTTTAAAACTCCACAAAATTTAGATTTAAAGGAAAGTCGATTAATTGCATGTGTTTGTCATCGGAGATGTGATGTTTGACCAATGGTAACGTTTAATTGTCATCTGTTCTTTTTGTTATGACTGAAACTAACAAATATTTTCTGCTTTTTTGGTGGGTTTTTTCTTTGTTTAAATTAAATCATAAGTCTACAGAATGTCAAAATTAATCAATTAAAATGAAAGGCAAATGAGTGGAACCCAGTGTTTTTGTGTCAAAAGCCAAAACTAAACTATTTATTTAATCATGAGTTGGTGTTTGTGATGCTGAAACTAAAACTAAAAACCAAAAGGATCAATAATGGGAATTATAATCTTATACATTTCTCTTGATTGATTACTGAACTGTTTTTTATTTTCTTTTTGCACCATTTGCAATTCAGTGTTGACAGTTCATTCATTTCCCTTTTTGGTGTCCTTGCAGAGTGCCGATCATCCTGCATATAAAGACGGTGGGTCACTTCAGCACGCTTCTTTTATCTCATAGAAATTCACCAGGACTTCATGTGTCAAATGTTTCATCAACACCAAAAAGAAATAAGGCCAAGTCATCATCTATGTTCATGTGTTTTTCTCTTAAGTGCCTGGTCCGTGTGACCCTGAAGACCTGTTGGATGGGGTGGTATTTGGCGCCAAGTACCTGGGCTCCACGCAGATCAAATCAGAGAAGAACCCGTCTACAAACGCCCGTATGACCCAGGCTCAGGAGGCTGTGGACCGCATTAAGGTGAACTCAGATCAGAGATGTGTGCTACATTGCTTGATAGAGCTTCTGCGCTGTATCGTTCTACTGAGGGATGTTTTTCACACTGAAAATACCGGTATCGAAATCCAAATTCCTCAATCATGACATTAGCTGGGATGTCGTCATCCGAATAGAAATACACATGTGACATCAGTGCGACTGTGTTTCGTTCAGGCTCCAGAGGGAGAGTCCCAGCCAATGACAGAGGTGGATCTGTTCATCTCCACCCAGCGGATCAAAGTGCTCAGTGCTGACACACAGGTATGTTTTGCCAGCTGCTCAGAAAAAAACATGTGAATGTTTTTTAATGCCCTAGTTTTGAATTTCTTTTCCTCTTGTTCGGGGTTTTGACCACATTTATTTCAGCATTTAAATAGTTTAAGTAGTTTTTCTGGCTTTTGAGCCATCAAATGCTGATGATGGATGTTAGTGGAATCTCAGTTTATTTCAGCTTGTTTTATACAAGTTATACATCCTGTATTTGAATTTGGAAACTATGATAATAGCATGAACAGTGAGCTTCAGCTATGGACGGCTTTTGGAATCAAGATGTTCAAGTGTCAAATAAACTTATTAACCTCGTCTTACTTTATTCGAAAATACATGGGGGTATATTCACTGGGGATTTTTAGTCAACAAAATGTGTTGTGAAGAAGCGGTTTGATTGTTATCGATGTCGGAACCCTGCACTGCTTAGATGTCCACAATTGTCCATTGTTTATTTTTCCTGATTAAGTGTCCCTACCAGCTCCCTTATCATGAGCATGAGCTAAATGCCTGCAGTGTAATTAGATTCAGGGTTTCTAAAGGTTTTATAAAGCAGCAAGAATCCTTAATATAGAATCGAGTGGTGATTTAATATGTGAGCTTTGCAGTAATGCTGCGGTCATAGTAGAGTCTATTTTCCTCTGCGGTGTGGTTGAATTGTCAGGAGAGTCAATGTGGGTCATCTGCTGTCAGCTCCCTCTTTGCATGGCTGGTTGCTCCTCGCTGCACCATACTTATGGATATAATTATAAACCTTTAATTTGGGGG
>CM022489.1:10985655-11070771 GCA_011952105.1 Coreoperca whiteheadi | reverse complement strand
CCAAAATATAAACCAAAATATCATATCCATTTGTGAGCAAAAATCTCTTTTTTTTATTCTCCCTGTTGTTGCATTAAAGGAGACTTTAACTTATTAACTCAGATTTAATAGATTTAAAGAGATGTAACAGCTGCTCAACAGCAACATTTCTAATACAAGAAATTCCCAAAGTCACGTAATCATTTTTACAACGTTCGTATTTGTCTTCTGAATTAGATTCTTTCATCAGCGTAGCTCATCAATGCAGTGCTTCTTGGCAGATGACTGACATTTTTGGGGACGTTAAAGCATCTTTGAAGGCCTCACCAATGAGCGTTTTGGAAGTGGTCTCTTCTTGTAAATAGTGCACCGGGCAATTAAAACTTCACTGACAAAAATAAAGGTGTTCTTTGTAATGGAAGCAAATTTCAAGGTTCTGCAAGTTGAAGTGCAAACCAGATCTTCCTGTTTTCTTTCTGTTTCTAATATTTTTAACGCCCTTATGTCTCTTCCAATCAGGAAGCCATGATGGATCACGCTCTGCAGATGATCTCTTACATTGCCGACATTGGTGACATTGTGGTGCTGATGGCACGAAGGAAACGTAAAGGGCAGGATGGTGACGCAGCCTCTAACTCTTCATCCTCCTCTGGGCCTCAGAAGAAGTGCTTAATGATCTGCCATGTCTTCTCCTCTGACGATGTGAGTTAGTCGACATGAAATTTCTTTGTTTTAAATCGGGAAACCTTCGTGTGTTTTGATTTATCACCTCATATTGCACCACAGCAGCTGTTGGACTCAAACTGCAGCTGTTTGAGGATGCTTTTATGATCTTCAAAGAGGCCAGCAACGCCATCGTTTCGGTTCATGTATAGTCTTGAGCCGTTTGGTGCAAAACCCATAAATGGGCTGACAATTCAAAACATTATTACGGTGTCTTCAGCTCCCCTCAATGTTGCATCTCAGATCAAATTCAGCTGTTTTCAGGTGGACAACAGTTTCAGCTTCAGCTTGGCCTGGTTTCCTTCCCCCAGACAGCCAGCGAGTGCTCCTGAATGTAAAATTGGTCTGGCTGTCGTCCCAGTTTCCCACTGAAAGGAAGAGTTTCTTTTTAGAAACTAATTAGCTGTGGGATACTGAAGGCCATGAGGCCACTGCGTCTACTGCTTTTTATATAAAAAGTTTGGGTGGGGGCAAGTGAAAAGTAAAAAAATAGATCACCTTTTAAACTTTTTCAGGCTTGATGCTCTTTTTTTTGTTGATGTTTTAGCTTCAGGGTGTGACATGTTTTGGGTGTACTGTTTAGTGTTTTGCAAATTAATAGTTTGCTTTCATTTGTTCATATTAAAAAATGTAGAGTAAAAAAACAAAATTTAATAAATGCCCTTGCCATTCAGACATAAAGTCTCCCAATAAACATGAGTGTAACAACAATGTTGAAACCTGAGTCAGTTTATCACCACCACCCTGTCTCTGCACCCAGGCTCAGATCATAGCCCAGGCTATCGGTCAGGCATTCGGAGTCGCCTACCAGCAGTTTCTTCAGGCCAACGGCATTAAGGCCAGCGATCTGAGGCCCGGCGAGTACAGTGACTACCTGGCAAGTCAGGAGCTCTACAACGGAGACCTGGCCCACTTCTCTGACTCTCAAAACCTCCGAGAAGTAAGCAGACTGGTTTTGGCCACATGTCTTAACACAGACTACAGCTGTTCTGTAATCATACATAACGTTTGTTTTTTTTTCATTGGTAGCAGAAGGTGGCCATTAATACATGTCATTAAGATGCAATTTGATGTTGTTAAGGATTTTACACTCGTCATATTTCTAACGACATTAGAAACATCTTGAAAAATATGATGTGGAACAGAGGTTACTCCAGATGTGGGTCAGAGGTTCAGCTCAATATGGTCTCTAGGCAGAAAGAGTTTTCAGTCTTGCATTTGGTCATGTTCCTGCCCCAACAGTGGTCTCATCTTCATTTCGTCTCACCTTTCTGAGGTTGATGTAACTGCCTTATTTAAAGTGACACTTTAACCGAAATATATCTTAAAGTATCAGAATTCCCTCCTGATAGACTCAAAAGTATCCTAGTGCCCTAAGGGTTAAGATGCATACCATATGGTGATTGCAACGGTGCCTGGTTCGATTCCAGCCAGGATCCTTTGTTGCATGCCGTTCCTATTCTGTCTCCCCTTATTTCCTTTACTGCTCTAACTTTCCACTTTTAAATAAAGGCATAATAAGTGCCATTTGCTCGCTATGTTCCTGTTCATATTTTGCCTACTGAGTTCATCGTCCCTTCTGTAGTTAAACAGCTATAAGTAATGTTCAAAAACAAAGACTTGCCTTTGTCTACTCCAAATCACACAAAAAAACATGTGCTCAACTGAAGAAAGTGTGACTGCCCACAAGGGTCGGGACCAAGTTAAAAATGAGTGCCCCTCATCCCTTACCATTGCAGAGGTCAAAATGCTGGTGGCCAGCTGGGTAACAACTACTGCTCTTTAACCATGCTAGTCACCTTCCCTTGGGAGTGACTAGCATGATTATAGGTCAAATTACACGTTCTGCATCTGCGAGGCCCGCCAGAAACGTGACATCCACTTGCAGGCACGAATTTAAGCAAATGACAACTTTCAAATGTAGATGATTGTACGGTAATAATGGCTAACCAAATGAAAACATTTTCATTGCTGTGTGTCTGTGGTTCAGGTAGTCATCACCAAGGCTCCTGGAGAGATCTTGGGTCTGGCGGTGGTGGAGTCGGGCTGGGGCTCCATCCTGCCCACAGTGGTGGTGACCAACCTCCTTCACGGAGGTCCTGCTGAGCGCTGCGGCGAGCTCAGCATCGGTGACCGCATCATGTCTGTCAACAGCACCAGCCTGGTGGGTCTGCCCATTACCACCTGCCAGAACATCATCCGAGTAAGAAGAGGACACACGGGACACAAACTCACAAACATAGTGATTTTAATAACGACAATAATAACAACTATATTATCAGTGATTCATTTGTTGTTGTTGTTATGCTGGAATGGCAGAATTTCTTGAAGGGGCTTCCTAGAAAACTACTAAAATGTAAATTAACACTGTAAAACAGTGATCCTGCCTTCGTCACAGCAAATGTACTGTTCTCAGGATGCACTAGATGTCACTGTTTCCAAGCAGTGTGATCGTACCAATACAAGTATTGATTTGATAGTGTATTCAGGGCCAATATCAGTATTCATCAAGTTGTGTATAGCCAGTGTTTGGCACTGATATTCCATATTTTTCATCGTGTTCAGGTAGAGCAGAACCTTTGAAACATTTAGCTGTGGTGGACATAATATCATGAACACCTGTCTGATGCCATTAACACAACAGCCTTGCACTGAATTGTATTATTGTGAAGTGTATAATGTTTGGAGTTTTGAGACTGCAACAGTCAACTTTATGGTCATTTGTGAGGACGTAGTTAATCATGTTGTTGCGTTGCGTTGTGTTGCATTGCATTGCATCAGAGGGTAGTGACCAGGAATGTCTGAATGTCAACCAAACAGTCAGCGTCTGCCATCATGCATTCACATAGAAATAAACATAAAAAACAATGTTAAAAATATGAAAGCGGTGATGTGCAATCGACTGTGCAAAAAGACACAGAAAGGTTTATCAGACTGCTCAAGTGTTTGCAGACGTTTAAGTTAATGCAGCACACATCACTAGGAGACTTAACTAAAAGCACACAAATATAATGAGTCAGTTACATTAATAAAGACTTTTTCAAAGAAAATTTCTGTTAGTAAAATGTTTCTATTTAGCTGTGGTCAGACAAGAAAACATGAATGAGGAAAGGGTCTCACAACATATTACTGTTGTAACCTTAATTCAGTCATTTTGGTTCTATCTCAGGACTTAAAGAGCCAAAAGTATGTGAAGCTCAGCATCGTCCACTGCCCTCCGGTCACCATGGCGATTATCAGGAGGCCAGATCCCAAGTTTCAACTGGGCTTCAGTGTGGAGGACGGAATTGTAAGTCAATATTCATATCTTCTGTTTGCCACTATTGAACTTAAGTCCAGTTTGGACTCAGGTTTGTCTCACCCTCAAGGGTACTTGTTCTATTTTCTTCAGTTCTTTGACAAAATAATCTTAACTCAAGGTCCATTTACTAGCGTTTTGTGGTGCTCTTCAAACTGCGCCTGACACATCTCTTTGTTTTGAAATGTAAAAGTTCCTTCTCTCCTCCTGTTGCAGATCTGCAGTCTGATGCGGGGCGGTATAGCGGAGAGAGGAGGCATCCGCGTTGGGCACCGCATCATTGAAATCAACGGGCAGAGTGTCGTCGCCACGCCGCACAACAAGATCATCCAGATTCTGACCAGTGCTGTAGGAGAGGTGAGAAAGGGATGAAATGCTTACATGCCCAATGAGATTTTATTTTGTCATAAATACAGTAATGGGCATTACACTCAGTTTGTTTTTTACATTTTATATGGGATTCTAACGTATGAAAACATATAACAGACGGGATTCTAACAACATTTACAACAGTTTGAATTTAGATTTTTCTTTCTCTGGACAGATTCACTTGAAGACCATGCCAGCCTCAACATATCGACTCTTAACAGGACAAGAGCAGCCGGTGTTTCTTTGAGCACTTCCTGCTGCATCAAGGACAAAAATACTGCAGTGTTCAAGCTACATAAACTTTTGCCAAATTCAGAAAATATAATGCAATTGATCATACAGCATTTCATAAGCTGTTATCATGCCACTGAATATGACAAATTAGTCTAGCTATATATTTTTAAGATGTAAAGTACATTGGAATATTATGAAAGCATATTTTAAAGTGACAGGGATAGATGTTAGCTCTCCATTTATATTTATCTGCTATTTAACAATGCAGCCAGTAGCTAATAATTCATAAACAGAATATTTTTGACTTCACTAACTTTTACATGGTGGTGAATGGTGTTGAGTATATTTTTTTGAGGGTTTTGGGTCTTCCAGCCTGGTGTGTTTCCAGTGTGCCTGAACTGAACGTGCTTACAGGGGAAACCTTATTGAATCAGGACAAAGAGTCTCTGTATTTCATTGTGCTGTACATCCAGTCCCTCACGTACACATGCATATCAACAAGTGTCTGTCACACACTTCAGAGAACACTATTTAGTCTAGCGCTCTGGTTCATTCATGCAGTGCTTCCATGACTGTGCCTGACAGGAAGCAGGTATCATGCACAATTAAAGGTAACTGCCTTATTTGATAGAGACACATATATTTTTCAGAATTTGCTGTTTTAGGTGTTCATTAAAATGATCTGTGAGATATCTTCTTGATGTTATTTATTGAGAGTCAGTGGTCACTGAATAGGTTTCAGATGCAAAGCTGCTTTTGTACTGTAGGCTATATATAAAATGACAATTTTTAAAACAAATTACATGCCTATGTACAGTTGAGTTACAGCTGCTGTATATTTAGATTTGGACAGCTCTATAAATCTGTGATCATTGCATTATTTATGTATATATATAATAGAAAAAAATACTAAATCAAATTGATAATAGCACAGTTCTTATAAGACAATTAATGTAATAATTGCAAATGTAATGTCATTAATTAATATCTTTACTGCTTTAAAGTATAGTATACATAAAGTATACAATGTAATCATATGCTGCTTTTGCTAATAAAGTAATGCGTTTTATTATGTGAATCTTATAATAAGATACAGTACAGTGCACTGTGAGCGTGTATGTAATGCAGCGCTGTCTAGGCCTGGCCAATCAGCTGTCTTCTGTACCAAAACATAGGCAAAAGCCAATCAGATGTTTTACCGGCTTCCGTGACTCCACCCCTGGAATGTACTTTGGCCAATCAGCGTCGCTTGTGGGCGGGGCTTTATGCAGCTCTCACCTGCTCTTACAAACAGTGGTGGAAATGGTGAGTCAATGACAAGGTGCTCGGGCCGTTGGTTTGTCCGATACACTCAAAGGAGATTTATCACCTACGTTACAGAAAGGTAATCATTAACAACACTTTTACGAGTCTCGGGAGATCATTACGTTTTATGTATTGTTTTCGAAAAGGTCATTTTAAACCTCTTAACAGCATCCCTATGTGACATGCTAGGAAGAGGAAGCTATAACCGAATGTAACGTTAGCTAAGTTAGGTGTTTTCCTTCGTAGCTTACTGTCAGCTAATTATTTGATTTAACTTATAGTAATGCACGAGTCAAACGGTGACGTAAACTGTTAATTGCAGTAGCTGATAATAGTATTTGAATTCTATTTTTACTTTTTGCTTTAATGAGTTGCGTCCATAAATGAAATGCCTTCGTATTGATTGACAGTGCTAAGCTGTGGCTTACGCACAATTACATTAACTTCCTGCATTAAGTGACAAATATATTACATGTCCATTATAACTTGTCTTTTCCTGCTGTAGGCCTCCATAAAGCTCTAAAAGGGCAAATACATTGGGGAAATTAAATGGACAAAATTAGAAAAAAAAAGGTTAAAATATCCAAGAAAATACAGTGGTTACCAAATCTGTATGCTATACCTACTGTACTGACATCTGCAAAGCTGTGAGATGCAAACAGAAGCTAAAAAAATAGACTTTGAGGTTACACAACGCAAAGGGAATGAGCCTGGTCATTGCTTTCTACCCTGGCACAAGTCATGAGCCAGATCTTCAGGTTATTTACTACAGCACAAACACAAGGAAGACGCCGTACTCTGGAGGCATTTGCAGAGCAAAAGTGAATGCTAAAGTCTCAGAGTCAAACAGGTAAGCTGTTAGGATCAGGAGGATTTCGAGGTAAAGCAGGGGATTGTCCATCTTGAGCAGATCACAGCAGGCACATAAGACAACCTTCACTCACAATAAATGTAAAACCAGCCTGTTGGATCTATCATATCCAGGATTTTTAACTTTCTCCAACATATTTGTTCCTAAGGTGAGTGCCTGAAATATAAAAGTTTAAATAAAATATGTTTTCTGCTGAGGATTAAGCTCTACTGTCCTCAGCCACAGTTGTGTCCTCTGCAAGGGAAAAGGTCAGGAACAGTTTCTCCCCACTGTCCTCACTCATGATATGTGTTGGCTTATTCATAGTCAACATCAGAAGTCAAATATCCACCTTTTAAAGAACAACACACAGTCAGTAAAAAGTTTGAAAACACTTGAGCTAACTTTAAATGTGAAAAGAATAAAGCTGCCTTTAAAAGGAATAGCAGATAATAAGTTCTAGAGAAACTGAAATTTATTTTGGTGTGAATAATTACACAAACGGCTTGGGGTAAAAGAAGACAAAAAACAAGCAGGCAAAACCAGAGAACAAACTAATGGTACAGAAATTGACCAGAAGTCAAATTGGGATGTTTATTTTTATAGTTAGTCAGTTACTGTCTGTCATTAACCTCCACTGAAATCAATGATTTCTTAACTCTTGTCAGTGTATCATTATACCAAGTTGAGCATGCAGTGTTACAGGACCTCTCTGTATTCAAGTTAAAACGGTTCAAACACTGTTCTCTTGCTGCCACGGGAGCTTCCCACGAGCAATATTGTCATTACGTTTCATTCCGATGTTTTTGTCCTAAGACTCCTGTAGAACCTATAGAAGTAATTGCAGAAAGTGTGTGTATGTCTGTGTATTCGATCCTAATCTGTCGCTGAACCTTTTATGATTTGTTTTCGAGCATTTTGCCTTTATCTGTGGTGGGTGGCATTAGGGAGGTACAGGACAAGACAGGAAACAGAGAGAAGATGATGAAATGTGATAAATGTCCCCAGCTGTAATTAAAGTGGGAACACAGCGGCCACATGGCATGTAGGATGCCCTGCAGAACTTCACTTTTTCTCACCAACATTTTGTGATTTCCAGCTTTGTGTCATGGCCAGGTAGCTGTTGGGAGCGATGGGGTTTTTCAGGCAGCTCTTCCTCCTGCTCTGGAAGAACATCACATACCGCAGGAGGAACAAGGTGGCCACATTTTCTCTTCACAGAAAGGAATAGAATAGTTTGTTGATTCTGTAAGGAAAAATCTAATACGAGACGTAGCTTGGACGTTAAATGGGCAAATAATTGTATGCACCTGTAACAGCTCCCACGTTCTCCTCTTATGCAGATCCAGCTAATCATCGAGCTCCTTTGGCCGCTCTTTCTCTTCGTCATCCTCATCTCTGTTCGTCAGTCACACCCTCCGTACAAGCAGAGCCAATGTGAGTGATATTATGTAATGTGTGTCTTTTCAAACACACGCACACTTACAGGTCTGAAAAATGGCTTTGTGCCAACCAGCCAAAGAGGATTAACTCATTGAGGGTGATTCTTGTGGGACACACGCACATTTGTTTTTCTAACCTGCTGTGTTCTTGACCTTCTTCGAAAAGTCCTGCATTAGCATAAGGTGAGAGAAAATGACATGGTAACATAATCAAACACAACACAACACAATGAAGGCCACGAGAATTATTCAGTGCTGTTATGAGGGGTTTGTGTTTACTGTTTTTGTGGATTGGTTGTATTCCAAGTAAAGGAGTGGACACTAAGCATACAAAAATATTGAGCTAGTACCTGGTGCAACATACAGTTAATTTTGTTTTGTGATGTTTTCGGTTCATGTGTTTTTTTCTTACGTGAGAACATGCTTCTTCTTTCTTGTTTTTGCCTTCTTTAGATTATGTAAAGGTTGAAAATCAAAACATT
This sequence comes from Coreoperca whiteheadi, assembly GCA_011952105.1. Lineage (NCBI taxonomy): Eukaryota > Metazoa > Chordata > Actinopteri > Centrarchiformes > Sinipercidae > Coreoperca > Coreoperca whiteheadi. Next base: position 11,062,089 of record CM022489.1, on the reverse strand, counting down.
ATAATTTGATATCAGTTGTACAAAAAACAGCTTTTATTCAAATAACAGCAGCTTGGGTTATGCTTGGATTATTGTTCAGTCCGCTTCCTGTACACTGTATTCCAGGTCACTACCACAGTATTTTCATTGTTTCGTGTCTCCAGCTAATCTCCTGGTAATTCATTGTTTGTGTTTGTGTTTTACTTTTCCTTCACTTGTAGGTCACTTTCCAAACAAAGCCTTGCCATCAGCAGGCACCTTGCCCTGGATTCAGGGCATTATCTGCAACATCAACAACCCCTGCTTCCACAGCCCGACACCAGGGGAGACACTGGGCCAAGTTGGAAACTTTGACAACTCCATGTAGGTAGACTGGAGGTAAAAACATGGGCAGCTGTCTGGAGTGGTGGAGTTTACCATCATTGCTTGCAGGATAAAGTACCCCAAAAGATAAACCGACACATTGCATTCAGTCAAAATTGATGTTAGAATAAAACAAAAAGTTTTTTATACAGATGTGAACATTTTGTGTTTATTAGATCAAGAAAGCTTTAGACCAGACTGCAATGCTGCTGCATACATTTCAATGTAGACTTGTAGTAAGGAGTTTGTTCAGCTGCAATTAACATCTCTCTCCCGTGTTCTTGAACTATCGTTTGCTGACTAACAGATGAGACAAATAATACATTTGCCTTTGAGCAAGATGGCATCATTTTTTAATGTCAGAAGTCACTACCTGGAAAGACCATACCTGTTCTCTAGCATGTTTGGCAGTTGGCATACTTTACATGACTTTGCATAAGCATCTCAAAGGAATGGTTTGACATGTTGGGAAATACAGATTCACTTTCTTGCAGAGAATTAGATCAGAAAATCGATACCATTGTCTTGTCTGTGTGCTAAATATGAAGCTACAGCCACCTGCTTAGTTTAGCAAAAATACTGGAAACTGGGGAAACAGCTAACCTGGCTGTGTTCACTAATTAACATGTTGTATCTCTGTTTAATCTGCACGAAAAACCAAAGTGGAATGGGGGGTTATGTGCCGCAGCGATTGTTAGTCTTGTGTTTACCATGAGCTTGCCAGACAACTAGTTTGCAGGCAGCATTTCATGCCACTGTGGGGTTGAAAATCCCAACTTGAAACTTAGGAAATCCCTCACAATCAACATGTAGTTGCCTTTTTTATTAATTAATTCATTTATTTCATTCCTTTATGTAAATGGTAAATGGCTGCATTTATATAATGTTTTTATTCAAAACGCTTTACAATTTGCTTCTTATTCACTCACACACACACAAGCTACCATGGCCTGACCATCGGCAGCAATTTGGGGTTCAGTGTCTTGCCCAAAGACTCTTCGACATGTAGACAGCAGGAGTTGGGGATCAAATAGCCAACCCTGCACTTATGTCAAAGCTACATATTGTGCGGTGATACAAGTGACATCAGAGACTGTGCTTTTTGGTTCTTTCAGTTGCTTCTGTGAAACTCCCACATCTGATCTGAGAGTCAGAACAACCTGTTTCCTACAAGAAAATATACATTTCTCCCATTAGCACAAGTTCAATTCTGGGTCAGCTGGGCCTTTCATTGAACACAATTGGTAGTGTTGGTAAAATTACTGTTTACTGGTGAACTAAAAGGTCTGTTTTACCGTCGTTAATTGTAACCTAATTTCATATGTTCGTCCCAGTAAAGACTCCCTTTGTTGTTTTTCTCTTCCAGACTGTCTCGTCTCTTCGTGGACGTTCAGACTGTCCTGTCCTATAGTGGAAACCAGAGCTTCTCGGGCTTTCAGGACCTGCTGGACAGTGTCCGAAGGCTGGGAGAGAGACGTGGAGCCGGGCCAAGTATTACAGCTTGTTTGAATCTCCTCTAGCACAGACCTGAAGGGATACCTTGACATTCTGACACAGTGACACTTTCTCCTGGCACCTTATTCAGCTGATAAATGATTGATAGAATTTTTCATTACAAAACCCTGGGTGGGCACCACCACCCAGAAAGTTAATTCGATTTCATTAGACTACCAGTAATGAATGAGCTGAGTCATTTTGGCTGAGAAAACACACAAAATGTGGACACGAGTATATAATGTCAAGGTATATCTTTAAGGTTACTTTCCAGGAATCAGAATAAATAATGTATGTGGAGAAAGCTGTTTAAATAAGGTCATCCTGTGGTAAAGTACAGGAAGACAAGATGAACACCATGTTTGAATCAGTGAATACAACAGAAGGAACTCTTTACTTTAAATACCAGGGAACCAATGGAAACGATTGCTATGCAAATGTTGATTTTTGAATAATTTATACAACCTTCTTTCCTTATTAAATGAAAAAAAACATGCCTTCAAAGAAAAAAATGTCATGAATAGCAGGATTATGTCCCTACAAGCCATCAAATACAATAAAAGCGTTGAATTAATTCAGACTTTTTTTGAGCCAGCACTGTTCCCAGACTTATCTGAGCAGGACTGAGAGGTGGCAGTTGCAGCCTGTTGCAGCTGATCTGTATGAATGGCATTAAACAGGTGTCAAGTGACTGGCTGAATGTGGCCATTTGCTGCTGTTGTGAGAGCAGCACAGAGTGGCTGTGTTACCTCTCCTTGCTGTTGGGCAGATTCAATTACATGACTACCCCAGACAAACAATTAGATGAATGAAAGCAGGTCCTCAATGAGGTTTTCTTGCAACAAAATCGCATGTGAATGGCCTAAAAGACATCTGCTGAATCTTAAAATCCTGACCCACTGATACTGTAAAGAACCTTTTATAAATTGGGGTTTTTGTAACCTCAAAACTGAACTTCTCTTTTCTAAATGTAGGCAAATTACTGTTTCTCAGTGATACAGCTTTTCAGGAAGAAGAAATAGTTTAGATAACTTCAGGGCCGACCAAAAGAACACGTTTTTCTTGCTACATTTTAAATTATAGCCACTGAAATTTCCCACAAATAAGAGAGGAGGAATTAAAGGTTACAAAGCCTATGACTGCAATAGGAGTTATTTAGGACAGCTACTGTAGTTAACCGAGTTGACCTTCCATGTTCAGTGCAGCCATACAAGCCACAAGCGCTTTTGGTAAGCTAGTGACTTGGTCCACCTTCCAACAACACGGTCGCAAATGATGGAAAATGCAAAGATCAATTAACTCAAACAGATTATTTCTGCCTCCAGCGCTAAGTTTGTCTGCAAGGTATTTTCACTTTTAACAGGTTTTCCAAATGATGGTTTGCTACCAGTAATCATTGTTTCCGCTGTAGATCTCCCAGTAGAAGAATACCTGAGAGCCAATGAGACCTTCTCCACCTTCCTCCTGACCAATGGCAGCCTGTCGCCTGTGACTGTGGACCAGCTGCTGAAGGCTCGTCTCAATTTACAGGTGAATTATTGGCTGTAAATCCTTGGATAACAAACATTTAATGTATGGAATAAGAACCCACTTAAGCCCTCAGTATTTGGCTTTTGTTAAATTGGTTGATTTGCTCTGGCTCTTGCAACTTAAGTAATTTTCCCAAAAGAGGCAAAACCCATTCAACTTTCAGTTCAGAAACAAAAATAGGTGGAATCTATTATAATGAATAAGGTGCAAATTATAAGCTTTTTACAGCCCAATACACAAATAAAATGGGAACTATGAACTGAACATATTGGCAGGGTTAAATAAAAGTTGAATAAAAAAAAAAAAATTGATGAACAATAAATAGCACAGAAAGGGTCCTTTCAACACAGAGGATAATTACAGGTGAGAACAAGTCAAGTGTATTATTTGTCCCATAGCCTAACACTGTTAAAAGTATGTGGGGCATCAATTTTGTCCCATCCAGGTTACTGTGGCTGGAGCTCAGATGCAGCTGAAGGACTTGGTGTGTAATGCGAGCATGTTGGGACAGTTTCTGACAGTGGACGGAGGAGACGCCGCCATGAATGATCTTCAGACTCAGCTGTGTAACCTGCCAGCTGACATCCTGCAGGAGGCCGAACGCCTTTTCCTCTCTCAGCTCGACTTTACCAAGGTCTTCACGGTAAGAATCAGTGGACAGGGAAACCTGTAAAAATACAAGCACTTTGTTCACCGGTGCAAAATTCAATTAATTCAAATACAGTTTTCTGTGACACGGAGTTTCTTGTATATCTGATGAGCTATAGTGAGAACCATCAGTAAACCTGTCTGTCTTTCCCTCCTGCCAGAGAGACCGTCTGATGGCTAACGCTGGAGACCTGAGGGTCATCAGTCAGGCCGTCACCTCAGTTTCCCAGGAGCTGGCTGTCCTCATTGATGATGTAAGATCATACCTGATTTTGTCATGTCCATCCGTGTCTGTATGTTTGTTCAAATGACAACCTGTAGATTGGACAGAATTTTGCTTGTTTTTCCATTGCTGTTGTTTTTGGTATTCTCTGTCAGTTCTTACATGTTTCTTATTTTCTGACTGACAAAAATGTATCAAGTTTTCTCACAGGAATCAAAACAATGTCATCTTTTTTCTATCCGTTTTCTCCCTGAATTTCTCCCGACTTCTGTGTTTCCTTTCTCTTCCTCCTCCAAACCTTTCACCCTTACTTCTCTGTCTTTCTTCAGTTCTCGTCTCTCTCCAGCTTTGCGGAGATGAGCGCAGCCCTTCGTCTTCTGTCTCCAGAGAATCGCTCTGCGCTACCCAGGGAGAGTTTTCGTGCTTTTTCAAGGATTATGTGCGGCCACCCTGAGGTTGGCGGTGAGCGCATCCCATCACTCAACTGGTATGAAGACAATGACATCAAGTCCTTCTTAGGAAAAAATGGCACTGAAGACACAAACCTGGACCGTGACAACAACACCAGTAAGAGGCTTTGGACAACCTGTTCTTATTCAGTATGAATAGCTATCTTCGGAAATTTGTACTAATAGATGAGTGAATGGGTTCCTGTGTAACCGTTTGAGTTTTTAATTATTTGCTTTATTACACTGAAACCTACCAAGTGCTCCTCTTTTCAGTTGATTTATTGCAAATTATCATAAATAAGTAGAAAACTGGATGTCCATTGTCTGATACTGTGATCTTTAAGATCAATAACAGCACCACATTTAACCAGGTGTTTTTTGTCTAATATTTCCTCCATGCAGCTCCATTCTGTAAAAGTTTGATCCAAGGTCTGGAGTCCAACCCTCTGTCTCGCATTGTGTGGCGAGGAATAAAACCTCTGTTTATTGGGAAACTGCTGTACACACCAGACACTCCTGCAGTACAGCAAGTCATGAAAGAGGTACAGAGTCAAACCTCAGAGTCCAAGGATTGTCACCTGACCTTTGTTTAAAGTGACGATGTGATCAGACGAGGAAGCTAATTTTTGGTTCACTCTGGACAAGTTATCTCGATTAATCATCAAGATCTTTTTAAGAACGATTATTAAGAATATAATTGATGGCTGTTTGTCTGATATCAACATCAAGTCCTCTAGGTGTTTTCTGAAAACTGTAATATATTTACCACTGAGAGAAACTACTAAAGTGGAAGACATGTTTCTGTGGGGTCACTTTATGCAACCAAAACATGCTTTTACATTACCATTTAAAGCACTTCTTGCTGAAACCAATGAATATCCCAAGTTACAGGCCAGCGTGTTAGTTTATGATTCATAAGGCCTCACAATTTTAATGTGGATTGGTAGTACACAGTTTAGAGTGTAACTGAGGGGCAAATGTTTAGGTTGTGTCTTGCACTGTGACAGAAGCCGGTCAAGCTTTTTAAAATTTTAAATGTTCTTGCTCTGGGATGACTTGGTGGCTCAGCTGGAGAAATCCGACACCATGTAACTGCAGTGTCCTTAGACCTAGAAGCAGTTGTTTTTAATCATAAAGATTTTTGAATTTAAAGTGTATTCTGCAGTTGTACTTGTTGTAAGACAACTATAGGCATTATGAAATAAATACATCCATCCAAGCTAACTACAAGTTGTGTCTGCTGAAGGTGAACAAGACTTTCGAGGACCTACAGATCCTCCAGGAGCTGAATGAAGCCTGGCTGGAGGTGGGACCACGGATCAAGAATTACATGGAGAACAGTGTTGAGATTCAGCTGCTGCAGGTCTGACTCTCTACAGGAGGGGATGAGTGTGTCACGACACATTTGGTGCCAAAAACCATATAATGTGTTTTTGTGTGTTTGTTGACAGGATTTGTTGAGGCGGCCGGAGGTCGCAGTACTAGTCAACCTGCGTCTGGAGAACACGTCCTGGACGGCCTCAAGGATCGCACGTTTCCTGTCCACACCCTCCCCAGACGTCCAAAGGAAGCCTGGCGCTCCGCCTACCTGGCTGGACGTCTACAACGATCTTGGCCACACCATCACCACTCTTGCACAAGTCACTGAGGTGATCTTCCTTTGGCATTCTTGTTTTCTCTTCATGCTACTCTCCAAACATGTCAGAAATTCCAGCCTCCCGGAGAATAAGAACAGAAGAGCGATAAGAACAGAACGATTCATGTTTGATGGAATTTGGAGTAAGGAATAAATCTTCAAAGAGCATTCGATTTTCAAGAAACAGAGGTGGGGTCGGTATTTTTTTATTGCAATTTCAGATGTTAAAATGCACCTACAGCTTCTAACAAACTAAGGTATTTTTAAGACTGGGCCATCATTTCTGAGCAAATTATGTGTTCTTGAAAACTGGTTAGATGAATCCTTAGGCCAAAATCTGTTTCATTTTTAAGTATAAGTAAAGTTTAACGCCAGTTTCTCTTCCCTGTTATTTGTCATTCATATCTGCGTTTTGTATCATTCCCTTCAGTGTTTCTCTCTGAACAAGCTGGAGGGGTTGGAGACTGAGGGTCAGATGATTGACAGGGCTTTGGAGCTGCTGGAGGACAGGCAGTTTTGGGCGGGTGTGGTTTTCCTGCTGCCCAACTCCTCATCACCTGACCTGCCGCCCCACGTCACCTACAAAATCCGAATGGACATTGATGACGTGACCCGGACCAACAAGATCAAGGACAGGTACTGAGGAAGCACCAAAACATCATTGGAATTGCAAGGAAATTGCTTTGGTTTTGTGTGAATATGACTTTTCCTGAACATGCTACTCCTTTGCCTTAGCCATATGTACTTAAAAATAGAGACCACTGGGGTAACTGCAAAAAAAACAGATTGAGATACAACCTAATCTGTTTTCTATTTGAAAAATTACAAGGAGACAAGGAGATTCTTTTTTTTTTTTCTTGGTGTTGATTTTCTCCAGCACTTGGATTTCAAAAAACAAAAACAAAGTTTTGGTGGGGGTGTTTTTCTTCAGGTTTTGGGATCCTGGTCCAGCAGCCGACCCATTTAACGACATGCGCTACATTTGGGGCGGCTTCGTGTACGTCCAGGACCTGGTGGAGAGAGCTGTGAGCCGCATCCTGACCGGAGTTCAACAATCAACCGGCATCTACATCCAACAGATGCCCTACCCCTGCTATGTGGACGATGTGTGAGTCGTGTGTTGTTGTAGATCGATGTTTTTATAAACTGCGCACACAGTTCCACATGTTCATGCTGGGAACGGACCAGTACAGCCACAATCTGCTACTGGCAGCCACTGAGCATCTTGTCTGGAGCAGCTGGCAGGTTCAGTGCCTTGCTCAAGGACAACTTTCTGGTAGCAGTTAAATTGAGAGAGTTACTCTTTGGCAGTCTCCATTTTGTCTCTAGATTTGAATTGGACTTTTTGGCCACGACCACACTTCTCTGACCTTTCGGTCAGTTGTTCTTCATGTGTGGATATCCGTAATCAAGGAGTCCCCATGAATGTTAGGAGTTCATGACACAATGTCACAATAAGTATTTTAATTGTTAGATAAATTGTCCCATATTTCCCACTTTGGGTTATAAGGTCATCATTATTGTGCATTAGCACATGAATTTCAATTTTGATTACCTTTTTATAACAGTTTCCTTCGAGTACTGAACCGCTCTCTGCCACTCTTCATGACACTTGCCTGGATCTACTCGGTGGCCATGATCATCAAAGGCGTGGTGTACGAGAAGGAGGCGAGGCTGAAGGAAACCATGAGGATTATGGGTCTGGGAACAGGAACTCTGTGGTTCAGCTGGTTCATCAGCAGCATGGTTCCTTTCCTGATCTCGGCAGCGCTCCTTATTGCTCTCCTCAAGGCAAGATGACCACTCCCTCTGCTCAAAATATATTAAAGGAAAGATACAAAGGCAGGCTGTACATTGGAAATATTAATAGTCTGTAGTCAGATTTCTAAACGTTATGAGAGGACTGATATTAAAGTGGAAAATTGTTAGGTGTTCAGGTGTTTTATAGCTTCTTGTGATACTACAGCTGATGTTGAGTATAAAGCTTTGCTTTTTTGTCTCCTGTAGTCACTGTTTAACCTCCCATCTTTTCCTTCATCTTATTTCCAGTGGGGGGACATCCTGCCATACAGCGACCCATCTGTTGTATTTTTTTTCCTGACGGCATTTGCCAACGCCACCATCATGCAGTGTTTCCTCATCAGCACCTTTTTCTCAAAAGCCAACCTGGCTGCTGCTTGTGGGGGGCTTATATACTTTGGCCTCTACCTGCCCTACGTACTGTGTGTGGCCTGGAGAGACCGCCTCAACACCACCCTCCGAGTCCTCGCTGTGAGTAAAACTAAATGATAAAACATACAGTATACAGTTCTAGAAAAAAGATTTCTAATTGTACAAAAGTGAATGATTAAACAGATTTTCAGCAGTAGTAGCAAGAATAAAGGTACAGATTGAATCACAAAATGTACCATTAAATTAAATGTATGTAATTAAGTATTTAAGTGTAAAGTATCAATACCGAAAAGTTCTTTCTTATTGCCAGTATCGCAGCATTTGGTTAAGTGTCCTTATGTTAAGGTTAAAAATTGTGTGTTCCTCTTTCCTCAGAGTTTCCTGTCCCCTGTGGCCTTTGGCTTCGGCTGTGAGTATTTCTCTCAGTATGAAGAACAAGGAGTGGGCATCCAGTGGTACAACCTCCACTCCAGCCCTGTGGAAGGAGACTCGTACAGCTTCACTACCTCTATAGTCATGCTTTATGTGGACGCCTTCATCTACGCCGTCACAGCTTGGTACATCGAAGCAGTGTTTCCTGGTACGACAATTGGAAATTTATCTTAGCTATTAATATTGAAAGTATGATGTGTATTTTATTTTCTGTTGAGTTACAATTATGTTTGAGTATCACTTTGAAAATTGTGTCTGACTCGGGTTTTAGTTTTCAGAGACAGGTCTGGAGATACTAGTTTGAAGATAATCATTTAATTTAGAAAGAAAAGCTATATAAAATTTGAAAGCTGCAACTTGAAGATGATTTTAGTCTTTTTTAACCTTGTTAGAAGGGCTAAGTTAAAACTCAGTAATAGATTTTTTTTCTTAATTACTTGAGTTTGACGAGTTTCTGGTGTGCTGCCATAATATTCCAATAATGTTTACCCTTGTGAATGAATATTTTGTTTTGTTTTGTTGTCATTTTGGCCAATATATCTGTAGGCTAGTATAACATCGTACTCACCATTTCAGTGGGCGCTGATCTGAGTGCTTTGCTGAAAACTGATTTACAGAGAAATGCAGTGTGGCCAAAAACACTGGTTACAAGGTTTGGACCTTGAATGTGTGCATATTTGTGTGACTTTACACCAGGTGAATATGGGATCCCCAGGCCCTGGTACTTCATCTTTCAGATCAACTACTGGGTTGGAATTCCCTTGGAGGCGGGCATGCCGATCCCCCCTGCACCGACTGAACAGGGTGAAGGTACAAGACTCTCAAAGCTTCTAGACATCAACAGCTGTTTCTCTTTTTCTTCTGAGTGAAACTTCATCTAAAGCTACAATCATAGCTACAGTTTGCTTTCTTTGTCTGAACCACAATGAAAATTGTGTTGACAATGTGTATTTAGAAGCAACGATCAATTTGTAAATAGAAGGCACATCACGGATAAGTAGATTGTTTATTGGAGTTTTAGTAGTAGTCATTCTGCCCGGTTACAGACTTTGGCTGCTGTCTGCAGTCTTCTCCTCTGGTCTTAATACCAGTTAAAAAGACCATACTGGTAGTTTTGTATGTTTAAGCCAATTCAGTACAAATCAAGTTAATGAGCTGAGACAATAAACCTATTAACTACAAGGTTTAAGAAGACAAGGAGACTGAAGCTGAGGATGAGAATCAGTCTAGACTTCACTTTGTTCTGTTGAGCTGCGTTCTCAGCATTTATAATGTCTTGAGACTGTTTGGCTGATGACTTCTGCTCACATACTACACGTTTATTATCGATTTAGAAATCACTGTGAGAGCAGAATTAGCACTAGGTTGTTATTGTAACTCCCCAACTTTTACATTGATTTAACAGTATATTGTCCCTTCCAAATATATAAAATGTGTTTCTATCATCAGATCATATTGAACCAGAACCCTCTAACCTGACCCTGGGTGTGAGCATCAGAAACCTGGTGAAAATCTACAAGAAGGGAGCCAAACTGGCCGTCAATCACCTCAACCTGAAGTTCTACGAGGGGCAGATCACCTCGTTCCTCGGCCACAACGGAGCCGGCAAAACCACCACCATGTAAGGAGCAGACCTGACGAGTGAAAGACTATCAGCAGTGATGTGTTTTGTTATTATATGTATGTAGCCAGTTTAAAGTTTATTTTTTACAAGGATTTGATGTACACTTAATCACTTTGGTTGAGTAAAACTTCAGGGGATGGAGCCAAAGAGCCAGCAATTATTTTGTGTTTAAGCCATGTTAGACCGAAGCATATCAAAAAGGGAAGCGAAAAGGAAGGAAAAAGGTAAAACACTGAAACCTTTTGCTCTGGTACCAGCTGACAAAATTCAATCTACAATACCGTCTCTCTATGTGTAACTATGTATATAATGCATTTGCAGGTATTATATGTTTTAATTAAGTGTGAAATTCCTGTTACTGTATCATACTCACAGTCTTGATGTTTACCTTTTGGAAATTTATTTAGAAGACCTTAGACATTTAGGAAAAGTCTGTAAAAGGTATTAGAATCTTATGTGGAAGGTGTGAGTAAACAAAGTATTTATTGTAACGTGTCTGATGTTTGTCAGATCTGTCCTAACTGGCCTGTTCCCACCCACCTCGGGCACTGTGTACATCAAGGGGATGGACATCCGCCATGACATGGACATCATCCGGAGGACGCTGGGAGTTTGTCCACAACACAATGTCCTGTTTGACATGTAAGGCTTGCCTTTTCGACACACAACACTGGTAACAAGCTGTCATTGCATAATTGTTGCTGGTTTATTCTGATTAGGTTTGATGGATTACAGAAATTCCACTTGTAGATTTCATACTTTCACAAGCTACTTTTGAGTCTTTTTTTCAAGTTTTTTATTATTAGTGATGAACAATTTCATGAAATTTCCTATAGTGGTCTTGTTTCCTAATTTCCTATCTTCTCTCTCTATGTCTCTCTCCAGACTAACAGTGGAGGAGCATGTGTGGTTTTATGGGTGTCTAAAGGGTTTGTCTGAAGCAGAGGTGAAAGCTGAGCTGGACACCCTGCTGGACGATGTCGGCCTACTGCACAAACGACATGAACAGACCAAAAACCTCTCTGGTAAACTTGCTAGTTTAACTTCTGTATATAAACATGACCTGACCCTCACTTTCATCAGTTTGCAGAACCACTGTACATTTTAAGTGGAGGGATCTGTCAACTTTGTCCTGAAAAATAAATATTTTTCTGTTCAAAAATGAAAACCCTCCCTCTATCTCTCTGTCAGGTGGCATGCAGAGGAAGCTGTCTGTGGCGATAGCATTTGTTGGAGGCTCCAAGGTGGTTGTTCTGGATGAACCTACAGCTGGGGTTGATCCTTACTCCCGCAGAGGGATCTGGGATCTGCTGCTCAAATACCGCAAAGGTGAAGGAAAAGGGGTGCTGTGGATCTCATTGTTTTTTCTGAGTGGGGGGATGAGAGGAAACCACATATTAAGGTGCCACAAGCCAAAAATATACTGGATGGTAAATGGAAAGGCAAGTCAGCCTGAACTGCCAAACCAACAATGCTCTTTTAGGGTGACTGCATTGTAGCTTTATTTGTCTTGATTTTAAATATTACATAATTACACAAGAGTGGGCTTAAAAAAGTGCTGAAAAAATTGTGTGTAGTTCCCCCGAATCCAGTGTTTCTATTGTAACATTTCTGTAAAACCTGGGTATGCTTTTCTTTTAGGAGATACTAGCTGTTACCTAGAGACTGGTAGGAAATAACTCCACCTAAACCTGATCTATGAACTGTCCAAGACCTACACGAGACCTGCAAAATACACAGGTGACAAGTAAAAAAATAGTCAATATGGAGTCCCGTCTGTCTTTCTCCATTAGACCGGACCATCATCCTGTCCACCCACTACATGGACGAGGCGGAGCTGCTAGCTGACCGGATCGCCATCATCTCCCAGGGGAAGCTGTGCTGCTGTGGCTCACCGCTCTTCCTGAAATCCCACCTTGGCTCTGGCTACTACCTCACTGTGGTGAAGAGGGAGGGACTAGACACCAGCACTCCCAGCGGCACCAGTATCTGCACCAGTACCAGCATCAGCACCAACAAACTGCCCCCTCTCAAGGTCTGCTGTTATCTTTTTCTGAACTTAAATTATCCAGGAAAAGTCACGTGCATATGCCTGTTATTTTTCAGCAATGATTTGCTTCACATTCACGCTACACCAACCAAGACCCACCAAATGTCTAAATTGGCCGTATTTTCTTAAAAGGACAAATTATGATGGAAAAACAATTGTTGAGTTTTGCTCTACATCTTGGAAAAGTCAAGTTCAGTAACTTAGATTGGGTCATAACAACAGTGCAGGAGTGAAACAAAGACAAATAAGCTTTTAAAATGTAAAATGACATGCATATGAAAAAAGGTTGTAAATCCATCCCCCTTGGTGAACAGTTAGCCACTGACATTTAGGCTTCATTTGTAGTTCATGTCACACCATCTTATGTGTCCCTGCAGACTCCTCTGTAAATGTAAAATAACTCATCTTTGTGTTTCAGGACAGCGAGTCATCCATGAGTGAGGATACCGGACTGGGAAGTGAGGAGAGCAGCTCATGTAAGTGTTTAACTGCTGTATGGCCTCTACAGTAAGCTGAGGTTGTTCAACATTAGTACAGTGCAGTTTGGTGCATTTGCAATTTCTACAACCACCAGTTAATTGTGTGTGTGATTTAAATAAGAAAGAACCATAGGACACTCAGGCTAAAGGTCTTACTCACCGTACGATCTCTCTTCTTATCATCGTCTTCACGGCAGACCTGGCGGCATTGCTCTCCCTGGCACAGCACCACATCCCGGGTGCAAGGCTGGTGGAGGAGTCACGGCGTGAGGCGGTGGTCAACCTGCCGCAGGCAGCTGCCAAGGACAGCAGCTTGGGCGTCTTCCTGTACGAACTGGATCAGAAGCTGCCCGAGCTGGGCATCAGCAGCTACGGGCTTTCAGACAGCACACTGGAGGAGGTGAGACATTTGCATCGTTTTTAATGGATAAATAAATAAGTAAATTGATCCATATGCCAGAAACCTTCAAAGCCCTTAGCGGGGAAGCCAATTCTTAATTTCACACACTGTTCAATGAAAGAATAAACTAAATTAAAGGGTGCTGGATAAAACATAACACATTCAATGATAGTGATTACAAATGAGAAACCATAAACAAGAGTCAGGCAAAGGGTATTGTTAAAACTTAATTAGTAGAGTAATAAGGAAATTAAAGATGGTTATCAATATTTTGGTTATGTTGTCTAACTGTAGCTAATGGGTTAGCAGACATGTTGTTTTACCTTGAAATATGGCCCGATGTCCCTCCGGATTTTCACTATACATTTTCTTTTTGGTTGCTCATCAATCAGGTAGCAGTGAAATTATAACGATTAGAAACTACGTTCATACGACTTGCAACCTGGAGCACTGCAGTAGACATTATCCGTTTGATAACAGCATTTTAGCTTCCCACCCTGAGCGTGACATCAGAGGAAAATGGCCGCCGTGTGAATATGATGGATAAAGTGGTCTTGTGTCCAACTTAAACTTCACATCACGTCACACAACAATGCAGCCTGCGTGGCCCAGAAACACTTTCATACTAACCTAACCGCTGAGATTAGCGCTGATAGCAGACGTATGGAGCTAGATAAGTTTACTCAGTATTAGTATGTTCCTCTGACCTCTGTGTAAAGATACTGGCGGCTTTTTTACTTACTGCCACCTTCTGTCTACAGCTTTAGCTGTCAGGGCCTGAAAAGAGCTGCATCTGGTGAGAGTTTAAAAAAAAAGTTAAAATTTCATCCATCTGGGCTGATACAGAGAAGAGTATCATGTATATTTTCATCTGATCTTGTTTAGTTTAAGCAATTTGGGCTGCATCTTTGCATGGAACGTGCTATACAAATAAAGTCAATATTATTATTATTATTGTTATTATTATTATTATTATTGTGTGTCCATTGAGACCTTGTAGGTTTAGTCTATTGCTAAAATTCTCAACCTACAGGAAGTGAATTGTCATTTTCACACGAGATACTCTTTCAAACAGCACCTTGTTGTGTTTGTAAGGAGGAGTTTAATCTTTTACTATGACCTTTCTGTTCATTTCCAGATCTTTTTGCAAGTGGCAGAGGAAACCGGCGTGGATGCTGAACCAGAGCGGCAGGCTGAATCTCCCCACAGGCAGCAGCCATCAGCTGAGGGACAACATGCTGAAGAACCAGAGACAGGTATGCACACTCACACTCACAGACACATAGATTTGTGTACATACCACACAGTGTTTCCATGTACAGTCAGTCTTCTGTTTCGTCTCCAAGTGTGACTGTTTGTTTTCATAATGCTGCCAGGAAGGAAAAGGCTTCGTAAGCAAGGTACCTTCAGATCATCCCTCTCTGAAAATCATCATTACCTAGAAAACAAATGTTGTTATTTCCCCCCCAGATTAGATACACAGCATTTATCTTCACCCTCTACCTTTTAACTCTTTCAGTTGACAAGACTTTTGTACTGAATTTGCTTGTTTTCAACATCTTTAAATTTCAAATTTTAAATGCACTCAGTGTTTCTCCGGAGGAACTTAATGTTAAAGGCTCTGAAAAACCATAAAGACCATAATGGGACATGAGGTTTCAGTAGCTGTTTAAGCCAGATTGAGCCATTACACACCACACCAGTCAGTAGAAGCTACATGACTGCCTTTAGATGAAAGATTATTAAATAGAAACACAACAATACAGTGTGTGAGTCAGTTATTCATGTCACTACTCCAGTTTTTTGGCTCTGATCTGACAAGAGTCTCCATTGTATCAAAGGTGGACAGCACTGACAGGAGTCTATGTATTTTATCAGCCCAATATATCAGTGTAAGCTCTCACCCTGTTTTTTTTCCTGCTTGCAGAACCTCAGGAGACAGACCTGCTGAGTGGAGATGGCCGAGGCGGGATCCCCATGACCGGCTGGTGGCTGACCTGGCAGCAGCTGAGGGCTCTCTTCATCAAACGCTGGCTTTACGCTCGAAGGAGCCGCAGGGGCTTCTTCGCTCAGGTGATGACAAACGTCAGCAGCAGCTGTTCGAGAGCTAGATTAACAATCACGATAGGGTTTATGGTTTCCATAATGAAAACCAGCGTTGTCCCTTCTTTATCAGTTAGTTGACTAGATCAGTCATTAGGGACTTTGTTGACTGAGAAATAGTCCACTACTTGTTTTATTGTGTTTCTATAATGAATTGGCTGTCAGTAATTATTGAGAATGAGACATTCTAAACTGGTCTTGAGAAGTTTTTTTTTATCAAGGTTGATTTGTGCTTCAGATTGTCCTGCCTGCTGTGTTCGTGCTGATCGCTCTGCTCTTCAGCCTCATCGTGCCCCCGTTTGGGAAGTATCCCGCCCTGCAGCTGCAGCCCTGGATGTACGGAGAACAGTACACCTTTTTCAGGTATGACTGCGCCCAAATATTCACCATTATGCTAGTCTACTCGGACAAGGTGTTGAATCAGTTTCTTCCTCCATTAATTAGTTTAGTCTACTCCGTTTACAGGTAACCGTCTACAAACATATGGTTTAATTCTGTGAAATAACTGGTCATTTGCTTCATTTGATGCCTTGTAATTGTTATTTTGACGAGCTTCCTCACCTCTGGTTTAATATTTGCAGCAATGACGCACCTGGAAACCCGGCCATGGAGAACTTGCTGGAAGCTCTGCTGGACCAGCCTGGTTTTGGTACCAAGTGCATGGAGAAAGAGGAAGAAGACAACAGCACGTAAGACAACCCCTATAAATACAATGATTTGTCTCAGCAGCGTCAGAAGTAACAGGAACTGAAAGGAACAGTAATGCAGGTAGTGGGACACTACTGGTTCTGAGACATCAGGATCTTAGACATAGTTCAAAGAAAGAACTGAAAAACATAATATAGATATCACTTTACAACAAACTGTTTAGTGATTAAAAACATGCATTCTGAAACATTAGAAAAACATTCATTATACTTTCCTTATACAGGGATTACTGTTTAGGTTAAAACAAAAAATTATACACCTCCTTTCTGAGATATTCACAGTGTAGTCTTTTGATTAGGGGTATTAGGTATTATCTATGACCTCTACTGGTACTCAATAGAAATTGCAACATCAGTTGTAAGTTTTATCTCTGCAAACACAAATGCCTGGCTTTGGGAAACCTTTATACATTTTTTTAAGTGCTGTAGTAGTTTTATTTTTAATACCAGACATTCAGGCAATATTTCAATGCTTAAACCACAAATCTTTATTCCACATTCACTCCCTGTTCTCTCTGCAGGAGTCCTCAGTGTGAAGCCGAGCAGGGTGGGCTCTTCATGCGGCCACAGGTTTCCTATTCCACCTGGCAAATGTTCAGCAGAGGCAACTGGAGCAGAGACAGACCGTCTCCTGAATGTCAGTGTAGCACAGAGGACGTCCGCCGGATGCTCCCCGACTGCCCCCAGGGTGCCGGTGGACTGCCGCCTCCACAGGTCAGTGAGGTGTCAGGTCAGGACTGACTTATTTGCATAATACAGTGTTAATTGATCTGACTTCCGCATCAGGGATTGCAGATTGGACTGAAAATATGATTAGTGCGCTTTCACATGCTAAAATGAAATTACCTGGTTTTCTGTTCATTTAAAAAGGAGTGAAGTAAAAGCACATAAAAGGACAGAGAGGAGTGATATTTAAGTTAATTGGAAATTAATCCGAAGCCAAAACAGCTAATGTTTTCTTGAACCTTGTAACATTTTCATTTAAATGTTTTGTTGTGCACGGCATCATATGGTGAAATATACCGTAGCATGTGTCTGTATCTGGCTCTTGAGAGTTTTTTTATTTATCTTTTAGATTAAGAGGCCGACTGGAGACGTCCTCCAGAATCTGACAAGTTATAACATCTCTGATTACCTGGTGAAAACCTACTCTCAGATCCTCAAGAAAAGGTACTTCATTAAACAAAATATAATAACACTAGTTGAAGTTTTTGGTTTTGATGTAGATTACTGAGCATAAATGTAAGAGTCTAAAATACATTACCATTGCTTTCCCTTTCTGTGGTGTTTGGAAGTTGAGCTTTAAAAAAATGCAGTCTCCATCTTTGATGTCAGTGATCAAGACACAATTTTATTTGATAAAATGTATTTATTATTATTTGTTTCCTAATGAACAAAATGCCTCAGAATTAGTTATACCTTAATTCCTTCATCAGTGCCTCTGATTGCATTGATTTACTTTTTTTTCATCTTTATTTGTAGCATTCATACCATCTGACTCTCAACCTTTTTGCTAGTTTTGTTTTGAAGCTGCTAATAGCTGATCTATTTTTAGGGGTGATGACATGCAATATCTTTACCCTTTATAAAGAGCATTCAGACCAGCATTTGATACTCAATTTGTCCCTAAAACCAGTCTGATGATATAAGAATGGAATTACATTAATGTTTCTTTAAAAAAATGGTCATTTTGGAGTGAATGTCAACATCATATCAAAAGGCAGCTATAGTTCGGCCACTGATGTAGAGTTAATAAAGCCTGTATTTCCCTGTTTGTGTTAATATTCCTCACACATTCACGTGTTTCCTTCTGTGTCATTAACAGCATAAAAACCAAGAAGTGGGTGAATGAATTCAGGTAAGCTGCTGGTAAAAAACTATCTGTAGTACTTATAGCCATAGTATCTGCAGTTTGAGGCTTGTAGACTCATTTAAATGTTACTCTTCGGAAGGACTGACAAGAAACAAACTGTCATACATTGTAGATTTCCAAAAGTTATTAAAAGTTTACTTTCTGTGATGCAGATACGGAGGCTTCTCCCTCGGGGGCAGCGCCACCCAGACTTTATCTCAGGTCCACCATGTCCAGGACTCGGTTGTGGCAATCAGAACTCGTTATCGAGTTCCACAGGTATAAATGAGGTTTCAGGCATGTTTAACTGAAACTGTTGTTTTTCTGAATGTTCTTAATGTTTTCTGATGTTCTTTGATTCATCACAGAACAGTTCCCTGGATCATCTGCTTAACAGACTGCCGGATTTTCTAGGAGGACTTAACAGTAAAGACAATGTCAAGGTAAATGTGTCTGTTTATCTGTTTTCTCTCTTCATTTTCTGTGGCTTTTTTCTTTAAAGTGAAATACTTGAACCCATTTAAGACACACATTACATTTGATGGTTTTTGTGTCTGGCTCCATATAGCTGTTTGCTGGTTCTTTCTTTTTTCTGTCAACATCTTGGACAACATCAAAAACAACTGGACTGTTTGTCCAGACATTTTCCAGCAGCTACAATCGAGTTTTATAGTGACAAATGTTTCTCTTTTTGCTGTACTCAGGTGTGGTACAATAACAAAGGATGGCATGCCATGGTGTCATTTGTCAACGTGATGAACAACGGCCTGCTGAGAGCGAGTCTGCCACCAGGTCCAGAGAGGAGAAAACACGGCATCACTGCGTACAACCACCCACTAAACCTCACCAAGGAACAACTCACCGAAATGGCCATGTTAGTTCACTGCTGCGGAGGTTTAGGTTTATGTCGGTGATGTGGTTTCTTGTGCTTGTTTTATTAACCCATCTGTGTCTAAAGGTAAATTCAGCTTAGTCAGGACACTTTAAGTCTGATGGATTACTATCTCAAGGAAGTTTAAAGTCCCTGCTTGGATTTTGATAGAAACTCAACTTTTATACCAACTGGAAGGTAGAAAAAAAAGAATACAGTATTATTGTACAACATAATGATGTGCTTTGAGCAGTAATGTCAAGTTTACATGTAGTAAATGGACTAAAATGTTCAAAAACAGACAAAAAAAACATTTTTGCATTACACATTTTACAAAAAACACCTTGAACAGTCAGTCAGTCAGTCACTTTCTACCACTTGTTCCCGTTGGGGGTCGCGGGTGACTGGAGCCTATCCCAGTGGCTTCGGGCCTTAGGCGGGGTACACCCTGGACAGTGGCCAACTCGTCGCAGGGCTGACACATAGACAGACAACCATTCACACTCACATTCATCCACTAGGGACAATTTAGAGTTACCAATTGACCTAAACATGCATGTCTTTGGACGGTGGGAAGAAGCCGGAGAAAACCCACGGCAACACGGGGAGGACATGCAGACTCCACCCAGAGAGATCGTGGTCTGGTCCAGGATTCAAACCCACGATCTCCTTGTTGGGAGGCAGGAGCGCTAGCCGCTCTGCCACACAAGTTAAACAAAAACGGAAATGTATTAATTGAATATCAGGAATTAAAAAAAAAAAAAGGAAAACGTGCGAGTTTTAAAATACATAGGTCCACAGTGTATGTTAATATGTGTTTGTACGTCATTTGTACCTGACTTGTATTTTTCCCTGCTTCTTCTTTCAGGATGACCACATCAGTGGATGTTCTTGTCTCCATCTGCGTGATCTTTGCCATGTCCTTTGTGCCAGCCAGCTTCGTCCTTTTTCTGATTGAGGAGCGAGTCAGCAAAGCCAAACACCTTCAGTTTGTCAGCGGGGTCAAACCGATCCTATACTGGCTGGCCAACTTCACCTGGGACATGGTCAGTACTCTTATCACCCGCAAGTCCCTCACTTGTTATATTGTGAGGTTTTCACAGTGTGACAGCAATCTCAAATTGAAAGTGTACAAAATAGCCGCTCTCTGCTAATATTTCTGATTATATTTGGTGGGATTTTTTTATCATATATAACTGTATTTAGGTACAGTTTCTAGTGTTACATCAGAGGAGAGCCCAACAATTGTACTGGAAAAGATGAATTCTGTTAGTGATGTTGCAATTCCTACAGTTTGCCGGTTGAGATTAAAATTGCTTCTTCAACACAACATAACCTTTCCACCTACATTATATTCAGCTCCTATCTTTACTGTTAAAATGCCACTTCTGGAAATATTCCTTTATGTACTTTAAGATAATCTAATTGAAATGCCAACTAGTAATTTATTGCCACATGTGAGGCTGAGTTGATTTTCTATTATGAATTAAACATTTTATTGCTTGTCATGAGGACCTTGTACAATACCTAAGGCTGTGCTCAGACAATCATTTCAATGTTTCAATGATGCCACTGTATTGTTGCAGCAGAAGTGGCATCACAGAACGCTCCGGCAACAATGTTTAACCTTGCTGCAATGCAATGCAACATCATCTTGCCCCCACCAGTGCAGCCCCCTTGCATAATGCGGGCCTTTTTTTGGTTTCAACGCCTGGTAACTGATGAAGCTTAACAATAAGGAAGCAATGCTGTGGTCAACTTGATAACATCTTAACCTAAACACTGCACCTTTCTGTGTTTGTCTTCAAGTGGAGCACTGTAAGGCCTTTCATGCATGGATGGTGTAGGAGCTTACCTCCAGTCAATAATCTGCATTGGATGATTCTCAATGGAAAATAATATTCACTGGATAAACTAGACTTTCTATTTTTCTAACGTTTTGTGTTGTCATCTCTTCAGTTGAACTACACCGTCCCAGCCACCATGGTGGTGCTGATCTTCATTGGTTTCCAGCAGCAGTCATATGTCTCAGAGACCAACCTGCCTGCTCTCATCCTGCTGCTCCTGCTTTATGGGTACGTTCAGGCAGACTCCACTCACTTCTGTCCTTGCTGTTACACTTCTAAAATCATCAAATCTGACCACACCGACTCAAGTCTGTTCCCGTGGTCAAGAATAAACAGATGGTTGGCTAATTGTCTCATTTATTCCCCAAAGATAATGCTTCATCTTGTGTGTAGAGATCATGAGCTTGAATCTTGATTTTTACCTTTCTTCCTTAGTTCATCTTTTTACATTACTACAAAGCCAAAATAAATGTGACTCATCAGACACAAGATCATTTCTTTTATGGAATTTAATAAACCCCCAAGCCAAAAAAGTTAAAATGGCTTCCATATTGTTATGATACACAATTTTCTTGTCTCTCTGTAAACAAACTGTAAAGTCTCTATTGTCCCAGTTGGATCATGATCTGTACCAAAAGTAATGTATCTGTCTTTACTTGTTGAATAACCTAATCATCCTTTTCAGGTGGTCCATCACTCCTCTGATGTACCCAGCATCCTTTGTGTTCACGGTCCCCAGCACCGCCTACGTCGTTCTGACCTCCATCAATCTCTTCATCGGAATAAATGGCAGCATCGCCACCTTCGTCCTGGAGCTGTTTGTTGACGAGGTACAAACGACTGCACAGGCAGGAGAAAGAAGTCCTTATTTATTGCCTACATAATAATAATAATAATAAGACATAAGGGCCAGATATGCTTAAACATTAAACTATACAGCAGCTATACAATTATACATAACAGCAACACCATCTTCATCAGTGAGCGCTTGAATTCAATCACATCGAGATCTTAACTTGAAAGGTTTGGGAATTTTACAGTTATTGTGAAAGTGAGGTGGGAAAGCCAGAAGTCTTGATATATTGAGTAGTAAACGCAGAGTTATTCTGTGCAATGCAACAAAAAGATACTTTTATTTAGTGCCTTTTTAACTAGTCAACAATTTCTGGGTGATTTTTGTTCCAGCATCTGAATGAGGTGAACAGGATCCTGAAGAAGGTGTTTCTCATCTTCCCTCATTTCTGCCTGGGACGAGGACTCATCGACATGGCCAAAAACCAGGCCATGGCAGACGCCTTCCAGAGACTGGGTACCTAAATATAAGGGTTTCACACCTCTAGTTCGGTTCATTTGGTCTGAAACAAGGGCAAACAATTACACATTGTAGCATTTTTCAGCTTTTTTGGTTCCTTTTCACACCACACTGATTGCTTTGGGCCGAACCAGTTGAAACGAACCAAAATGCAGTCACATGGCAACATCCACATCACTCATCGGCCATGGCGTATTTCCCAACAACACGGAGCGAACGCAACTATGGAGGGACGACTGCGTGGGCTGGTTTTGTCGCTGGCCATAATCTATTACATTGGTTGTACACGCCACAATATGCAGACAATACATTTCTATAATGAAGCGCGGATGCAGCTTGAAAACAAGGTTCTAATGCAAACGGCGAGCGCGCATTGCTCGTCACTTCAAGCGGAGGCGTGCATTCATTCTTCTTAACTCTTGACATGCTCATCTTCCGAAAATATGACTACGGCAGCTGGCTTAGTCCAAAAATGATCAGTATTTTGTGCAGTTGGGTCTGTTCGAGGTCGGATCACGTTCTCACCACAAACGAACCGCTCCAGAGTTCATTTGAAAGCGCACCGAGACCACCTCTTCAAGGACGCTTGTTTGGTCCGCTTTTGGTGCGCACCCGAGTTGCTGCTTTCACACCTGGCCAAACGAACCGTACCAAAGGGGCAAACGAACTCTTGTATGATTCAACAACCGAACTAAATGAGGCAGGTGTGAAAGCACCCTAAGCCTCTAAATACTGTGGATATCTACCATCCAAAAAACTGTTTAGTATTTCAAAGCCGAAAAAAAAATTTCCCCAAGAAGCCATAAACTTCTCCACTTTTGTGCACTGCAGTTTGAATATATAATATTGTTAGACAAGGGATATTTTCCAACCTATGGAGCATTATTGTATGCATACCTAAACACTTGAACCGCATGTTAGACTGCAGCAAACACACAGGACTGAAGATCTATGAAGATTTATAAGAGTGTATTTGCGTGTGGTTCTTCCTCCTCCAGGCACGAAGCAGACGCTGGACCCTCTTCAGTGGGACTTTGTGGGGAAGAACCTGTTTGCAATGGCAGCAGAAGGCATTATCTTCTTCATCTTCACCATACTCCTGCAGTACAAGTTCTTCATTCGCTTCAGGTATGTTTAAATCAACTCTCTCACTGGGCAGAAGACCCTCTGCATTTTCTCTTTGTCATCCCAGCACTTCTCTACCCTACATCAGATTATGATATGATATTGGCACAGTAGCTGTGTGTTTTGGTTCCTCCTTCCTTGTATGGTTGTGCTGAATTTAAGCTTACAGTACTGTTGCACTTACTGTAAGAAAGACTAATGAAATAATTTTACACGTGTTGTAGTTAGTGGGATGCAAATGTTTTAATAAAAATGCAAACAGAGCTTTTGATTGGAACCAGGTTGCAGCATCTGTACCACAATAATTGTGAAGCAGGACATTTCTAAAAGTGGATCCATAAGTGAAATCAATGAATGGCTTCTGTGTAGAAACATGAGACAGATAGCTTTCTTCTATCTCTTTGTTCAGGCCATGGTGGACCAAGCCTGAGATGCCTCCTCTTGGTCCAGAGGATGAGGACATCGCCAGGGAGAGGGAGAGGGTCATAAGTGGCAAAGCCCAATCAGACATTCTCACTATGATAGACCTGAGCAAGGTACAACCAGCATACATGCCTAAAACGTTGCATGTGCTTGTGGCTGAATGGCAGCAAATGTCTGAATTCAGTTGACATCAAGCATTAATGAAACAAAAAACCCACACAAAACAATCAAACTACTTATTTTTGTCAGAATTATAGTTTGCCATATTTTTTTCAATCTGAACTGGAAACTAATGAGTACATTTTCACAGCATTTTCTTGCCCCTGCACATACTGTACATACTTCAGCGTGTTCATTCACAGTCCTTGATAAACCTTTCGTACTGATCCTACACTGACAGACTTGCTATGATTACGTCATTGTGGACCCATTTGTTTTGCAGGTTTATAAAGCAGGCAGGAAGCCGGCGGTGGATCGTCTTTGCCTCGGGATTCCCCGTGGTGAGGTGAGCGAAATACACACTGAAAGCAGCACTCATTACATCATAGTATAATGAAAACAGACACACATTGTCTGACTTTTGTCCTAATCAGCACTGTGTTTGTCAGCCATATATATCTGCTGTAGATATTAGTAGTCATTATCAGAAATCATTGCTAATCATTAGTGTCATTGATGAATCACTGTTTTCTTCCAAAAAGATGCATTTTTTGATAATATTCCAGCCATAATCATAATCAGCTTTATTGCCAAGTAGTAGTAGTCAAGGAATTTGCTTTGTTATTTTAGTGCAAAACAATAAACTTAAAGTCTTAAATATAAAAATATAAAGAAAGATAAATCAAGTACTGCAGGTCAAGAATCATATATATAAAACTGACAATAAGATATTGAAGAATATAAAAAAATATAATAAAGTATGTAAAATATGACTGCTGAGAGTCAGTCTCGGTGGTCCCAGGCCTTGTTGATGAGGCCAGCTGCACACGGAAAGAAGCTATTTTTTTAGCATGAGGTTTTGGTCCTGAAATAGATATGACGATGTTGCTGCAGTCTGCAGCGTATCATCATAGCTTTTTTATCACTGCTGCTGCTGAAACTTCTACTTCTGCTTCTAGTGTTAGTATTGCTTCTACAGCTGTTGCCACTCCTGCTACTACTACTGTTACTGTAACCGTTAATAGTACTTCCACAACTGGTGCTGCTGTTTCTAAAAATACTGCTGCTGCTACTGTTAATGTTTCTCCTGCTAGGCTACGTCTGCTACAGCTTCTTCTACAGCTACAACCACAACTATTACTGCTACTACAGTAGTTTCTGCTGTAGTTTCTGTACTGTCAAGGGAAACCTCTATTATATTTTAGCTACATTTTGACTATATATCTTCACACAGCCTCACAGGAATGGTCCCAGCTGCCGACTACAGCTGCTGCATGTATAGATATATTTCTAACTTGATGTTGTTGTGTATGTTTCCTCCAGTGTTTTGGCCTGCTGGGGGTGAACGGTGCAGGGAAGACCTCTACCTTTCGTATGCTGACTGGAGACACAACCATCACCTATGGGGAGGCTTTCCTTAATCACCACAGGTACAAACCTTCTCCACCACCCATTTGTTAAATTTTACAAAGGCGTTGTTCTACTAAGACATCAAGCAGTGCCCATGAAGTGTCCCTTTTTCGATTTTTTGGTGAGACTCTATCCTGGCTATAAGAGGACAGGAATCTGGACGTGAAGCCGAATTAACCTACTTGAGAAGTTATCGAAAATGTGGTAACACTGTGCATTTTTTTCCTTTATAAGCACCTTAAAGACATTAAAAACATTACATTTTAAGTAACAACTTACTGAATTTGTGTACAGTATTCAGTTATTTTGCAGTTAAATATCACCAAGAGCAGTAGCTGTAGTCATAACTGTAGTAGTAGTAGAATCAATAGTAGTTAGGACATTAGTAGCAGACGGAGTACCAGTTTTAGAGGTAGTGTTAGCAGCAGTAGTAGAAGTACCAGTAATTGTAGTAGTTGCAGATATAGTAATGGCAGAAGCAGTAGTACTGGTGGTAGCACTAGAAGAAATAGCACTAGTATTAGCAGTAGTTCAATAACAGCAGTAGTTCTAGTAGTTGTGGCAGTAGTACTACTAACATCAGCAGTATTAGTTTCGGTAGTTGTGTGAAACTGTGTGTTACTGTGGTTCTCAGTGTGCTGACAGAGATGGAGCGAGTCCACCAGCTGATGGGTTACTGTCCACAGTTTGACGCCATCAGCGACCTGCTGACGGGTCGGGAACATCTGGAGCTGTTCGCCCGCCTGCGGGGAGTCCCAGAGGAGTCTGTCCCCAAGGTAACGGAAAGGAGGAGTTCACCTCAAAATTGAAATATATTTTCTCAGACAAGGCGATCAAATTGATGTGGAGTGATAGGTATATTTAGCTACACTGTGCAGGATTATAAAGTAATGTAATTTTTTCTGCGGTCCTGAAGGTGGCGCAGTGGGGGGTAAAGAAGCTGGGACTGACCCAGTACGCTGAGCGGGAGGCTGGAGGCTACAGCGGCGGCAACAAGAGGAAACTCTCCACTGCCATCTCCCTCATCGGGGCTCCCCCTGTCATATTCCTGGTGAGAATCGAACCTGAATTTTAGAAATCAATAACATTTATTGTCACCTCATAAAACATTTCCCTCCACCGCAGAAAACAACGGTCAGTATTAATATCACCCGTTAAATTCTGTATGACTTGGATAAACATGGGGAAAATGCCTAACATTTTAAACATTAAAAACACTTGCATATCTCTACATATTGCACATACGTTTGCATCAAAAACGTACATGCACAACAAAGACATTGCATATAAAACTGGCCCAACTTGCCTAATCACCCATTCTCAAAATGTACATAGACTCCTATTGAACTTTTCTTTTCTAGATGATGTGGTTAGTTAGTAACTTCATTTTTGATGCCACTACAGTAATATCCGTTTATTTAATTCTTGCTTAAAGTGTGTTCAGTAATGTTGCTAAATTCTATGTGTATTTTGACTTACATATTTGTTTCCATTATGCTTTAATTTCTTTAATTCTTGTTAGGATGAGCCCACCACTGGCATGGACCCAAAAGCCAAAAGGTTTCTGTGGAACTGCATCCTCAGCGTCACCAAAGAGGGAAGAGCTGTAGTTCTCACCTCCCACAGGTAGGAGGAGATGTACATTAAATTATTCTTATATATATACTGTATATGGCTGTAACAGCCAAGACACACTAGCAGGATGTCCGACAACGTCCTGTCAGCTAAGAGTTTCCTTTTAGTGAATTTGTAGCGTATGTTAATGGTTTTATTTTGTGTCTGTCCGGTCAGTATGGAGGAATGTGAGGCACTCTGCACCAGAATGGCCATCATGGTCAACGGCAGATTCCAGTGTCTTGGATCTGTACAACACCTGAAGAACAGGTAAACACACTTTACTATCTTAACTGATTTTTGCATATTCTGTCTAACCTCAACAATACAAGTTAACACTTGACACAAACACAATACTAAACACAATTTATAAGTCAATGAAAGAAGGTTGAAAGAACGCTGGGCTTTTTAGAGGCATTGAAACCAAAGTGTGCTTCCTGATTTGATTAGTTTATTGTCCCCACGGAGGTGAAGTGATCTGAAGGACCCTCTGTGTGCTGATATTTCTGGGGAGTTTACTGTCACACTAAATTAAGTGAGTCACTTAATGAGGTTTACAATCATAAGTCACTGCAGTGGTCAAGGTCTGAAAAGTGCTGACTTAGAGAATTTACCAAAGAGATATTACAAGGACACGAACACTGTTTATCTCCACAGTTTGGCTAAACGTATACATTATCAAGTCGTCATTAAGGCCATTGAAATTATATCAATTAATACACAGAATGATGGCTAATTTGGATCCCCAGTTCAAAGCCTTTCATCTTTATTAATGTCTGTGCTCGCGATTTATGAGCTTAACATAGTAAGTCATATAATATATAATAGTAAAGATATAACATTTTTAGGGTTTGACAAAATAATAATAAATACTGTAAGATAATAGAAATGTGTCAACTGTTAAAGACGTTTCCTTTTCTTACCATTTATATCATAGTATCTATTACTTTAATAAGAAGGAGCAGGACTGTTTCTTGGTAATATTGGATTTTTATATGATTTTTTCATCAATGTGAGGAAGTACTTCCAATTAACTGGTCATCAATATCGCAGTCTAAAATGATAGTATGCTTTGATGTAGGATCTAGGCTACATGCCCATAGCCCTAAAACATTTTGAGACCTAAAATTGCCCATTACTCATTTGTTAAATTGAAATATGGTCTGCACTGCCATGTGACTATAATAATCAGATGATCCCTGAGGAGAAATTCAGTTTGTCAACATGTGGAAATATCCCGTGTTCTCTACTTGATACTCGTTGTCATACTTGTAAGTCATATACCATGACTGAGGTTTAACTGTCAAAGTACTTAAATAAATAAAATCCCTGCAGGGAGAATTTAAGCTGTAGAGCTGTTTTTGATTTCATACTGCATATTACATGAACATCTATCTATATCTAAAGTTCCCTCGGGATCAATAAAGTGTCTGTCTGACCTATTCACACAGTCTGTAGATCTACTGCATGTGCAGGAAATCCTGGGGTTCGGATCTTGTAGACCTTTGTAAGATTAACTTTTTAGATTTGCACTGAATCAAATTCCAATAAAACTGTACATATAAAATCTTGATCTATTGTTTCTTTCCATCTTTCACCTTACAGGTTTGGTGACGGCTACACCATCGTTCTCCGTCTGGTGGAAACTAAATCCAACCCAGACTCGTGCCCCATCAGCACCTATATGAAGAGCTCTTTTCCCGGCGTCGAGCTGAAGGAGCGTCACCAGAACGTGCTGCAGTTCCAGCTGCCCTCACACGCCTGCTGCCTCGCTCGTGTCTTCGATGTGCTGGCCAACAACTGTGAGGAGCTGGGCATCATTGACTTCTCTGTTTCACAAACCACCCTAGACCAGGTGAGGACGATGATGCAGCTGGGATGAAAGCAAACCTCTCATATTTCTGCAGGCCAGGCTAGTATAAATTATTTAAAGGATGAATTAATGTGACACTAAAGCCGGTTAATTTTTCTAGGTGTTTGTCAACTTTGCCAAGGAGCAGACTGATGATGATGATGATGCTCTCACAGATGTGGTCATCGGCAACAGAACATTACAGACCAACCTGACTGCACGACCCACTAGGATTAACCCTCCGACCATCCAACCACAGCTGCCAATCACACCCCCCCAGCCAAGCAAGACTCCACAGCAGTATGGGAAATCATCTGAAAGCAAACCTAAAGAGGCTAAATCAAAAAAGGCAAAAGCTGGCAAGGTCAAATCTAAAGAAGGCAAGGC
This sequence comes from Coreoperca whiteheadi, assembly GCA_011952105.1. Lineage (NCBI taxonomy): Eukaryota > Metazoa > Chordata > Actinopteri > Centrarchiformes > Sinipercidae > Coreoperca > Coreoperca whiteheadi. The sequence continues at coordinate 11,032,948 of CM022489.1, read as the reverse complement.
TAATGGAGAAAAAAGCAGCAGTACCACAATGACCAAAATACCTCAGCCAGAGGAGACGCATCAGACGAGCCGGAGGGGCAGCAGTGGATCAAACAGCAGTAATGGTGGAGTTCAGGGAGAATCCAGTAAATCCAGTGAGTCCAAACACAGAGCGGAGCGCTCCAGGAAAAATCCTTCTGCACTCTTTATGGTCGATAGCAACACACAGGACAGCTCACTGTGAAGTGGACTGATGCAACACGAGCAGAGGATGCAGGTTGAAAGGACCAATTGCAAGCAAAAGCTTATTATTCACTGTATGTTTATTTGAATGTTGCTCAGTGTTTGCAGCGACCTCAATATGCAACATGGAACAGTGGACAGTGAAAAATACGGACTTTGAAAGTGTTCTGTTGAAACTGAGTCATTAGAGGTAAATTTATCTGAAGAAAGAACCAAAGGTTACTGTTTCCTAATATGGCTTTGGTGCCTTGTTCACCTTGGTAACATATCTGTAGCTTTATACCCTTTATTTATTTCATAAATCTTCTCTTTCTGTATCAGTCTAATCACTCCCAAGTTATGGTTTCTTTATCCTGAATATTATGCAAAGCTCGATGTAAAAACAAAGGGTGGTGTTACTCAGGGCTTAATCATTGGACCTTTCCTAATCTCATCTTTATTTTCCAGAAAGCATTTAAAAAAAGAAAATGCTGCAAACAGTAGCTGACGTACATGTGTTACAAGTCATTATTAAGATGATTTTATACGTCAGAAAGCATTTGAGGGTTTGTACAGTACAGTATCTCTTATGTGGATGTGGAGAATAAGATGTTAAATGCCTCTTAAATGTTTGATGATTAACTTTATAAGTGTTATTGTTTTGTAAATGAAGAATTTATTTTGTCTTTTATCTGTTAAAAATGTTTTTTTATTTTGTGTGATTTGTCATTGTGTAACAGTGTCACTGTCCAAACAGAGGATAGTGCATATGATGAGGAAAAACATCTTTACTTTTGCCTGGTATTTTCAGGTTATTTTGGTTATTTAATAATTAAGTCATGTTTTGTTTTTCATCTTATAGAGGAATCTCACATCCAGGCTTCCTACACAGCTCTTGAAAGGTCTGGAAAATGTATTTAATTATCCCAAGATATATATATTTTTTAAATTATATATAAAAGTATGTCAGACGCACAGGTGTGACTACACTGTTTTAGCTGCAGAGTCTCAGTACAAAATATTCTACAGAACACTCCACACATTCAAAAGAATTTAGAATTTAAGACCAAACAATGAAAGAAGAAATATTAGCATTCAGACTAAGCTGTAAATACCAGACGTAACAACTTTGCCTTTGGTCAAAAGTTTATTTTAATAAACTCTGTATTTCTTTTTTTTCTATAAAAAAAATGACACCGCTGACTGAATGTCTAAAGCAGGTTGTTATTGCACTGTAGTGCAGTGTTACATAGTCAAAAGATTGTTACAATAGTAACTATAGGCATGAGACAAAATTAAGTACCAGAAGGGTTTCATTCCAAAATGCAAATCGTTACATTAAAAGATAATGTTAAATGTATTGAAAAGGCTAAAATGATGCAAAACCTAAACATTAAGTGGGTTTAAAATGTCTCATTTTGGAATGAAAGTCTGTACTACTGAATGTACTTTTATTATGCTTGAAAAGTTCTACTTGAACATTAATTTATCTGTGCATCTACTATAAGATGTACATTATATACTGAAAATATGCTAGCATAGATTAAAGAAACGGGTATATGTCTGTTGTGAATGCTTTGTCATGAAAGAAAATAAAACTATATTGTTTCCTGTACCATTTTTAAAGAAAATACTTTGCTGTATGTTGTGAGTCCAGTTTGTTGTTTGGGATGAATCACTGCAGCGTGTTGGAAGTCAGGAGGCTTTTCTTCGTCAGAGTGAGGATGAGTGGAGGGAGGCTCTTGTGTCTGTTTACACTGCGTCCACTCGCTGATTTTTCTTGTGCTGATTTACTGTTTAAAGAAAAAAAGACAGAAACCAAATTTACTGGACAAGTTCTCTTTACACTGAGGTTACTTATCTACTGCTGTTAGATAAATAAACTGCAAAAACTTGTACATATCGTAAACCCACTTTAACTTTAGTAATAACATTTATATCTACTAAGGTATGCACCTTGGTTTGAATACCTTTAATGTGACTATTTATATGTTTGTTTCTTTGTTTTCATAGAAAGAATTCCAGCCATAAACAGTGTCAAAAACTGGGTTTGCTGTTATAGCCATGTATTTGTAAATGTGTAAATGTATTTACACTCATTAGTGACCCCACTATCTATCAGTTTGTATTGTCAGTGGCGGGGTCTGCCATTCCCACACTGGACTCAAATGGTGTGTGCACACACACGAGGGGTCCGTTTCCTGTCATTCTGGACAATGTGGATGACAAGAGTCGACACATGCGCCAATTGCAGGCAAAATTTGCATCAGCTCAAATACAGTTAGGGATTTATGAAGAAGATATCAAATATAATTAAACTAATAAATAAAATGTTCAAACAAAGTCCTGTCAGATTTTCCATTCTGTTCCTCAATATGGATAATGCTGTAACATTAATGTAACCTGACAGTGTACTTTCTATAGTCCCCTTTTGTACTATACCTACGGTACAATAAATAATAACATTAAAGTTCAAATTGCACCCAAAACCACCAAACACACACGTCATGAAGGTTTCATATCTCCTGATGCATTTCTATCTGAGTTTATATTGCTCTGATTTAACACACATGGCCTGGTTGCTGTTATCTGTACAGCAGTCGATCTGCAGCCCGACACTCTTCTCTCTCAAACGTTGTTCACTGACAGCCGTGAGGAGACGATCAGACTGGACACGTCTCCATAGTCCTTCATCGACGCCTCTCCTCTTCCTCCCCAGTTTCTGTGTGACCGTCTGCAGCAGGGCGTCCAGACTGGACAAGGAGATGTCAGGAAGACGAAACTCAGCAGATCTCTGCACAGGATCAAGAGAGGAGAGTCAGGCAGACTCTGTAGTGTGATGACAGGGTTGTTCAGGAGGGGAAAACACACCCAGATGTTGTACCCGAGTCAGTTTTACAACAAAACTCAAATCTTTAAAACGGCTTTAAAAATGTATTTATTATTTTGTTTACTTGCTCAGCGTTGACTTGTTTTAGATTGTTAGTGTTTTTTTGTAGGCTGTGGCAGTGGTGAAAGAAGTATCCCTATCAATTACTTAAGTAAATGTACCAATAACTCAATGTAGAAAATACTTCATTACAAACAAATGCTCTGCATCCGAAATCCTACCGATGTTAAAGTACAGAAGTATTAACAAGAAAGTGTACTTAAAGTATCAAAAGAAAAAGTACTCGTTCTTTAGAAAAATGTTTATTAGTCATTATTAGATTGTTAATAATGTAAACACAGATAACTAATGCTGCTAGTTTTATCTTCTTTATTTACAATACAGGTAGTTTAGTCCAGTGATTCCCAACTGGGGGAGTCAGGCCCCTCCAAGGGGTCACAAGATCATTATTGGGGGAGGAAAGAAGAAAAAACTAAGTTATGACAAACACATTTGAATTTATTTCCCTCTGAAATGGGGAGCAGAGGTTAAAAGTAGCATAAAAACGAAATACACTTTTGAACTGTTGTTTGGAAGTTATGCTTCCTTTTCTAAATGCTTGTCGAAGTATTTACCGTTCAAAGGTTTTGTTTTCTACCAGCTTTAATGGACTTAATGGCTTTGCAATAATTATTAATTGAAAATAATGACCCATCAAATCATTTGCACCCTTGCACATTTAAAGAGTAAAAAATGTTAAGTAATAACAGGAGTTAAGACCATTGATGTCCCTCTCAGCATCTGTTTTAACATTAAAGTCGCAATAAAGAAGATTTATACTGTACTGTTGGACAGTATGATTACAACAAACTGTATGTGTGGATTTATATATGTATAGTTTCTGATCAATAACAGTGACTCAATCATTGCTCAGGAAGGTCCCTTTAAAAACTATTTGTATTGCCCAAAACCTTGCTGAGACCTACTCCACTTGGCTGAAGTGTTCTTCCCCTTGTATTAAACTGTAACCTAATCATTTCCTCTCAATCACAGGCTGTTCGACCTGTTCATGATGATGGTATTCCTCCTGGTTGCCAGCAACAGTAGGCATAAATCCTAACTTCCTTAATGTCATTTTAAACTGAACATGAAACACTTTTACATGAGCAAAACTTTCCAGCACCTTCTTTCTCACCCCAGGATTTTAAAGGACCAGATGTAATCAGTGTTTAATGATAATTTAAAAAAGAAAATGACACAGAACATTATTAGCCAGCTGGTTTTGTAGTTTACTCACACTATTAGAGAACAGGGGATTGTCTATCCAGGGCCTGGGGTCTGGCACTTGTCCTGTAACTGACCCGTCGCCTCTGGAGCCTTTTATTGAAAGGTTTGAAGAGATGGCCCTTGTCTGCTCAGCTAAACTGATGGGAGGTAGAGGTGTGTGGCACGTCTTGGTCTTCTGACGGTCACAACACTCAGGCACTGATTTAGGTTGAGTTACAGGTGGCAGCACAAGCCGATGACTTAATCCTGTGTAGGAATCACTTGGATCGAGTGTTTGTTCCACGGATTTACTGACTGTTGGGTCACGTTTGCTGCAGTTTTCTGGTTCCTTTTTACTTGTACAGCTGTTGTCCTCTCCTTCGCCCTCCTCTTCATCCACGGGCTCCTTGGCTTCTGCCAAAACAGGCATTAGGTCGACACAAAGCCTCATTGTATTCCCTGATGTCTCACACGTAGTAGTGACACATCTGCTGTTTGCTGTGGTGACTTTAGTCTTCTCCTTTGACGTCACAGTTCTCATCTTGGGAATTGATTTCTTTACTTTACCCACGATCATCGGACAAGCTTCTGGTTCATGTTCTTCTAGTTTCACTGTCCTCGTCTTCTTCTCTTTCCACATGTGTTTAAAAGCACCTTTGAGAATCGTCTCTGATATTGGCCAAACATCTCTCAAGAAAGCTTATTAAGATAAAGGTTTTTAGTTCTGTCTCTCAGATGAGCAGCTCCTTTTCTCTCCTGCAGCAGTGAGCACAGAACAATTAGAGGGCTTTGCACCAGGCCTATTAAACTGGCTGTTATGGCAACATGCACACAAACCCTTAATGAGTGTGTGTGTGGGGGGGGGTGCATTGTTATTTCAGATTATAACAAAGGAACAATCATGTTTGAGCTGTGACCACAATATAAAAGGTTATTTTACTTTTAACATGTATAAACCTATAATTTAACTAGGGTTGCAACTGTATCCATGAAGTCTAAACTCAAACAGCTGTTTTCTGCTGATCTGTAGGCTACATGCCGGTGGCGTGTCTTCATCCTTGTGGGACACACATTATAACGTGGTATACCTTCTAATAACAACGTTGAGGCTACTGAAGGCAGGAGGAGCTTACTCTCCCAGCTACAGGCTATTCATTGCCAGGTACAGTGAGTGCCTCGGCCCGTCAGCTCGTTGACGGCGTACAGTGCACACAATCGAGTAGTGCAGAGAATACGTGTGTGCAACAGTGAATTAGATTCAGCTGAGACTACTTCGTGATTTTGTTATGTTTGTCAAATTTGATAGGCCTATTATTTTTTTGATTATTAGCCTACTATGAGCCCATGCTTTTTGAGCAGCCGAATAAAGTGTCTCTTGCTAAGAATCACTCAGTGGCTGAAGTATGTCATTGAAATTCATTCCCAGATTAAAATAAAACGTAACGTATTCAAACATGTCCACGTTTGCAAGCACCTTTATAAAGGAGCAATGACTCAACATGGAGCTAATTTTTTTAAATGGCACTTTAATTATCTCGTTCCCACACCTTAATAACGCGTGGCTATGCCTTCATTATCTCGTGGCCACGCAATAACAACTGTTACAACAACCGTAACAAACAGCTTCAAGAGGTTGAATATTAGATTTGAGTCTGTTGGATGTCAAGCCACCGTTTGCCAACACGGTAACCATAACAACTGTGTAACGTAATAATCCGTCATTGTTGCGTTTTTGGCTTGTTTTTTTTTTTTGCTTTTTACAAATTACAGCAGCTTTAAATTCATACAGTTAAACTATGGGCGTCAAAACAACAATGTTGTGTTGCCACGGCAACACGTCCAGACATTAATGTTTACTACCCATAACTAAAAAAATGTAAATGCCAGGACTGTTAACAGTTCTCTGAGTGATGTGTGCGTGGGCCAAAATGCCCAAATATGTTTTCACATAGTTACAATAGTTACACATTGAATCCAACCATAACGATCCAACGCGGAAACTTTGAACAGAAACATGAATGTTCTAAAGTGTGTTAAATGAAGTAAGGAGAAGGGATTTCATGTTTAAACATCCTGCCCAACTACCCAGAGACAGCATGACCGCCCCCACCTGCTCTCCCGTCTGTGTTTGCGTCCTGGTGGTTCAGCCAAGCAGCTAGCTGTAAGCTGTTAGCTGTTAGCTTACAAAGATAACCTGCCAAACGTATTAACTGTTAACTGTTACTCGCCGTTTTACGTTAACTTTTGCTTTCCGTCCCAGGTGCTTTTATTATTGTTTTTACACGTTTCGTGAAGATCCAGAGCGTTGCTTCTCTCCGTTTGTTTCGCTGGAATAATGGTCGTTTTGACGAATAACAACGAAGAACAGGATTATATGTGAGTAAACATTATGAGTATGTTTCGTTAGCAAGCTAGTTAGCGTTAGCCGGGTTTACAACACCATTTAAATAGCTAAAGTTAGCTTTTTACGTTGGGAGTTGTTAACGGTTTTAGATCAGCTGAAATCCTACCAGCTCTCTTGCTAACCCATACCACTTGATAAACTCCCAGTTGCTAGTTTGCTTGACGTTAATATTAAGGTCTTAACGGGCCTTTTAACTAACGTTAGCCTTTTTAGCAGCTAACTAGCTGACCTGGATATGTTGGTTGTCATGGAGTCTCTAAATTCATAATTAAATCAGGTCAGGGTGTTTCTACCAACAAATTAGCTAATAAACCATGGCACTTCCTACAACACATCTTATTCACATTTCGTAGGGATTTCCTTGTTAAACATGCAACGTTAAAGATCAACTTACAGATGTGAGATTGTTGAGAAAACTGTATTAAGGCCACTGCCTGGTTAGGCAGGCTTCAAGTGTGCTATGGTTTACATGTCAAAGTGATATTATGTATTGTTTCGTTGTGGACTAACCCAGGCGGAGATTACATGATGTTATGTTGTTGTAGTGCTGCTAAAGGTGGGATCAGCTGAGCAAGTTGGCAACTCACAGGCAGAAAACCCAGCAGAGGCGGTCCTCACACAACACCCACTGACTACATCTGCAGCTCCCGCAGGACGACCTTCCTAGCTTTGAGCCATGTAGAAGCAACACAGCACACTAAAGGAGAAGGATCCACTGGAAGCCCGTAACAAATGAGTTAGCTGCTTGGTGATCTGCACCTTTCACTGTCGCTGTAGCTGTTTGGTTTACTCTTCTTCCCTCTTTGGACAACATGCCAAATAAGATTATGGTGTAGTGATATACTGCACGGCCATATAGGCACACCATTTCAGACTATCATCCAGAAATGATGCACTAAGCTAAGCACCTCTTGCCGGAAGCACTGCACCCTCTCAGACTTACTAAGATCACCTGCGTGCTTAAGAAAGATATCTTTTAAAGCAAGAACCGTACAAGTCCAATGGAATGGATGAAAGTTGGGTCACATAAAACCATATCCTGTGTGCTGAGAAAAGCAGCTGAGTGATTACAGTTTCTGTGTATATGCCTGGACACTCACTAGTGGTTCAAAACATGTTAGGAAATAAAATATTCAAATAACCACGGACTGAAGAAATATATGCTGCAGCTTTATAAAGTGGGTACACCAAAAACGTTAACTACATCCCTTCAACATAAAATATCTCAAATTATTACAGTCTGAGGAGCTGGGACTTCGCCTTCAGGATTTGCGTGACTAAACTGGCTAAATTGTCATCTTGTCCTCTGTTCCCAGCCTGATAGAGGAGCGTAAATGCACCTCCCTGCCCAACTCTCCCGCCAAGCGAGTGTCTCCCACCAAAAAGAAGCAATTCTATATCAACCAAGCCATCCGCAACTCTGACCTCACTCCCCGTGCCAAAGGCAAGAAGAGCCTCCGTCGACAGGAGAACAGTAAGCTCTCATTTTACATGATCAGATTATAAGATGTTGTCGACCATTGTAGGCTGAACAATGCCGGACAAAACGGTGCCTTCAACGATGGGGAAAAGAGCATTAACAGTGAATCACTATTGCTCCAAAAATGCCAACATAACAAAAGAATGGTTTTCATCTCAAAAAGTAACCCTTGAAATTCATAAATCTGTTATTGAAGATTTGCTTATATCATCGCTGTCCATCTATCTCATCTTATCTTCTCTGAAAATCAGCGCGCTTTCTTGCGAATCTTCTTGAGAGGGATGATTGCTCCAAAGATGATTTGGAAGTTTGCAGTAACCCGGCCATCCCATCCATCTTCACTGAGGCCTGCACCAACGGAAACTACATAGAGGTAAGTTGTCTTCAGCTGGGCTTCAACTTTGCTGCCTTGCTTTGCCTTGGTTTTAGCTTTTCCGTTTTTTTCCCCCAACACTAAAGACTGTAAGTTTTAAGACAGTTAAATTTTACCTTTTGAAAACCCTACAAATGCCTTGTAGCGCTTGCGTTGCATCTGTGTTTCAAGCATGATCAAATTTAAAAGCACCCAATAAAACAAGTATTTGTTTAGTAACTGACTGTTCTTCCTCATTCCCTTGTTCGTTTAGCCGTGGAATGACTTCATGAATTGCTCCGGTGAGGAGCAGGAGAGGCTGTTGTCTCTGCTGGAGCACGAGGGGGCCACGAAGAAAAACAGAGACCAGAGGACTGGTGAACGTCTCAGTTTGTGCTTGTTTGTAGGCTGGTTGTTTTAGGTGCCACTGTTTGGCTGACCGTCGCTCATCTCTTCACAGTAAATCTTGCCTTCACTGCTCAGGACTGCTTCCAGAGAATCGATCGCAGGCTGCGAGCGACTCTGAAACGGAAACAAATCCCCATGGTGAGTGTCAGCTCTTCTTCTCATTGTGCTTGGAAAGTAAATGTTTTGTCACCGATCATGTCAGTTGGATGTCATACATGCTTCATATTGACTAGTCTCTCCTGCGTCTCTGCTCTGCATCACACCTAGAAGCTACACTAGCTTGTTGTTCTGTCACCATTGCAAACATTTTTTTTTTTCCTTCTCCGAGTTGACCTGTATGTCATGATGTTCCAGATTTTTGCAAATGACAAACAGGTTTGACCACAACAGCAGATATTTTGCACCAAACATTATATTGACCAACGCCCCAGACAAGATTTACTCTCTGATTATTAATGAGGGGGAATTGGAGGTAAATCAGCTTGAGCCTCCTGTAATTTCACTGAGGCCTATAAACTGAACATTTGGAAATATAGTAGCTCCCAATTGTTATTCATGCTGGAAGACAAGACGCACAGGGGTGTGAGAGCAGTAACGGAATCAGGACTCGCCATGAAGTCTAGCATTTTGCTCAAGCACAAATCATGCGTGAGGACACGATTGTTGTGGAGCTCGAACCTCTTACCTTTCTCCCTCCCTGGCTGCCACACTTTATTATTTTATTTTTTTTCTTCCTGCAGGGAACTCTGGAAATACTTGAGGAAAACCTCCTGAGCTTCTTCATCGCTCAACCTCACTCCGTTTACACAACCAACCTCGCCAGCAGGTAGAAATCCTTTTCCTATATTCAGGATATCTGCAGATCTTACTCTTAAAAAAATTCAGGTTCCTCAAGAATATCCCTTAGAAAATATTAAAAAGTATTACAATTCATATACAGAAGTCTTGAATATTTTTTTCTTGCCTGCTTTTGGCAGCAGTGTTAGTTATAAAATGTTTTTGTATCGGATTGCGGGCTGTCGGGAGACGTTACACACTAAACTAAAAGTGTGATTGTTGCGACCATGGACTGTGCATGCTGGAGGCTGTTTAATCTTTTCTAGCTCCAGTAGCTGGAAAGCTCATCATGTCAAAATGGGCAAGTGTCATTTTTAGCAAAAACTTACCTGAACTTAAAATAATTTATCTATTTTCACTGGTTAATCCATCTATCCATTTTATTACGCTTAGCGGGGCCAGGTCGCATTAATGTAATTAATGATATCATTAGGAATTATTGTTATACACTGCTGGGAAGTACTGAAAAAGTGATAAAATTATAATAAGTCATTGTAGGCCATTTCGTCCCATCTGATTTTCTGTCATATTTTGACCAGAATGACTTATGACCTTATTAATTGGCATTCTGTGTGGTTTATGAAGGTTTTTAAAAAGTCTTACATTTAATTTGGGGAACCCTGAAGAAACCCTGTATATTTATAGGCTTCCAGTACATAGAAATAATTCATTTCTACAAATATACAGTCTTTTGAAAATTTAAATTGAAGGTCTGAAAAAATGCTGGAATGTTTTAGAAGTTCTAAGTTTACTTATAGAGATCTTTCACTGCTGGAAAGATGCTACTTTCATAAAGCTGGGCTGTCTATGGAGTAGAAAGACACAAATTGTTTTGAAATTGGTGCATGACCAGAGAAAAAGGGCTTTGGTATATCCTTTTGCTCAAAAAAGACTCATTGAAAACCTACAACAACCAGAATGCACTGGGCCTGTTGCTTTGAGCCATGTAGAAATGCTGCAGAGATAAAACAGAAGCAACACAGCACAGTAAAGGAGAAGGATCCACTGGAAGCCCGTAACAAATGAGTTAGCTGCTTGGTGATCTGCACCTTTCACTGTCGCTGTAGCTGTTTGGTTTACTCTTCTTCCCTCTTTGGACAACATGCCAAATGTTGTGTATCCCTAAAAATCTGATTCCAACAGTAGCATTATGAATGACGTTAAAATCCACGTACTCATTAGTCTTTTTACAATCTGTACAGCTTACATCACCCTCAGTCCTTAGGCGCTCGATTCGAATAAGGGAAAAACTCTCCCAAAAAACCTTTGAACGGGAACCCCACTAAGGAGGACAAGAGGAACACCACCTCCTCTCCACCTTGGAAAGAGGACAGGCCACACACACACACACACACACACACACACAGAATGACCACCATTGACACAGAGACGGGAAACACACCGAGGGAGAGAGAGTCATGATAACACACAAACTGGCGAGAGAGGGAGAGAAGGGGAGAGGCAGAAACTCCTGGGGGACGAAGATCCAGATCAACAGCTTGGCAGCTATGAGGTTGAAAGTCCTGGCTGATGGATCCTAATTGTGTTTCCTCACCTGGAAAACCAGTTTATATTCGGTTACATGAAACCTCTCTGATCATCACAAAGAAGTGGAGTCGCTGCAGCAGCAGGAAATACAACACAACAGACAAAAACCGGATGTGAAAGAAATTGTAAATATTTGGCAATAAACACACAAACAGACTAACTTTATTGATCTGTGCTGGGTAAACCTGTTCATCCAGAAATAATGGATCAAGTAAATTGTTTCTGTAAGTGTTTAGAGGAGACTGAGTCATTTCTCTGTTGTTTGTGTTTGTGAATCAGCTTTGAGAGACTGCTGCTTCACGCCGTCTGCCAGTACATGGACCTCGTCTCTGCAAGTGAGTGGAAGCATATTAGACACAGACTAAAATGTCAGACTAGTCTGCACTTTTCAACCTTAAATATGATGGAGAATGTTGTCTGAACATTGGACAACCCATTTTTTTTTTTAAAGTCTGTTTTTCTGTCTGTGTGCCGCCGTGCAGGTTTTCAACACCGGCCTGCAATGCAGATTGTGCTCTTGAATACATTTTTGTTCAATTTTAAGGCAGTAAGGTTTCCCTCATATCAGTGGTGGGTTATTGTGAAGTGTTTCATAGCTTCTCCACACTGATGATAACTAAATACTGAGGAAAACGATGAACACACATTTTGGCATTTAAAAGGTAAACATTTTGAGGAGAACTATTGGCAGGAAACATCAGTTAATCATTTGACAAATACTGGTATCTGTATCCATCAAAAGCTTATAGACATAACCATAGCACCTAAACAGCTGCGTTAAAGATTTTGAACAACATGTTTTTATAAAAGAATTTATTGATACTTCTCTGTTTACATAATCCTATTTACACAGCCTGGTTGGACTTCCAAAGCCAGGTTAATGTTTTTCAGTCACTTGAGACTGATCAAAGTCTGCTTGTTTGTTGGGCCTTCAGGCACCGACAACAAAGGGTCACGTCAGACTGAAGTGGTCAACAAACAAGAAGAGTTTCTGCCTCCTAGACTTATGCTGTCTGCCCACCTGGAGCAGATGAGCTGAGATCAGGACCTCCGTTTCCTCCACACGGCTCTGCTGAAGGCAGGAGCTCTGCGAGGTGTAGATAAGGTGTCTGTGTGTGATGTCTGTGCAAAGTCTGCCAAGCTCAGAAAACAAAGCTGAAAAATGCCTGCTTGGTTTTTTTTCTGGTTGGTCTGTGGTTTCTGTAGTAGGTTTTCCATTAATTGTATCCATAAACAGATCAACTCCCTGTATGTTAACAGGGGTATACATGCTAATGTTCCACATGTAACATTTAGCATGTAAGAATGCAAACTGTAGGCATGTTAGCATGCTGCTGTTAGCATTCAGCTCAAAGCACAGCAAAGCCAAAGTTCATGAGTTGGACACACACCTGAGGCTGGAAAAAATACAACGTGCCTTTCCACTGTGCAGAGAATAGCCCTTTTGATTTAGGTGTCTTGATCTCTCCACCCCACTGGTAAGGATCTAAAAATAGAGTTGTGTATAGTAAGAAGTGCAGCATCGTGGCACTGTGAGGCTCCAATTAACTGCTGTCTCCATACAGCATTGGTAATAGAATGAATTCCCTTTCCCAAGTTTTTAAGTATACATTGGACAGGGAATGTATTAATATCATGTCCTGAGTTGTGCTGTGGAATTCACAATAACAAATTCACAATACAAGCACATTACATTTTTTTTAAATGATGGCCACAATTGTGATAGTTTTATGCCAAAGTTGATTTATGAGCTGCAATCCTTAAAGCAACAGGTTAATGAACAGTTGGTCCATAGTGCAAATTATTGAATTTCACACCTTAACAACTAAAACACAAATAATTCTTAACAGAAAATAATGACAATGTTAACCTTAAAAATAAGGGAAGATTTACTTGGAATTTTGTGTAGGTAATAATGACTTTGTAAAAGTGCTAAGATGGAGGAACGGCTCTAATACATCAGGAAACGCACCACTGCCTGAAGGATTAGCCTGTAGGACTTGTGTACGTAGTGAGGTATGAAGCATGAATATTAATAGTCTCTCTACATTATATTGACATCACTCATCATCGTAGGTAAAGAAGCAAATGTCTGTCATCGAGGGTGTGAAATAGCAGCTTCTGACATGCTTGGGATGTAAAGTAATTCTTTGATAATTATATATGTAGAAGAAAACTCACTCTTTAGGAACAGTTTCTTCAGGATCTACTTTGGGGATTTTTTGCTTTGTATGTGTCGTTCTCCGCTTTCTTTATCCAGCCTTGTCACCTCGTCTACACCGGCAATGTTTCAGCTGCATTTGTCAGTCGTCATCTGAAGAATACGCTTATATTTTAACCAACCAAAGTGTCTCTATCGAACGAGTAACGGCTGCACAACAGCAGTGACGTGAAACATTGTTTTAGGCTTTAAGATCAAGTCTTAAAGTTGTTTCCACTTACAAGCTAAAGTACATGATTGTATGGCGGCACTGTGGCTGATCCAGTGTAGATACTTCCACAACTGCAGCTGCTGATGTGCTGCCTTCACTGCACGCTGGTGTAGACAAAGTGTAGATGTTCGTTCAGTCATGGTCAACAATCAAAGACAAGATAAGGAACTATACTATAGTTAAAAACTGCTAGTATCCCTGTACTTTTAGACTTATTGATGGATTTCTTGCAACACACACCGTGATCACTCAGTTTACATTTAATACACAACTCCAACGTATAAAGCCTCTTTTTTACATACAGGAGTATGTATAATTTAAAGGCCTACTGTATGTACAGTATATGTGTTTCATTGGTAGAAAAATAACCACACATTGCTTTGATGGTAAAAACCTGCTGAGTTTTGACTCAGGTAAGTTTCATCTCAATATTAACATTTACAGCCCCAGAAAAGCACTTCTGCCTTATGAATGCAAGTTTTTAGGTTTTTTTTCTTGTACATATATTTTTACATTTGTACTTGACTTGATTTTGGAGAAGAAGAAAAAATCATATCCCCAATTTCTTTTTATACTGTCGTTGGCAGTGTAACAAACTTGACCTGTTGGTGGATTTTGTCAACAACCAAAGTTTGTGCGTTTGTCGTGTGGAAATCCAGTTTCTCAGGCTTTAAACTTCTCACTCTGAATGTCATGTATTGATCTCACATGGTGTCATTTTCTGTGTACTGTATACTTTTTTCAAGATGAACTTGTTTTCATCATGTTCACCCCAGCACTTTGGGGACGCTGCCAACTTTTTAAATACATGTAGAAGTAGTTGTGCTGTAATTAATGAACTCAGATCATTGACTTGTGCCAACGATTGAAAAAGCATAATAGTCCGAAAGCTTTATACACTAAACTCAAACATCTTTGTGTATAAAATGATATGTGTGCTACATTACCTATTTATAATTATCACTGCAACTATTAAAGAACTTAAGATATATTTTCTCTTTTCTCATTTCATTGTGTGCTTTTTACTTGAAAATGCTAAAGGCCATGCTTGATTTAACTTTATACCCGCGACCCGGCCCCGGATAAGCGGAAGAAGATGGAGGAATGTTTTGTATAATTATCAGTCTGTCATCAGTGGTGGAAGAAGTATCGAGATTTTCCACTTAGGTAAAAGTACCAAGGCCCCACTCCAAAAATACTTAATTACAAGTCCAAAGTGGCGGCTGTGGCTTGGTGGCAGAGCGGTCGTCCACCATTCGGAAGGTCGGCGGTTCGATCCGGGGTTCCCCCGGCCATGTGTCAAAGTATCCTTGAGCAAGATACTGAACCCCAAAGCTGCGCCTTCGCTCTGAGAGTGTGTAAGTCGCTTTGGATAAAAGCGTCTGCTAAAGACCTAAATGTAAAGTACAGAAGTATTAACAATAAAATGTACTAAAAGTAAAGGTTACACAGAATAAACCCTTTCAGAGTGTAAAATGATTATATATTTTAGGTTACTGGAGTATGATTGATCTATTGACATGTACTTCCACCACTCTCTTTCATCCACATCTGAAATGACTGAGGCTGCTGTGGGACCATATTTCCTTGTCTCATATTTTTCACTTTTGGGTTTCACATGCATGTTAGGCATTTGAGCACATGATCACTGTACAGTACACAAAGTCCCATTCTACCCAATGGGGGAAGAGGCTGTAATAGTTGCCTCTGTTATTTATTTGTTGTGATGCATTTGTAAATAATTCACATTGTGGTTGTTGACCCTTGACTCCTATGAAGTCAGGAAGGTCAGTGGCATAGTTTGATTTGAGTAAAACCCTAGGTAACTGACTAAATCTTTGTTGTTCTTTATCAATTTTCACTTGTGTTATTTATTAGTTATGAGGCTGTTGTGAGCCCATAGTTCCTGTCAGTTTCACCAAAACCGGACTGATGTCACTGGTTAGTTCTGTAATGAGATCTGATATTCGACATCTTCACAATTCTGATCAAATGCATTTTGTAACATTTTTTTCTAGGTGAGCCTAAATTCTAGGTGTATTTCTAATCTATTATAAATTTCAACAGCAAATATTCACTTCAAATCAGTCTTCATTTTTAATTAGTTCTGGTTATTCTGAAAAGGGAAATGTGCAATAAATTCATATTTGAAGCTTATGAGAGACTTTGAGAGGGTGAAAAATGTTTTTGTACTACTTACATAACTGCTTATCATCTTAAACCCATGATAAAAGGATGATAATAGGGTCCTTTATTTTTAGAAAGATTGTTGATCCTCTCAAACTATTTAAAATAGATATATTGTAGTTTCTAAAAGAGTGCTCCTTTCCACTAGATGGCGCTCTAGTACAAAGAAACAGGCCATTAGTGCCCAAAAGGTTCAGAATTTATTATCATTTATGATCATTTAATGCACTGTATAGGCAATTTGCACACATGGTTGATAGTTTTAAAACCTGGAACAGTGTGCTTTAACTGTTTAACCGAGCCAGCTTTGAAAGAGGGTATACTACAGATGGTAGGCAAGACAATGTAAACACTCAATGAATGAGGACTTCAGCGCTGAGGCAACCGTGTGGATGAACGACATTTAGCAGTATTTGTCAGAGGTGTGGAAATCTGCAGTTTTCAAAGCAAAAGCAGCTCAGTAGCGGCCAAATCATCAGTGGGCATAAAACAGCAAAATGTCAAAGGGAACCACCTCAAAAATCATGTTATCATATCTCAAACACAAACTGCGCTGACAAAGAGGAGCAGCATTAACCAACATGGATATGATGATGAGCATAGACAGTATAGTGTTGGTATTTAAATGAAGAGCAGTTTTTATTTACTTCATTTTCTAAGTATTTCTTGTGATGTGTTCACTTTGCTACAGTCTGTATTGTGCCTTAAAAAGTGGGTATCACTGTAGTCTGGCAGTCTACAGTGGTGGCTGTGGCCAGCCTGACATCTTGCTAATAGGGGACTCAATGCTTAAGTTTTTTTATTACCATAACTGCTGTTTCCTGAATAGAGGACGAACGTTCAACACACAAAGTATAGGATATCACGGCCAAACTTGACTGAAGACACCTCTATTCATACAAAGTGCATCATCCGTGGTGACATATGTGTGGCCCCGCCTGCACATATAGATCACATGCCTTAAAGGCATGAATGGAGGTGTCTTCGGTGATGCCACGTGGGAGCGTGATATGCAATGCAATATGTGTTGTACCGAGTGAATTGACCGAAAGGGAAGTACTACTCTTCATCTATGAGCTTGGGTCTTTAGCTACCACCTTAGACAACCTTGGAAAGAAGTGTATTCCATCCGGCCCCATTCCAACCCTGGGAAAGGCTTCTGAGCGCTTTAGTCACCTATTCAGCTTACACACCTGGCTGACTAATTTCTGCATGGCTACCGGCAATGGATAAATCAACCACTTTGACTCATTCTGCAATAGAGAACACTTCTTCAAGAGAGACGGAAGTCATCCTAGTGCTTTTGGAGTTGGTCAACTTGGATCTAATATTGGCCAGTGTGTAATCACAAACTCGGACTAACTTGCACCTCTGCAGGGCCCCACCTTAGGCTGTCCATTAGTTCATAGTGGCTGTACGATTAATAGTACACTTGATTTCAGAAGGAGTCATGCATCTGGTCCACATGACAATAAAAATAACAGCCACTACTATCGGAATACTAATAATCTTAAATACTTGAATAACGCTGCTGCATTTCTTCCTCTTAGCTGTATCCCTGCTCAGTCTCCCTCTCCAAGTGATTATGTTTTGTCTTCTCAATGTGCAGTCTCTCAAACAAATCTTTCATCTGCCCAGATTTGATCATTTCCAACAATACTGACTTTTTCTTGGTCACTTGGCTGAGTATAGCTAATAGTGTCCCTCTTAATGAAACTCCCAGAATTGTCCTACCTCCAACCAGTCTGACCATGGAGGAGGCCTAGTGGTCATTTGTAGAAACTCATTTACGTGTACCCCACTCTCTTTTGGTAGTGTTTCAGCCATTGAGGCTTTTAGTTTTGTTCTTAATGGAAAGTTTCCTTTACTCTGTTTTAATTTACAGACCTTCAAAACTAAATTCTGGTTTTAGCCAAGAATTCTCAGAACTTTTTTTAGTCATCATGCCCCAACGTGATAGAGTTCTTATCGCCGGTAATTTTAACATTCATATCTGTAGTCCCACTCTTTTGTCTATTGATTTTATAAAGCTCTTTGAGTATTTTAATCTCATGCAGTCAGTTAATGGCCCCACCCACATTAAGGGTCACACTCGTGACCTCGTCCTTACATACGGTTTCTCTTTAGTGAACCTTTCCCGACTACATTTTTCTATTTCTGATCACAAGTCATCTTTCAGTTCTTACTTCCTCCACCCGCTCCCAAGCCCACTGCTTGCTTCCAATCCCGTTCTTTTAACCCAAATTCAACTCACCAATTCCACCAGGCCTTCTTAGCCACCACTCCCAGTACCTCTGATCAGCCCAAATTCTCAGCGGAGGACCTAGTCTATTCTTTCAATGATGCATGCACAAATATTCCTAACTCTGTTGCTCCTTTAAGAAAGAAGCTTATTAGACCAAATGCACTGCTGTGGGGAGCAAATGAAGGATCTCAAAAGACAATGCAGGAAAGCTGAATGGAAGTGGAAACAAAATAGTTTACAAGTCTCCCTGGATATCCTCAAAAGCCTGCTGCAACCAGCAACCGATCAGTTAGTCCTCAGGCCTTTATTTTTCAAGTGAAAAATCACATACTGTTGACTCACAGCAAGTAGGTCCTGGATTCGATTCCTGAGTAGCAGTTTACTATCCCGTGTTTAGTATTAATAATCAATTTATCTCAGTCTACAGTAAGACCTTCATTCAGCTGACACGGCCCCACATGTGTTCTGAAAGTAAAAAGTTGGCTAAAGCGAGTTTAGGTGAGTTCCCCTTAACTAAATAAACCACTTTACCACCTTCATATTTTCAAAATGAATGTTGAAGGGGTGGTAGCTCACTGGGGTAACGTGCAGGCCCCGCGTACAAGGCTGAGGCCTTACTGCAGCGGGTTGGGTTCAAATCCAGCCCTTTGCTGCATGTCATCCCCTCTCTCTTTCTCCTGTCTCTCTTCAGCTGCTGTGAGAATGTTGCGAAGCTTTATGAAATTAAAATGACACTGCATCAATTATTTAGATGAAAACAAAATTAAGCCTAGGTAATATTAAAGGCTGGTTAAATCAAAAGAGTGGAGTTGTCCTTCACTTTTAAGGTTGTTTTTATGCAGCTTTCACACCAAACACTGTTTTAATTCTCCCATCCAGGCTCTCTGCTGAAAGGGGGGTGGGGGGGGCTCTCCACCAAGGGACCGTCACCAAAAATCCACACTGAAAGGAAACGTAAACACAACACTCAAGTCAAATACTGTTAATTGTACACTTTTTATTTTTTTTATTTTGCAGACTTCTTCTAAGCTAATTAAATGTTTAGATGCCCGAAGAGGTGAAAGAATTTCTTAAGAAAATACAAAAGAAAACATAAATTAGTCAGAAAACAAATCACCTCATCATTTGTAGGGCTGCAACTAATGAGTAGTTTCATTATCGATTAATCTGCAGATCATTTTCTTGATTCATGTATTAATGCTTTGGTCTATAATAGGCTAAGTCAATAGTGAAAAAGTAAGATTAAATTGCTTGTTTTCATCCTCACAACTGAGAAGCTGGAACTACACAAAGTTCGGCATTTGTGCTTAAAGATTGCCTTCAAAGATGAATCAATTATCAAAATTATTGCTGATTATTTTTGATTAAATCATCTAACTGACTAATCAACTAATCGTTTTCAGCTCTAACAAGTTACGTAACAGTTCTTTTTCTGTCTGATCCTGTGACCACCCAGCTGCATATTGTGACACACCTGGGAACCACATTTTAAACACAGTTTTAACATGCGATCGATCGGTACAAACAGGTGTTCAAGTCGTGATCTGTGAAGTAGGCTACTGTAGGGAGACACCAGTGTAACGCGCGTTTGAGTTTGTGCTTCATCTGCGGACAGCCTCTCTGCCTCACTCTCCACCTTTCTGCTCCACTTTATAATTCACACCCTTGCATTTACCGACATGCCCTGCTCTGGAGGGGAGGGGGGAGGTGTATGCGGGGCTGGCCCCTGCTGATTCAGAGGTTAGGAATTTGCATCTGATTACTGTTTGTCAACCAATGATCTGACTGTGCAGACCGGAGAGCGGCCTCTCCACGCCTCTCGCTCTCTCTCTCTCTGTCTGTCTGTCTGGACGGTGCAGCCCCTCAAACCGACACTCAAACTCTGAAAACACAATTACACGCAAAAGCCGAATGCGTGGATATCATGCAGTCACGTGAAACCACTTTAATTCTAGCTGGTAGACACTCGAGCCACCTCTCCTCTTCCTCTTTTCGGTGTTTTTTCCTCTGTGTATAACCGAAGAGGGAGACTGCGTTCAGAGACGGGGAAAACAGGAATGTTTCTTCCGGTTCCAAAAAGTGTAAAAACGGAACGGAAGCCGATGTGGTAAGTTTATCTTTATTTTTCGTTTGACTTGTTGATGGCTACGCCGTCTTATAAGTCGTTGTCGTTTACGTGGCGTCCTTCTTTTTCCGCTGCCTCTGTTCCCCTCGTCTTGTTTTTATATCGATGTGATTTTATCAATTCGCCTGATCGAGAGTCTATTGCTAAGGCAGCGGATGGACTCACCTGCCATGTCACCTAACGGACATCATTGAACCGACGATGCGTGTAATGGCGCTATAACGTGTATTAAAATCAAGTGGAAGAGCCGGCGTTTGCTTTTTCACAAGGCTTTTCTTGCGGTTACACCGAGTTTTGACCGAATGTATAGAGTAAAAAATAAAAATGTGTATGTTTTTAAGCAAGCGGTGGCCGTTACTGTCAGCTACCTTCACGGTGTCACCAAAATCCTTTAACAATTTGTAAAACCATAACTTGGCTAGCTGCTTCAGCTAAAATTACAAGCTGATTATATACAGTATTATCCGGTGCTTAAGCTAGAGGCCCATATCGGATCCACCAACTGCTCGTGTGTTTGCTATAAAAGATTTGTGTGATAAACTGATAATTAAAGTTCTTTTTTTTAAAATGATTTTGCTCGTGGTGGCGGAACGTCCTATACAATTTGAACCCACCATTTTTGAGTTATTGTCCTTTGCAGCGCCATTAAACCTCCACTGACGTTACAGTGCATCCTATTGCCCCTTCAGTTGGACCTATAAGTCAGTGCATGTGACAGCATCAACAACTGGGCCCTTACCGAAACGGTAGTCTGACAGAATGTCATGTTGGGGGTCAAAGTTGAGACAGTTGGATCATTCAGAGCTAAAGATGGCTTTATGAATGAATTTGGAGCTGCTTTCTAGGCCTTTTTGCTGCTCACATTATTAATCTCATAAACAGAGCGGTGATGACTTTGCAATATTTAGGTAATATTGGATTTGGCAGGGCTGTAATTGTCCATATCTGGTCCAAAGACAGGACTACGCAAATGTCAGTCCCGTTGAAGAGCTAAACATGCATAAACAGCCTACATGTATTGACAGGCACAGATCTATGTCATTTTAACGTCCAACTTATATGATTTCACAAAAGTCTTTGGGCTGCGTCAGTTTCTCATGCGTGAAATCCCTTAAACTGTTGGCATTTCTGTGGAAGTGCAAAACAAAGGTGGAGGAGCTGGATAAAAGAGTCTGTTAGTGCCTGAGATTAAGTCAAGTCAGGGAAGTAATATGGACACAATGAGCTGCCTTCAGTACTACAGCAGGGTGGTGGGAAAACCCATTGTTTATAATAGGAAGTGTATTCCTCTGTATGAATAATACGCAGACATGAAAAGGGGGCAGCAAACCTTTCAGCCCAAGTGGATTCAAAAAGAGCTCTAGAGGTCTTCCTACTGTATTTTTCAGGAGAAACTGGCTGGTTGCGCCAAGCTGACAGACCTCACAGCCACAACCAAAACTGACTTGGTTTGTGGTTGGTGTTAATGTTTCTCACCAAGTACTGGGGGTGGGAGAGTACAGGCACAGGAAGCTGGTTTGGTTAAAGCTTTGTATAGCACCTTGTCTTAATGAACTTAAACATATGTTCTGAAAGCAGTTAGAAAGTCTGGTTTCAGTGGAGATTTTCATTGTCCTGATCTGATCTAAAGGTGTTTTCCGCCATGCCAAGATGTAATGTCGTATGAAGAATACTAACATGTTGTGTTAAAAGGATCAGATTTAAAGACACAACCTCAGCAGTTTTGTTGCAAGAATACAAGATATTGGCCCATATGTTTCACTCTACTGTGTAACGGAGATGACAGGAACACAGTTATGAAATGTCCTTGGCATTATGAAAGTGTATTTTAAAATAAGTACTCTGACATATTTTTGGTCCACTGAGACTTCACAAATTAATGGGGAAATGAGATTTTGAAACCTGAAAACCTGCAGCAGAAATCTGAATGACAGGAACAGGATGAAGAGGGAGGTCGGGGGAGTCTTTTCGTTAGGAAGTTTACTTTTAGATTGTTGTGGTGAAAGAATTTAAAAGGAGGATTTACCACCAGCCATTGGTTGAATACTGTTCAGGTTTTCCTGCACCTGGTTTCTTGTGTTACCAGCCACTTTGGCAGGGAAACCACTTTGCTCGTGTGATTCCATTTAAAATGTGGCTCGAAAAAGAATTAAGGGCTGGCAAAATGCCAGATGTCTTCCACGTCAAAGTGCATGTAACTTCTTAAAGTTGGGGTTGACAAACATAAAGAAAGTATGAGATGTTAAATTGTGGAGCTTGACACCTGCCGCTTCCCATTGTGATTATTACGCACTGACATTTTAAAGAGAGATTTCCGGGCCCTTGTTGCACCCTGCACCTCACCATCCTCCAATCACCATAGAGGCTTGCCCAGAAATTGCCGCACTAATCTGTTTGGTCCAATCTGGCATATGGTATCCTGTGGCCTGGCTGCACCAGCTCGGTGTTTCCGGTGGAGAGAAATGCTGCTGCAGCAGCGAGTGGGTGGTCGTGCAGGTGGTGGGGGGGGTCGGGTGCATTCACATTTTGGATTAGAAATGTATGGCCAGCAATCAAGCTCAGGTCTTAAAAGGCCTCTGCTTGCTTTTGCATAATGTAGGCTGGCCCTAATAAGCAACAAGAAAACAAGTTTACTTAAAGATGCTTTTAGTTGCTCTTGATTTGAAGAACTGACGCCTGTGTTTTACATTTGTAGAGACTGTAATTTCCCATCGAAGGGAGGTGTTGAAAATGTGGCAGACCTTGACCTGGCGATATATCAATATAACATCTGTATTGTGGTTTTACATATTGTAGCATTTTGGTTATTAAACTATCACAATTTAGCTTGATTATTGTGTCTTTCTAGGCTTGAAAGGTGCATTAGTTATACAATGCAGGTTACAAGCACCAATAGTGCGTGCAAACATTAGTTGATTGTCAATATCAGAATCAGGTTTATTGGCAAGGTATGTGTATACAAGGAATTTGACTCCGGTTTTACGTTGCTCTCTATGTGCATACACAGAAGTAGACATACATACAATATTGTTTTAGACTGTTGTGACCCCCCTAAAAAAGGTACTAAAAAGAAACCTTAACTGAACAATGAAGTGCTGTTAATAAAATTCAAAAAGATTAAAATTTACAGAAATGTGTTTCAGTGCTGAAACAGTTGGTCAACAGAGAATTGCAAAACAATTTTAATAATTGATCATCATCAATAATTTATCAAGAAAAAACGGCCAACACTCGCCGGTTCCGGCTTCTCCAATGTGAGGATTTGCTGCTTTTCTCAGTTTTAAATCAGTGTTAACTGAATATCTTTGGCTTTTTTACAATTGGTCAGATGGAATAAGGAATTTTAAGACTTTTACCTTGAAATTTTGAAAATGATTAATAGAAGCTCAATTTATGGATCATTTAAAACAATCATCAAAAGATAAATCAATAATGCAAATAATTGTTAGTTGCAGCCCTAATTTGATTCCCATTTGTTGCTTTCCAGTATGTTTGTCAGTGAGAAACTCCCATCTTATCAGAGCTACACTTTTAATGAAAGCCCAGTATCAGCTTGATATCAGTCTCTCAATAGCTGACACATGTATTGCTGCTTGGTGGCCATGTCTGTCTTCTCATCGCTTTAATGTTGTGTGCTCTTGTTTCCCGGGAGTGTATTTGCTGTGCCTTCCTTCTCTTGACATGTTAACTGGTCCCTCTGGCCTCTTCTCGAATCAAGTGTTTGGTGTGATCTGTATTGAGAGTTGTGTTTGTTGGGGATGTTTGCAGCTTCACACCTCAGTGTGTTTCTGTTTGTTCAATGTACATATGAAAATGCAAGGCGGGCCGTGTTGTCATTCAAACGTTTACAAGGAGATCAATGAAATCACCCTTCAAGGCTTAAGGGCGTGGGCTACTCCTTAAAGCCTACATTGTATCACTTGAATGTTTCGGTAATAACCCACCCATAAATATCCGCATGAATTGTATCACAGTGAATGTGACTGCTGTCTGCACACCGCAGGTTTTTCTAGCATTAAAGAAATGGGAAGCAGCGTGGCTTGGCTGGCTTTCAGCTGTTCCTGTGCCAAAAGCTACATTTCTGAAGGGCCTGTGCGGCACGTGGGGTTTTAAATCTGTTATCCTGCCAAAAAATGCAGGGAAAAAACTCACAAGTTACTTCACTGCCTGGGCTGGAGCCACGGGGGAATCCCAGCAGGGCCGACGGTGACGCAGGCAGAAGGAAGGGTCTGAGCTTTTGGGATACCCTGCAGCTCCTGAACCAAGCAGTTGTAGGCTTTGTGTGTTAGGTCAGCGGCTGCCACTCAGTTCACTGTCAGCCTGATCTATCCTGGTACTCGTCTGCCTGGATACCAGCACACAGCTGCAACATGCTGACATGTCCATCAAACCAGAAGCATTTGTATGTTATATTTATGTCTGCTAGGGCTGGCAGCCTGCCCAAGCAATCACAAGCTAATTTAATCAGATCCCTGCCAAAAGATACGCATCCCTTGTGAGCGGACATAGCTGCCAGTTTTTATTAGGCAGAGTGCAGGCACATGAAACTGCAATCCGCATTTAGCACAGAAGTGACTTTTTGTTGTTCTGGATGTCTCCATGTTCAATGCACAGAGCTCTTTATCTAAGATTCCCACTTGTCCGTTGCCTCTCTGCAGACAAAAGACTTGATTGTTAAAGATCACAATGCCGTGACGTGACTGCACAGTCACCATATAAACCAACACGTTAATCCAGTTTGGGACATTCATGCCATTCAGTAAAAAATGCAAATCCCCTACCCCACCTCTCCTGCACTAGAGGAACCATCATCATACCGGCAGTCTAGAGTTACAATAGCAGTGGATTGAACTCTGCGAGTAGCGACATGCAGCCTGTCTCCTGAATCTCAGTTTTTATGGCAAAGTCAGTTAACACACGAGGAAGTGGACGTGTTTCTGCAGCCCATAGGAAGTAAGAAAACACAGATTTTAAGATGTTTGTAATAAAGGAATCAATTGAAATGTACGGTGGATGGATGCCATAACAGCTGTACAAATCTAATGCAGTACAACAGCCCTGCGCTCAACTCTATTGTTATCAAGCTTTGCGTTGTTTGAATTCTGTCAAGATTGTGTCAGTAAAGTGTTGATTGAAACTGTGGCTGACGTGCAGGGAACAAAAGGAAAAAGGCACAAACGAGAGCTGAAGTAACATTTCAACCAGTAAGAAAAAGTGACGTTGAGCGCGTCATTGTTTTCCCTTCAGTAGTGACAGTGTTGGCTTCCTTAAGCATGGCCTGTGTTTCTCCACTAGAGTTGTCATCACATGAGATTTATGTTTGCTCTCATAATACTACAGTCTCCACGGGAAGCTGCAGGTGAGGTTGTAACATGGCGAGGTCAATATCCACCCGTGGAGGCGGCAGACATAAACGCCAGCAAACATTTCAGCTGAGTCAGCAGACACGCTGTTTTTTTTCTTTTCTTTTTCATTTGAACTTTTCGTCTGATGACCTTTTCCTGTGGTTAGAGGAAGTCCATCCATATAGCAGAGTCAAAATGTTTTCTGTGCATTTTCCCTGTGGGCTGTTCTGTCTTTACTGTCTAACACAGAAATATATGGTCTTTTCAACCCACATTGGAATATTTTGTTCCACTTTAGAGTTTGACCCCGTTTTTTCGGTTGCTGCTGATATTTCTGACACCTGATATCTTGTGCCAATATCCACTGTTAAATTTGAGTTTTTAATACCACAAGTGTTTCTTCCAGTGTTCCACTATTTTCAGAGCCCAATGACATACATCATCATGGGTCAACAGCGCTGTCTGCTTCTCCAATGCCTTTAACAATGAACACTAATGTTGTTTTGCTAGTCTATGTAGTAGAAGAAATTGAGCTTTTTCTCACTCAGCCAAATAAATACAGGAAATGTGAATTTGCCAGCACAGAGCCCGGCCTTTTTCCTTCCTTTCCGTCACTCATTTCCAAGTTAAAAACATTGTGCAAACACTTGAATACAGACCTTTTTATATTTATTAGAGCAAACTTCAGCACACCCGCACTGTATCTTGAGTTACTACAAATCACTTTGAGCCTCGCTCGCTTGCACAGCTGATTCCTGCTGCTTGATAGATAGCCACAGATTTCACTCCTGAGACGTGGATCGCTGGATTATTTTTCTATATGCCCACTTAATTTATGGCATAGTTAGGCATAATCAGATTTGGCTCTCTGGAAGAGGTCAGTGGAAAGTGCGTGACGAGCGTGTGCGACACTTCCTCAATGATCTTGTTGTTGGTGCAGTGGGGCTCAATGGAGCCTGTGTTATTGCCTTGCGAGGTAATACTGCAAGGAATGTGAGAGAGGGACGCATAATCAAGACCAGAACCACTGACCGACTTCTTGTATTTATGGTTTTCCCCCTCTTATTATGTAGAAAGGATCATGAATGGCTACTATTTGGCTGCTCCCTCCACAGTTACTCTTTAACTTATGTCATTTTAAATGCTAACCAGTGTTTACATGAAGAGTTGATGCTATGAACAAAGCTATTTAAAAAAGAATAACACTTTATATAAAAGCAATCTATCAGCATATAAAATCTTGTTGCATGGAAATGAAATAGAATTTAGCACAGAATGTAGGCTGTGATATATTTCATTATAAAAATTGATCTTATACAACTATGATACTACTAGTATGTTGCAACTATAATCCTTTTAATATCTATTTGTTTCCCCGGTCTGTGATGGCTTTTTATTCAGTTCTGTGCCTTTCTATTCACCACCATTTAACTATAAGACGCATTTAGATTTTAGATTGAGATCTTGTCTGTCAATCAATGCCAGACCCTTCAGTAAGATCTTGACAGTATGTGGTTTGATTGTTTTTGCAAGGTGCACAACACAGCATTGGACACATGGCACAAATGTATTTTATAACATTTACTCCTCGTAAGTGCCCACTTTTAGATTTATTAGTAGCCTCTCCTTGGAAAAAACAAAAACTCCCCTCCCCAGCTTGATTTTAGCTGTGGGGAAGAGCTCAAAGCTGTGAATTGATGCTAATTATTTATTTGTGTAACGCAAACAGCGTCGAAGTCAGTTGCTGCCCCAGAGTTTTTCTGTTAAAGATATGACAATATGGGAGTTGAATAATTTGCATGTTAAAATAGTTTTATTTTCCCCCTGCTATTTAAACAGGTATATGTGTAAACAGAAATTGACTTCTACACATAAAGAGTTTGAAGCAGGAGAGTTGTGGTTGTGTCTTTTTCCCTGAGGTCTTCAGTGTCTTTTCGATTATCACTCAACACATTGTGAGAAAAGTAAAATAAAGAACAGAGATAATCATTTCTTTGTGTGGATTGTGGCAAATTCAAGTTGGACAAGCTGTTCTGCAGAAAACACTAATAGCTTGTAGAGCTTCAGAGGACGGCTCAACTAACTTTGTAGGTATGATCCTTGTACAGTTGTTTAGTAGTGTGTTCTGCTGCGAGCTGCATTGTGATGTATTAAACTGTCACATTCAGGTGTCGAGACAGGACGACGTAGATTATTTCTCCGCGAATGTTTGTGTTGATAACATCAGTACAAAGCCTGTTTTACTACTAACGTAGCAGTATAGTCAGTACACAACGACAGTAAACGTTTCAACAGTGCTGAGTGATATGATAAAACCTCAAAACACACTCCAATCCACACGTACACTATACACTGAAGGAACCGGTTATGATAGAAACCATGTGTAGACTACAAGCCAGGCTGGAGTCTTTTATTCAAAACAGGTGTAGCATGAGCATGAACACGATTGCTAATTTGATAATGAGCGACACAGTACAGCAAACACCTACAGAAACTCAAACTGCATCTGCAGAAAATCCAAGGAAGACATTATAGTCACGTTTATTCATAAGCACGTTTAAAAATGTTGACCAAAGTGCTGCACAAATTAAGGTTTGTTATAAAGATTATGGTACCACCCACACTGATTTGGATGTGATTGTTTAGGAAAGTGAAGAGCAGAAACACCAGCGCTGAGCACCAGAGATGGAGACGAGAATCATACATTTTGTGGATTACCACTTTTAAGAATCTGCTTCTCTCTGATTTTCTAATCAAGCAGAACAGACAGAAGTTCATTTTAAGGTTGAAGTCTCACAAAGACCTCACCTGGCTCCTCTCAAACCGCACAGCTTTAGCAGGAAAAAGATGGGTCGTTCTTTCAGTACATAAAAGGAAATGAAGACTTTTATTCCAAATGTTGAAATGCAAGATATGTATCAGCACTGGCACAAGACAACACAACTACCTCCTGAGGAAAAACCCTGGTGTTTGTGCCTGTGTTGCTTTATGGGGACATCAGCACCTTTTTACTGCACTATCAAAAGTAGTTTATAGGGCACATGTTGGACGCACCATGTGTGAATTATAACAGCAGTGCGGCTGTCAATGTTTTAAAGGCCACAAAGATGAATTCCTGCACATTGACTGTACTGAGGATTGTGATATTGGAGGGCTCTGATGCGCTTTCTGGAGTACCTGTTACAGGCTTCGTGTCTATGCAAGCACACAGACTCGTATGTACATATGTGCATGTATGTGAGGCGGTGTGGGTCCCTTTATCTTGTTGGAATTAGACCCTTAGCTCCTGTTCTTATCACTCTGTCCTGTTTGTGCAGACCTTGCAATCTTCCAGCTCTCAAATGTAGGTTTAAAAAAAAAAAGAGGATTAACCCATTAGCTCTCATTATTTCTACTTTATCCTTCATTCAGCAAACTCTTAAAATTTCTGTCCCGGTGGCCCCCTCCACCCCCACATGGATCCCCTGAAACCTACCAACCTGCCTTTAGCAAATTCAGGTGTTAAATGAGGGACTTATAGTGTGCTGTTAATTTTGAGGGACTGTCTTTTACATTGTATAAAGCTTTTTATTGCAATCTCATTTCCACATCTCCTGGGGGTAAATAGTCTATCCTCTTGCCCCCCCTACCCTCTCCAGGAGGTCAGAGGTCATGGTGGTGTACAGATGAGAATGCTGGTTGGGTTTCAGTGTAGCGCTCAAAGACAGGGGTGCAAGCAGGGTTTTTACTTGAATCAGATTCTCCCTGTTCAAGTCATCTTTCTACGCTGCTGCCCTCAAAATCTGTCATGAAATGCAAATTGAAACCTTAAAATGCAAATTCAATTGTTTGGGAGGGAAAATATGAATTTGATGGAAAGACAACATGTCAGACAGCAAACAGACAAGTAGGCAGTGTTGAGGTGGAGCAGTTAACAGCATTGAGATAGATGACACGTTTAACCAAACATTGGTTTTTGCTATGTTATTGTTTTGCATGAAGAGTGGTCTTCATACTCACTAAAACAGCCTTTTGCCCTTTAAAAAAATCGCCGTTCCGTGTGATGAAGCAAGTAGGTTTCTGTAATTTAGCTTTCAGAGCATTGTGACTGTCAGAAAAAGGACTACGGACAGGCCATGAAACCTGTTTGCTCCTTGGCCACATGAAACAATTTTGAACAAGCAAGATTTCCAAATAATAGCTGCTTCCTGTCCCAAAGGGTTGATAATGTCAATAAATGACCCAATATAGAGTGGTGATTTCCCACCCTGGCTACAGTATTAAAGAGACCCAGCAGGGTTTTTTAAGGGGATTCATCCCTGGACCACGAAGAGCTGTGGTTTAGATATTAAACGCCTTATCACTCTAGCCAAGGGATGGTTATTCATAATGTGTGACACTGAGATACCAAAGGCCACCTCCAGCCATTTTGCACAGCAGAGTTGCATCCAAGAGGGGTTAGAATAGCTCTACCAGGATCCTAAACCATTATTTTACCCCCTAGATTCATGTCAAATTCAGTATCTGGCTTCTTGACTGCAATAGAAAGAGGTATATGGCTCTGTTCCCCGACGTTATTAAGAACTGATGCTCTAAGGACCATTTAAAGTTTAGGAATCAAAAAATCCCAGATGAAAACGTCTG
This sequence comes from Coreoperca whiteheadi, assembly GCA_011952105.1. NCBI lineage: Eukaryota > Metazoa > Chordata > Actinopteri > Centrarchiformes > Sinipercidae > Coreoperca > Coreoperca whiteheadi. Next base: position 11,002,626 of record CM022489.1, on the reverse strand, counting down.
GAAAAGGTTGGGTTTTATAAGCATCAAAACTGCGACCTCATTTGGGGAAGCAGGGAGAACATGTATAGTGGCGCAAGTTGATTTGCACCATCTAGCATATAGGAAATCATGATGCTTGTGATGAACGGTGGCATGAAACAAAGTGACCACTTCTGCTTCCCTCTGCACAGGAAGAGTCCACCGAACAGCTTTGTTGTGATCACTTCTGTCTTTGAAATTACTTTTATGACAGAGAGAGAGAGGTGGTATTGCTTTTGGCTCAATCGTGGAGTGAACACAAACTGAAATTTGTGCTTATTTGCACACAGGTGCAAAGTGTAGCTACTTGACATGAGTTATAGGTATTGTAAATAATATTGTGTTCACATGCAAACAGTACCAAAGGTGCCACCAATAATTCTTGGTATCTTTCCACTTTGAGCCCACTGTCATGTTTTGGTTCTTTAGTTACAGAGACAAGTTGTCTCAGTCAAACCAGATCAAGTTAGGTAAGATGTTTTAATCCTTCTTACACTGACGCTATTCTCCATCTGACAACTGCAGGCGTTCAGTTGTGCCTCTATCGCCCTTAAAGAATGTAATGAATCAATATTGAATATCTGTCAGCTGCCACGCTGCATCTGCTCTGTCAGTTGTCACTTCCTTCACCCTCTGAAGAAACACAAGTTTCACAGCTCCTATTTCCTTGCGCAACATTTTTCTAACAAACAGCCATAGTATAGGGTGACTGAAATATTTCAAGTATCGGTGGCAATATAGCATTTTGTCGATGTGTTGCATTTTATTAAACACCTTTAAGACACTTTGCAGTAGTGGCACAACTTTGTGCTTTTGAAGTACATTTTATGGCTTGGTCATCTGACCAAGTTGAGCTAGCAGTGAGTAGCTCCAGGGTGTCAACTGTATGCTGATTGCTGCTGGTTGGGTGTTCACTGGAAACTGAGGACATTTGTCTTTTTCTTTCTCTTCAAACTTGTTAATGTGGCTCAGCCAGTCCACGTCACCCCCTCTCCACTATGATTGTATCTTCCTGACCGCAGATACACAAACTGCAGTAATTGCTGCACATTTTAAGAGGCTACTCAGGTTTTCTTTAATGTTTCCTGCAAATGATTATGTTTTTTGAAGATGTAGAGCCGTCATGTAAAACGTCAGTCAGTCAGTCATTTTCTACCGCTTGTTCCCGGGTTTTTTTTGGGGTCGCGGGTGACTGGAGCCTATCCCAGTAACTTCGGGCCTTAGGCGGGGTACACCCTGGACAGTGGCCAACTCGTCGCAGGGCTCCGTCATGTAAAATGTGTCATGTAAAAATAGGCCCCTAGAAACAAGTGCTGTGGAACAAATTGTTGACTTTAATCGTTGTTCTTCCATTAGGAAAGGTGCATTAACACTTCTGATGTTTCTGACATGCACAGTTCTTTATGCATTTGGAGATTACCAACATTGTGTTAAGATTCGCTGATCTCCCAGATGAGTCAACAAACTGTTGTTAGTTTCCATTTGTTGCACTGGCTGATTGAGAAACACATGTCTTGGCTGAAACGTCTGCTTCCAGAGTAACAGAGTAATAACCAAGATGTTTGTGGTTGTTATCGCTCTTCTCATTATGTACTCATGACTTATATATACAGCATGTATTATGTCATGACTATAACATAAGATATGGACAACAGTCTTACTTTCGATTGCACTCGCCAGCCTTTGGAGAGGCTTTTGACCACACACATATACTGTTTATCCTTCTCTTGTGTTCAGAACGTGCCTCAGTGTAATTACACTGCTATACCCATGAAATGCTAGTATGATTTTCTGTGTAAGTGAGCCACATGAGAAAAACAACCCTCTTTCCCTAGAAACAATGATCCATTCTGGTTATATCCTCACTGCAGTGTGATGATGAGGTGTATTGTGGTATTCATTTTACCTTGAGGAGCTGCTGACTCTAAAATAATTTGTGAAACCATGTTCCATTGGAGGGAAGTTTTAGGGTTTTGTGACTCTGGTAGTGCTGTTTCAGAGGCTTTTTGCACACTAAACGCTATATACCTTTTTTATTGTTTTTTTGTATGGATGTGGTCAGTTGTAATAATAGCAAATATTAGCTGAAATGATCAGCTATCAGTGCAAGAGTTAAAAGACAAAACAGTCAGATCATAGACAAGACAAAAAGTTTCTGTAAAATAATCACAAATGAAAGACATGTATTTAGATTTTACTGAATATTGGTGCAAAGTTTTGTCTTTCAGCATCCTAAAAACAAAATATCAGCACATGGTGTTTGAGTTGCTTGTAGTAGTGACACAAATTAAACTGTACACAAACATCATTCATGCTTTCATCCAGAGTGTACGGAGTGTAAAAGTGCCATGCAAAACCTCAAGTGTCTGAAAGTACAAGATCAGGGCAGGTGGTGCTTACAGAGGTCTGTCATGTATTAGTCAGCGTAGCTGAATGAGTGGTGAAGTACAGTCACCGCTGCCTCCTGTCATGACTGATAATTCGGCATGTCCAGCACCTGCGCTCGAAATCCATTTCCCCATGTGTTGTTGACATAGTGTGCAGCTCTTATCTCTGCCTGACTGATCTGAGCTACAGCCTCCCCCAAACCCAGACTTTTTAACATTTTGAACACATTCTGTGTAAACAGAAAGCGGGCAGGTTAGACTATTACTCTCCCTCTAGTATAACTCTTAGGCATAGATGGGATCACTGTTGTGTTATAACAGTTGATAATAGGGAACACACATTATTGATACCAGAGTGTTGAAGCTCATTGCTTATAACAGAGACTCCTTTGCATTCCTAAGCACTTTTGGAAACAGGTATGTAGGAGAAGCAATACCGCCCACAGAAGTTGCAGAAGAAAAACTCCCCACTGTCTCTGACTTGCAATAAGACATTTTAATGAGGGGAAAAACACACCAGTCATACCTGAGCAAAGTCAAACCTCTGAATATTAGTTGTGTCTGTTGAATCAAACTCGAGACAATGTTGACTGACATTGCTCATTTTTGCTGGTGGGCTGAAATTCATCTTGGCTTTGAGCCAACAGGTGAAGAAAGTGACGGTTCTTCCTGTGATTTCACTTCCTCTTGTTTTGTTGAGGCTGAAACATAATGTCCTGTGTGAGCAGCTTGTCTGTTTGTGTGAGTTGCCCTGCACATGTTGCACCACGGACATGAACACAGGGACTTCGTATTTATGCTTCACCTGGATTTCATACTGAAATTGGCATTTTTGTGTGTGAAAAAGGACATTTTCTTCCGTGTCACATTTTCTTAACTGGTAATTTGAGTTTACAGGGCGGCTCTGTAGTCACTTTTCTGCTCTTCTGCAACTCACAAAAACTTCAGTCAGGCACTTAATAGTCATGAATCTAAAAGTGATTGATCAAGTTCCTCAAATTATATGTTGGACTTTTTCTTGCCGTATTATCCATTAACACTAATGGGGGGGTTGCAAAAACAGGGAAACGAAGCCGATACAAAATTAAAACATACACAAAGTAAGAGGTGTTTTTCATTTATCAGAACTATATATAATTGAGAGTGTTAAAGATGTCCACTTTAGTGAAAGTTCAATAAATGGGAAGTTGAGTTATAAAAATAGAGACATATTTGACTGGTCTGATTGTTGAACAGTGTGCTACCACAACAAGAAGCTTTTGCCCTTCAACTGAAGGTACTGATGTTAACACATCGTGAGGAAGTAACAGTCTGACACTTATTTTTTCTCTCCTTCAGGTCTTTGTAGTCCGTCAGCATACTCTTGTACTCCTACCCTCGCATCCGCTACTTGTGCCTCATTGAACGCTGTTCAACTCAGCTCTGCTGGCAGCTTTGGTTTCCCCCCCAACTGCAGGAAAAACCATTCAGACAAGAGAGAGGCCTTTGTATCCAGAACTGCACCTGACCTCTGACTGCATGTCTCAGAGTTTTGACCGACCCCCCTCCTCCTTCCACTTGTCCTCAAGGACCCACATTTCCACAAAACCATAACCTCCAAACCTGCAGCCAACTGCTAGCTGCTTCACCAATTGGCAATTGCTCTTCCTGGGCAAAAGGATCAACCATCGACCGGACCGGCCCCCGATTGGTGCTCCTTCAGTGGGGGAGGGAGGGGAAGGAAGGCAGCTGAACGCCGTGCCGCTCTCCCCGGAGATGAAGCTGCAGGCTGTCATGGAGAACCTGCACAGGCAGCAGAGGGCCAAGCTGTTGATGGAGCAGCAGCTACAGCAGCAAGCCGCCGCCCAACACACTCAGATCCGCACAGGTGGAGGAGGAGGGGATGAGCCGATGGGGAGCCTGGCCCCTGAGGCGGACCAGGCCCAGATGGCAGCACTGGCGGCCATGCGTGCGGTGGCGGCCGGGCTGCAGAGGGTGTCGGACAGCCCCATGTCAGAGCGCAGCAGCAGCGGAGAAGTCGACGGGGATGATGATGACAATGATGAAGGGGAGGAGCATTACAAGGACATGATGGGGTCAGATGAGGAGGAGCAGATGTAAGTACTGACTTTCTTTGGTCAAGTTGCCCTAAAACATCTGTGCCAGTGCTCCTCATCTTTTAAACAATAAACTGTTTTTAATACACACAGCAAACAGAAATGGGACGAGGAAGACTTTGAAGGCGAGATGGAAGAAGACTTTGACGACGACCTGGCGGAGGAGGGTCTGCCGACGGGCCATGATGCAGTGGCTCCCGGGAATGGCATCCTCCTGCTGCCCCACCGTCAACTCCACCCCCAGTCCCAGCTGCTGAAGGCTCGTCCCAGTGTCGACCAGGAGCCCCGCGTAGCCATCCTTCCTACCCACGCCACACACGGCCAACTGGGCGGGCAGGACCATGGAGACTGGACCTACGAGGAGCAGTTCAGACAGGTAGGATGTCTTCATATTTCTTCATATAGAAAGTGTGATCTTCTGTTGCACTTACTTTAATTTAAAAATCACCCAACTAAATGGGGGATAGTTACATGTAAATGAATGTTGCTACTGGAGATTCAGTCTTTGTTGATTATATATTAGGACCTGAGCATCATTGCCCTCATGTTGTCACTGTGGAGAACCATATCAACTAAATCCCTACAATATCCTAAAGACAGCTGCTGTAACAATCTGAGGATGTACATAAATCTAAAATATTGTTTGTTGACCAGTGAGCCCCATCTGGCCTTCGCACCCCTCACATCATGTCCCTTTCTCAGCTGCGCATGAAGTTATCCAACCTGGGTGGGAATTTAACATCAGTCACTGGCCAAATGTTGATAAGCTGAGGCTTTTAAGTTTGTCTTAGCCACCTGACATTCTGGCAGGGTACATCTATTAAAGGTTCTGGTCTAAACAATTAGTTTTTCTGGTGGAGCAGCTTAGTTCCCGCTGATATTTGACATTTTTTAACTAATGTGGCCTAAGAAGGTAGTTTCCTGTCATGAGCAGGACTGTGAGCTGAGGGGAGGGGGTAGGTTGCATTTTAACAGCTTTACCATGCTGGGGTTTATTGTAAACATGCTAGTGGGCTGGATATTATGAGGGAGGCCCCGGTGGAATAAGACGGACTGTTTACGCGAAGAGATTTAAGTCTGTCAGCAGCTAAGTTTAGATGGAGAGCTGCTGTCGAGAGACAGGGGAACACTCACTTTTCACTTCTGATGATAAAAAACAGAACCACTTTTACTTAATTTCTTTGCATTTTCTGCCATATTTTATACACAAAGTGATGCCATCTCGTAGTGTACATCGACAGTTTGACAAATTATATTGTCACCCAACGTTAGTACAGTATGAATTTAGATGAAAATGCTCCGTTTGGGGTAATTACAGTAAACGTTTCTTTAAAGAAATGAGACAGTCCTGTGAGAAGAAGAGTGACCTTTTCTGACAAAGTTATTTATGTCAAATGATTGATTATTGGTAAAATTAGGAGCCTGCTCATGCCCTTTACTTTCAAATTTCAAACATTTTAATAATTTGTCTGTTAAACGTACAGCACGAACGTCAAGCAGCATTTTTAATATCCTTCAATTACTCTTATCAATTAATGAAACGCTTTAAACGTGGCCCTGCTTTTATGTGAAAATTAGGGCTGTTTTACTGGGATTAAAGTGTGGCATCTCCTGAGCCACCATTTGATGCCAAGGCAGCTTATATGACATAATGGAAGCCACTTTTGAAATGACTTTCATGGCCTGTAGCAACATTTCAAACCATAAAAGGTGTTTGACAGTACAGGCAGCAGATTGTCTTTTGTCTGAGCACAGATTATTAAACTCTTTTAGAAGAGAAAACTGGTCTGGAAATTGAAAAGATTTCAATAATTTATATTGATGCCATCAGTATGTTGGAGGTAAATTATCTTTAACACATTTCACCCAGCCTACATGTGCTTCATTTTTAAACCCTAACCATTGATTCTGTAATTTAAGGCCTGTGTCTTGTAATTACAGAGCGTATGGAATATAACTCCCCTGAAACCTGTACTCGGCTTCTCTAAATAGTCCACCCCTCCCTCCGTAAAGCTTTGTGCGAATGACTTGAATTGATACTCTCAACAGTTGGTGGTTTTCATATGCAGTGTCAGGTAGGACACTGCGCATTTTTATCATGACTTGTCAGCCAGTCAGAGACGGTTACATAATCAAGACAGCCAGTATCTTGAGTGTATAGATAGTGTTACCCAATCCATTGTTGATTAAAATGTATGTCCCGCCTATATGTCAAACTCAAGAGGACAAGACCAAACCACATACTGTCATTTAAAACCTTCTGCATTTTAACGTGATATAGGGAATAGAGCAGGAACGATCACATCTGTTTCCAGGGACTCATGGCTCTCAACCTCCTTACTGCTGAGAGATTATAATATTGCAAATCAAGGTTTTTAGTCTCGCTCTTAGTCTTGTGTTATTCACACAGGACTAATTTTGGCCTTGGATGATTACGGTGATTTGTAATAATTGCAGGTTGGCCTGTGATTATAATCCTCTGTGAATGTGCTGTGTCTGCAGTGTGTAAAGCAAAAATGACCGACCCGTTATGGTAAAGACAGTCGGTCCCCTGATAATTCTAACCCCATGCAAATTTAAACTAAGTGATTTCAGCCTTCATTTATATGTGGTGGGTGCCATTTTTCTTCTGCTTCTTCTTTTTCTTCTGAAACCGCCATTTGTGGCTTCTTCTTGTCATGTGGAAAGGAGACAGTTTAAATCTACAGGCTACAATTTTTTAATGCATTTCCAGCGCAAACTTCCACATTATCTTTGCTTGATCAGGAGGTTGAAATGAAGATTGAAATTCTATTCTAATATCTGTAATAGTGATGCTCTGAGCACCTTTGACTATTCACAACATAGTCATACAAGCCCGCAGCAAAATATCATAACTTACTGGGGCTGTACGCAAATTATGTACCACTTTGAATATGTGCAGCCGCCTGAAACTTCACCAAACAAATTGAGTATGATGCAGCTTTCAAGGCTTGAAATACTTCCCCTGAAAACCCCTGTCACCCGACAACACACACATCTATAACTGGGCTTTATAGATTTCATTGTGATACGGTAAGCTCTCATAGTCTAAAGCAGACTTCAGAGGCTGTGACTTAGGTTAGCCAAAGATACGGCTCTTGTCATCACTGTGCGAAACAAGGGGATTTGTACACTAGACAAACGCTACTCAAGAAACGCAGCAGTGTGCCCTTAACCAGTAATGATCATATTTTTCGTTCTGTCTACATGAAGACAATATGGAATAAGTATTTTTATTTATTTTTTTACTTCAAAAGATTATGTCTCTAAGACTCATGGGAAAACGTCATGATCTCAAGCCTGAGTGAAAGAAATTGTGATTCTCATTTTGACCACCATTGTGAAACCCTTACACTTCCATGTGTTCTGGAGTTAAATTGTGTACATTTTGAGTGATTTGAATGGCACTGGGTGGGGAGGAAGGGGTTAAGGCTGTACAGTTTATTTTGGGCAGGTGGGTGGAGGCTGTTGGAATGTGCCTGAGGGAGGGTGATAATGTGGCCACCATGAACCCCAGATCCTCAGCAGGCGTGCCTCTATCAGTCCGCAACAGTTGGAGCTCTTCCAAACTGAGAACTGTCCTTTTCTCTCCTGCGTTTAACTCGCGGAATTTGTAAAGCTCAATATCACGTATGATGTCTCTATCGGCTTCACAACACCAATGGTTCCTGACCCAGTCCAGTGTAAAACTCTCCATAAAAACCTGAGGGTGTAAGGAAAAAGTTGGAGAAACCTTCAGAGAGGAAATTCAAAAGAGAGACCCCCCCTTCTCACATGACAGGGGATTCAGTAGGTACTGTGGGAGGGAAAATGTAAATTAGAGAAGCCAGCAGAAAGTTGTTAACACAAATTGGATTTTAGTCTAACAGGTCCAGTATTAATGTAAGGTGGTGCAGTGAAATGAGTCCAATAAAATAGTTTGAAAGTGAAAGTCCTTGAATAAGTTAATCAGTTCTTCATACTTATCAAGGTCCAAGGTGCCATGTAGGTGAGGAAACATGCACACAAAACCCACTTTTAGGTGAGGTTTGCCCCAGGCCGTGTGGCTACGATATATCAGCCCAACCTGCATTCCTGGTGGATCACCGGGCCACCTTCCTCTCTCCGCACTCTCAGCTGAAAGGTCAGACTAAATCAAGCCAGGAGAAACTGTCTGTTCGGATGTCTGATTACACTGTGGTTGTAAGTGAATTAATCAAAATATTCAAGGCAGCGGCGTCATATCTGTCTGTGGCAGACGCGGCAGACTAAAATAAAGGACATGCGTTTGTGCACATATCAAATTATGCCAGCATCGATTATTTTGTAATTGAAACTGATTTGCTTTGCTGGTGGAGTGCCATTTCAACTGAGTTATTTCAGATACCGATGCAACCCTCCTCCAAACCTTGAGCTCCCCCTATACGTCTGTCCCTTTTAAATATCCATATCGATATCACATTGCATTTTTATTTCCAGGAAACTTTTACGCTCCTTTTAAAGTTAATGGTACAAGTGCTATCCCACAGCCAATAGGCTTGCCTGCATCTGTTCCAATCAGCCACCAGTCAAATGCTGGAATGGCTTGGCTGCATTTATTGAGTCAACCCAGCAAATATTTGAATGTTAAATAGATCTGAACAAGTATAAAATGTTGAATTAAGTTTGATTAAAAACAATACTTTCCTGGTTTTCATGTGATATGGCTCCTTTTTGTAGCTGGAAAATCAGCTGGAAAATAAACATTGGGTTCTCTAGGCTCACAATTGCAGTTGCAGGGCAATACTTATAACATCGTTCTTTTAATATAATTCTAACAATATTGAAGGGTCAATTCAACAAAATTATAAAAACAAATGTATTTTCTCACCCCCAGTGATGTGTAGCCCTGCAGATACTGTAGCTTTTCATGGAGACAGTTTCTTCAGTAAAACGTTACAATGAAAACTGTTCACACACAGTGGGGTAATATTCTTTAATATCTTATTTTTAATTTTTATTATTCCAACACTTCACCTTCTACAACGTTTATTTTTTTGTACCAAAAACACCAAAGAAAATGTGTAAACCTACTTGGCAATAAAGCTAAGTCTGATTCTTCTGATTTTGATTCTGATTTTTTATTTTTATCAAATGACTCTTTAAAGAAGCTGTCATAATTTTAAGACCCTTGTGAAATGGAAATTAGCTCAACAAAATAACGTGGCTATGGTACATATTTTTGACTAATTACATAAAATTCAACAGACTTTAAATACACAAAGTAATTCAGCAGTATTTAGAGGCATCAAAATTTGTATTGTCCTCATCTAGATAAGAACTAAAAATCCCACCATTTTACTGAAGCGACGTTGGCTAGTCAGCCTAACCATCCTTGTTAAACTTGCCCTGCTAACAGTTAGCTAATAGCTATCTGGTAAACCTGTTGAATAGCTGCTGGGCGCCCGATATTATGAACGTGAGAGATGAAGGAATGAGAAAAGTCATGACAAATTATATTTTTCTATTCACTTAATTTTGTACTTAACTTCTGCAGGCCTTCCCTCTTCCCTCTCTTTTCACTCATGTTTGTCAGATAGCTAATCTGTCCTCCATAAACACTGTAGTTCTTTGGCTCCAGAGCATCTCTTTATCCTCAAAATGTTTGTGGATGTACAATAGCAATCTGGTTTCATGAATGTGTAGTCTCTTCAATGCTATGGTATACATTCATATAACTGCCCCACTCAGCTGGACCTTTTCTAAACAATGTCCTCCTCAGGCCAGAAAGTGTCCAGAGGCCACGCAGAGCCTTTGAAGTCTCCTCTCCTGTGTCTCCGTCTGCCTTAAACACCAGCAGCTGGGCAGATGGAGCCCAGATGGACAGTAAAGCAGGGACGTCTTTAAAAATTCATGGCACTCACCATGATCAGGGCGAATGGAGGGGAGTGGGCATTAAACATTAAATTGCTCTCACACACACACACGCATACACTTATTCGTGAGTGGGGGAGGGGGCTGTGACTACAGGAAGTGTAGCTCGAATGAGAGCCAACTGGGAGCGACACTTATTGGGATTGCCCATCAGGTTTCTGCTGATACAGCTGCATGATAAGTGCTTGTTGGGTTTATATTCCTCCCGGTAGTTTCCTCCCGGCCTTTTGATCTGCCTTAGGTTTGTATGAATAGGCTGGACCATATTGTTTTTGCATTTTCTATGAACTTGTGCACTTTCACAGCTGCTGATTTGTTAAAAAACCCTGGAAAGGCAAAACTGAAATGTGCTGAGAACTGCCTTGAATTTTAGAGTTAAAATGAACTTTCTAAGTGTTGAGTCATGACCTACTCTGTCCACTCTCTCTACACACTTGTGTTCATGGGTTGACAACATCATGCAATTAATAAATTGCATTACATTCAGATGACAGTTTGTTGTCCTTCTTAGATCTCGACATCCACTGGTCCTTTTTGCTGTTAATGATTAACTTAATGTCAAACTATGTTATGTAATTACCAAGCTATGTCTTTGCACAACTAAGCCAGTACTCAAGCAACATTTTACACACTACTGCACACTACTTTTCTCCAGTCCATTTGCTCGGATTTAACTCATTATTTCAGAGTACATTAACTCCAGAGCAACAAACTATCTGAGTTTATGTATAGCGCATCATCTGGAATCGGTTTTCTTAACTGGAGTCTGCAGGGGTATCAGCACAGGGGAGTTTTCAGTTAATTAATTATGTTGTGCCTAGAGAGACCTCTGTGTGCAGCGATCTGTGTTTAACAAAAAGAAAACGAGGTTAATGGGCCATGTTCATGTCATGAAAACAAAAGGCAGAGGCAGCATGGGAAGACCTCTTAAAGTCTTCCCGTTGAGCGGAGGACGAACAGCACGGGAGGGGAAAGAGGAGTGGGCGTGACTGAGGGAACAGGAAAAAAGTCAGTCAGTCGGTGTTGAGCTTTGAACCACTGCCAAGCAGAGTGTGTAGTACATGCTCATTTTGACTGTGAAGCACTGCAGGACATTAGAGTTGTGTCGCCTAGAGTGCAGCATGGAGCTGATGTCAGAAACGGTACAGCCATGGCGATTCTGGAAATTGGCAGGGGCTCAATAGGGAGGAGGAGAGGGGGGTTGAAGCAGAAATGTAAACAAAGATTGCATAAAGGCTGAGGCTAGCTGTTTCGTCCTGTCTTTTTCGTTGGCTGATTGTGTTATGTTGTACAGCTTTGATTTAATTTTGGCATGTTCCTTGATCACTTGTGTGGTTGCACCCACCATCAGGCTTCCTCCTGACTTCATTGTGCCTTCATATAGAATGAGGACAGGGTAATTTTGAGCGGGGGAGACTTGCACAGATCCTTCATTGTCTTTGCCACTGTTGTGTGTGAATCTTACATTCGATCGATCTCTCTTCTTCCTTTCTAAAGAAAATATGTGAGCGCTGGTTCATCTCTTTCTTTCCCTTTTCTTTCTTTTCCTGCGTAAGGAACTCTGTACTGTAGCGTTGTGTCTCGACATAAGCACAGAAATAGATCTGCACTGAATGGTTGGAGTTGTCAACAAACAAGGTGGCATCTTTTTCATGCAACGACCCAGTGGAAGGCATTTGAACAAAAGCAGTGCATGTGTGCTGATTGCCTTCAGATGCTTTTGAAAAGGCATGTGTTGAAAGCTTTCATTCTCAAAGCTTGGATCAATTCAGAAATACGTCAAACATAGACAGCTGCACTATGCAGAGCAGGGCACACTTCTCTGGCATTGAATCATAAAAGACGTTGAGTGCTTTGATTCATAATGTTCGAGGCACATTAACCCGTGACAACAGTCTAGCTACCCTGTCTGGTCTGGATATTAGCTGAAATTCCTTAATTGTGTGGGCTTGGCAGGAGGTCTGAGTTGTCAGGCTCTGCAAACCCTACAGATGCAAATAGTGATTCTTAACCTACATTTCACACCAATATTAACTGATAATAGACCTTGTTTACTGCATATATTGTGACATGTCATGGCAAGAAACCATTTTGATGTAATTCCAAGACCCTGCTAATGTGCATGCTCGCTCATCATCAATACTTACTGGTATGCTCAGATGGAATGGAGCATCATTAATCTTATTAATTACGCACGTGCTTTACCTGCTATAATGAGTCCAAATTTCTACTGCGAAAAAGGTCTATAATCTTAAAAATGTACAGTGTGAGTAGAGTGGAGTCAATTGTGACATATGCAAAGACAGTTTTGTGTAGTTCTGTATCTCTTGCACATGCAAAAAGGCGCCCATACATGCACTTCATATGATACACAGTCCTGCCATTTCACCCTATTTCACTGATTGATAGTTGGTCAAGAAATGTAGTAATGCACATATAAAGGGGGAATACAAGAGACTGAAGGGCAGCTAAAGGTTCAGAGGAAGGTCTGTAACAGTGGAGAAGCAGTTAGTGTAACAGTATAAAAAAACAGGATGTATACGAGCATCTACACTCTTGACATCATTGTTTTTAAGCAAGCAAACATGGATGTAAACTGTGTTGTCAACTCTGCAAATGGTTTCTGAGTTTATTAGACCCGAAGAATACACACAGTGAGTGTAAACTTAACTTTGTGTGTTTACAGAAAAGCTTCACAGGGCACATTTTAACTTGCTTTTGCTGGGGTTTGATTTTGTGCTGCCAAGTGTCCCAGGACAGAATTTAAAGACTGCCGCTCCATGTAGAGGACAAACCCAGGGATTGTTTGAGGTCAAACTGCAGCCCATCCACCTATTCAGTGGGACGGGCTTGACCACTTGGCCACAACATCTCGGCGTCTGATGAGCCACATGGACAGATATCTGCCCTCCATGGGTCTGGGTGTGCCAGATATGATTTTAAGGCCACCGTTGTCCACCATTAAACTCATTGCCCTGCCCATTCATCACTCGGCACAGCAAGGTGCTCCACACGGAGAAGCAGCAGCGCAGCATTATGCTCCTTTTTAGCCTTGCCGGGCCAGATTCAATATATTTTACATGTCTTCACCCTGTTTATATACAAGCACTGTTACAGGCCCTCCTTTGAACCTTCATCTACCCTTCCATCTCTGTCTCCATTTTTCTGCCTTCAATGTTATCACAGCATCTTCACAGCCACTGAATAAATACCTCGAGCTTTCGCGCAAACGCACATTCAATTATTATCTAGGTCAGGCTTATTCTGCCATTTTAATGGAAGGCTAGTTTACAGATATATATATCTTTATGTAAAGATATTTTTGAGGGAAATAACATTGAAAAAGGCCCCATACCAGTAGTACTGCACTCTTTCAACACATTGGTTTATCATCTTTAATTGCTGTTACACCCACTTCCCCTCCTTCGGTCTGTTCAGCTTTGCCCTGCCCAGTTTGGGCATCCATCATCGTGATACTACTCATTAGCAGTGCGGTCAAAACAGATTGCTCACAGCTACATACAGCAGACTCTCGAGGGCCCTTGGAAAGCTGGCTGCTATTTCTGATTCTCATTCAAATCTACAAGCCATGGCAGCTGACAGTGGCAGGCAGGAATGGAGTGCATGTAAGCATTGGATAGTGCTCATTCTGGTTTCATGTCCTGTCTTCATCGTCTGGTTTTCACCTTTTTCCCATGTCAGCAGGGGACCCTGTACATCCATTTATATCCGTCAGAAGCCAAGCATAAAAATCCTTTGGCGAAGCCCTGCAGACTGAGGCCTCACTTGAAGCTTCTCACTCCATAAAGAAAACATGTCCTCAGAGGTCACTGAATTTCTCGAACATCACTGAGTTTCCAGAGGTGCAGCCCAGCACAAGGACATTTGTGGTGTCTGGAAATAAAAGTAAAGTACGAAAAGTACTTTTCTTAAAAAAGTAAAAGTAAGAAAAGTACGCATTAGTCCTATATAACAGAATATATTTCAGAACTTGATGTTTTCAGTCTAACTGGGGTGGAAACCAAACTGAGAAACTTCATTATTCAGCAGCTATGCAAACTGCCTGTGTATTTGGCTCATCGCTTCCTCTCATTTTTAGGGTAAATGTGACTGTAGCAGATAAAGGGACATCAGATACAGTCAGGCACAGTGACACGGTGATGTTTGCCTCAGCGGGCTGTTGGCTCCTCAACCTCAGTCGATGGAGCTGAATTTATGAGGTCATCCGGTCAGTCAGGATTATGATGTGTTTGATCCTTCCTGTCAATAAAACACTGTTCAATGCATCTGCTCTCGGACAGCTGCATTGTTGCTGTTAATTGTATGCATGTGGGGGATGGGGAAAGTCAGGGCGGAGAGCAGAGGAGACTAAGATGGATATAGATATAGATGTCAGTTTACGGAGACATCTCAGTGCACTTTCTATCACGCTGCTGTCAACTCCGTCGACTGACTGGATTAAGTTATTTTCCGAATGAACACAAGATGCACAAGGCAGCATTTTAATTTCCTACTGACAAAGTAAAGAGTGGTGGCTAATTTCCACTGTATTTGAACTGTTCAGCGGACACGAAGAAAACAAATTTGGCATTTACAGTGTATATTTTCTCAGCCTAATTTTTGGAAGGTGTAAAGAAAATACTACCTGATCCTTTTACGCTGTAAGATCTCAGCAGTCGGCCATGCTAAACAGATTCCAGAAGTTACTGTGTTTTGTGATGAAGTATTGCAGGTTTACCTTATCAGTTTTAGCCACGTGTCCTCGTCTGTTTCAGTTTGTGATTCTTCTACGTTCCCTTGATTGTCTCTTGACAGCCTCTACAAAAAGGCGTGTGAAATGTGTTGCTTCTGATGAAAGAAGGGTGTGTATGTGTAACAGAAGTTTGGCTGTTGGTTTACTTGCCCTTCTTGACTGTCATATGGCTGCAGTCTCTTTCCTATTACTGTGGGTATGGATATGCTTCTTTCTGTATATTCTACAATAGATTTCTTCCTGTATGGCTCAGTGCTAAATGTCGTTCATTTCAACCACTAGCTACTTTTAACAGCATGTTGTTGTACAGTTTTAAGCATTGATATATAACTAGTTGAGCTTGTTTGCATTCCTCATCCTTAACACTCATCATCAGGTGATGAGCAGTGATAGGCTACATGACTGAATAGAATTACAGTTTCTGCTCGCATTTTTTGATTAACAGGTGATCTCTGGAAAGTGTCGTGCAAACAGCAGCAAAACAGAATCCTGGGCAACAAAGAGAAAGAAAAACAAGCGCATGGGCGTGTCACTACAAGACTCTGATTCTTTTTAATTTAGTGGTCAAGCAGAACAGACAGATTAATGCGTCAGTTGGAGTGTCATTTTAATGTCTGGTTTATCACCCAGTCTTGAGCACGTTAGCACGAAGCTGGCTCAGTCTTTCAGTACTCACTGTGTAAGGAAATGAAGACTTGCACATCTGTGGTTTGATATGTTTTCTAAAATGTTTCAGTCTGCAAGAGTAGTCAAATTTTGTCACAGGGGGATTTCTGTTTCTCCAGCTCTGTCAGGCTTATCATGCTCAGCAAGTGTCAATATAATGATCAAAAAAAGAACAAATATGGCATCTCTCCGCTTCTCTTCTGTGTCTCGTGACTTTGACCTGCATCTTTTGATGGTGAAAATAAAGAAATGTGACTGCAGTGTTTTGTGCCTAAACTAGTGGAGATATTCAGCAGAATCTTGACTTCTCTGCCGGTTCAGTTTATCACCTTACTGTGATGACTGTAATCAGATAATAGCTTAAATAGTCAGAGTGTAGACTTCAACGCAGTAAAATTGAATAATGGGCTGACCCCACTCAGTAAAATTCCCTCTCTTCACAGAAGAAACTGTGTTTTTATTGACGCCACATTTACGTGAACCCAAGGCTGATGAACCACTTTTACAAACCAGGATTCAGTTTAGCCTTGACCTCTCTGTGAGCTTTTTCACCTACAATATCCACGTCCTCGAGGTTTTTTTCATTGTCCTTCTAGAGAATTGTTTCTTGCCTGGACCCCACACACTTTTCAAAAATATTACATAACAATACAGACGGCAAAATGGGGAAATTTTGGGGCAATAAAATGTCCTCTGTAGTGAAAACACACACCTTTAAGTAACCGAATACAGGACAATAGAAAATAACAACCAGCGTCATGTTCCTTGTTCCCCCATTCTTATTCATCACATGATAAACCAGTGACCGTTTACTTTATACTGAGTATTAAATTAGGGTTTGAATCATCAAATAATTTCTTGTCCCCACTGACATTTTGTCATGTTACCTAGCTGTACTGTACACATGTGTCATCTCAGGAACAACAGCAGAGCATTGCATTGTGGAATTAAAGTCATGTGCATGCTGTGACACTATAATTTCTTTGTGGGAGCACTGATGCGATGCTGTTCTGGTGGTTGTGTTTGCTCTGGTGCATTAATGACACTCATAAAAGGGCTTTGGCCTGGAACAATGCAGTGTTTAAATATGGCTGATCATGTGTTCATGGGCTGCATTGACCCCCCACCCCCACCCCCA
>CM022489.1:10971989-10985630 GCA_011952105.1 Coreoperca whiteheadi | reverse complement strand
TCCCCTCCTATATATATATATATATATATATATATGGAGAGAGAGATCATTTGATCTAGTCATGCTAAAAAGCGTTACACACAGCATCTTCCCATAAAAGAGACAGCAGCATTTTTCCTTTCAAGTCAGGCAGGATTATATGTTCATACAAACAAGTTCATAGTAATCTCTCTCATGAGAAGAAACAACTCAAAGACTTAGATTAACATGAAGTTGTTAAACTGGTCCTCCAGCATTGGGTTAAAGGGGATTTAGTCTCAGCGTAAACCTTCTTTCTGCTGTGTACAACCACAGGAAAAATACTTGACTTGTATTAAATAAAACATGAGGAGGATTAAAAGCTCCTCAAGGTTATCACAGTGAATAAAAGTGTTATAATCACATTCAAGGACTCAACTCAAGTCTGTACTGTAGCAACCTGTGATAACACAACCAAACAGATCCACTCATTTCATTAAAATCCTTGGCATAAATAAAAAGAGGTAAATACACTCAACTGTCAGTAATATATACAGATATACTATTGTTGCAACTTAATATGATAATGGGTTTAGCCAGTAAATACATTTTGCAGTTTTCTGATTTCCTCTTTAATGGTGAGAAGAAGAAAACCCACTGTTCTTTTTATTTGGAGGTTTTACTGTAAACCTATTTAAATATCTGTCAGTCTGTATTAAGAGGTACTTTTCGTCCATCTTAAAAACCTGTAACCCCCAGCATCTAATAGTGCTATGTGTGTGTGCTCTGAGGAGCCAGTTTTACCTGAAAAATTACTTTCAAAGCAACAGGATTTAGATCAAACATTTAAAAGAATAAACGAATGAGAAGTCAACCAATCCTGAAAATTGTGAGGCTGATTTTTGCACAAAAAGTGAAATCTGAGTTTCCTTCAGAACCTTTTTAACTTTGACCCCTAGTGTGTTTGTGAGTACACATTTTTGGGTGTGTCTGTCTCAACTCAAGGTGATCGAGGTGATTTGCAGGTGTTAAGGGAGCATGTAGTCGATACCCCGGTCTGCTCTCAGTTTTGGTTTTCAGTTGCAAAGCCTCTATTATGTGCTATGTGACACTTGTGTGCTGCTGGCTTTTGCATTAATGGTGAAGTGAACCCCTCGCGCCTCACACACACATACACCCCCTCCCTTACAGTATTACCTACCACCACCACCACCACCACTTTGATGACTGCAAAACTGCTGCAACAGGCTGCTCTTTGGTTACTGATTATTTGCAGTATAAAACCACCTTTTTTTTTTTTCTATGTCTAAGGCCTGTTTATAATTTATCTGCAGACAGGCTGTCGCTGACCTACATACACAGCCAGGGTGGGAAACTATCAGACAACAGTCAAACACTAAATACTTCAAATGTGGCTGTGAAGTCTAACGTCTTGTCATTTTAGCAGCTAACTAGACAAAATTCTGTCTTTGATGTTAATTCTAAGTTTGCTACTACAAAATGTCTGTATAACCTGTAATTGCGGCTCTTTTTCTCCATTATTGGTTTGAAAGTGTGGAAAAAGTTGCACAGTTTTGTATGGTAAAGTTTTAGAAACTCTGCAGCCTGTTGAAGCTATCTGGACATTTGCAGTCTTCTAGTCAGCTCTGCAGTGTTAATGGGCTTTTTAGTTGCAGGGCATTTGGTGACGGGCGTGAACTCGCACCCAGAGTTACCAGTTAGCCCAGTTTCTACTGGTTTATCTGAATACCAGAGCTTTAATCCAGGAGGGGCACCTGCCCCAGCAAACATACTATAGACATGAAAACCTATGTAAGCCTATAATAACCACACCCACCTCAGCCTGATAAAGTCTGTCTGTATATTTATCTCTGTGTGTGTGTGTGAGTGTGAGTGTGAGTGTGAGTGTGAGTGTGAGTGTGAGTGTGAGTGTGAGTGTGAGTGTGTGTGTGTGTGTGCGCGCGCGCGTGCGTGCGTGCGTGCGGTGGCGGCAGGAGACAGATAATGGGGATAAGGGTTATATACATGGAGGGAGGGCAAGAGACAAACAGAATGAGGGGGAACCTGATGAGAAAGATAAGAGGAGTGTAAAGGGTAAAAACAGGAACAGAGAAAAGAGAGATAAACAGAATATACAAAAAGACAATGATAAAAAATAGAGATGGGAAGAGATAAAGACAGACAGACAGCGAGAAAAGATATAATGGGGGTTGGGGAGGTGGCAGTAGTCTTGCCAGACAGGATCCTGATTGCAGCAGTTAGTCAGGACTGAAGTCTCCAACCCTGAACCCATAACCGCTCTTGCTCTCCGTAATGCAGCTGCTCCATTACCAGCTTCTGTCCCACCCACAGGGTGACATGTTTTAAAGTGAATATATTGTATGAAGAGTGATGTGCACATTTGCGGCCTCTGGACAAACCCTGTTTGGTGCATTTTTCTTCCATTTTTTTTCCCCCCATCTGTTCCTTCATATCTGAGGTTTTTTACTTCATGGTGTTTGATTAAGATGTATATTTTTATCAGTGGCTATGTTTAAAAGGACGTTGTTCTAAATTAGACAATATTTGAATGGAACTGGTTCATTATGTCGCATGTAGAAGTGTTTATATTTCCTTTACCTGCTACAGAGCACAGCCTCGACTCTAAAGCATGTCACAGCATCAGGTTACTTTCAGTATTTAACTCCACACCCATATTTCTGTCAGGGTTTACCATAGGTTTAGAAGGTTTCGTCCAAGCTGTTACCTTACAGCTATGAATGTGAGTAGATTTAGATGGCAGAGCAAGCGTCATTTAGCAGTTTGATGGCGGTATGTGTCTATTTACATTTTGTCTTGATGCCTTTTTATGTTTTATGTAAAGCACTTTGAATTGCCTTGTTGTTGAAATCTGCTATACAAATAAACTTGCCTTGCCTTACAAATTGCACTGAAAATTATGATGCAGTCACGATTTGATAAACTTATAAACAGGACATAAATCACCTTGAGTAATTTTAATAAAGTTGGAACCTTCTGTATTAATTTATGCTACTCTGAGTTTATGTTTATTCAGAAAATTCAATAGAAAATTGTATTTAAAAGGCAATTTCTTATTTGAAGTATTATTTGATTTAATTAAAGAATGTTGCAGTTCAAGTAAACCCATTCGGTGTACATTATTCTGTTAATATCTTAGTTATTGGACTGTATTAGGCTGTGTAGGATAAAATCATATTGCTTACAGAGACCTGGACAAATTGTAAATACAAACACGTCCATATACTGATGTGAGATGCATCACCAGGGATCTCTGTATCCCGAATATTGCCATTTATTCCAGTTTTTGCAAATGTTAAATTAAATGTTACAAACGTTTTGGCAGACAGCAATGGGAGGTAACAGCTGCGAGAATTTAGATTATAGTCACATGTTTGTTGATACAAAGCAGGATATGTGTCCACATCCGTGGTAACAGCAAATACTGAATGAGACTTGAAACTGGATATGCTTTAGTAAGAAGGATGGTGTTAGTATGTTAACACAGTTCACGCTTCACTGTAGAGTTCCAGCTCCTTTAGTTGGCAGGGAAACAGTGAAACTAATCAACACTGTAATTATGCAGTTACACGTCTTTAAATTGCTGTAAATGAACAATCATCACATGAGAATTTCAGCTTTAATAGTTAATTTAGTGTTGTGTTGTGTTGCTTACACTGATGGCTGGTGTCATAGAAAAGGTGGAGGAATTGTGTTTTCTTAGTTCAGAATTTAAACCTTTTTCTTACGTTCTGCTCACTTGATTACTTCCATCCAAAATGTATTTGTGCTCCTCCAGGATTACCACATCTGGAGGACTGGAGGGATCTGAGTGTTAACCCCTTGTTTCCATGTGACAGCACTCCCACTACGCCACTAGGGAAATAATTGTTTGTGTGATTCGGACAGAGAGGGGAGGGAGGTGTGGGGGGGTGTGGGCAAATAAAGCAACATGGGGGGATGGGAGTTGGGGGTGTAATTTCCAAGATTTATGGTGCGGCACTTCACGAATTGCATGCATCCTGTAATTAAAGCTCCCCCTTGCCTCCAGCAGGCCTATACATTAGCTGGCATCCCCCACCACACAATCCACCTCAAACCTCTTCAGTTCAACAGTCCCCACCCCTCTGTTCTCCCAGCCCACTACATAATAAGATCTTATAGCAGCTTGGTGTCACTAATGAGGGCTGAATGCCACAATGAGGGACAGTCTGTTAGTGGTTAGAGGCCACTACTGTCACCATCATTCCAGACTTAAGCTCGACAAGCCTTTCATTTTCATTTTCATTTTCTCTGGCTAGGTTTCTTTGAAGCAAGCGCTGAAATCTTTTAGTACCTGATGGGTTTTTTTCACTGTCACTTATTGATGTCGTGGCAGAGGAGCTTAGTGGTTAGCAAGTAAATCAGAATTCATCTCAGTATACAAATTTCGAATGAAACGTCACACTCACAGGTTCAATGGTGATTTTATCAGTGATGCAGCTAATACGTGTTACAGGATTATATTGAAAATCCCTGAATAAAGATAGAGCTGCAACAATTGGCTAATTGGCTTTATTCATTTTTTTGCACAGATTGGTTCCAGATTCTCCTTTGTGAGGATTTGCTACTTTTCTCTGTTTTAACATGATAGTAAACTGAATAGCTTTGGGTTTGGAAATGCTGGTTGGACAAAACAATAAATGGCATTAATCAATTATTGCTGATTAGGTTTCTGTCGAACAATTAATTTCTTCAGCTCTAGTATGTACTGGCGTCCTGTGATGTGATAAGAAAAGCTCTACACTACAACATGAGGCGTAGCTGTGGTTTATCCTGATAGCTGTGGGCTCTTGTGTCTGTGTAGTAACAATATGCTGCCTTTGTTTGGTGGCACACTGTGGCACAAACTGCCATTTTCAATTACAGATTATGAAACTCCACAATCTCGCAACATTACTGTGTGTAGTGGAGTTTTATTCTCACCCTAGACTGTGTGTCCTCGAGGTAGATACTGAGCTGTACCCACTGCTCACACACCTATGAGAGATTACATGTTAGAATCAAGTGTGTGACATAAATAAATAGAAAGACCTTTAACAAGATATTTCTCCATCACACTGACAAACTAGGCTGGAAAAACAACCGCAGGCTCAATGGCCTCGGTGTACTCCCCCGAGTGGGTGCCCCACTTTTACTGCTAACGTTCACTAAAGTTTCCAGAGCCCGGGACCCCGCCAGCAGCTGGACCCACATCAGGTTCTCATCAAGCCAGACAGGTCTTTAAGTTAGTTTCTCTCTCTGTCATCTCCTCTAATGATCAGAAGGCGGCAACTGATTGGTTTATCACGACAGAGCTTTAAGGATGAATGTCCATTTTGTTTTGTTTTTGCATTTTCTTTCAGCTTTTCGATGCGTCATTACGCTTTCAGACTGCTTTTGTGACAGCAGGACACGCTGGTTTTTGGTTCTCTTACTTTGGATCGCAAACATTTGTTGTTGTCGGATATAAAATCTTGTTGCTTCATTTGTCTCTCACCTCTTCCTCTCCACAGCTGTATGAACTGGACAGAGACCCAAAGAGGAAAGAGTTTCTGGATGACCTCTTCAGCTTCATGCAAAAAAGAGGTATGTAACTGTGTGTGTGTTTGTGTGTGTGTGTGTTTGTAAGTCTGCATCAGTCCATCAGATTTGCTCTCACTCATTAAATTAAAACCTACATCCATTCAGTTTCTTATCTTGCCATATTATATCTCTTTGCTTTATCTCCAGCCAGCGTCATACAGAGACCTTTAATAGTTGGATATAGAGATGGATGATCTCCCCCCTCTCTCTCTGACACAGCACTGTCTACTCATCTTTCACTCACATGGGTTGGGTCTTTATTCATTTTGGAGATGATTGCTTTATGGTTCCGCGGCCCCTCATCGTTCCCAGGCTATAACTAGAAGGGACACATCATATCAATGCCTGGGGATGGATTGGTTTACTTTCCCATCCTGCCGCTTGTCTGCACAGCCCTGCCTACACTTCTAACACTACGCACACACTCACAAACACTGACTCTCAGCCATGCAGGATCTTCACACTGGTGACACTCACATCATCAAAACTGCAAACTGAGAGCGATAAATTCCCATTTCTCCTCATCCAGACAACTCATTGTCATACTTGGGAAATTGTGAATTGTGCAATATTGTATTTGCATGTATTGGCTACACAAATGCCCAGCGAGTCGTTTCCTCCCGCATAAATGCTAAGAAGGATGACTTATGGCTGATTTAATCAGATCAGCGGGCCGACGACTGACATGAGAGACAACCGACGTGCTCCCAACTGAATAACCAGTAATAAATGTTTACAGTGTCAGAGCCACTGGCAATGGGAAGAGCTGTCAAGTCTGCTCTGAGAATCTGAGAGCGCCATCTGCAGGTCATACCAATAACAGGCGTCATTCGTTAATATTGAAATCTAGGATTGATCATATTTTATGTCAAACGTGGGCCTGAGGATTGTATTTGGGATCACTCAGTGTTTAAATGAATATAATTTGATAAAAAAAGATAAATGAAGGCTTTGATTTTCCCTGCTGGGAAAAGGGCATTTGTCACAGATTAATACAAAATTGTAGGTATTGATTAGGTCTTGTCCCAAGGCATTTTGTCTCATACTTTCCATTAACATACAATCACGTCATCTTTAGTTTGAAAACAGAAAAACAGCCTGGTCAGGTTGAGTAATGTCAACCAGACAAATACAGGTTTGTATATTTTGAGACACATTTAAACACTCTTAAGTGTTTAGTAATTTTGTCTGGTAAAATCAAAAGATCCATCAAAATTAAATGTCGTTACGCAACTGTTCTCCAGTACACAACGCTTTAGTCCCCAAATGTTTTCAGGTATCTCGCCCTCATTAGGGTGGTTTCTAAGGTTGTTTCCGGTTTCCTTATACAATCCATCAATTTGCTCAAATGACTCAATTTTGTTCAACTGGATGGACTTGCATTGAAGCTCACACTGGTCTGCTCCTTGCTCCTTGATAGTTTCCTGGACTGGTTAGTTAACGCCAACCTTGTTTCTCGTTTCTTTATATATCTACTATGTTTATTATTTTGCACCAGAACACCAAAGCAAATTCCTTGTATATGTAAACCTTCTTGGCAATAAAGCTGATTCTGATTCAGATAATGACGAATATACCTCAGCACCATCATTGAGTCCTGATCAGCTTAAAACATGTAATTGTCTGGTAAAATGGTTAAAGAAACTCGTACAGAGTAGGTGATTTGTTCATTTTTAATGGGGGATGGCCCAATGGGAGCTAGAGGGGGATGAGGGCTTTTTTTAAATTGTTGAGAATTCTTGGCCCTGGTTTAGCAAGTCCAGTCAGTGAGTGAGGTACAGACACACAGGGAGGGAGAGTAGACGAGTCGGAGAAATAATTTCACATGGCATGCTCTAAAAAGAGAAAAGCAGACAGCGGAAACAGAGCTTTTAATCAAGAATGGACAGACTCTTACATGTTCAATCTTCCCACAGGCAGTTCTAAACCAGTAGGTCTCATATGTTCCGAGATCGTGGCGATTATTAAAAGCGGCAATGTGAAGCATACGAGACAAAGTACAGAGCATCTTTTGAGCAGGTTAACAAGGGGGGTGGATTTTGTTCCCCCCCAATTGACTACTGCTTGTACATTTCAGAGATGAAAGACACTGTCGCCGGTAGTAGCTCTTTTTTCAAACGTGTAAAATCCCAAGATCCCATTAACCACTGCAGACAAATGTTTCTGTCGACATGAAAAGAAATTTCCCGCCATGACAGTGGTTTTCTTTTCTCTGTGTTGACCTTTTCCCTGTGTGTTTTTGTGTGTTATTGCAGGAACCCCGGTGAATCGTATTCCCATCATGGCCAAGCAGGTCCTGGATCTGTACATGCTCTACAGGCTGGTGACAGAAAAGGGCGGCCTGGTGGAGGTCATCAACAAGAAACTGTGGAGGGAGATCACCAAGGGACTCAACCTGCCTACCTCAATCACCAGTGCAGCCTTCACCCTCCGCACACAGTCAGTACACACACACACACACACACACACACACACACACACACACACACACACAGGTGTGATCACACCTCTGGATGTTTTTCTTTGGTCTGAATTGTAGCTGAAACATACACAATATAAGATAGATTTATTGATCATTTTACAATACAGGGTTGTATAATGAGATTTTGTTTTGTAGTTCCCTTTATGATTCTCAAAAAAAAAAATATATATGTGTGTGTGTGTGTGTGTATATATATATATATATATTAGGGCTAACAAAATTAGCGCAAATTCACGGCACAAATTTTATTAACGTGCAATTAATGCAGCCCGCATTTTCAGTTTGATCCGTGGCCTAGCCCGCAGTTGGAGAAATCGAGAGCAGACCAACTCGATTCTGTTGAACCCTGGTGCATTTATCTTACATAATCACAAGCATCCACAGGGTATGACAGAAAACAGAATGCGGGTCAATATATTGGATGAAGGGGGCTTTTTGTTGCATGCTTGTAAAGGGACTCTGAGGAGACTGCATGGGCGATGCACACTGCAAGCTCGCTCTCGCTCATATCCGAGGTAAATCATTAACACCGTCACCACTTCTGTGTTTTATTGAACTATACATTACAATCTGCTAAAACGAAGGCGCAGGTTACTTTTCTGAACAAGTGTGCTCCCGAGTCCGTGTTTCTCACACTGTTCACGTTAATCGCGGCACAGTTCGAGTGCAACCGAACTCAGAGCAGCTCCTCTAGGTAGTCTCGGGTTCGGTACCCTGGTGCGCTCCCAGGTCCACATGACAGCTTTTACATGACCAATTTTTCATGCGAACTGTGCCCCGTTCTGAACTAAACTGCCAGTGTAAAAACTTCCTTTATTTATATTCTTAAAATGAGAGAAATCACCGCTTATTCTGAATTTTTAAGCTTATGCTTAAGAGATATGAACAAGTTCTTTGAAAAACATCTATGACCTTTGATACATGTCTAGTATTCATTCTCTGATAGTTTCACTAATAATAAATGTACATTTGCATAAAGCATGCATATTTGTCCATACTCATGTTGATTAGAGTATTAAAAACTTGAAAAATATTAATTTAAGGTGCATTTAGAACTGATAATAATGTGCCATTAAGTTGCGATTAATCACGAGTTAACTCATGACAATCATGCGATTAATCGCATTTAAATATTCTAATCGATTGACAGCCCTAGTGTGTGTATGTGTTTGTGTGTGTTTTGGTATATATACAGTAGATCAGTGAATAAATAGTAAGTCTTAGAAATAGAAGTAGAACTTGAGAGGTTAGTCTGTTTCATTTTTGTGTTTGGATTGTTTGGATTCACACTGTTTCAAGCCACGAGGGCCTGTAAATAAAACAAGTAGCTCATTTATTGGACAGTTTTGGTTACTGTTATGTTGTCAGAATAGAGATCAACAACACAACTGATTTGAGTTTCTCTAACTTTAGGTAGCCACAACTCTCTTACCCATAATCCTTTTGTTTTGCTCAGCGTTTCAAGCATGTGGAGCTGCTGGCTGTCAGATGTCGGCAACGATTTAGTTTGACCAATTAACCCCTCCGTTTGAACTAATTTCCTGTAGTTGGTTCCGATGGAAGCATGTTCTCGCTCCTAATTAGCTTCACCACAGATTCCCTCTTAACAGAATGAGACATTTTCAAGATTCATTTGCTATTATTTAGTATCTCCTTCTATGACTTCAAGTTATTGTCCATCACTCAATGTCTTTTATGATTAAGAGCTGGTATGTTTCACTGTAGCCAGTGATCTACTGTGAACAATTACTAGGTAATTACTTGGAGCCCCAAGTTTTGTTAAAGGTTTCCGTTGACAATGTGCTGTCTTTAAGCCCCTGCTTAAAGTTTTCACATGCTGAGTAGTACTCCTCATGATGAGAAACTGATCGTGAGGAGTGGAATACCCCTTCACGTTGGCCAGTAGCTCAGCCCACCCCTAAAAGCTCTGTGTGCATTTAACTTTTGAGAACTAATTGACATTTTCAGCTGTACTTAAATACGTGGTGTTTCTTCCAGATATATGAAGTACCTGTACCCCTATGAATGTGATAAGAGGGGTCTGAGCAACCCCAACGAGCTCCAGGCAGCCATCGACAGTAATCGGCGGGAAGGCCGACGACAAAGCTTTGGCAGCTCCCTCTTCACCTACTCGCCCAATGGGACGCCCACCATGCTCTCCTCGCCGAAGCTCCCCACGTCCAGTGTGGGCACCAACGGGGCCTCACAGACCCCCAGCCTGAAGATCAAGAAAGGTAAGATTTGAGTATTGTGCTGCACCCACATCACATGGGATCATCTGTTGGAGTCATTGTTTGAAATAGAAGATTAAAAAATGTGATTAAAAATCTTTAAATCATGCCCGGTTCATTTTGAAATGAACATATCAATCCTTCACGTGAATCTAGATAGTTCCTTGGTGAAGTCAGAAGTCAGCACATTGGTTAAAATGAGGGTCCAGTAACAAACCTGGAGTTTCCAAGCAGTATATTTACTACCAGAAAGCAGTCATGATGAATAGTATTTTTTTATTTGCGGTCCTCTCTGCTGTAAGAGATATTAACCAATAGTAAGCAGTAACATAGTGTTCATCTTAAACCAGCTGTTTTTCTGTCAGTGTGGTCAGGGAGGAACGTAATTTACCTTGCCTGGTTAACCGATCATATTCACTTGTATTTGAGTTTGCTGGACTCAAGTTCCCCCTTCTCTCCCTCTCTGTGGTGTCCGGCCAGAAGAGGAGGGAGGCCAGCCGCTGTCCGGGATTGGTATGGCTCATTTGCCAGCGGGACCCTTGGCGGGCCACTCGGTGGCTGCTGTGCAGGCGGCGGCAGCCCAGGCAGCAATGGCGGCTCAGGTGGCAGCTCTGGAGCATCTGAGGGACAAACTGGAGGCCGGCGAGCCACCAGAGAAGAAGATGGCCCTGCCCGCCGAGGAACACCACCGATTGCTGCAGAGAGCGCTGCAACACAACCTGCTGGCTATGACCGCTCAGATACCCATGAACATCCGCATCAATAACCAAGGTACTGAACACGATGTGGAGTTTATGATCTACTCAGCTGACATGAGGAGAACAAAACAACCAGTCAAACATGATTTTCATCATTTCGCATCGGATAAAGAAGTCTGTGCTCCCCTGTGGGTAGAGAAAATTCTTCCACTCACCATAAGATAATTGTGGATTTTACATTTCATTGTTTTACCCCAGACTTTACATGAGCTGGATTTTACCCTCTTCCTGGCAGTTAGTATCTCAAGACATTCTTGTCATCTTACCACAAACCACAGCACCCAACCGTGAGGAAGTTACCCACAGCAGGCCTATATGTTGACCTGTTTAGCTTATAGAAGCAGCATGCATGCACACAGCACATGTGTGTTTGTCTGTGCGGGGATTCCCTTCTGCCTGCAGGCACTTTGATCGTATAGCAGAGTTTGTCTTGGTTACTGTCTATCTGATAGAACATGAAAACTGTTTCTCAGTATTGATAATACAGGTGACTTCAGAGAAATGTTGAATTTGACTTTTTTACCCATTCACAGACACAGTTTGTGCTGTGAGAGAGTATTGTGTTCTTGAGCTGCTTTAGTTTGTTTTGCTCTTTTGATTTAAAGATAGTTACGAGTTAAGTCAACTCTGGACTAGTGTTACAAAAACCTCTTGCAGTTTTTACAGTCTAAGTGATTTGGTTTTGTTAACACACCTCTACTTTGTGGTTATCTTCCTTACAGACAGCCGGCAGGACTCGGCCCTGAACCTCACCACTAACGGCACAAGCAGCATCAGCATGTCAGTGGAGCTCAATGGAGTGGTGTACACTGGTGAGTATCGCTGTCAAGTGGCACAGGAAGTCCTGCTGATCACTTCCTTTCTTCTCAGTTAATTTCTACTTTGATTTAATATATAACCTTATTGAGTTGTTCATCATTATTTTTACCATTGTTTCATGTTTCATGTCTTTCCGAGATCGACACTCTCATGTCTGGGTGTTAGGGGTGGAGCTAGAGCCAGGAGACAATTAGCTTACCTTGATCTCTCAAAAGTTAAGAGATCTGCCTACCAGCTGCTCAAAGATCACTAACTAACATGTTGTCCGTTTAAGCTGTACTCAAACTGAAATGTAAAAAGAACAGTTTGTGGTTTTAGGGGGAGTTAAGTGATGTAACTATTTCTTGGCGAACAACAGCCAGGTGCAGTGAATTCCCGGAGTCTTGTTGTCACAGTATGGTCGAGGGGCTGGTACCATCAAGGGTAATTTCCACTGGGTATTGGGGGGGGGACATGTCCTCCTCACTTTTTAAAATCCTATTCTTGTCCCTCTCACTTTTATAGTTTGATGTTTATTCTCTAACTAAAATCTCTCTAAACATGGTCCACTTACTGTCCAGCCACCACAGTCCAGATAGGAGAAGAGAGGGGTTAATAAAAAGGTTGATACATACGCCTTCAATTATTACCCTGTGCTTAGAGCAATAAACTTAACAAGTGCTTTAGAGAACTTTTTTAGCCCCAGGTTTTGCCTCTCAGGCAGGCCTACCTTATAAGTGGACATTTTTGGGCCACATATAGCCTGAATGAAAGACCTGCACTGCTCAGGCTGGAATGAATCAAACATCAGTCAAAGGTAACACAGTAAGAGACAGTGTTCTTTGTATTTATGATACAAAGAGGCTACAACATCTATTATGAAGTCTCTCTAAAAATGAAACTAAACATAATTTTAAATAGGGTTAGTGTATTAACAATACTGCACAGGTTTAATTAGCAGTTGAATTTATTTTTGTTATACTACCATTATAACTTGATAATTTTGTTATGCATGATATATACAGTATGTATAAAATTGAAAATATAAATATATATACTGTATATAGTTATACCATGTTACTCCTCATAAAACGTTTCGCATTTTAAACGAACAAGATCCAATGTTATGATTAGTGAACGTTAGAGGTGTTGGTGGCTGTGATTTTGAACTTTTGACAGAGCCAGGCTAACTGTTCCCCCCTGTTTCCAGCCTTGATGCTAAGCTAGGCTAATCGCCTCCCAGCTCAAACTCTAATCTTCTCATCTAACACCAACGAGGTGAATAAGTGTATTTCCCAAAATGTTAAACAGTTGCTTTAAGTATTAAATAACTTTGGACAGAACCACGCCAGCTGTCCCCCCCCCCCCTGTTTTCAGCCTTTATGGTAAGATAGGCTAATCTCCTCCTGGCTCCAGCTTCTTGTACTTACCACAAACACACGATCGACAGCAAATGAGTGTATTTCCCCGAAATGTTAAACTATTCCTTAGGTTTATTTTAAAATGGAGATGAAAATATACAGACATTCTTGGTATTCTAACCTTAATTTTTGGGGGCTTTGTATCTTTTCCCCGTCTAGGCGTTCTTTTTGCTCAGGCAGCAGCAGGGTCGGCCTTGTCCGGTGCGTCTGGATCGTCCGTCTCCAACAAGACGGTCAGCAGTCGTGTCGCTCCACAGCAGCAGCAGAACACACCTACCTCAACCTCAACCTCCAGAAACGCGTTTCCTCACCACCCCCCCCCCCTTCCCCCTTAGTTTTTTTTTTTTTTATCACCACTCTAAGTAAAGCCA
>CM022489.1:10781540-10965959 GCA_011952105.1 Coreoperca whiteheadi | reverse complement strand
CTTTTTTTTTTTTTTTTAGATTTGACCCTGTGACCTTTTGGCCCCTGAGGCAACATTCAAGCACCTGCCCCCTTCAGCGGATCCATGTTTATCGTATATCTATTGACCGGCTCTGTGACATATTTGCATTTTAACCGTGGAGGTACTGCAGGTCGCTCGCTCTCTTTCAGTTCGTGCACGTCAGCATCTTCTGGAAAGGTTGTCATTTTTTTAATTACATGGTAGCGACAATCAGGCGACGTTATGACAACACTGTATACCTCCAAACACTCTGACATCCCTTCAACCACAATCAAGCCCCGTTTCTACCTCAGGAACTAAAGCTTTTGGCAGATCTCTTTGCTTCATCCACAACAGAGAAGCCTGTTGAAGGCTGCGTTCATGCAGGATAACCTCATGAAAATGTTGTTGATGCTGGTTCGTAAAGACCTCACTCTGACTCATGAAAGAGAATGGAATGACCACAGACAATCAAATATCAGCTTAAAAATGTGACTCTCACCTTTAATCGAAATCAGTTGTGCAAGGGGAACCAGAGATGTCAGTATAGTTGAGGATTCAGTCCAAGCATCAACCTCTTTACTAGGAGCTCCCCTCAGTGGAAGGTTTGGGTTATGACGCACAACAGTTCCTAAACACAAAAAACACAAAAGGGTGTGTGTGACCCCGGGGCTGCAAAGATTCAATGTTTTTCAGTATGACCATTTACTGCAAAACAAATATGTATTTTCAGTGTTCATATTTTCATTTCCTTTCAGTGTTTCCAGGGTTTTATCCTTGTTGAGGTGACAAAACCTTTGAATTTAGATCATCATGAGGGAGTAAAATGCTCCACTGAAACCAGACTCAAACCTAGATTCAGTAACTCATAAAGGCATTCACTTAAATAATTAATTTACTTATTAAAAACACAGTAAACAATCAATAATGAAACATCCTGGCTTGCATGTTTGTCTGTAGCTGTGGTCAGGCAGGTTCTTCCATATCAGAGGTAGCTGATATCTGATATTTTAGGAAACTTTGCAAAAATGTAGCTGTGAGAACTCTATCAGTCTTAACTCTGAATCCAGAGGTTGTTCTGAGTTTGAAAAGAGTTTCTAGCAGCTTTTGGTTCAGACCGGTATTTCTTCTGCATGCTGCCAGCTGCATCTACTGTATGTGTATGTGGGTCTGCAGCCGCTTTCATGCATAGACCGTAAGTGGTTTTAGATCAGACGATGCTCGTACAAGACTTTGCGTCTGCAATTCTTGGCTTTATTTGTTTGTCAAAGTTACATTATTGTCGTGTGCAGTGAAAAGCTTGGATTGATTTCAAAAGTCTTCTTGTTTGGTGCATTCATGTGCTGTTGTACAGATCGGAACAATGACTTAGCTGGACTAATTTTCATCACATTCTTAATCCAAAATGCATTTTGTTTGTCTCGGAGTTTGATTTCCCAACAATATCGGTATTAAATGTAGTGCTTTTTTGGGGCTGACTCCCAAATCTGGGATGTCTCAGCTTCCAATCAGCACAAACCCTCCAAGTCTCTTGTGACTGGCTTGCTCGCTCTATGTCAAAATGTCTTAATGTAAGAAAGTCATAACTTTCAAGTGTTTTACCTTGAAATATTGCTGCTTTTGCTCCTACCAGAGCTGTAGCTTAAGAACCTCACTAGGTCCAGAGTGTCTTACACGGAGAACTGACTCTGACTCCTGTTCCCACATGTTGCCCAAATGGAAATTCAGCTGCAACATTTACGGCTTACGGTCCATGTGGGTTTGAGGCTTTTGACTGGACTTCACCACTGACTTTACCTCCATCAGGTGGACTGTGGCCAAGGAAAATGATGATGAGAAATAACAAGATGCCTTCTGCTGTGACAATTGTTGTATGAATTAACCTGTATTATTAAAATTCATTAAATAGAATATTTCTGAAATATGGCTTTTGGGGGCTGTAAACTATATCATGTTTATATTGTTTGTTTTGTTTTATTTTTATTTTGCTTTTCTCTCCTGGATTTGCTGTAGCAAGCCTGGCACACAGAAATTATCTTTAGAGCAGATTTGTTAATATAGTGATGATGATGACGATGATAATGTGATGTGTGTCGTGGCTTCATGTGTCTTCAAGGTAACTTCAGAACTGAAACAAGGCTCTTGTCTTTTACAACTTCTCAGGAAAATCTACCTCTACCTCCAGTTTGATGCATTTAACCGAGCGGGGGCTCAAGTTACAGTTTAGCGGGTACACAAAGAGGGCGGACACCAGAGTCCGAAATGAACTTCAACATACCAGTACAGTACTTCAGATATAGTTATAACCTCATGACACATGTGAGATTGTATTCAAAACAAGCATTGTGGTGTATTTATCTCATTATCTTGACTGGAAAAAAAATAAAAAATATATATGCGTCACCCTGCTGAACTGAGAGGTTCATTTTGGACACTGGGGTGGCTTTCTCTGTCTGTGTTTCTCTCTCTGTGGGTTAGAGGCTCATAACACTTCTGCTGTTTAGTTGAGCATCAGCAACAGGGAACCTCCAGCTCAACAGCTAACTACTACTAGTACTGCAGCAAGTACCGCTTCTACCACTTTTAGTACGGCAAATCGTTTATTTCAGTCTGTTCTTTAAATGTTTGCTTATTCCTCCTTTTTCTATAAATGATTACAATTTTTGATGAATGGGCTGTCTCCCGGTAAC
The DNA here is from genome assembly GCA_011952105.1 of Coreoperca whiteheadi. Taxonomy (NCBI): domain Eukaryota; kingdom Metazoa; phylum Chordata; class Actinopteri; order Centrarchiformes; family Sinipercidae; genus Coreoperca; species Coreoperca whiteheadi. Next base: position 10,963,269 of record CM022489.1, on the reverse strand, counting down.
CACGGTAACAGCGAAGAGGCGGCGGGTAATGCAACAGTTTCTTTTGTTTTTCTTTGTTTGTCTTTGTTTTTGAAGGGTGGAGGGCTATTCTTGCCTATTTACTCAATATCTGATTGTGTGAATATTTTTATTTTGAATCTGAAATTAATAAAATATCACCTTACTTAAATGTCACCAGAGCTTTGGATGTTGCTTTATGTATCCTAAGATAAGTTTGCAAACCTGTTAATCAGTGCAATCAATTGGTTAGCTTAACTACGTCTTTAATGAAAATGTGTTAATGATGTACTCAATAACATTGATGCTGGCACAAAGCTCTTAAAGCGCCACATCTGCCTTTCACCAAATGATTTAAGTCAACAGGAATAAAACTTTTTACAGCCTCGTCTACATAATTATGGGTTAGCTACCACATTTGACTGTGAATCCAGAAGTCCTATATTTACTTTACTAACTTAATCTTTTACTTGTCTTGTGCTTTTATTTTTTGTCTAACATGTGGATACAGGACTCCCTGAAAAGCAGAGTAGATTCACCTGGAGGAATAAAGTAAACTGAACCCTGTCCTACACTGCATTCATTTTAAATTACCGGGAATAAAATATTATTTAGACAGAATTACTATCAACAAAAGGAAGGGAGGCACAACTATATTTGACAGGGGTCATATACTATTAGTATCATAAATATCTTCCAATAAAAAAAATAATAGTGGCAAGTGATGAAAGAAATATTCAGATCCATCACTTAAGAAAAAGTAGTAAGAAGTATTATGAGAAAAATTTCGCCTGTCACTGCAACATTATTACGATATGAATGTTTAATTATTATTTCTTAGGCATTACTGTATAAGCAGCTTTTTATTGTTGCAGATGGTTTAACTACTTCACTGTTGGGTAGTTTACAGCAATGCAGCGTATTTTATAAGCTCATGATAGGTTTTGTGGGTGAGCTCTGTGAATCTGCAATGTAACATGTTTTCAATCCATTATGTATTTAAAATAAAAGCGCACGTTGACGCTGGAGTTTTCCGAAGCACCGCCCAATAACAGTGTCCGCAGTGGTGAACCTATCGCACCCCGGCAGGTTTAAACACACGCAAACTGATTCGAGAAGAGCCGGGGGGCGAGCGGGGCGGAGCTACGCCGACAATCGGCTACTAAAACTAGCCTGGGGGGGGGGAGCATCGGACTCAACGGGACAACCTTCGCTACAGTGGAGGAGTTCGTGTGTAGATGTTAACAGGGACCATACGAAGAGAGAAACAATGAGGCTCAGGTCTCAAAAGACCGTTACAACGTGTTCGGAGACGCCGAGGAGAAACCGCCGACAGTCCAACAAAGCGACGCCGAGACCGACGCGCGTCTCGGTGACGGAAAGCCCGCTTCAGACCAAGGTAGCACATTCTGCTACGATTGTGTTCTTAGTCAGTAACCTGGTAATAGCCTCGTCAATGTTAGTGGTGGCAGTAAGCAGTGTGTCTAACTGCCAGGTTCAGTAGAATAACCAATCGTTTCCGTATTATAATGCTATGCTAGTTAGCTGGACGGCGTAGCTAACGTTAGAGTTCTCATAACAAACCAGTAGGCGGCGTAGCTAGCTGTTAGCTAGCTGGCCCGTATGTGGCGTTTCAGTCCCGCTCTGCTTGGCTGACCACTCGTGTTTTCTTTGTTTACGTGCACCCGACACTGTTGCGTGGTGTAGCGTAGTTAATTCAATATTTTGAGACGCAGTTTGCCACCAAGCTACAAACTAACGCAGCTGACAGCCCTGCAGTAAACCCTGCCTCCGTGAAGCTCATAATGTTCAGTTTTTGTTTAAATCGTTTTAGAGAGGTAACGTTAACGTTGTTGATTCAACTTAATCGCCATTTTGGAGGCTTTAGTTCTAGTGAGTTGTGTTGCCCTTCTTTATTATAATTTCACGTTACCAAACTATGTATTTTCTTAAATGCCATGTTGAGGTACAGCCTTTCACTGGGCCGTCCGCAGTGTAACTTAAACACGTGGACACTTATCTTGTGCTGGTTCTGCATCACTCAAACTGAACAAGTGTCGCCTTTTAGCTTCAGTTTCAGCGTGTTTTCATCCGCATCAGAAAAACATAGTTAACGTTACTCCCCTAGTTTTAGAGGGGCAGCATTCATTGGACAAAGCAAACCAGTCGTATTCAACACCACAAATCTGTGGCAGCCAGTGAATGCTTAACCTATAGACATCAGCAGACCGTAGTGTCTGCCCTTGCGATGCTCTGCCAGGGTTTCAGAGGGTTGCTGCAGCAGCAGAGGGTTAAACAGCCCAGTTGCATGTGAGAGAGGGTCCCAGCAGAAGTAGGTCATCAGGACACATGTATGGACCGTTTACACTTGGGACTCCAGCACAGCTACTTGCTACTAACTAAAGTACATGTAGGCATTTTGCTTCTGGTGTGACTGCTGCTTAAAGAACAAAGCAAGTAAAATACATTTGTTGCGCATTTTATGGCACAGGACTGAGGCACAGTTTTGAATTGCTTTATTTTTTTTTTTATGTATTTAACCAGGATAAAACTCATTGAGATTTAAAGTCTCTTTTGGTAGAGTGTCTGGCCAAGACAGGACACTATGCTTACAAGAATACAAACAAAAGTTCCTGCTGCTGACATAGTCAAGGGGGAGAAGGACAAAAAATATTGATGCATAATCTTGCAATTCACTTGTACCAATATTATGATTTAAAAGATGTATTTTATAGTGATTTGCCATGCATTTTTGATACACACTGTTATTACTATTTCAGTACCTTGTTGGCAATACGAGTTAGTTGGTGCAGCTTTTCTTTATTGCAGACATTTTTAACTCTTAACAGGTTTGTCTGTGTCAAAGGTAGGGCTGGGACAGTCTGGATTTGTTCTTATCGCGGTTGAAAAGCAAGAATTCGTTAGTAGCTTAACTACATTTTTCAGTCGCTGTTTTCTGACTCGAGTAGCTTTTCAGTAGCGAAGCTCTTTTGTTGATCAAGTAGTGAGGGCACATAAGCTAACAATATTCCCAAGCATTTCTGAAGAACAAGCTCAAATTGTTAACACAACTGCTAAGGGTCACTGATCCTGGATCAGTAAGTGTTACGCCACCACCATTACCCGCGGTAGGCTGACTGCGGTGACCGTCCCGGCCCCAGTCGAAGGCTCAGGCTTTGTGCACAATGTTGCACAAAATCTACACAACTAAGAACACTCTTTGAGGTAGTGAGTAACTATAATATTTCTGCTTCTTTTAAATATTATTATGGTAGGTGTATGTTTTTGTCTTCCATCCATCCATCCATCCATTTTCTACCGCTTATCCGGGGCCGGGTCGCGGGGGCAGCAGTCTAAGCAGAGACGCCCAGACTTCCCTCTCCCCCGACACTTCCTCCAGCTCTTCCGGGGGAATACCGAGGCGAGGTGTTTTTGCCTTCAGTTACGGATATAGTTGACACATTTTAGATGATGATCTTGCATTTGCATATTTCATTATGGAGAATTGTCTGAGTGGAAAGAGTAACTTATTGTGAGTTACCGCCTTTATTCCCACAGCTGTGGTGAAATAGGTGGATGTTACTGGACATTTGTTATGCATGATGAAATACCTCTTAGGGCCAGATTTGTGGTGGTTTTCTGTATTTTTGTCTGAATGCATCTAGACCATCACACCTTCTAGTTTTCATCAGTTTGACATCGCAGGTTGACACCAGACCTAAATATGATTTTAAATCGTACTTCAACAGGGACATAGAGACCAGCTTCTTTCTCAAACTAACAGCTATAAATCATTTTTACAATGGTATTTTGGTTGTCATAATATAATCTAGCGTTACTACATTACAGAAATCAGTAACACCGATTTCTCTCTTACCCGAGTCTCCTCTATGTAATATGACTGTCCCTACATGAACGCTAATCTCATGAATATCAGCACATTATCGATCTAGTTTTTAATAATTGTCATCCGTCTCTAATTTATAGCATAGATGATAAAAGGTCAAAGTGAGATGTGTTCTTTGTGAATCGTCACAATTTGACATTCAAACATGCTGGTGAAACTAAACTTCTGCAACTGTTAAGTTTTATAATGACTTTTTTTGGTGTGTTTTTTGTTTTTTTGCGGTGTAGAACAACGAGACCTTGGATCATGACTCCCACCACTCGGATGATGAAATTCCCACAATGGCGAGGCGACCGCTGCCCCGTGGCCGGGCGAGGAAGAGAGCCATCGCTGTTGATGACCGAGAAGCAGGTATGTTTGGTAGCTTCCTCAAAGATGCTTTTTATATATTTTAACGTTTGGTTTTCCTGAATATGAATGTGCTTGTTTTTGTGTTTTTTCTCACTGATTGTCTTCTTGTGGTCTAGATTTGGCTTTCAAGACTCCGATCAGGCCCATCATGCGCCCTGGGCTCATACTGTCGGAGATCAACGCGGCGTCTCCCCGTGCCACAACAGCCAGAAACATCTACTCGCCCATCGTGCGTTTCCTCACACCCAGCAAAGAGAGTGAGTGCATCTACTGTCTGTCGCACCGTCTGTTCTATATAGGGGGCGTAGTGCTTTAAACAGACTCAACAACCCTTCCAGATATTTTATGTGTTGTGGGACGCTAAAAATGTTCTCGGTCCACTCACCACTTTCACTGCTTCACCATTCATTTTGGGAGACATCCAATCATCCATTTTGAAAATAGTTTTCTTTTCTTATGACGAAGGTACCGGGTGGCGTAAACTCACTTAGCAACGTCAGTATAAATGTACCAGCATCTTTCTTAATGGCTTGTTTTAAATTCTCACCCTGGGCGCATCATAAGCGTCTTGAACTGCTCGGCAGGCTTAATGTAGTGAGCTGACAGCGTTATTGGTAGAGGACTCAGTGTCCTGTTATAGTTCAGATCCAATATTTCATTACTATTCCCTTCAGAAAAAGTCAACAATGTTGATGTTGTGAACAACTTTAGTGAGTCTCACTGTTTTGGTTTCTGCATTATGTGAGAGGCTTCAGGTGCAGCTACAACGTTTGAAGAAAAATGAACTATGTTTACTTAGCTTTTTTTCTGCTTTGGTCTTTCCTTTTGCTAATATTACATTTTGATGTGTTACATTAGATGATTTAACATTGAAAATAGACCAAGCACTTCAGAGCTTTCTGTCATCAAGACAATTTATACATGTAGTTTATTACACAAGGCAAACATTTTGTTGGATTAATGTTCTTTTCTTTACACTTAGGCAGACCTATTGTCTTTAAGAAAAATCCCATTGGCATCCAATGACTGTGTCTAAGCATTACGTTGCTCAGAGAATAACAGACTTGTGTTATTTACAGTTTGTACATGCTTTGTTTTCTGTCTAGATGTGAAGTGTTCACCTACTGGGAACGTGTTGATGAGCCCAGAACAAGGTGTATTTGGTTTTGGCTCCATTGACCTTCTGGCTGGAGACGAGGATGATGACCTCTTCAATCCGTAAGTATTAACCCCCTTTTCAGATATGCACCCCTTTTATGTTTAACATGTCTCATGTCTGAATGAACACCCTGGTCACTTTTTCTTAAAAGCCATGACAGCACGCTTACTAGGTTCGACCTGGTAGCATTTCAGTGTAATTTTCAAAACGGCGCAAATCTGAATCGAATGCTCTCTGATAAACAAATGTGGCAGCAGCACAAGGTAAAACATGCAGCGCGAGAGACCGGTTAGATGCACATCTGTTACCGTCTTCTAAGATCACCGTAATACATTTATTTCAATCATCGTCTCTTATGCACAAATCAGTTTAATAAAAACTGTCCTTCACTGTGAGCCGATCTTTAAGGCATTGAGAAGATTGATCTTCTAAAATTATCTCTACAATTCTGAAACAATTCACAGAATCCACAATTCATATTGTACAATGCCAAATCAAGATTAACAGACAATACTTAAAATATATTATGATTTTACTTAATTGTTGCTTTTTTAATTGATTTCTACCGTGCCAGAGCTTTTCACCACTTCCCTGTTTCATGTCCTTTTGTACATAACTCTCCCGGGTTAGTGATTCTTTCTATTCGAAGTGCATAATTTTTTTTATTTTTTTTTCCAGCCTTACCTTCATCAAGAACATACCGTCACTGTCTCAGCTTTCCCGACCCCAACTGAGAGATATTCCCCCCAAGACCAGGAGCACTCCAGAGGCCACGCTGGTGGTCGACCTGGTGAGTTTAATCTTCTGGAGCTTCCTGCTCTCACAGATGGGCACAATAATTCAGATACATGAATGGCCAACATGGAACTTGAACGTTGACAAATGAATCTTAACTCAAGGTCATTGTCCTTCAGTTTGTTCAGTTGTGGTTAACAACATGTTTCAAATACCAATAGTAAAGATCTCGTCTTTAAAAAAAAAAAAAAAAAAAAGGTATGGGTCATACGTATTGTGAGTGGCATCCTCAGATTGGTAGACTGTAGTTGTGTGAAGCAGCGATTGAGATGCTTGCGTGACTAATAAAGAGCCTACAGTGACATATATCAACTTAAGACATGGAAAAACCACTCAGATTTCGAATATGTGGCCGGTGTATCCAAATAATGCCGGTTTGGAAACTTGCTCCAATGTTTTTGGAGAGCACATCTTGTAGCAGCCCAGCTCCTGATCACAGTCTGTCGTCATCCCGGGCAGAACGGTCTTATGTTGGCAAGCCGTGTGTCATTTAACGCTGTCTCCGTAGCTTTTTCCTATGATATGACTTTTGGAAGATTCATTTTGAGATGAAGTATAATATTTGATGCAGCCACATTACAGTGGTTGTTTTTGTTTTTCCCCATCTATGTTAGATCCAGATGTCCTTTATTTGCTGTTGCTCAATTCCGAGAGATCTGTTGTGGAGAACACAACACTGCTAGACAGGAGTGTGAGTTCATAAAGAGCTTTTATATTAGGCTACGGATGTGCCAGAGTTCGGATGTACAAAAATAAATTTGTGCATCTGGTTTGTTTGAGGTAACTTGTGTTAACTGGTGTGTATGTAAAAAGGAATTGAATAGATCAGGAAAACTTCACTGGTGGTGGTTGGAACAGATTTTTCTATGTGGCTAGTTAAAGCAGAGACTGTGCACCATCAATATCGCACCCATAACCTACAAAAATAAACTTAAGCCACATTGTCCTTCCAGGAGGAGACCCTGATGTTCAGCTCTCTGAATGTCATCGAGGAAGCAGAGTACACTTTCCACGCAGCTTTCCAGGACCATCAGTACAAGGTAACCACTCGCTGCATGGTGATGAAAGGATGATGGAAGAATCGCTTCAGTGTGTTTGTCTTCAGTGAGGGATGACAGGAAGCAGGCGATACAAAAAAAATCTAGTCTTAATGTGGAGAAATGCCAGACCTAACTAACACTGGTGAGATATCGTGGCAATCCTCTTCACCATGTTGTCATTCATCATTATGCATTAAATAGTTGAAATTAATTAATGATTAAAGGTAGTTTTATCATGTTAAGCCCATTGACATCAAACTGCTGGTTTCAATGCTGCAGAAAATTGCAAGAAAAGACCATTTTCTAAATTCCTTGGTGGCACATTCATGTACAACCCATCATATCAGAATTGATAATTGACATTTAAAAAGCACTGCATGGAAGTTTGAATTCTCTGTGAAATTAGACAAAAAAGCAGACAATACAAACAAACCACATGCTATTTGTCTCTCAAATAATTATTCAAGTAATGCCTTTATGGACAGGCTTTAAATGTTTTCTATAATGTTCCTGGATCCACATTACAATTCAAATTGATCTTTAAACTATGGCTTGGGAAAATGGTAGGTAGTATCAAAGGATTTGTAGTCAATGGGCCAAACTGCAGAACCATAAGTATAAATCATAACTCTTGAAAGTCTTTCGTTTAGCTCCTATAACGCAACAATAAAATATTATTAATGTACGCTCATTTAGCTTGAACTGTGCCTACTATCCAGAGAGACACAGAAAAGAGACATTTTTAGACATCTAAACTGGCATTGGCGGTAAAGCATAGATTAAGATTTATAGGAACTGAGGAGAAAATGGAGAATATGTATTAACTTTTATCGGCTCTGCTCCTGTTATCAACAGGTGTACGTGATCCTACGACCGCATGTCAAAGAGTTTCTGCAGTCCATGGCCAAAATATACGAGGTATGTGTTAATATAATATAATTCAATTCTGGATGTTTATTGGTGCAGTTGGCACTAGACAAGTGCTGTCTACAGCCTGAGTTTGTTTTTAGTGAGATGAGGTGAATTTTTTCATTAACAATGTTTTGTCCTGCAAAATTGGAACTTCAAAAATTGTAAGCTTGTCTGATGAACTGATCTGCTGCAAGTTTTCAGAACCTATACACTCTCACGCTCTACACACAGATACTATCTATCATACATCCCCTTTTATTTTCATCTGATCCGATTCATTCCTGCCTCTTTTTGAATATATATATCTCATTTTTCTTTGTATATGAACCTAAACGTCGTTTTGGTGGTGTCCTGATGCCTGATGGTTTGTGTGGAATCGGTCCCAGCTGCTGTTTGTGTTCTGTTACAGCTGTTTGTTTACACGTGTGCAAAGAAGGAATACGCTGAGAAGATACTGAACATCCTGGACCCGCAGAGAAAACTGTTTCGGTATGTCTCCTTAAGATCTGTTTCCACTCATGTTTCATAAACTCTTTGCAGAGACGTGCACTCCGTCAGGTTTATCGGACCCAGCCAGCAAGTGTCAGCCTGCTGCTTTCCGGTCTGTGACCAGCACACACAGACCTCCTTAGGTGCTGCTCGGATGTGTTAAATGGTCTGTTTGTGGTCGAATCGTTAGTTGGTCACTCTGGATTAAGCTGACCCAGAGTGAATTACTAGGAGTGCTGATGTGTTCATTTCGTATGGTGAGGACAGTAGAAATTAGTTTTCCTTTTGGCTTCAGGTGGTTAATAGCACATAAAAGAAGGCATGTAAAGATGAACAGATAATCAGAAAATGAACATAAGAACCAGGTATTTCCCTCAGGAGTGGGTAGAGACAAAAAACAGAGCTAAGTGTTAATATTGGATTTATGTTCATCAAATCACAATAAATAAAATGGACTCTCTAGCTCTGTTAACGAAATTTACACACTTGGCACAGGGGTAGGCTATAGAGTCATAAATTTTTAGCAAGCAAATATAGTAGTGGTAGGGAAAGCCCTGCTATTTGTTCTGCATCATGTTGGCTGAAATGTTCATGGTCATGTCCATATGCAAGTCGATATTGTGACAGGCGATAATTACATATATCGTACGGTAAGTCGATAATGTCATTATTGTGACAGGCCTAGGAACGTGTTATTGAAAGTCATCTGGTGAAAATTCCTGTATTTTTTTCATATGGCAATGTCATTTTTTTCCCCAATATAGTGCAGCCCTACTGACACAGTTGGTTCAATGAAACCGGTGTAAATGTTTTTAACATGTTGTCTTCTCTTGTAGACATCGTCTGTATCAGGAAGATTGTGCCTGCGTTGTCGGCCACTACATCAAAGATCTCAGCATCCTGGGGCGGGATCTCGCCAAGACGGTCGTCCTGGACAACGCGCCCCACACATACCCATACCATGTAAGCGCTGTGACTTTTAGATGCCGGTTTAAAATCTAATACTGTCAATTTCATTGCTTTTAATGGATGGAGCTGGTGGGATTCTCTAGTTTTGTTATTATCAGCAAATCCCATGAAAAGACCAAAACCAACAATGTGTTAGTCCATCTCTCAATACTTTCTGACTTCCCTCTCGGTCTTTGGCTCTCCGCCCTGAGCCCACTGGTTCTAACTGAAGATGTAAAACTTTAAAAATGGGACCCAAATACATAACTTCATATTTAAAGGGCGCTAAGTTGTTGCTTAAAAGAGCTGGGAACTTGAGACTTGGAATTGAAATTCCTCCATATTTTCATCTCGCAACTGTACAGTGAAAACAGACAATGGACCGTTTTTATTAATTTGAGGTTTGGGTGTTTTTGCAGCTGATGAATACGATTCCCATCAAGAGCTGGTCTGGAGAGTCAGAGGACAGAGAGCTCCAGAAGCTCATCCCCTCCATGGAGAAACTGTCTGCAGCGGTACGTCGGTCATATTATCAGCTTCTGTGATTATTACAGGTTTGTTTGTTTTGTTTTTTTGTGGCAGAACGTAGTTGCTGTATCCCCCAATCATCCTGTATGCACAGATGAGAATGTGTCCTTCTTTTTACTTTTCCTAAAAATCATCTTATGGTTCATGGAAGAAAAGAAGACCAAGAAATGTTTCCATAGTTAGTGACAATGAACCATGATGGGCAAAGATTGTAGACTTCCGCCTCAGTGCCGTGTTTGATACGAACACTAGGACCCGCCAAAGTTGGAAATGTTCAGATCCTGTAAATGGGAGATTGAAGTAAAGCGATATTGTTATTCCAAGCAAAATGTGTGGGGATGCACCGATCTGATACAGTGGATCAATATCGGCCTATGTGACTGATCCATAATAAATACAGGGGCAACACTGAAATCCCTGGCCTCCTGTTGCATAAAAATGACTTTCATGCAATGTGGTTAACACATTTTTAGAGCTGCAACGATCAGGCGATTTAAACAATTAGTTCTTCTGAAAGAAAAATAATCAGCAACTATTTTTGTTTAAATGTAATTTTTCAAGCGAAGATGTCAACTATTTGATAGCTCCTGCTGCTAAGCTCATGTCAGAATAAACAGCTTATCTTGGCCTTACATGATAGTAAATTGAATATACTTGACTGTTGGTCAGAATACACAAGACAATTGGCGACGTCATCCCGTGCTTTTATTTATTTTTAGACGATGGATGGATAGTAGATTAATCAATAATGAAAGTAATCGTTACGGATTTATAATTTTGGAGCAAGACAAACTGGTGTCTGGAGCTGGGAAATGTGTGTCAAGAAAGAAGTTGGATCAGCGTTTTGTGGCGTTAAAGAATTGATCCATTTACACATTGACTTGTTTGAGTTCTATTGTTTTTGAAGTGTGAACCGGATTGTTTTCGTACATCCGTTTTAATCTTACAGTCCTAATGAGTGCAGCCAGTTCGACGTTTCAGTGTTTTACCAGACCGTCCAGTTGTGAATGAAACAGCTGGTTATCTGCAGCAGCATCTGCCTGCTGTCTTTCCTCCCCCGGTTTCATCGTTCAGTCCGAATATCTCCGATTGTGTTTTTTCAGGAGGATATTCGGGAGGTGCTGAAGAAGAGGAAGGATCACTTCCACCGGCTGCTGTCAGAGGACTAACGGGACTCTCCAACACACACACACACACACACACACACTTTAACTATTCATGTGACTTTCACGGCACGTGTTTGCTCTCTATGCTTTGGCTAAAAGCAGAATCCAGTTGGACTTCACTAACCTGTTGGCTTGTGGCCGACCTGCTTGCCCTCCTCTGTCCTCCCCGATGACTTTAAAGGACAGCAGATCGGTATTTCAAACGTGCTGCTGGTCGTTCGTCACCAACCCCCCGTTTCTCTCTCCGAGGCTCATTCCACCGGACCATAAACTGCTACCCAGATTGTATATTTACAAGACAAAACTTGAAATATGTTGTATATGCTTGTGATTTTTTTTTATTTTTATTTATTGATTTAAATTGCTAATCAACTGCTGTCCTCTGTATATTTTAGATATGCTTTTTTTTTTATGCAATAAAATCACCCTTAAATGGGGAAAATAAAGTACCTCCGTCAGTTTAAATTGGCTTTACTTTCAGCACATACTGTACAGTCTGTTTCAGTTCTGTGTGGTATTTGATTAGGTAATAGATGTGCATTTCTGAACAGCCATTTATCATGAAAGCTGCATCAGATTGATTCAGAGGAGGACGATATAGTGGACCACTGTGAATACTGTCAGTGAGGTAACCGTGATACAGCAGAACGAAATCCCACATCGCTCTGTAAAATGATGCATTCAGGACTGCCTGAATTTGGTCAACCGTTGGTGGTATTTGTTATGGTTTTTATCTTACGGACATCTTCACTAGGTTTTCAGCTCAGTTCTTTTTATTTCCTATAAAATGCTGTTCCAGCTGCTGAAAAAAATCAAACTACTCACTTCCCGTGCAGCAGGAAGGGAGCACCCAGAGTGTTAGAATAGAAGAGCAAATGGAAAAGATGTGTGAAATAGGTGGGATCACTTTTACAATTTTTTTTTTTTTTATAATACTATCACATTAAACTTTGTTGTAGCATGCCGGGATATCTACTTGACTGTGGCATCTCGGACAGATTTTCCTAAAAACAAATGATTGAATTTGTTGCTGGGAGAGGAAAAAATCTTCATGTTAATTATAGAAATGAACCACAACAGTTTTAGGAATAAAAAGAATAATGTCATAACGACAATTGAGGGATGTTATATGAATATTATAGTGATACCACAAAAAACTAGGCTGAAGCTATTATTTTCAGATTGTTTCTTCAGTTAACGAATCATTTAGAATATAAAATCTTAGTGAGGAAATAGCCTAGCACACAAACATACTCAATCTACAGAGATGTGAAGCCGACAAGCAGCAAATCTTCACATTAAGAAGCTGAAACCATCAAATGATTGATTAATAGTTGGTGAATAAGTCTGTCGATTGACTGATTTATTGTTTCAGACCTAAAACAGACAAAGAAATATTCTAAACTCAGTTTTGAGTGTTTTGGTCATTGAAGGAATTTAATTGGAATGATCTGACTATCCATTAATAATAAATCCGAGCTAAAGAAAACAAAGGGTCCACATTTAATGTGTTTTTACAGTAGATAAAAACTACACAAACTCAATCTATGTAGCTCGGTATACAGGTATTATAGTAATAAATACATTGGTACATTAAAGCCACAGTAGTACACACTATCATTCTGTGTATGAGTATTGGAGGAGTGCTGAGGTTTAGTTTTAGTGTAAATGTTTACTCTCCTGTTTAGATAAACTCATGTTTGTGATGGATGGAACTGTTGAATTTGAAGGTAAACTGAGAGAAAGTGCCTCCTCCTCCTCCTCCTGCTGCTGCTGCTGCTGCTGCTGCTGCTGCAGCTCCGGCTTTATTTGCTCCATATGGTGTTTGACATGGTACCCAGGAAGGAAAAAAAACCTCTGGTGTGGGCGGAGGAAAAGCCTAGTATTTTGTCCGTCCTGAAATTTGATTCAGAAGTTCAGGATCCTGGAAGACAAAAAAGCAAACGGAGGGGGAGGGAAGAAAGGCAGAGAAGGACGGAGGGTTTTTTTTTAACTGCGAGAAGAGTAAACTTACCAAATACTCTGCAACCTCCGACTAAAGTAAGTCCATTTATACGAGGGCTGTTTCTAATTGAATAACGCGCTTAGGCAGGCGTTTCATGGAGCTATATTCATTCACATTTGTCTCTGAAATCTAACTGCTAACTGCTGTAATTGCTGCTGAATGGCCACAAAATATAAGGTTTCAGAGCAGCTCTTTCAGAATGACTTGTGTGTCCTTTACGCACAGATTTAATGCGGGCTCGAGCGCATTTTGGCCACATTTGATTTATTTATCACCAAATTTGGCATTTCCTGCAGCCCTAGACAAGACCAGACTTTATTTGCTTTGTGGAAGAGCAAATGAAATAAATATTTGTATGAGAGAGCGGGAGAAACGTTATTTTTCAGCGGGGAGTAGAAGCACATTGCCCCCCTACGCGCGTTTCCACATGCAACTCTGATAACCACCAAGATTTTTTCCCCTCCGACCTAAAAAACCAGACGAGTCCAAATTGCGCACTATACATGGTAAAGTCCGCATTTGTTTGGAGAAAGATCCTCACCGCAGATTTTGTGACTCTGCGCCACCGTTGGATGTGCGCCAACAACATCCAGAAAAAAATGCTCCAAATTCACTCTGCAGATGTTAATGAAAAGCCTCTGAAAAAGTTCAAATGAAGGCAGACCAACAAAGGCGCGTGATCGGTGTTATTTTACATTCATGTATCTGGCGCTTTTGTCCAAATCGTCGTACAATAGGCTGTGTCTATTTTACGCGTTTTATAGTAAGAAGTGACCGGAAAAGTAACCAGTAGTGATACATGAGGTATTCAGATCACCTAAGTAAAAGTTATACCACACTGAAATACTCCTGTAATAGTTTGCACTCTTAAATGTACCTAAGTATTGGCAACAAAATACAGTTTCTATAAAGTAAACGTATTATGCAGAATGTCCCCCGTCATGAGACTGCAGTGTTATAATGTTATATTATTGGATCATTTTTACTTTCATGTTGTACTTGGTTCGAGGTGAAGCTTATTTTAACCGTTTCATGTACTGATGGGTAGTTTAATCAGCAACACGGCATCGTATCTTATAAACTGACCTCCTGCTTTTGTGTTTAATATCTTACTCTGAAGAGTAACTGCGGCTGTTAAATAAATATAGTGGAGTAATAAACACAATATTTAGTGCTGTAGAAGTATACTTAAGTACAGTAGTAAAAGAACATAGTTATTTTCCACTACTGGTAACCGTTTTATCCTGAGGTATCTTCTTGATGTGCTATCAGTGAAGTAATCCTGCCTTGTGTTATTTCTGATCATCCTATCTGCTCTATGTGATTACAGTGGGACCCCCCCCAAAAGGGTCCCAAGATAAATCTGAGGGGTCATCAGACGATTAAAGGGATCGAGAAAAAAACATCTATGACAGAAACATACAGATTATTTTCTAATTTAGCTATTTTCTCGTGAAATACATACTTTCACGTCTCTAGGCCTATAAAGAAGGATTTATACTTAATTAGTTAAACATTGCATATATTCACCTTCCTTAGGCCTCTAAAATATGCAAAATAAGTAAATACTGGATATTTTCTCTTCTTCATGGTTCAACAAAACCTTAAAATAAGTGAAATACAAGTATCTAATGTTTGGTCAGTCCTGGCTTTAAAGCAGGAAACCTTTCTACCTTTAGCCCATATTGTATATAGGCAAAGCTTTTCAGTTAGCGCTGATTCATTTAGCAGTTTGATACATTTTGTTAAAGAAATAGTTCCAACAGTTTTGGGGGCAATATACTTATTTGCTTTCTTGCTAAAGTAAGACGTAAAGATTGATACCATTCTCATGTGTGTCCATTACATATGGAGGTGGAGCGGGGACACTGTTAGCTTAGCTTAGCATAAAGACCTGAAACAGAGGAAACAGCCTGGTTCTGTCCAAAGATATCAGTTTCCTACCTGCACCACCGAAGTTCACTATATCAACTCAGTATATGTAATATGTTTAATCCATACAAAATAGAAGTTTGAAATGATTTTTTAACCTTTGGAGCCATGCTAGCTGTTTTGCCGTTTCCAGTCTTAATGCTAAGGGCCATCACATAAAGTCCCATAAAGTTTTAGTTTAAAGGGTTTATACCGGCCTAATTTGTCAATGCAAACATTGTCAATGAAAAGTGGTACATTGGTACATTTAGCAGAAGGTACAAAGTGCTATACAGGTTGAAGAAAATGGGAATAAAGGAGATAAAGGAAACGGAGAAGACAAGATATCAAAACAATAAGAAAATAACTCACAACCCTTTTTAGATTTCTCCGGCTCCAATAGTTGCGCCGTGATTTTGGGGGAATGAGGATTTGAATAACGTATTTCAGTTTGAATAACTCATTTCGGTTCAAAACAATTTTCCAAAGCTTTTTTAACGACCTTTATTTAATGACCCAATGACGCTAAAAAGAAAAGATGAAACACTGTGGGATTTTACAGTAGTTGTGTACTGATTTGGCGTCTCTGACACTTGGAGAATGGAGGTGGTTTCACTGTCTCTGGTTTGGTGTTTTTAACTGTTTTTTGGTCTGGACCTCCTCCTGCTCCCCTCAAGCTGTGTGACTATGAGCACCTCGGGGCTTCAGGCCACTAACCGGCAGAATGTGAAGGAGCTCGACAGCATGAAGGAGTCCATCAGCGACATCATCAACCAGCTCCAGGACATCGACCCGACCAGGCTCTCCTTCTCCCCCTTCCTGGACCTGGACACTCAGATCTCCTTGGCGCCGGTGTCAGACAGCCCAGAGTCCTCCGTGGAGGAGCTGCACTCGTCCTCCCACTCCCTCTCCGGCTCCCAGCGCTCCCTTGAACCGCCACCAGCAACCAATCAGCCGAGAAGTGAGTTATTACTGCGGCTTTTTACTGTCTGTCTGAAGGAGCTGTAGGATTTGAGGGGAGGCCAGAGCAAATTAGCAAAGGCCTAAAGTTTGAGTTTGAGTCCAGACTGGATCCAAAGAGAGTTCAGACATAGTCAGAGCTGTTTAATAAAGAGGAGCAGCAGTCAGTAAGGAGTACACGTGTCTTTCCAATTTTGAAAATAATGCTCTACGAGGTTTTTTAAGGTAGAGCAGATGTGTAGCTCTACCTGCAGGAGCTCTGGACTAAATCAACATCCATGTCTTGCGTAAAAGTTTTAGGACCTTTAAGTCTTTTATACCATTGTTTGTAGTGCTGGGGAGGACATAACAAAGCCCTCTGAGGTGGTAAAAACATGCTTATGACTTGAGATTTTGTTTTAATCATAAAAAACATCCAATACAGTTCAATTCAGGTACATTACCATTAGATTTAGAAACAGGAGGGTTTAATTGTCTTGCTGGAGTGAAAAGGCTTTGTTTTGATGTCATCTTTTGTTGCTCATTATAGGATGATTTAAGGATGACACGTTTTAGTAAAATGTCCTGCATGGGATATTCTGTATTAAAAAACTAGTTGTGTTTTAGGAAGCCTTTGTTTGTGGCAGATTGTATGTGCCGAGTTTAAGACAGGGGACAAAGTTCTTTTTTTGCAAAGTTGTGTTATATATAAAAAAAAGTTCTTATCTGACAAAGACTTCACCCCTGCAACACTAGTTGTGGGTTGGACAATTTTTTTACAATTTCAACTGAAGTCGGTCGTGTACCCTGACCTTATCTTGTGGTCCTGTATTGTAGAGGGTTTAGTTTCAAAATGTAGTTTTTTTCAATTTATATTTTGTTCACATGGTGAATATTGCTAAATTTGTTTAATCAAATAATCACAAACTAATTGATACAAATGAAACTTGTGATCATGTTGTATTATTCCAGCATAGGCGTACTGGTCTGTTTCTGGGTCTCTATAACTGTGGGAACCTGAAGGGGACATATTTACTAACACAATGCACAGAAGGTGAGAGGTGGGGTCAATAGGGACCCACTTTCTGGCCCTAAAACCTCCTAATGGGTTAATCCAGCCATGTGCCCACCGCTCCAAACTGTTACATGAGACCCATGCAGTACAGGAATGATTGATTAGTGTGAGTCTGCAGTTGATTGCTTTCAGTATCTGGTTTTGGATTGTTTATTAAAATGTGCTCTGATTTGAACAGGCTGTGGTCCCTGCCACCAGCAGCCCAGCGACGACCTCCCAGCGGAGCCACGAGCAGATCCAACAGAGGAAGGGGAGCTGGATCAAACTCTTTCCAGTACAATCACAGTGCTCAATTTGGACGCTGCCACAGAAAACTGCATCAGCTGTCCAACCCCAATGTCTCAAGGAGACCTTCCCAATGGCACAGATACAGCGAGATGGAGTCCAGAATCCACCAATCTGGACTGCACTCTGGACGAGGGTCGACCTCTGATAGGCCCGCCGCCAGAGAGCATGGAGCTGACTGTGTGGAGCTCAGAGGGGCGGGGAGAGACTTGCGAGGCCCCAGAGGAGGCTTCAGATCGGGGACGATGCTGCTGCCGCTGCTGCCAGTGTAAATGCTGTCAGAGCGGCCGAGTTCCCGCTTTCTTCTCAGTCTTGGCCTCTCTTCTGTGTGCAGCCGGGATCCTCTATGCACTCTATTTCTATGTCCCCATTAAACCCCCCGACTGCCCCGACATAGCCAGCCGCGTCGTTTTCACCTTCTGCTGCTGTGTGATGGCGGCCGTCCCCATCCTGCTCGGTAAACTTCAAACACCTGCACACTGACATTCAAAAACAGTCGCGTGAGCGTCACAAATAAAAGACAAAGATTAAGAGAGGATTTGGTTTGTCTGGGCGCCTTGTCTCGGAATTTTTCAATGTCTCCTGTCCCCTTTAATTTCATGCGCTTTCAACCATAGTGCAGCAGACGTCTCCCCCGGGCCTCTGGAGAGAAGCATAATTTCCTTCTCCAGCACATAGCTTTAAATGGAAACTACAATAAGAGGTTGGCTGCGTCTCTCGTCTCCCAGGCTGTGGCCTAATTGTTTCAGAATATTTTAATCACTTCCCAACCTGGGTGACCAGAATGAGGGGGCAGGTGGCAAAAACATCCAAACCAAAGCCTGTCCAGACCATTTTCCCCTCACCTATTTGTCAAGCTGGTGAAGGTGAGGAGTATTTGCATAAAGGCCATTCTGCTGGCAGCTGCTGTATTCAAATAAAGATATCATAAAAACAAAGTATGCTGTCAGACGAGATGTGAGTCAGTGCAGGTAGGAGTTGCTTAAAGTTGAGAGTTGTTTGTGGAAAAATGGCCAAGAGTCAAGATGCTGACTGACTTATTGCTCTTTTATCCCTCACAGTGATGCTCATGGGTGCAGTCTGCCAGTTCTGCACAGGCTCCTTCAATCTGCAGCAGTCGTTTCCCAGAAGACTGACGCTTCAGCAGCTGTTTGTCACGGCGTCCTTGGAGCAATTACTCCTCTACGTCCTCAACCTCATCGTTATGGCCGCTTTACTGCCTCAAGACCAGCTGAAGTTGGTGCCTATACTGGTTGCCATGTTCATCTTAGGAAGGTGAGGCTCAAATGTGGTCCAGAGGGGTGTTTGATAAAGGTGGCTCATTGAAGGACCCAACAAACTGATCCAGGATTAAACAGTTTTATTTTTATTTTAAAAAGCTATTAAAGGAGCTATTAAAAAGCTTCTTCATGACTTTGATAGACAGACATGAGACATTAAACACAGATCACATCAATTCACAATAAGGAACACTGACATGTAAAGACAAAACTGCAACGTTCAGGACCACAGAGCAGCACAAGTTAAACATTTATGATGAAGAATAAAATAACACAGCAACAAGACAACACGAGCCTACAGCCATGCTAGCAGCTCTGTGCTTAGGCACAGTGGTGCTTTGAGCTAAATGCTAACATCAGTATGCTAACATGCTCACAATGGCTATCCTAACATGCTGATGTTTAGGAGGTGGTGTTTACCATGGTCGCCATCTTAGTTTAGCTCATTAGCATTCTAAGATTTGCTACTTAGGCTGATGGGAATGTCATTAGTAAGTTACTTTTTTTGTTCATAAACCAGAGATGAGAAAAGTCAGGGGATCTCCAAAGTTATTACAGATCACCCTGAAGAGGACCTGACCAATTTCATGGCAATCAATCCAATTGTTGTTGAGACATTTCACTCAAAACCACAAATGTCAACTTCAGGGTGAAAGCAAAAGCCAGGAGCGCATCAAAGTCGGTAGGATTCATCCTGTGGGGACCATGAATGTCTCTACAAGAGTTCATGATAATCCATCCAATACCTGTTGAGATATTTCAGTCTGCACCAAAGGGGTGGACCGACATCGCCGTCCCTGGGGCCACGGTGCTAGCACGGCTAAAAGCGAACACAACCACTGTCATTACCAAAGCCAAAGAGAACTTATGGCAGCATGTTGTAGAGCGGCAGTGAGCTCAGACTTTAAGTTCAGATGAACTCAGCTTCACTGAACTCTTCTGTTAGCTCAGTTTGTTTGCCATAGTGAGTTCAACCACGTGATGTGAATATTCGATATATCTTAAGTGCTAAAAATATCAAATCGAACACCAGCCAAGAAATTTATTTCACAGGAGGAAGATAATTAGTATTTTTAGATATCAATCTCATGCCTGTGCTTTAAGTTTGGAGCTAGAGCAAGAGGACAGTTAGCTTAGCGCAAAGACTGGAAACCAGGGGAAACAGCTAGCCTGGCGGTTATACAGTATATCAGACTGTTTCTTGGCTGTGAACAGTTGCTAGGAAACCAGCAAAGACTCCATGAAGTTACTGGTCCCGGTTACTTTTTATTCCACAACATTTATCTGACAGTTAAACTACTTACCTTTCAGGGAAAAAAACATGAAAAAAGACATGATAATAAATGTTAAAGATTAAACCAGTGGTCCCCAACCTTTTTGGCTTGTTGAGCCTTTACAACAAATCTGTGTGTACTTTGGGGCCTCTTGTCGCATGCTTCAGATGTTTGTGAGTTGTTTGATTGTTGTTTGCAGTTTCACCTCAGAGTAAACTTCCTCTCCACTTCTCAGATCGTGCATTTCTATATTAAGTCTCAAAGAGTTAAATATATCCAACATTTCCCCCAAAAAACTAAGATTTTGGAAAAGTCCATACAACTTCATTTATTTATCTGGAGACTGATACCTTATCTGGTTGGGAACCACGATATAAAACTACCTGATGGTACACAGTATAAACTAGTTTGTTCCAACTCGACCAGCTACAGCAGTAACATGCTAATTATATATTGATGCATCAGTATTAATAATGTAATACATTAAATAATATACAACAAACAGGGGCCTGTTGTACTTTTACTTAATTACAACTTTAAATAGAGGACTTTTACTTGTAATGGAGTGATTTTACATTGTTGTATTGGTGCTGTTACTTCAGAAAGGGTTCTGAATACTTATTTCACCACTTGCTAAAGTGGGTCTGGTTGAACTAGTGCTTTATGAAACACCGTCAGGGATGTTGTGAGTGTTTATTCGTGAAGTTTAAAGTTCATCTGATTTCCGGTTTTGTGTTTAATCCTCTACAGGCTTGTTTACTGGGTCAGCCTGAACATGTGCAGCTCCTGGCGAGGCTTCGGCTCCGGCCTGACTGTCTTCCCGCTCCTCGCCATGGTGGCTCTCAATCTGTTCCTCATGTACACCCTGAATCTCAAAGAGCCACTTTTTGGCTCTCAGGACGTCCTCTATAATCAGGTCACCCCCTCTTCCTGGTCAGGAGAGACATCACAGAGCCCGAGTGGCAAACCAGACATCCTACCCACAGACATCCTGGACGCTCAGTGAGGAGGCGAGCTGCGTTTTGTTCTTTCAGAGGAGGAGATCTTTCCAAAAATAGGCCATTCCTGTGGTCTGCAGCTCAGCACAGCATCAGACGCTGCAACTATAACCTCCAAGTCTGTGACAGCTTAACTAGTATTTTTGCTCCTCCTATACGGGACCTTTTTAATGTGGATTCATGCTTATTATCTGAAATGCAAGAGCTCTTTCCCTGCTAGTGGCGAAGGAAGCCTTTGGACAATGTTATAGTCTTAAAACATTTGTCCTTTTAAGCTATTCCAGTGCCTATATTTAATGTTTTGAAGTCTAAGTACTTAAAAGCTCTGCTATATATGTGGCTGAATTTGGTTTTGCCTTAAAGAACCACAAACCAAGCAACTTCTGTTGTTAGACTTTATTATTATTTCAACTGTCCAAAAGGTTTGTACATGATGAAAACAGAATAAAAAACATTTGTAAAAAATGTCTTTTCATCTTTTCCAGCGAGTTTTCAGTTCATTCACTTTGACTGTGCAGCTATTCCTGGAGAAACTACAGTGTGTGCTTTCAACGCTGGGACTGTCATTATGTGATAACATGCTCTCCATGTTCTCTGGTTGCTGTCCATCTCCACCCTGCTGGCGTCCTCCACGCTGCTGCTGATGTTGCTTGCTCGGTTTGTGGCGCAAAATGAGGCTAAAGCAAAAACAGGATGGTAAAGATGGCTGCACTTATTTTCTTTTGACCACTTTGTCAACAGGAGATTAAAGAGCTATCCAAATTACTTTAATTAAAGGCAATTCATTTGACTATTTATCATGTCAAATGCAGCCTCATTGCTAAGATTTACTTGCTTTTACCAATTTAATAAAAGACAATGTTTAATTCCCGCACGCAGTGAGGCATGCCTGACGAAGGTCTGTGACTGAAACATTGTGTCTCTAATAAACTCATTGTGCGAGAATTCAACCTGGTCTTTCTTTCACATATGGTTTTTATTTTGCTGCACACCAAGTTTTACCAATATAATACCAGTATACAATTAAAAAAAAACATTTTTTGCAGGTCAGACTAAGTAATCAAGTTTATAGATCTCTTTCAGTCTCAACTGGAGTTTTATTTTCTCTACCGAGTGTTCAACCTGGCCAGTGGCCCACAGGTAGTTTGAGTTTGGGACTCCAGTTACATGCTAAACGACTCATCAGAAAATAATTGTCAGAATAATTGATACTCCATTAGCTGTAGTGTCAGGCTGCCCTGCTGCATGCCTGTGATGCTGTTTTGCCACGGTCTCATGGGATTTAAGATCTATTCGGTTAAATCCATGGAAAGACATTCATCGCCTCTCTCTCCTCTGGAAGCTGCCCAGTAAAACCACAGTCTGCTGCTGCCAGCCACTGATCAGCTCCATTCAGTGCCTTGCTCAAGAGCTCCAGCAGTATTTGCTTCACATGCTGGGACTTGCATTTGGTTGCTATGCACTGTGTTGGTGCACTGCTGAAGTGTAAAAACAAACACGAGATATAGAAACTGCAGCCTAAAATGAATTAAGCTTAACATAATATTAATAAATTAAAGCCATGATGATAATTCTGTTTTATATTTCAATGAGAAAGTTCATTCTTCACCTTGGAAATTGTCCAATTTAAGGTCCACTTACAAGCTTTGCCCGGAGCTTTCAACCACATCTCAGTGTCTCTGGGGATTTGAACATTTAATAGCTACTAAACTGCAAAACATGCCATTTTTCCAGCATGTAGGACAAGTTTAACATCACCATTCAGTTATTGGAAGTGTGACCAAATGCAGTCATTCGAACGGATGCAGTCATTCGAACGGATGGAGCACACATTAACAGCACCACAAAATACAACCACAGTCGTAACAGGTGGAGGCTTTTTACATTGGGGGTTTATGAATCATACTCAGGTAGTTCTCTCTGACATGAGAGGTGTGTTTTCTTACTGATAAATGTGTTTGTTATGACAACACACATCATTGAATGCAGCTCAACCAGTCGAGCCAAGCTGCTGCTCCAATCTAATTATCTGTCAGACAAACTCAAGTCCTAACCTCTAAAGTCAAAGTACAAAATCAGTTATTTTTAAGACTATTGCAAGGGAATAAAACAGGACATTCTTAAATAAAAGTTCAGTTAGTTTAATCCACTCGGGGGCACGCAAAAAAATATATGTTGTATCCTCATGCTGGATTTTGGTGGAAGAGACTGTTTCTGTGTTATTAAGTCAATTATATGCTCAAATATTATGTTTTGCATGGACTCCAGAAAGATTAGCCTATTGCTTTGTAGAATTTAATAAGGGTTCTAAAATATATTAAATTACAAATAAAACAGGCTCTTTATTTATTTTAAAGTAATAAATTCTGATCTCCAGGTGCCAATAGTTTACCCACAGTCTGCTTCACTTATGAACATGTATGACCATAACCTCCATTAAAAAAAATGTAAATATGTGTCAGTGACAATCTAAACATCTGTTTGAAAAACTACATTCAGAAATACACTTGAAAAAGTCTGTCACATTACAGTTCCCAAAATACAGACCATGGAAGTCAACCCACTGGGGGGAGCTAAACAGCTATAATAAAGACTCTATAATAAACAGTGAATCCAGACTATCTATAACAAATATATTATATAATAAATATTACTAGATATCAATGTATGTCAGTGTTGTCCAACTCAGGGCCATAGCTACCACTGAGGACACTGAGAACATGTCCTCAGTGTTGTTGTTGTTGTGGGAAGCCTGAGAAAATGTTTACCTTCTACAAGTACATACATATTAAACTTAGTGTACAGAATGTAGTATTTTCCATCAGAATTAGATTCCTGTTATTGTTGAGAGGTTTTTGAAACTGAATTTAACCTTCATGTACAAGATACAATGTACAGAAACAGGTAAATCGGTGTAAAAATGCAAAAGTATCGCCAGTTTTGCATTAAGAACATGTTACAGACCTTTATTTTTGGTTGCTAGGCAAACTTTCTGAGGGGGTTGGGGTTGCACTGCATGTGGTTATTTGGATACATGACTTCAGTATTTCTACAGTATTTCTCTCATGTGCTGTAAGTTCCTGTCTGCCCACAGCAACAGAGAAACCAAACATGTGGGGCCATAGGAGACACCGAGTAGAAAATACATGTCCTCTGTATTTTTAGATATGTTACAGCACTGAATACTGTATACGGTATCTAAATCTGACTACTAATACAAAAATAAAGGAGTCAGTATTTTATTCCTGGCAGTGTGGGCAAGGCTTAGAGACCCATTAAGAGCTTTATGTTGGGAAGTAAGATTTACAAAAATAAATAAGTTAAATTAATAGATTATTTTTAAGTAAATATTTGTGGTATCTGGTCAGATTGATTCAGATTCAGAGGATTTTCCATACTGGATCCACTAAATGTTTTGGCTATCACAAATGATCATCAATGGCGTTCAAACGCGACATATGTTACTGGAAAAGAAACATGACATTTTGACCAGTTTAGGTAAAACCGGTTGTCAACGTTACAGCAGCGCCCTCTGCCGCTCGAGCTCATACCCGCACTGGAAGCACAAGTCTGACGTAACTAGAAGCGGAAAGATGGCGGCGTTAGCTGGTAAGTGATGTTTTGACAAAAATGTTACGCTTTTATTAATAAATTGTTGTGTTTCCAGACGTATGTTATGTAGAGTATTTAAAAACTAAGCGCATAAAAGTGCACTACCCAATGGTTTGACTGTGTCGGTAATCGGATTAGAAACATTTAGTGAATGCGCACACTGACCTTGCTCTGTCTGCGTTAGCATGGAGGCTAACCAGATACATGAACTCAAGCTGCAATTCAAAGAGCAAGCTAACGTTAGCTAACACACATAACTACGTATGTCAACTTTAAACTGACCAGAGTGTCTGTTATTTTAGTAAAATTTGATTTACATTGCGGGTCGACTACCATAACAGATATGTCGTTGGCACCAGTCGCATACCAAACTCATACCAAACTCCTCTTGAAAACTCTGCCAGTTTGCGGTTGTCACATGAATTTGGTAACAATATACTGCTTAAGGTATTAATTACGGTCTTTTACAAATTGCCAGGGGCTACTCTCCAACTCGGCATGCATTAAACACACCAAGAAACACGTTTGAATGTTTCTGTACGTAAAAAGACGTCGTTATTCTCTAGTATTCAATTGTAAATACTTAGATTATATTGAGAACAGCACAATTTGGTGGATTTACCAGAAGACCTGAATGATGAAGACATGGTCTCCGTTAACATTCTACCTGTGGGGCTACAATGTCCAGACTTTTCAGAAGAGTTTGGCGTGAGGTTAACTATAACCAGGGTTGAACGTTTGTGTCCATCACAAAGTCTGTGTCTGTGTTACTTGCTAGCAAAGTAAGGATTTATGTAACACCTGAATGCACTGTTTAAACAAGTTTATCCCTTGGTCAGTGATTGGACAAATCAGCTGTTAAAGCATCTGAAGTACTTATAATATGTCACTATTATTATAAAATGTCATCAGTTTGTTAAATGCTTTATTTTTGCAGCGCCTCGCCTGGCCATGTTTGGCTGCTTTTCAACAAGGTAAGAACCTTCTAATCCTGTTCCTTGTTTGGAAACTTAGTTTAATCCAGCTCTGTCCAGCTGGTCCTACAGCTGGTTGAGTGTTATAACCTTTACAGTTGTGCAGTTGGCCTTTCATACCCACATAAACACATTAATTACTGGGCTTTTGTCAAGGTCCATCTAATTGAGTTCAACGGTAGGCAGTAAATGCAGGGTGTAATATCCACCAAAAAATCTATTTATTTATCACACCACAGTAGATCATGTAACACTGATAAATCGGTGCAGTGTTTTCTGTATCCCACAACTCACTTCCAACCTACCCAGTTTTAATTTTTGTTCATTTTTTTCAATTTCTCGGTTACTTTTTTTGAGGTCAGATTATCGCCCATTGAAGAGAATAACAAGCTGAAACAATCCTCACTCAAAAGCAAGTGCCAAGACATTTGCTGTGCTTGACAGGCTGTGCGGTCTTGCTTTTGGCAGCAGGAGCGCTCAGCCTGTATGCTGCTCAGAGGCACAGTCAAGTTAATCCTTTAAAGCATCATCAAGTTTATGAAGCTCAGACAAAATCATTGTCTCCCACAATAAAATCTGCCCATCTGTCCATCACACGCACAATGCAAAGCAAAATGAAGAAATTTAAAACTGTAGTATTACAATATTGTCCTCTTGTGGAACTGACTGGTTTTGGGATTTCTATTATTTCGTTGACTGTGTTAATATTTCCATGTGTTATGATTAAACTATTCATACATCAACTTTTCCCATTACCTTTTGGGTCATTCAGTTCATTGACTTTCAGTCTGTTTTTTTTTCTCTTGCCAGCATTTTTTGTTATCCCTGTTTTTTATCCCTCTGACCTCCTCTCCATCCAACAGGCCCATTTTAGTGTTTGCTGTTCAACAGAAGAGTCTGCACAGCAGTGCAAAAAGCGAGAATACCACCACGACGTGAGTTTACCGAAAACACTCTGGTGTAAATATCAGAATGAAGAACAGACACACAGCAAACAGTCTGCACATCCTTCTGTTGCAGTGTGGTTCCAGTCAGAGAGAAGAGCACGGCAGTGGCAGCAGCCAAACCAGCATCTGTAGCCAGCAGCAAGGGGGAGTATGTTATCACGAAGCTGGACGACTTGGTTAACTGGGCACGCAGGGTGAGTAGATGAGAGGATGTTGGCTGTGTTAACACCCACATATGTGGAGGGGATTAATCAAAGTCTACATTACATCCTCATTTATCCAACTGAGAATGAGACTGTTTGATCTCAGGTCACACACCTAGAAATAAAGCCAAGTCCTCTGTCTAGAGACATGTGATGTGACTCCAGCATGCAGTGTGTGACTGTTTGGTGTTGGTCTAAAATGTCACATGGTTGGTGGTGTTGCCTTTGGTAAATGTGTCTCTGTCTTTCATCTTTAAATTACCACTGTTCCGCCTTTTAGTCTTCTGAACATTTACATTTAGTCACTTAGCAGATGCTTTTATCCAAAGCGACTTACATATGAGGAAGACAATGGAAGCAATTATAACAACACAAGGGAACAAAAAGCATAAGTGCATCAGAAACTAGTCTGTTAAAGCCCAGCACGGTGTACAAAGCTAAGGATAGGAAGGTTGTTGTTTTTTTATGTAAAGAGATAGAACAAAGTCAAAGTTAGTGATTGTCAGCTAGGTGTTGACAAAAGAGATGCATTTTCAGCTGCTTTTTAAAGGTGGCTACAGAATGTGCTGATCTTGTAGGAGCAAGCAGATTGTTCCACCATACAGAGAAGGTGCGCGAGAGTGATTTATTTTTTCCTTTTTGGCATGGTACCACCAGACGTTTGAAGCCTCATCTTTTCGAGCCTGTAAACTATCTGAACCTTCTACCTGCTCAGTTTCCTTGATTTTGTACTTTATTCACCAGCAGTTGTAGAAAAAGTATTAAATATATATATAAATTGCTTGCTGGTGTCATTTATTATTTACCCTGGCAATTAAGGCAACAATTACGAAGACCGCTACATATGTGAGTCGTATCGAGTTGAATAACAGTATGTGTCAGCTGTACCAGAGCCCTGACAGTCGCAGTTTTATAAGTTTCAAAGGCAACAAAAGTCAAATCAGCGCAAGTCTCAATAAAACAGAATTTGACCCTCATGAGCTTCATCAAACATTTTTTGTACTGCTAGGCTGTTGCGTTGTCAGGTATTATTTTGTCCATGCCCTGTAATTCTAAGAAACAATCTAAAACAAAAAGAACAAATTTCAAAATCTGCCAAATATGAGCAGAGAGAATGATGTTAATACATATTAATATTGCCTCTTAGAGCTAATATATTGATGCATCTCTAGTCTACGTGTGCTACCTGCTGGTCTTGAACTGGTTGAGCAATGTGTTGACGAAAGTATTGTGTTTTATTTTTTGGACAGCGCCATAAGTAACCGTATTAATGTGTCTGCTCTGGTTTGTTGACTTATCGCATATCTGCTGTCCCCTAAGAGCTCGCTGTGGCCTATGACCTTTGGCCTGGCATGCTGCGCAGTGGAGATGATGCACATGGCAGCGCCTCGTTACGACATGGACCGCTTCGGAGTGGTGTTCAGAGCAAGTCCCCGACAGGCTGATGTCATGATTGTGGCAGGAACGCTGACCAATAAGATGGCTCCGGCTCTGCGGAAGGTGAGGGAGGGAAAAGGTGGGGCGTTAACAGCTGCAGCGGTACCATTAGCATCTTACATTGAAGTGTAATTCAGCTAATGACGCTCCAAACGACACCCCAACCCCAAGCTCTGTTAAATAAAGGAAAAATTATGGAAAACCTTGTTTTCTGCACTGCTCGTAGACTCGGTCAGTTGCAATGGCTCTCTCTCTCTCAGACTTTTCTGTCTGCAGGATGGGAGTGCTGAGAACAGTATAGCTGTTTAAATGCTGTCTGGATTATGACCAACCTGTCGGTGGATTGGTAGACTGGCATGAAGCCTTCCTCCAGCTGAAAGGACAGATTAGTTCTTAGTCAGACATTATATAAGAGTGACTGAACTGCATCTTCTTTCCAACAGGTGTATGACCAGATGCCTGAGCCCAGATATGTCATTTCCATGGGAAGGTGAGTTAACTCCTGAAGAGATTTATATTACTAGCAGTGCAGTCTGTCCTGTATCCACAAAGTCTCCACAGCTGATCTGATACTAACATTTACTGTTTCTCAAGGTTTAGCTTTGTTTCACCCAGTATTGTTTGCATCATTGTGTCTTTGATTGTGTTCGTGGTCTGCTGCAAGTCAAATGTTTTCGCACTTTTATCGCTTTCTTAATTCCTATTGTATGGGTTTTGGGTTAGGGTCTAAACCTTCACCGTAAGTGTCTTAAAAACTAAAAGTTTCCTCATAATTTTCTTTTTCCAGCTGTGCGAATGGAGGAGGCTACTACCACTACTCCTACGCTGTCGTCAGAGGTTGCGACCGAATCGTACCAGTGGACATTTATGTTCCAGGTATACTTTAATGCGAAAAATGGAAATGATAAAAATCTAGCAATTCCCTATACAGTAAATGGCATACTGCCCATTAAATTTAGGACATTTTAAACATACACTTAATGGCCGAAAGTATGTGGACAGCTTTGGTACTCTGGGTCCTTTATTTCCAATAAGATCAATTTTAATGCTGTAGCACTGAAATTAGTATGCTTCTAACTTTGTGGCAATGCTTTGGGGAAAGCCCATGGTTTTAGAAAGAGATGTTCACCAATCACATATGGATGTAATGCTCGGGTGTCCACGTACTCGACACACTGGACGTTTAATTGACAGATGCTGTTCATCAGTCAGACTGAACTTCTGTGCCGACTAGGCTCTGAATTGAGTTCTCCACCAAACGATATTCAGGAGTTGCTCTATTTGTTTTCTCACCTGTCCTCAGGTTGTCCCCCCACTGCAGAGGCTCTCCTCTATGGGACATTACAGCTGCAGAAGAAAATCAAGCGTGAGAAGAAGATGAGGATCTGGTATCGGAAGTGAATGTGTTATATGTGTGTGTGTATCTGGTATGTAAATGTTATATTTCTGGTTTCATTTGGAGCGCTGCTCCTCCTCCATGTAGAGCTGCAGGAACTAACCTCAATAAAACCATCGTCATAATTTACACACAGTGTACTACTTCTTATTCAAGTAGCCATATGCATTATTTGTCTCATTTGTAATATCAGATGCTCAATTAGTCATGACTGTAAGATAAGAGTGTCATCATATATTATGTTTAATAAACCGGGCTCACATTACTTTAACATCTGGTGTGTCATTCTTTCCATTGTGACCACTAAAGCCAGGTTTAAGCCACTAGGTGGCTCCTGTGATCACCAACTCTGACCTTCACTGTTCTGTGTTGACAGTAGTGGTTAAAAGCTATTCAAAGCTATTCAAAGTTATTCAACTCAGAAGTCCTGATCTGCTAAAACACTGTGCAAACCCACAAAGTAAAATACCAAGTCAAAGGTGAATTTCTGCTAACAAAACTGTGTGAATAGTTTTTTGTTCTCTGAACAAAATCAGCTGCAGTATTTTGTACATTCAGCTAAAACTGTAAACCAGCCACTAAAATGATGTATGCAGAGAGAGAGAGCAGCGTTGCTTTTATGTATCTTCAGTGTGAATTAACAGAATCACAGGTACAGTCCTCCGGGCTGTAGAAGGGTTCTCAGTGAGACACTTAAGTCCTTCTCGCCTATAAGTTCCTTTGAATAACTGCTTTCGTGCTGTGATGGCTGTGCTGTACCAAAAAGATTAAAGTAAAACATTGTCATGTTGACAATGACCACATAGTGGTTAAAGATTGATTCATTTGTTATGTTTTTAAACTGCATCTACATAATTTATACCCAGTTACTGGGATTCTTTTACACATTAAAACACATTAACGAAGCAGCAAAAAAGCACTAATCAGTCATATACAGTATTTACTATATAATGAAGAAGTGTCCGTCTGATTGAGTTATACTGGGTGTTTGAGGCCAATCTTGATATTTTAGAGTAAAGAAAATCTGGTATTGATTTTAATATAAAAACAAAAGATATTTTGAATAAGGATTCCTTAAGCTGAAGAGGAATTATGACAGGCGGGACGTTTTACAGGTGAAAAATAAACTTGTCAGTGCTCTGGTGACAAACGATTATTTGCATAACTCCTACAGGTTACTAAGTAAGTAGAAGCACTGTAGGGTGTCCACATACTATTTTTATTATCAGTTAATTAGCTGATAATTTCTTCGATTGATCAATTATTATAACTTCCCAAACCCCAAGAAGCGTCTTCACAGTCATTGTTTTATCTGTTCACTACCAGAAATGACAAAGAATAAAGTCCTCACATTCGAGCTGAAACCAGAGAATCTTTGGATTTTTTGCTTAAAAATGACTGTTTCTTGCTCTCTTAGCTGTTTTTGCCTCTTCATATTTCTCTGTATGAGAGTGTTGACTTAACTATTTAAAATGAGTCATGTGCTCCTGATTCAGATCTGAGATCTGCCAGCTGCTATAGTTTCCCACATGACTGCAGCCTTGTGTTGCGTCATCCGACCATCTAATGATTAATGTGTCCTCGCCAGGTGGTAAATTATTCCCACGTGTTTAGGTAACACACGCTGTTATCTACGACCATGAATTTAAACATACTGTACACTGAACTCGGTGTCCATCTCAGTGGACTGTGTAACAGCTGATATACTGTTTTCGTGAAGGCTTTTCATTATGCAGAAAGCTGCACATTGGACACTTATTAAAAGGTGTATGACACCAGTGCGTTATGCATATTGTCCGTAATCTAATTCTCAATTTACTGTAATAAGTCAAATGAAAGATTTCTGTCAGTTAGCTTGCTCAGTTTTCTCAAATGTTCATCGATTTAAGAGGCCATCCCTAACTAGTTTTCCTTTTGTTGATTGAAGATGTTCATGCTTATTATTTGTAAAAACTGCACACTAAGTTTGGAATAGCACACTCCTGACGTACAGTACATGCCGCTGAGGAACTTTGCATTGATTTGGCATTTCATAGACAAATTCTCAGAGGAATAATGTAAGTCTGCAGTGTTGAACAGTGAGAGTAGAGAAGATGCCTGAATCTTAGACCATGCTGTCTGAAGTTCATGACAAATCAAGCATTTAAACATGCTGTGATCTACTGCTTGGTCTAAAATTGGGATATGCGTGGCAAGAAAGATACTGGGTGATTTAAGACCTAAAACAGATGAGTCTCTGTGGGGTGTAAATGCATTTTTGGTGGTTTCATGTGGTTTCAGTCTGCTGTTGTCTCACATATTTGCTGCTGTGAAGAATACAATGTATCAATGGATAGACGTAGCACAGTCTGCCGGGAGATTGCAGCCACACGGCCATGATGAACACCAAAACTTCAGCTCAGATCAAGAAGTTAATCATTAAATAGCCTGAAATTTTGAAAATTGAAACCACATGGGAAAAGAACATATGCTGAAATAAATGTATAATAAATACGAGCCCCTTGTAAAGTGAGTTGGGATGGACTTGGGTTTACTGAAAGATGGCAGACAGTGAAAAAAACAGAACGAGGAGGTCAGCAGGGTCACAAGAGAAGGCACATTTCAGTAAAAAAAAAAAAAGGAAAACAAAAGGATGCAGCAGTGTCTTCGGACTTCACTCTTTGATGATGGTGGGAGTGATCATCTTATTGAAGGAATAGTATTTGCATTCGCTGGGTGGTGCAATGTCCATGGTGGTGGTGCTAATCTTCTCCTTCTTGAAGCCGGCCTGGAGCAGATGAGGCAACTGGGTCTCCTGAAAATCATTAACAGAAACAGACAGAGCTGGTCAGTGTGAGGCGGCTCGTGCCTTTATCGGACCCTCCAGCCTGAGCTTGTTTATCATTAACCTTGAAACTACCGCGGCACGTAATTCAGGTCGCACCCGGGTCAACCCTGATGGAGATGTGCTACATGGATAAATATTAAATCAAAAGTCTAAACAGTCCCGTTGAAAAATACGTGTTCCAGGCCTGGAAGAACAATCAGAAAACACATGTTGATGATTCACAGGAACAGTACCTAACAAGTACAGTTCAATCAATATCAGTGACTGAATGATTATACTGATATGTATTATGACTGTCAGTATCCAGTAACTTGAACGTTTACCTTTCTTGTGCTAAAAGATAATTGCAAGATACAGTATTTACAGCAACACATGTCACTAAAACTCCACTGAGTTCAAACGTATGACATTTTCAGGGTTAGTAGGGTTAAGAGACCAGACACCATAAACTTAGTTTCTTCAGCTAATGAAAGTCTTCAATTAAAACATGTACTGTACATCCTGATCATAATCTTGACAAAGAAAAGGGGTTTAAATAACTTAACTGATGATAGCTGTGTGCCAATTCAACACTACATATTAATTTGAAGCAGGTTTTAAGTCAGCATGCGTGCTAAAGAAAAACCACTTGATTTTCGTGTGTGCTGTTGACGGACACTGTTGGCCCACAATGCACCGCCAAAGGAAATGTTGGCGCTACTCACAGCTGCAAAATATTATAACAAATTGCTAACTGTGGTGAAACGGCTCCGGAAAGAAAAAAAGTGTTAAATGTTTGGAAAAGACATTTTGCTTTCTCTTTGTGCAGATTAAACGGTAGTTTAAGTCGCAGTTTGATTTTGATTTGTCCAACTGTGCACATATTGTATAATTTCCTGTTAGTATAAAATGGTAAAATATGTTGTTTTCTATTATATAAAAACAGTATACTATAATGTATAATATAAAGTACATACTGTATAAGTATGTAGTATGGAATAAAAATTTAACGTGTACACCGCCTCTCTTTTTCCTTAAAATGCCCACAATGTAGTGATTTTAGAAGCAATACAGTTAGGTTTTAGATGACTGAAGGGTCCTTGCGGAGGCAATGAAGGCGACCAACCTCAAACATCTTGTCAATGTTGTCGTATTTGTTCTTGAGCAGCTCGCCCCAGGAGGTCAGGTTGCAGTAGGTGAGGATGCCGCCGGACTTCAGCAGCCTGTGAGCGTGACCCTGCGCACAAACACAGACACACCACCAAATCAATCAGTCCTTTAACCCTGTCAGTATATGACCTGAAGAAGACAGACAGGCACCAAATGAAGCCTGACGTATGACTGACGCCAATATCATTACAGTAAAGTGTTTATTGATACATGTTTTGTACTATTATTCAGCATCTTTAATCCACTTTTCATGTAATTCCAAGTATTCAGCGATTATCCTCCTCCAGGATTGTAATCCTTTCAGGACTTTGTGTAACTCACTGGGGTGTTGTGTGTGGATTTTAGCGACCTACCTTAATGAAGTCAAACTGGTGAGTGTGCCATGTCTCCTCCGACAGAGGGTATGTGTCATACAGGATACCTGGGAGAAGAGGGACATGGTATTAGCAGCGTGCATACAACAAGAAAATCATTCGGTTTTCCGCGTGTGTTTTTACAACTTCTTAATATCTTTTTATCTATCAAGTAGTGAAACGGGACAATGGCTCAGAGTGTGTTCATCGGTTCCCCAGACATGAGCTCTCAGACACCACTAGTCGAAATTTTGAGGACCCGTGAATTATGCAGCTGCACACTTGAGTTTCAGCAACTGAGCAGCCAAACCAGGGTGCAGTAATGCTTTTTTACCCTGATGTGGTAACTGATACTTCTGATGAAGCTAAAGGGCTGACACTGTTTGTGGTGTTTAAAAAAGGCTACGTAAACAGATTTGTATGTCTTTTTTTTTTTTTATTTCTACCAAATGTCTGCCCCGATAAAGTGTGAGCTGAATATCTCCACGTGACCAAAGTTCCCCCACATCTGGTTTGATTTCTTACCATCAAAGTGGTTGTCTGGCAGGGTTGGAACAACGTTCTCCCAGAGGCCCTTCAGAGGGACGACCTGCAGCAACATTAACACCAACTTCACTTGTCCGCATCTTCACATTTAAGGACAGTAACAGTAAATGAGACCTGCAAGCAGGTACACATGTTCCAATAAACCAATATAGACAGATACTACTGCAGTGGTGATGCTACCAGTTGGGTTCACTGACCTTATGTGGCTGAGACTTGGCCCAGTTCTCCAGTCTGGCGTAGACGCCGTCGTTGCACTCGATGATCCAGTGCTCCTCGATGGGGAAAGACTCAAGTTTGGTGGCGGCGATGGCCATGCCGAAACCGATCTCCAGAACCCGACCACCTACCGGACAAAACGAACAACACAATCAGAAAATGTTGGTTTATGCTAAATATCCTTGGATAGCTTGGATGCTGTGACACTGTGTGTATGTGAATAGGCAGGGACTTTGTGGTATTTTCCTACTTTAGTGACAAATTGGTACAACTACCAAATGTCTATGAAACATTGCGACATTTTTTCCCCGTCGAAGGTTCAGTTTCAGGCATTCAGTTGTCCCGTGGTCTAAGGTGCATACAATCTAACTTCCATGGGTTCAATTCCAGCCAGGCTTAGCGGTCTCTCTACAATGTTCGATGTTAAACAAACCAAAGTCATTTGGGTTCCACTTGTACAACCCCACCTCCGATGAAGCAGATTGTTGGGATCAGACTCTGATTTTTAAGGTTTGAGTTTTCTCCCTGTGTTGTGTGTGGAGGGAAATCCAGTTCGTTGTAACATGTAGTTGGACAGAAAGGCCAAAGGGTTTGATTTCCTTTCAGAGAAGAATATAAATAGATGAGGGGTAAAGGCTATATGTTGGTGCTTGACCCCTTCATAATGATTTACTGGCCCTTTAATCAGCAGCTCAGTGTACTATTCCCATTTTAATTCCATTCATTTTTCTAAACACTCAAGGAAAATTGACAGCAAACCGCATGGAGCTGGAAATAGTTTTTAGACACTTGAAGCACTTGACGTTGTATTTCCCATTAGAAAATTCAATTTGTTACATCCTGTACACTCCCATTCAAAACTGTTGCATGTAATTGCAGGCAAAAACAGAAAAAATAACTTTAATATATGAT
This sequence comes from Coreoperca whiteheadi, assembly GCA_011952105.1. Taxonomy (NCBI): domain Eukaryota; kingdom Metazoa; phylum Chordata; class Actinopteri; order Centrarchiformes; family Sinipercidae; genus Coreoperca; species Coreoperca whiteheadi. Next base: position 10,927,638 of record CM022489.1, on the reverse strand, counting down.
TTAAAAAAAATTCTCAGTTAAAATGTGAAAACTGACTACTGTCCAAAAAATATGTGGTTTAAATTCATGTGTCTTTTCATAAGTGGGGTTTGCATTTCGGTTTTCAGTGAATATTGAAACAATCAATTTGAAGTTGCAATTTAGGGAATTAATCCACATATACTATGACTGGCCCAAATGTGTCTGTGTGCAGCAATAATGCAGATTATTGGACAACATCATTGTAACAAAAGGCATTTTCAGTGTTTCAAAATTCCCAGTGAAACTACTTGTTTCATTCAAGTGTGTTTAAAAACAAACCTTTAAACTGTGTAAATGGTTAATGAAAAAAAAAAGTGCATTTGTATAGTGTTGTGGAGACAGTTTCAGTGCACATGCTTGTCTCTTGCCACATGTCTGCGAGGGTGTGTGGATCAGTCTATTTTCACATAAAGCTAAGAGCAGATGAGCTGTTTCCCCCTGCAGACTTCATGGCCGGTCCCCATGAGTAGAGTAACAGCTGCTGTAGTATTCACACTCACAAAATCAAAAAAACTTTCATAAATACATATTTTTAAAAACATAGTGATTTTTTTTCAATATCCATGAAAACCAGTTGTTTGTTTTCTTATTTATAAAGTTAACTTTGAGATAGTGTGATTAACACTTGTTTTTTAATGCTCCTCACACAATCTCTTAATTGTTAACACAAACTATAGGGCAAACTGTACTCATGCAACATTTGGGTGCATTATGTTGATTTTAATTTATAGTTTACTGAGAATATCTGTAAATATTAATGGCATTTACCTGTTTACAAAACTAATATCAATTATTTAAGAAACTCAGCGGCATTAACTTGTTATACTTCTATATCACCCTCACAAAACAGCTATTTTTGGGCAGTGTCTCCCACTATCGGACGCAGCCACCATAAGAGTACGGCGTCCGATAATAGATGCCGCGGTTAACCGGCGATTTACTCAAACTGCCACTTTTACCTTTTGAGGCTGCAACGGTCGAAAGAGAGTGCATGTACGGGGTCTCCCAGCGCTCCATCACGGGTTTGCCCATGATCTCCAGGTGAGTGTCGGTTTCATTGTAGCCGGCGCTAGCGTCGTGCCAGGAGGCCTTGCAGTCCTCTCCCTTGGAGAATATGGGCTGAGCAGCGGTGGTCATGTTGTTTTGATACGGCGGAGGCAGTGGTTGTTGTCTGGTCCTGTTTACGGTTTTTGGCGTACTGTTGCCTCCACACGGAAGAGGGTGAAAGGCAGGAGGCGGCGGTTTATATCGGGCTCAGAAGTGCTGACACCGCGGGAGTTTCACTACAGGTCAAAAAGCACACACACACACACACACACACACACATTCCCGGAGAAGGAACGGGGCCAGAGGAGCCCAAGATCCTCTGGAGAGAAGATGATTCACTCAGCGGTAAATAACTGACTCACTTTAGCTCTGCAACATGTACGCCTCCAGCAAAGTTCATGATGCTCATTGTGAAGATGTTTTTCAGTAGTATCTTTCTGGCTGAAATGTTCCTGGTATAGTTGCTCCCCCTTTGGTTTCGCTATGTTAAAGAATCAAGTGCCATTCCGTTGGATAACTAACGTTACCTTACACAGTCGAGTTTGTTCCTCTCTGATTGTCAAACTAACAAGCAGCATAAACACCTTTCCACGTTCCCAAGTATGGCCAGCAAAGGCCTACATGAAGAAAATAAGTAAATACTGTTGCACAGTTGTTTATAGCCTGCACTTGCAAAGTCCATAGCACCCAATGCATGGCTGGTTTAACAATGGTGGAATTTAACTAAATAGGCTACATTTACTAAACGTTTATTTGATGACTTTACTTTGCAGATTCAGATTAATAATACAAAATACAAGCAACAAATAAATTACAATATTATAGATTAAGATAACCTAAGGGGGAGGGGGATTCACAAGCTAGCAGTGTACAGCTGCAACAATAAAGTGATGAATACAGTACATTAATGTCTCACTGATTATAATCCAATAATATAATACATTATTCTGGAAGGGGCCATTGTGCATAATGTGTCCTTTCATTCCTTTTAAGTATATTTTGATGGTGATGCTTTTTATACTTTTACACATTTATTATATAGCAGGTTTTTGTACAAATTAATAAGGTCTAATGTTTTAATTCAAATACTAATTAGTTGCTGGTAGATGGATTTTGTTACCTTTGGACAGAGCCAGGCTAGCTCTTTCCCCCTGTTTCCAGTGTTTATGCTAAGCTATGCTAACTGTCGCGTAGCTGTAGCTTCATATCGGACCCAAAGACTAGTATTGATCTTCTCATATGTCTCACGGCAAGAAAACTAATAAGCACATTTCCCAAAACAACAAATTCCTTTAAAAGAGCGTATTTGTGTTTTAACTCGAATGATTTGTTTAAAATAAAATGCTCCAGGTTTATTTACTAAGTGAACTGACTCATGCTTCATTTGAAAAGTGAGGGGCGGGTTTCCCCCAGAGGTGTCCTCATTTATTCTGACACTGCGGGAAACCCTGAAGGGCAACAAGCACCGGTGGCAAGTCATGGACGTATTGATGCACAAAGTTGGGTTGTTTTTTGTCAAGTGGTGTTTTCCTGTTTGGAGCAGACTGTGGATTATTTGTGTGGTACCCAGAATGAGCGGCAGAGTGAGATCTCTGTACCTTTTTCTGCTCTCTGAGTGTTGGGTTGGACAGCTGAAGTCAACCATTGCACTGGATCCTATTCACACATGTACATTTGCTGGTATTGCATAACATTGTTTGAGAAGCTTGATGAACTGGATGTGTAGCATAAGAAGAGCCTTTATTAGACTCATTGAAAGCTGCTATACTGTAAAAACTGCCCTCTTACTGCCCAAAATGTTTTTGACATTTTAAAACTGTCTTGTAAATGGACCTGTTTCAAGCCCACAGCTGTTTTGGTTGCCACTCCTCCTTCTGTGCACAAATATTTTATCCTCCTCTTTTTACAAACTCAACTGATGCAGGAGCTCTTGTTGAAAGGAAAGCGTATTCTTCCTATGTTTGTATTGGGATGATGATGTGCAAATATTATAAGTTCCTGCAGGGATATTATAGTCCTGATGGCATTATATGAAATTAGCATTAGGTGTGATAAGGCAACTGATTACCACAGATCTCTATACGTGTATTACAGCAGTATAATGGTCATAACCGTTTACAAAATACTATTGAGCAAGTTAATGCCCAGACATTATAGATCCATGTAGGAATATTAAATAAATACTAATAATAGCATGTAGAGCTGAAACAATTAGATGATTATGTGATCATAGAAAATGAATTGGCAACTATTTTGATGATCGATTGATCCTTTGATTCCTTTCCTAAAAAAAACACAAATACCGGCAAAATTCACTGGTTTCTTTTGTCTTAGTTTTCTTAGTAACTTTGGGTTTTGGACTGTTGGTCAAACAAAACAAGACATTTAAAGACGCCACCGTGGGCTCTGGGAAACTGTGATGGACATGTTCTGTTATTTGCTGACATTTTATAAACTAAACAATCATTTGATCAATTCAGAAAATAATGGAGAATTGTTTATGCAGCCCTAAAAGCACTGGATTTTAGGTTCTCGTAAATTCCCTGAGGAATGCAGAGACACTGTAATTCACTATGGGAATAGTATTAGGATCATATTTCATTAAATGTTTCATTTAGGGTGTCAACCATTTTACTTAAAAATGACAGGGAACCTGAAAACAAGTGGGCCCACTCTGCCCCCAAACCCCTAATAATAAAACATAATTTCACAATTTTTCAACGTCACTTTTCCTTTGCGTTGTATGACTCACTTCAGAATGAGACAAAACGACAGTCAAAAATGGATCATCTGAACATCTTCAGAGCCCCTCTGCCCTGGTTACCCATCATCCACTTCAGTCCCATTAGGTGAAGCAGAGTGGGACCGGCTCCTCAGTGAGGGTCCTCATCAAATTGCAGGTTTTCATCCACCTACCACTCTTACATGAGGCTCTTCATTCGCACTGCCTTTAAATAATACTTCTTTCCACAGAAGCTCACATTCGTGCAGCAACCACAGCACTCTGACACGGGAACAATAAACCATTACTCTTTTTGTGCCGTTCTCAAACGTTGTCATGTCACAGACACCAAAAAGCCCATCAGAGGCTTTTTGATGAGATTTTGCTCTGGGAAATGTCCCACTTTGGGAAATGTTGGTATTGAATTGTTGAACTACTTGGGCAGATAAGAGTGGAAACTAACTGGGACCATTTCCAGTGATTTCAATTACAGTACTAGGATTTCAGTTATATCAATGCATAAGAGAACTTACAAAACATTACACAGTTGTTAACCATTCACTGTAAAGACCCTCAGGTCCTCAGGTCAGGGGTTGTTAGCTCGTCCAAGGTCTAAACCAAAACCTCAAGTTGAACGTGCCTTTGCTGTTGTTTCCTTCTCTGCCTTGGATTAGCATTTCTAAAAGCCACATGCTGGCTAAATCACTGCAAAATATTCAAAATAAACATCTTAAAACCCAGAGTTTCATTGTTGTACATGTTTCTATTATAAATTTAGTCAATTTACAGTACTCCCATCCTAATCAACTGATGCTAATTACCAAAACATAGAAAATAAATACCTACAACGCAAACTACATTTCATATTGAAACATTTAAACATGTTAAGTGAACCATGCAAACATCATTAAAAAAAAACATTTATTTAATGATTTATTTACTCCTTAACCCCTGCAACCAACTAATCTGGCAATCCTTGTTCTACCCTCACCTGTTTAATCACAGGTCTCCTGCTCTGCTCTTTCACTGTTTCCTCTTCCCGTATAACATGCTGCTGTCTTCAGCATTCCTCTACCTGCCTAAAAGTAACGTCCAGTAATCAGAGTCAAAGGGCAGAAGAAGTCTTCCACGGGTCCGCCTGATAATCCCTTGTTTCATTATCAGTGAGTTGCCTTGTGTTTTTCCACTCACATCACAACAGATTTCACCTACAGAACTTGAGTCAAAGAAACAAACATGTGATTCACATTTTCCAGAATGTAATATGACCTTGGGCCCAAAATGAGATTATCATCTGAAAATAAATCCCGAAGGGGAACAGCCTTGTATAATGTCACAGAAAACTGGTGCGGTCTCTCTGCAGTTCGGATCAGTATGTCGTCATTTCAGGTATCGATTTATGCTGTTTTGTGTACTATAATACTGTATTTTAACCTAATAAATGAGGTCTGGTAGTCTAATGTCACTTGTCACGGTGTCATCATTATTTATGGATTGAGTTTAATTTACCATTAGGTTAATGACAAAATGTTTTGGGTTTAAAAACACATTACACATTTATGTCAAATCATATTTTACAAAAATGTTTTTTCCAACAGGAACAAACCACAAACAGCAGCCCCCTGGTGGACGTTACTACCAAGACGTGTATGATGGTTTTCACTCTGGTTTCTCCCACATGGCAGCACAAATAGTGAAAATGTGTCTAAACAGACTTTGATGAATGCAGCAAAACCAACAAACCGTTTTTGTAAGATTCTTTTTTGGGCAGTTTTGCCTTTTTATTAGATAGTGACAGCTGCAGAGACAGACAGACAGACTGGAAAGGCAGGAGAGAGGGGATGACATGCAGATAGGGAGCCTGGGTTGGAATTGAACCCGGACCATTGCGGTAATGATTCAGACTTAATGGAGTTGAGCTACCAGGGAGCCCCACAAAATCACCAAACTCAGTGAAATCTAAATGATTTTTTATACAACTTGTGAAAATGGACTGTATCTGTTTTGGTTTATTTATGGTTGACTGGAAGTACATTATCTGTACGGAGGTGATGTTAAGCTCCCACTTGAGGTCTTTCATTTTAAAAACAGATATTGTACCCTATTTTTTAAAATATTTTATCATATTTTTATTGTAAATATCTCTGTTTCATATTTGTTTCTTGACTTTTGCAAGAAACCAAAGTAGCAAAGCATATTCCTTGTATTTGAAAACCTGATTCTGATTCTTTGAAAAAACTAATTATTTTGGATGTACATGTTTGACATTAAACATTGCAGTAACAGCTGTAGCCATTCAATTCAATTCAATTTTATTTATATAGCCCATTCTCACAAATCACAGCCATGAGATGCCATACCAATGTTGTTCTTCTTGTGATATTATAGGACTAGGACGATGTAGGCTGAAGCATTTGAATCAGTCAACTGTAGTATATCAGTGGTCATGAGGTTTACTGTCAATTAGACCCCACACATTATAATCCAAACGGTAAAACAAGCACTCAGAATATCATTTGAAAATCCCATTTGAAGAGCAGGTATGCCACCCCTCCTCCCCAGTGGAGAAGCACAGAGGAACTCTCCATCCTGCCAAATGAGCAATTTGAGGGGATTACAGGATGTTATACTATGAGCTGCCATAGTGAAGAAGGAATAAGTCAATATACAAGTAGTTGGTCATATTTTAGTTTCTATCTGTCCATAACTCGATAGTTTGAGATTGTTTAACAATATATAGGCCATTATTTCACTGCTATGTAAATCATGTGGACTGTGGAAGTTAAGATTTTAACCAGATGTAATATTGAAGAGATTACAGTTTATATTACTGTCAAATCTATATCTGAGTAACTAAGATATGGGGAGTTTATTTCCAAGTTGCAATATATCTTTATCTAGACCTTTCAATCCGCTCACTCCACGAGTCTGATATCAGGCTAAATATATCCAATATATTGGAAGACCTTTATAATGTAAGACCTATCAAATACTGAGCATTTACAGTATTACATGTGTAAAGGTTAAATAAGCATTTTGTAGTATTCACACAGCAAAACAGACGTATTACTTCAGCACCCATTTAACCGCTTATCAATGTTATTTATTTTACAAAATAATACATTAAGTCTGAAAATGCATTATTTTGTTAGCCTAAGATAGCTGCTATACTTTTAAATGTGGTTTTATTTACTGGTTTTTAGTCTGTAGATCATTTTATCACAGTAGATATATGTATATGTTTATGTAGTTTTGCATCAGTCAGAACTATTAAGAAGAATATGTTCTGTGAATTATCTAGAAGAGTAACTAGGATATTGTTTTATGAAAGAGATGTTTCTATAATAACCACAAAAAAATGGTATTTGCCTCCACTGTGTTAGGGTGGTGGCCTTAAATCTCAGAGATGGATATCTCAAAGCCTGTAATCATGTTACCCATGTTCACCCTGTCAAGATTAGGTTGTTGGACACAGTTTGTATAACACACGTTGGCCATTAACAATGGTGGTGAATATATATTTTACCGATTCTCATGTTGGTGTATTCCCCCAATGGATAACACACCATCGGCTCAGATTTGGAGGGAAATCTGCTGGATTGCTGTGCAGCACACAACAGGAAGAGGGCACTGTTTTTGTTGTTTTTGTGCTCTTAGGCAATGGAGCTTTAAGCTTGAGAAATAATTCATGGCAATGGCAGTCTGGGGCTTTATGATTTTATGATAAATATCTCAGTTTGATGATGCTAGATTGACTTTCATGCAATAATAATGTTGCAAAGTGGCCTGTAGGTCAAATGCCATGGGATCTGAGTAGTTAATCTGATAGTACTAAAAATATGACCCAGTGATTAGAAAACATTGTATCTGTCAAATGTGAGGAGAAATTATCGGACTCCCTTTTCAGAAACAGTTGCAGTTCTGTCAGTGAAAAGTCTGCTAAAAGCTATTCAGCTCTGTGACCTCTGTAACCTGCTTTGTATACAAATATCCATGCTTTTAATTTGTCTAACATACACTCACTGCTTAAATGGTTCGTAATGTACTGCTGAGTGTAATTTTGTATTATGTGCCCTGTTTTGTCTAGTTTGTTTAGTGCTGTTCTGTCTGTGCATATGTTTTAATTGTGACCTGCCAAATGACTGCAGGTGAAAATTTGCTTTAAGTTTACTCTGGTACAATACATCAAATGGTAACATTTATGTTTGATGTTGTACATGGTCACTTACAAATAAAATTTAAAAAATCAATTGAGCTGCAGTGTTAATGTTGCTGAACATAATTAGACATTTCTGATTATTGATTATAACAGCAATTCTAACATAACCAGAGTTTAAGACCCACTAAGAGAGGGAATAGTTACAGACAGTCCAGAGGACATGAGGTAATCACACCATCATGATATTGCCTTCTCCTCCTCCTGCTCCATTTTGACTCTTTATGAACAATATACCCATTACAGGCGAGCCAATCTCCTCTAAGATCAAGAAACATGATCGAGCTGTTTCCCCACATATGTTGTAATTTGTAAAAAAAAAACCAGCAACCCTGTTTTGATGGACTCCGGTCCCATCGGAGAGTCTGTTATAAATCTTGACATACTGATGTGTGACCTCATTTTGTCCTCCAAAATGTTATTAAAGAGATAAAGAGAAACAAGAAAATCCTTCAGACACGAACAGTAAGCTGAATGAGAAGGTGAATCTCATTGTGACATTTGTAGTCCCCAATGGGAGCTCTGTATAAGCTTGGGAAATACTCCAAAATCTAGTTTTATTGTTAATAAGTTAATTATTTCATGAAGTAAGCTACATATTTGACGCAAACACAATAGATAGCTAGACAGACAGACCGAAAGCTAGACAGCATGTGTACCAATGTGATGGTCTAATTTTCATAGTTAGAACTTTCAAGTAAAGGAAGCCAATTTTAGTAGATTCTCTACAACAATTGCTGATGTCGATGAGAAATGTCCCACTTCTTGGTACAAGTAGAGGTTGAAATGAATGATTTTTCCAATCTGGCAGAATGTTTTTTCACTAAATCTGACAAGACTTGAATGCAGGTATTGTTGAACCTTCAGGAAGTGTTGTGGCGTTAAATCAATAAAACATCTATGATAGGATGTAAAACTATTCAAAAACTGAAAAGTGTACGTAGGGCTGCACTCTAAAACATGCAGTCTGTTTTTCCAACACAATATGAGTTTTCCTCTCTAGTAAAACGGAAAGCCTTCCTGTTTGTGAATACATTTTTATACCTAAGAAGCTTGTAACAAAATAGTTCAGTCCTGTATTTATGTACATTTTTGTAACAGTAGGCTTCGTTGATTGGTGATGAAAATGTAGTTTAATCTGAAGTAATGTATCATATTTTATGAACTGAGATTATGTTTTGTGAGTAAAATCTTTATATGAAAAATAACTTGTAACTACAGCTGTGAGATAAATGTAGTGGAAAACCAAGTACAATATTTTCCTCTCAGATGTCATAAAGTGTAAAATAGCATAAAATGAAAATACTCAAGTAAAGCACAAGTACCTCAAAATTGTACTTAAGTACAGTATTTGAGTAAATTTACTTAGTTACTTTCCACTACCAGTATTTACCTCATATTTTACAATTACAAATAGAATAGTTTATTAGGTGTTGCCGGTAATGTAGAAATGTAAGTGAAATGTGCTCAACTTACACATAGTCAGTGTTTCTGTATGTAGCCTACTGTTATCTCCATCTGGAAACAAATATATTATCTGGGAGTTGTTTAGTTCTCCATGCATGGATGACACTGTGCATCTGTGGCTTGTTAACATGAGCACAGTTTTACACACTTTGTATTGTGCAGAACACTTAGACTTCAGTCGCTCATGTTGTCACAGGCTATTTTTAAAAGGACGTTAATGGGCATTGGGCCTGAAAGGTGTTATTTAATCCCACTACATTATGTGTCACCTCTGTCACTTAGATTTGCATTTCATGATTTAAATGTCATTTTTTAATGCTTGTCACTTCACTTGTGTGGTGTTTTATTAACTCAGCCAAATGGTGGATGTCATGTGACCATCTCAGTGCAGTTTTCAGAAAAGTAATGCCAGTGGCTATGCATGAAATTTGTTGTGCACATTCATGCAAATAGGAGGCGATCCGTTGGATTTTAGATACTAGGATGTTCATTTGGACCTTTGCTCCAGGCCACTGCTCAAACTTTATCATTTGAAATATAAGAAGATAGTAATTTACTTATTCTAATGGGGAAATTTGGGAATAGGTGTCATTTAGCCGTATACCTCATATTCAAACTGAGCTTGAGAAAAAGCTTTTTTTAAATACTACGCTCCTTATAGGTGGAATGAATTGCAAAAAACCCCAATGAAGTTAAAATGTCTTATTCCATTTGACTTGGGTTTTTTGCATTTTGTGATTGAATTGTATTTGTTTCTGCTTTTATGATGCTTATGTTATTTTCTTCTTGTAAACTGGTCTCTCCTGTTTTCAATAAGCCTTAACTATTTAAATAAAGGATTAACATAACATATAGACAGAATGCTTCCAACAGGAATAAAACTATTGATTTTGGTAAACACCTACATTTTCCTTTTCTCCCACCATGAGCCTAATAATCAGGCCACACGTATCCTGTCATCAACCGATTATATCATAAGAGGGCTGTCTTCTTTTCGTTGTTTTCCTGTTGTTTAAATGTTTCTATTAGCTATAATTTGTTGTTGTTAAGGTTGTTTCTTCACCAGGCTTTCCCTGTAAATGGCATTTACTGATAGGAATGCTTAATGAACTGAGTGCGAAATAAAAATGCCTCCGGGTTTAACGCATTTAGCCACCCCTCTGGGATAGATACGAATAGTGAGGAGAGTGATAGCGGGCTGGTTGGGTGTAATGTTCCTTTAATGGCCGCTGCCCCCTGCAGCGTCGTCACTGCGCAGAGCAGTTTGAACCAAAAAGCGGAGTGACCTTCCTCCGCTCTCATTCGGAGTGGGGCAGCATTGAAGTAATAAGCCGGTTACAGCTCCTACACTCCCCCGCTTTAGCCTCAGAAATGAACAACAACGTAGTCGGAGATGAAGTCGGGTAAGATCTGGTTATTAAAGCTTCCCACTGCGGAGGAATTCAACTGTAAGCTGCGTTGTAACTTATAGTTAGCTTGCGCTCTTCGCAAGCTGTCGTTTGACAGCTAACGTTAGCTAGGAAGCTAAGCTAGCTGTAGTAACTTAGCGAGATCGCTAGCCTGAGGAAAGACGGCCAAAAAGTGAAAGTAGTCATCAAAGTTAGCGCAGTTGTTACTGTTATTGCTTGCGGTAATATAGACCATGTTTGTCTGGAGTGCTGCCACTTAGCTTGTCAACTGAATGTGTGAAAGTGTAGTTACTTATTTCAGTGCTGTTTCCAGTTAGCTCGAAGCAACTGAGCTAACTGACTTAGCTAACGCTTGCCAGCGAAGCGAAAGTCTCCTCTTCTTGACTTCGCCAATGCGAGGACATTTAGCGGGCACTGCTGGAGGATGGAGCATCCTCGTCTGCAATAACCCTCCACTTTTGTCACAGCCGCCACACAACGTTTACGTTACACACTTGATCAAATATGAATTAACTCGTTAGCTAGTTTGATATTAATATTAATTCCGCAAGAAAAACTGCCGTTAAACTTCCAGTTTTGCAACCAGCATCCGAGCATACCTGTCCGCTCTGCTCTCCTCCGCTCCGCACTGACTAAACACTCGGGGTTTCAGTGGTGGAGGCTGGTGCCGGTTGCAGACAGTCTCTGCTGCAGCTTCTGGAGTCAGTTTGCCGCTGAGTGTTGTGTTAGCTTGCTAAACGCTATGGCTCTGTCCCGGGGTAACTTACGTGGCAGGAGGTTCATAAAAAGACCGTTATTGTCGAGGCCATTGCTTTCAATATTAGCAGACCAAAGTGACATCCACGGCCAGGACTGGACCTTCACATGAGTCATATGAAACACAGGCATTTTAACTGGAGCTGGTTACACATCTCCCTAAGCTGCACCAGCTTTGGTGGCAGCGTCGCCTCATGTTGTGTAATATATGTGTACTTGGCTGTTTAGTCAGCTGTAGCGTTGTTATGGCTCTGAAACCGCTTTCAGTCTTCTCCACCAAGACGTGTGTTTTTTAGTCTTTAAGGCCTCTGTACGAGCATACTTTTTCCATGGGTGTTGTTATGCTTTTTGTATGTGACTTTGTCAGGATGCTTGTATAACAGCGTATCATTTACTCTGACTCAAAGTGATGATCAATGACTGACTTAATGATTATTTATCCACCCTTTTCAGGAAACTTTTTGTGGGTGGATTGGACTGGAGTACCACACAAGGTAAGTCATACTGTTAAACCTGTGAAGGCTCAGTCACTTCATGCACAAAGTGTATTTAATTAGCAGGAATATGTCTAGGGGGACCTGATGTAGTTGTCAGACTGGAGGATCTGGCTGATAGCTTGTTAGGACTCTTTGCTGGAGTTTGAATCAAAGTAAAATAAACTCTTTATAGATTATCAGTTCATATTAACCATGAAAGAGTAGAGCTGGGTAATTTCATTAAAATATAAATCCTACTTTTTACTCCTGCCTTGACATCAATATTGATATCAGTATATGATATTTTGCATAGGACAATTGGTGCTTCCATACAATATTTAAAATAGTGTGTGCGACACTAAAATCCTTACCATCATGGCTATGATGGTCTAGCAGATGACACTGATGCATTTTAGAAGCTTGCTTGAGCTTTGTGGAATAACATGTTTATTTTAACTAAGGTAAAGAATCGCAAGCATCGTTTTGTTATTGGTACAAAACGTAGGCATCATATCGGCACCAGTAAAATTGCAATTAGTATGTAGCCCCAATATCACAGTTACAACAACTATTTAATATCAGATGCTATCAAGTGTTGTATGATAACACTGATGATAAGCTGATATGACATGGAGTGGACAATATAACACCACTGATAAATATGAATATTTATAAAATATTAAATCACAATATTAATATTATATTAATTTCATGATATATTAAGTAGACAACATCATAGAAATGTGTTACAATGCAATACTATAGCCCTGCAGAAAATACTGAAATCCATTTTTACAGTCTGTAGTTTGCAGAGTATTCATGGGAATAGTCTTCCAGGCAGTGTTGAAAGAGTCTACTTGTGGCCGCTGTTTGGCTTTATTAATTCTGTTTTCCTGGGTTTGGAGTATGTCATTGTGATTTTTGATACTTTGCATAATTACTGATGATCAGTTGGAAACCACAAACACTGGTGGTAGAGTTTACATTATAAAGCTAAGGTTGTCAAAAGCATCGATACTTTTTCGATACCACGTGTTTAAAACGATAGGATCTCCTAAAAGAACATGTTTTCTGTACCAGCACTGTGTGCAGGTTTTTAATTTAAAAAAAAGAAAAAAATTATCTTATTTTGTGTGCCCAGGACTTTTTGTTCTTTTTGCCGTGGTATCGAGAGAAGTATCGAGTATCGTTTTGAAACTAGTATTGTATCAAAGTTTAAAATCCTGGTATCGTGACAACCTTAATAGTCTACATCAGGTGTGCGTGTACATTGTCCTCTCATTCAGACTTGCCCAGAGATGGTCTAGTTTGTCTAAAGCCCGTTACTGGATCATGCTCCGTTGGCCATTGTGTAACTTTGCACAAGGGCTTGCCTGTGTTAACAGCACTGTTAACATTAAGATCTGAACTGCAGCGCTGTCTAACTCTCAGCTTGTTTCCCTGGCGATGCCCCAGGGCTTCCCAGCAATGAGAAAAGCAATTATAATAACCCTCTCCAAAGTGAGTCCTCATTTGTTCAAACTTGCACGCCTTGCTTCTGTGGGCGTGTGCGGGCATTACAGTAGTTGGATGTACGTTTGGTGCTATATAACATGACAGTGGGTCAGTGCTTTGTTTGCTCTTTAGGAGTCGATATGTGACTGTTCTATGTTTTTTGCATAAAAAAGCATTGGTACAATTCCCAATATTCTGCCATAAGACAATATCAAGGTCACTGAATGACGTGTAGTGTTCCCTATGTACGCACGCGCGCACACACACACACACACGCCTGTTTTGGTCCCAGTTACAGTTTTAGTGCAGGTTGAAGTGCTGAGGATGTTTTTTTTTAGCATCATTTATCATAATAAAGCATAAGTTCTATAAATCATGAATACACATCTTTGTGTTCAGGAGGCAAACTGGCCTGAGTATCTCCAATGATCATTTCACATTTGAGGTTTTGCTGTATGGTTCTGTGCTTATTCTTATGTAGCACCATTGTTATGTAATTAATTTCTTTCTTTTCTCAGAGACACTGAGAAACTACTTCTCACAGTATGGGGAAGTAGTAGATTGTGTCATCATGAAGGACAAAACTACAAATCAGTCGCGAGGCTTCGGCTTTGTCAAATTCAAAGACCCCAATTGTGTACGGACAGTGCTGGAGACAAAGCCGCATAATCTTGATGGAAGAAATGTGAGTATTTTAAATCAAAGAAGCAGATAGTAAAATCAACTGGAGTAATCTTCCTGTGCTTTGAGTGAGCAATTTGAAAAACCTCATACTGTATTTCGTCATCCAGAGTAGTTAGAAGTTATTCAAGGAGAAGAACAGTTTTACTTTGGGTTGTACCTTCCTGCTGACATTTGTACAAATGATGCACGTTTGAAACATTTTGACATTTGTTTGTCCAACAAGACTTACCTGTTCAAAGTCAAATAAGCAGTTAAACCTGGATTTCTCTGAGATGGCCTACAAGCTGTTAATCTAGTTTTCCCCTCTGCATTAATGTTTCCATACAGTCAGCTCCCCGTGAATGACTTTTGTTTAGTTGACTGAGTTGGAAAAGGGCATAACATTTTATTGGCCACATGTTCACATTAATGTGTCAGTACATATGTTGCACTGTTGTGTGAGGCGAGCCAATATACTGTAATGGATTCAGTGAAGAACATTTGAAGGTGCTTTTATTTGGGGCTAATGTTAAACGTTTTCTCTCTCTCTGCTGTCAGATTGACCCAAAGCCATGCACTCCCAGAGGAATGCAACCTGAAAAGTCTCGAACCAAGGAGGGCTGGGTAAGAGGAGTCTGAATCTGGGGAGGCTAGGCTAGGTGTTTCTACTGCAATAAGACTCAGTCTCTTCATCCCCTCCTCCTGAGGTTGGAGTCTAGTTTATTTTCATGGGCCATGGGGAGACCTTGAGCTTCATTTATAAAAACACTCTGACTTTGACCTAAATCTAATTTTCTTATTATGTTCTTTCTTCTTCAGAGAGTGCAATTTATTTGTTTTTAAATGATCACAGTGTTCAGCCTTCATACATTTTTGAGAATGCTAGAAACCAGTTCGGGGGTTTTGATAAATCATAGAAGCATTAACTAATCTATGACTTGTTCATAAATAGA
The DNA here is from genome assembly GCA_011952105.1 of Coreoperca whiteheadi. Classification (NCBI taxonomy): domain Eukaryota; kingdom Metazoa; phylum Chordata; class Actinopteri; order Centrarchiformes; family Sinipercidae; genus Coreoperca; species Coreoperca whiteheadi. Next base: position 10,912,414 of record CM022489.1, on the reverse strand, counting down.
GGTTGATACAAGGACTGCAACAATATCAGCAGATATCTGGTACAGCTTACACTGGTCTGGGATTGAGACATTGAAGGTCACATTTTCCCAGATGTAACAAAAATGACTCATGAAGAGGTCATAAGCCTGTGTCACCATGCTAAATATTGGAATTATAGTAACACTTTTGTATAACCTTTTTTGAATGTGGAACAGTTTTTCTTGATTTTGGAAATTTAAAAGGCCTTTCTTGCCTTCTAAGCTGCAATATATTGTTCTTATAACTCCCTCATTCTAAATAAACTGAGAAAACAAGTGGCTTTAGAGACTAGTAGGCTGGTGTGGTGCAGAAAATTGCTTTCAGCAGCGATTTTATTTATTTTTTTAAATTTGTTTTATTTTTTTTTTGAAAGGCAGAAATCTCTGCAACAACTTGGGCAATTTGTGGGTCGATCAAGACTGCAGATCTATTATAGTCATTTTGTCCCTTTGGGCAGCAAAGATTTTAGTTATTGCACCTTTGCTGTCAATAAAACATTTTTATAAGTCACATATTTGGCTGCAAGCATAGATTGTAAGTCAGAAGCTTTTATAAATGAGGCCCTTTGCCTGCTACCAGAGCTCCTTTCACTGACTTCAAGTCATTTAGCTGCTACTGAATGTTTTACTAACAAAGCAAAATATGTAATTGTTAAAAATCATTATTGTTGTAAGCAGCCTCTAGCCTTTACAACATGAGTGCAGTGCACAGCAATGGTGAAATGCTTAGTGGTTGAGAGTAAGTGGAAGGAGCCGTGCTCTCTGATCTGTGGAGACTAGTGTTTGCATTGACATGACATGCTAAGAATTATACCCCAGGGCAAGAAGAGAACCTAATTTCTTCTGCCCTGTCTGAATAGATGATGGCTAACTCGCCCCTTCCCATAGTGATCCTTTAACAGACTTTGAAATCCATACACTCCCTGTTTTCTTTCAGAAGGGCAGCAAAGCCGATAGCAATAAGTCAAAGAAGATATTTGTAGGTGGAATCCCCCATAACTGCGGCGAGCCTGAACTCAGGGACTATTTCAATAGATTTGGAGTGGTGAGTATTGCCATGTGCATAATGCAAGTCAGTACATATCGTCATTAAGTCTACTTGAATGGATGTAAAATTGAACAGTGTCAGTAGTAAAGTATAATACATTTAGTGGGATGGGACAATTCATTATTTGTCCAAATTGAGGCAGAATATTTAATTGGATTAAGAACGGACCCCGTCTGTTTTTCTAAATGGAGCCACTGTTTCCCTTTGTCCCATTCAAGGTCACAGAGGTGGTAATGATCTATGATGCAGAGAAGCAGAGGCCCCGAGGTAAAAGCTGATCCCGTTTTTTCTCTCCCCTCTCCATACCGTACCATCTTAAATCTCATGACAAACTATTCTGGCCCGAAGAGAAAAAGCCCATTCAACCCCAGATATTCAATTCAATTTAAACACTGTCACCAATAACAGGAATAGGACACACAATAAAACACAAAAGCATGTTAAATAGAACCTCATACCAAGTGCCCACAGCGTACATGAAATGGAAAATATCACATTTCTAGTGGAATAAAAAATGCGAAATACACTGCTCTCCTGTAAAATACATGAAATTCTTAAATGGGCATTAAGGTGGCACCTTCAGTTCATGTGATGCTTATAAATTTGTAAAATGTTACATATAATTAGCCCACTTAATACAATAGTAGATGGCACCTTAAAACCACATCTCAGCTTTTGTCACATGCTCAAATCTTACAATCCTTTCAGAAATTGCAGGCTCTGATTTGGACTGATGCAGTGTCCTTCATGACCTTGTGTACCAACATGAAGACATTTCTACTTAATTAAATATATTGTTTTTAAAAAAAAGTGTTTCTCAGGCAGAGCAAGGACAGAAGTTATCATAACAACTGGTGTAATTATTCCTCCTATTCATATTGCCTGTTAAGAGATCCCTTCCTAACACGTTTCCAGTGTAAGAACAGTCCTCACTCTACGCAAAAATGGGTGTCTTCAACGAAGGTTAGGTGGTGCGTAAGGTGGTGATGAACTAAACGTTTCTAGCTTCTTTCTGCTGTTTGTTTTGTTCCTACTATTGTGGATAATGTATCAAAATATTAACATGATGTAACACCACATACAAATAGTTACTGCAGTTTAAAAAAAAATTGTATTTTATTATTACATTTATTATTGATTAATCTGCTAATTATCTTTTTCTTTTAATCAATTCATTCTTGGATCTTTAAAATGTTAGAAAACAGTACCAAAAAAATTGTCACAATTTTCCCAAACCCTTAAATTGCTTGTTTTGTCCAACCAACAGTCCATCTTCATTGAATTTTTGTCTTGTTTGCTTAAAAAATGACTTAAATGATTAATTGATAAGCAAATTTCAGCCAACTAATTGGAAAAAAAGGAAAGTTTAAGCTATTTACACCATCAAAGATAAAAGGAAGAAAAGTTAGTTTCTGAAGTAGATGCCAGTTTGTCCTCACAGTACCCTCAATAAAGCAGAATGCAATACAGCTATAAGATGTATAGATAGAAGGTATCATATTTTAAGTGCGACCCCAGAATTTTTGTCGTTACTACAAAATATTTCCACTAAAACTTATTAAATATAAGAGAGTTCATACATCTAATTAAAGGGTTGTTACTGTAAAAGGCGTTGTGGAAGACAAAGGAATTCACCAACTCCCAAAAAAGACAGTACTCTATCACAACATGCAACTGACATATTGAGCACAGTTTGAGTATCTAAGGAGGGATTTGTCCTGCAAAGAGGCTGGTTTTAGCCCAAACGCTGAAGGTGAATATTACATTTTTATGACTAGAACAATGGAATAATTTTAAAAAGGTTTTTACGTGTCCTTTGCTATTTAAAAATTCTCTCCAACCCATTTCCTGACAGTAGAAATGGCAGACCTTAAAATCTCAGAAGAGTTTTTCCAGTTAAGGATAAATGTAACTCATAAATGTATGAGTTTATGACATGTGCCGACACTGTAAGCATGGATGGCCTCAGTGGGAATCAGACCCCATGCCACCGGCAGTGTTGGTGTGAGACTCTGCCCGCTGAGTTAGAGTCACAGCTGTTTCATCTGCATTTGTCCTACATAGCAATGGTGCAGCGGCCACTGACCCACAACGTGTACTACTGCTCTCGCCTCAAAACCCCCATTCATTCTCTATTGGGAGAAACCCAGAATAGTTTGTCATTGGAATTTAACATGATGTATTGCACCAGTAAAAACCATTACATAATCTTTAATAGTATAAACAGTTTATTTTACTAAAACTAATAGTCTTTCAACATTAGAATAAGTTTTCTTTACCTTGATTTAGACGTAACTGATACATTTATCTTAAATGTCATAGTATATGTTTTCCCATAATTTAGAAAGTTAAGTATTTCTGTAAGTAAGCCCTTTCTATTTTTCTTTCTTCTGTCCCCCTTCTCCTTGTGAATGGTTTGAATGTGATTAACGGTGTCTCTTAAGATTTGTCTTTTCTCCTTTAGGTTACTGTGCAATGATTGGTAGCACAGAGGTACAGGCCAAATGTAAAAGCACCCAAATTATTTACCTGGTCAGAATGGGGTGTATACAAAGTTGCATCAAATTGTAAATTTTTCTCTGTAATTGGAGAGCGAGAGTTTGCTTTAGGATTTGCTTCCAGTTATTTTGAGGGATAGTTTAGCAGGAATGGAAGTCTTCATTCTTAAATCAGTGTGTTTGATGGAAAATAGACACCTGATGTTGACTCGCGTCCTCTGAATGGTTGTTATTTTTTAAATGTACTTTTTTATTGTTTACTTGGAGGGTGATATTCACAGACAATATGATGGTAAATATCAGAAAATCCCACCTTTTTTAAATCAAATGCTCGGTTAGTTTTTTACAAGAATTAAATACTGTAATCAGATACTTTTCCAATAACACAATTGCGAAGCAGATAAATGATAAGGGCTACAACTAACAATAATTTTCATTATTGATTAATCTACCAATTAGCTACCAAGATTAATATCATTAATCATTTATATCATTTTTTGGTGAATAGAAAAAAAGCACAAACTATAAAATAATATAAAAGAAGCCGAAAAAGCCAGTAAATTAAAATTTTTCGTAAAAAAAATTACTTAAATGATCATTTGCTTATCAAAATTGTCGATTAATTATATGTCGATTGACTAATTGATCATCAAATAGTTGTTGCTGTTCTATAAATGATCATATCAAATTATTTCCCAGTCTCTTTCATGTCCTCTAACATTTTTTAAGAACACATCGGTTTCATCAGTCGTTGATATCTTCATGTCATTAACAAGTCTTTCAAATTTCAACTTGAGTGTAACCACGATATGTCACTGTAACCAAGACATGTCAAACTCTTTAATGTGTCAACTTGGTTTTATATTTAGATTAAGGACGGGTCATTGACAGATGTTATTAATAGCAGATCATGAGGCTTGGGAATGCTTGGCATGGTACTAGAGGTCTCTAAAATCTCAGTTGTCTCATAGGACGTTTAATTGGATTCAGGTTAGGTCCCCAAGTAGAGTGGTGCACACAACCCAATTCTGCCATAGCGGAAAGTTAATCAAATTGAAAGTAGATCATTGCAGCGTGCTGCGGCCTGCTAACGCCCCGAAAGGTTCTGTTCCAGATAGTCAGATGAAAAAGTTTACTGAGCACTTGAAATGTTGGACCAAAACGTTCTCTGGACTTTGCGTTCTTGTTAATGGACTTTGTATATCCCCCATGAACACTCTTGATCAAAATCAACAACTCGCCACTTTGGGAAACCAGTTATGGCCTATATCTTTGTGTTACCATTGTGAGCAATATTTTTAATTGTCCATTTTAGGCTTATCCTGGCTGACTCAAAAGTAAAACACTGAATTTGGGAAAGCTTGGAGAAAGCTTTAGGCATTCTACAGTTTGTGTTTCTCCATATTTTTGTGATGCATTAACAATGGCTGCTGTGAGTGTGTGCTCCACAGCAATATACCAAGGGACAGATCAAGGTGGGGTTTGGATGAAATGGCATGAAGTAACAAAATGTAATATTGCTTCAATTGGCATTTATGTTAAAGGGTGGCCTTTCTTATGTGACATTTCACATTAAATCAAATGCTACGCTCATCAGTCTTCATGTTTAGGGGTTAAGCAGTCCTGGGTTGTTATCTTCACAAAATATTACACTGCACAGTAAATAGAAAAGTTTCCTTCAATTCCCCAGGCCTTAGTCTTGGATTTGTTGTTCTGCAAGTCTGCGACATCATCCGAACCCCAGGAGCCTCTTGCTCAGTCTTGACGGATCCTCACTCTGCTGAAGCCCAATACTGTTCTTCATCTTGTGTTGTCACAACCCCCCTGCTACCTTGATTCACTCTTGGTCGTTGGCTAGGTTTTGGATTTATTACTTTCGAGGCCGAACAATCAGTGGACCAGGCTGTCAACATGCATTTTCACGACATCATGGGCAAAAAAGTGTGTAGTTGTAGTTTTATTTTACCCTTAAGATCAACAGAGGCTTGGGCGACAGAGTGAGAATTATGCTGTGATGCTGTTTGATCAGTTAGAGTTAATTTTCCAGAGGCTTCCCACTAGTGACTGCAGCATCATATAGCACAAAGTTAGCCTTTAACATCTTAAAATGATCATGCCGGTAAATTAATATTATTTTCTAAACGTTTGCACAAACGCTGTTGTATTACAGTTTCTATTGTCGCCCAAGGCTTTGTTCAAATTGACCACTCCTTTAGGATGTCTTAAGTGCATTAGATTGTATTTAAAATATTAAAGTTACATGGTTTGGTCTGGTTTTTGATAATTTAAAGATAATAAAGCAAAAGAAACGATAAAGTTGAGACTTCAAAGCTCACATAATTTCACTGAATATAAATCACCTAAAGGATTGGTCCAATCAGTTCTGTTTCTTTTGTTTTCTGATATTTTGTTGGCAGGTCACTTACACGTCAACATGTTTTTTTCTTTTTGAAAAGTTAAAGAAAAAGCTCAACTCAGTGACCTCAGCTGAAGAATCTCCATACTGTGTCCGTCAGTTCTCTAACAACAAAAGGCAGTTCTCTAAAATGCTGCTTAGGATGAGACACGAGTTGCACAGTAATATTTGCACGTCACTTCTTAGTGTTTGTTTTAACTCAGTGTGTGCACCAGATGGATGGGGTTTACTGCACAAAGACTATTCAGATAGTGACAGGTAAGCTGTCCATCCGGGTAAAAACAATAAACTCTCACTGTGGTGTTATTCAAGCACACCTCCTAACCTTCTGGCATTCCTTCTATTGTTCTGTTGCATGTGGCAAACACCACCCACCTGGCACCTCAGCTAAATAAAACAAACAATAAAAAATTGTAGTACTGTAGTAAAATAAAGTACTACTTGGTACATATCTGGCAAGGATTGGTCTTGACACAAATGCTCTCATTCATTAACATCCCCCTTTTCCCCAATAGACATTTTGTAATTAGCAGCTTTTAAACAACTCTACAGAGACACCAGAGGAGTCTCCTATCTGTCCTCCATGTCGATAGTAATGATTTGTCGGCATAAGTAAATGATCAAAGTCAAACACAGTGTAGTTATATCCTGTCATCACATGTATCTTGTTTCTGTCTTTGATCTTTACATGACAGCATACGTGTTTTAAATATTTGATGGTCATTCTGCGATACTTGACGCTCACAAGACCCCGTGAGAACGTGTATATTTTTGCATTTAATTAAGGTTTTCAACTCTTATTGAAAACCTCAAAGCAGCGTCCTTTTTTGCGAGTGAGAGCAGTACTCCAGTGTATTTTCTCTCTTGAATTTCTGTCTTGATGAAGCCGGAGTTTCTATAGGGGGCACACTGTTTTGTCGCGGGGATTTAAAAACTTTTTTTTGGGGGGCCGTTTCTGCTTTTATTTGACAGTGGACCGTAAACAAGGGGAGAGAGAGAGGTGGGGAATGACTGGTGTTGAACCAGGGACGTTGCGGTGTGTGGTCAGCATTTTAAACCACCTGAGCCCCGTTTACAGCACACAAACTATAATTGAAACCGTGTTATTTTCTTGTGTGCCAATAAATGTTTTTCCCAGAAGAGAGCTACCAGACAGGTTGTTTTGAACAAAAAAGAATGTAAGAGCTTTTCTGAACCGCATTTAAGCTGGATGTTTAATCAATAATATTGTGTAGCAACACAAGACATTTTTATTGAACTGTCACTGATTATTACATAAAAAAAAATCTGAATCCCATTTCCTTGGTAAATGTTTCAGGCCAGCCTGTACGCTCTCCAGTGGTACCCGCCCCCTTGACTTTGCCCTGGTTTCCAGCAGGAATCAAGGCTTGACTTAATCCATTGTTCTTGACTTGACATTACTTTACGCTGAGACTTGAGGGAGGCTGGGAGATATGAGTTACAAAATTAGAAATTGGAGCACATCAAACTGTGGAACAAATCCCAGTTCTCCTGTTGGGGACTGTACAGAAGTCATGGTATCCATCACTCGTAGCTGTGATGCCCACGGGAGAAAGTGCTCAGGTAGCTGGCGGCGGGGCCACTGTCGGAAACATGTGCATGTAATTAGGTCGACAGAGAAGGAAGAGGGGAGGCTGGGGAAGGTGGCAACACCTTAAAGCTGAGAGGAATTTGCGATTCGTTTTCCTCCTGCAAGGTGACCCCAATAACTCAACCCCTCAGTCTATTTCTGGTTGGCTCCCCCTTAGTCTCAGCCTGTTTCTTTGCTCTGGTTAACTGCTGGTATATTTGCCTAGTTACAGGAAGGAAAGTTTTGTTATTGGGGCAGTAAATTTATATTTGACCCAAGGTATTAAACTATTACAGCGATGGATGATAACTATCTATAAAAGTGAAATTTAAGTTTCTGAGTGTTAACACATTGTGTAAGGCAGTAATTCATGAACAATAAGTGTTGTTTATTATTATAATAGAATTATCATCAAAAAGAAACTGGATCAACTTTCTAACATTTGAGGTTTTGGTTGTATAAAGACATTGTCCTCCAGCAGCGATTTGACATTATATTGCGGTCAAAGTGTATCAGTCACTTGAACATTTTTTTTCTCACTCTTGACACAGTATGAAGATTCAATTTTAGATTGACTGAAAATAATGTTTATTTGTACTATCTGCATGTTTAACTTGTATATTCTGTTAGAAGTGAGATCCAAATTTCTCTCTACATCCACCCCCCCCCCCCAAAACTTATTCAAAATAAAATACAAATGAGATTGTTTATAAGTGTTAGCCGGAGAAAGGTAAGTCATGACCTTCCATTAGAAGTCTTTATCATATATAGGGCAATTCTTTCGAGGATTTATAGAAATAAATCTGTGTTTCTCAGGTACATCTTAAGAGGCTGTGATGTGGAGATGATTCATTTAAAAAAAAAAAAAGTCTCATCATTTACTGTCTTTTGTAATATGATTTTGGTCGCTGTGAAATTCCCCTTTGATAATTAGTACCTGAGACACATAGCTGTACAGCTCTCCTGGCTACACAGTAATGTAAATTAACAGCAACCCCTCATTATTCTAATAAACATAAAGTGAAAGGTTTCAAACTGGCCAAAAATGTTGAGATTAAATAATCAGTGGTAGGACAGGTCTGTCAAGGTGAGGGACTTAATAGACCTTATACTGGTGTTGCCAAATGTGCCCTCCTTGTCCTTTGTCCAGGTGGAAGTGAAGAAGGCCGAACCTCGTGACAGCAAAGCTCCTGGCCAGCTAGGTCCTGGCCAGTGGGCACCCAGGGGCATCTTGAGTGCAGCTAATGGTTGGACAACACAGCCTACCCAGGGCTGGCAACAGGCGTACGGGCCACAGGGTGAGTGGGAACATGTCCCAGAGCAGAGCGAGTGAGGCTCACTGCTCAGAGAAAAAACCCCAGTAGTAACTGTTTAAATGTGTTACACCCACTGCTTCAACATTATGCTTGTGCTTGTAGGTCACTGCTTTCACTGTCAGTTTGAATGTTAAACTGGATACTGTGAACGATTTTAAATCTCAGGCAGCAGTATTGTCCTCAGTCTAAAGCAGTTTTTTTTCTCTTCCCGAAGGAGTGTGGGTGTCGACTACTGGCCAACCCATAGGTAGGTTTTCAACCTCCACTTGACAACACACAGAATGTAATATTCTTTCTTTTCATGTTAGCGAATTAGCTGTTTTTCTGTATGTTGCATAGCTGGGAACTGATCAAATTGCACATAGATTTTGTGTCTTTGCCATGCGATCATGTGCTTATTTTCGAGCACTTGTGTCACAGAAATGAGCTTGCACTCTTGTGTGGCCAATAGGCTGGTGACAGTTAACAGAACGTGTTATCACTGGTTCATAATGGCTGAGGCTGCTGATAATTTGCTGCTTGAGACAGATGGCAGCCTTGAATAGATTCCAGCCTCCCCCTGCTATTGGTCAGGCTCGGTTTCATATCCACCACCTCCGGGTCAACCTGCAACGCTCACTGCGGAGTCGGCCCTGTGCTCACACAGAATGTACTTTAGTTTCATTCAGCTTCAGATTGTGTTCTGCAAAACCACAGTTATTAACTTTATGTCTGTCATTCAGCTGTTCATTAAGACCATGACATTCAAATTGATGTAATTCAGATACAGTACATCTGTGCTGGCACTGTCTTTTCATAATTTTCATAATTCATAATTTCATAATTAGTATTATTGCCTCTGAACTTTATTTATTTATGTAAAAAAATTTCTATAAATAGATCTGTTCTGTGTTGGAGCAGGCGGGTATGGACCTGCATTGTCGGCAGGCCGTGGAACCCCCACACAGCCTCCGTCACCTTTCAACGCGTTCCTGGTCACGACCCCGGCGGGCGGCTTCGCTGCACCTCAGGGATACCCTCAGCAGGGCTACAGCACAGCACCTCAGTTTGGTCAGTAATACTGATACACTCGCTCATTACACGTTGGTGGTGTTTTAACATCACTACAAAGTGCCTACAGGTAATATAGCGTATGTAATTATAACAATGTGAATAAGGCGTTTGTGAAAATTAATTTTGATTGTTGACTTAGGTCACAGATAATCAGCTGTGTCGAAATTCTTTTTCTCTGCCAAAAAGTGCTCTCATTTTATTTCGAAGTGCAAAAGCCTCACAAACTACATTTAGATCATCATTTCTTTTTACTAAAATGGGTGTGTAAAATGTGTTAATTGAATCTATGTCAGGTTTTCCAGGCAGCGTTGCTGTGGTCAGGGAGGAACCTCCACCTTATCAGAGATGGACAGCGTGACTCACAGATATCCAGCATTTTATGAAATGTCGCTAAAGAGCCTGTGGGTGATTATTACCATCCACTAATTAAACCTGTTAGCAGACATATTGAGCTGAAACCTGTGGTAAAAAGAAGACCAAAAAGATCCGTCACAATTGTGTTAGCAGAGGGGTCACAATTTCGATCTGGCAAATTATATTTATAAAAGACATGAGGATGTACAGCTTGTGTTCTTACAGCCTAAAATAAGAAGCGATTTGGTGGAGAAATTGATTAATACCTTTATTAGTAGGGGATTTGTATGGTGTGTTCAGCTGGATTTTGCGACCGAAGACTGAACTTGTGGAAGAGATTTTGTGTTTCACTCAGGGACACAAACACTGGGTTTTGAACAGGACCATCTGGTCCAGGACCTTTGTGCTCATAAATAATCTGTGATAAAGCGACACTAGGAAATAATCTTTAGGTAAGAGAAGTGATCCTATTACTCTCCAACAGGTTACAGTTTCGGCACACCCCAAGCAGACCAGTATGCTCCACAGGTTCCTCCTCCACCCACCACTCCAGGAACTGCAACGCTTGGGTTTGCCCCCGCCACCACACCAACTCAGGACTTGAGCAAAGCTCCCACTGGGCAGCTTGACTTCCCTTATAGCCAGTATGGTAAGAAAAACATTGTGCATTAAGCAGTTTGCTGCCCTTTTCTCTCCCATTTAAATTTGTAGTCACCCCTTGGCCCTGCCCATCTCCCTGGATATTTTATTAGATGCAACTACAGCTTAGGTGCATATCTACAGCCCTTAGACAAGCAGGAGCTTGAACAGCTACACATGCATACATGCTTCTTGCATACATGAACCCCTCTGGCTCTGCCGGGAAGATGCTGCTGATGTTTCACCATATCCAGGAGTCTTCAGCAGTCGTTTCTGTCAAGTTTTTCCAGCTGGGCTGTGGATTGGTAAAAAGATTGGTAGGTCTTGGTAGGTTTAAATTAGATCATCCTTCCGTGCAATGTTTTTTTTTAATTTTTTTTTTTTATTTGTTTTGCATTTTAATTTTATTTTGATTTTCAAGAGAGTGCAACCTCCTCCTGACTGACTGTACTAGACATTTGACTTGGTTCAAATATTCCTACCTTTTAATTACTCCCTCCTACACCTCCTCCTCTTCCTCCCTGTTGATGACTGTGCTGGCATCTTTTCCTGGTCTTGGCACGAATCGCCATAGAAGAGCACCAGCATGACAATATTATGCCCGTGAAACCTTATTTGTGGAATAAGGCATGTCCAACCTGCCAAGCTACCTATCAGAAATTGTTCAACGTGTCCATCAATTTATCACTCCAGAGCTTTGCATGCTTGTCTGCAAAATGTCTGCCTTGTAGCTACAGTACATGCAGAAATTAGTCTTGTGAAAGTAATTTTTTGACGTGTGTAGGTTTCACCTTCTGTGTCTTTGTGGTCTTTGAGCTGGACTGCTCTCTAGTCTGATATCCCCTTTGGACTGTGTTTAGCCCGATTTCAGTCAGCATGTAGGGACCGAAAATAAGACATTAAATCAAGCCACTCTAGTGTCAATTTAAATTTCTGTATTTTAAAACATTTAGGGGAAGTAACATACTGTATACTCGTGCAGGATTAATCGTCTGAGCTCATGCTGAGAGCACAAGAGGAGGTTGGTAGCTGGAGTTGGTTTTCATCTCTGAACCAAAATGAAGACCAAGATACTGTGAGAACTTACCAGCATCCATGGAAAAGGAACAAGCTCGGACTTCATCCAAAATTCACCCTTCAGTCACACAAGCACACAGTCAGATAACAGTCAGGTGTTCATTCAGAGGCTACGACCAGTTTTTTTTTGGCTGGCTGATATTTTCTTCTGACTTGGCTTACAGCTGCTTCACACTGCTGGATTTACATTTAAAGCAGTCATGTGATTGCTGTCAATCATGACAGGTGCCCATCTTGTTCAGTGTTTCCTGCTTGTGCTTATCTTCCATCCAGCTTTTTGCATTTAGTGTCCTTTGCCTGTTCAGGTACTTAGTTCAGTAATCAGTCAGTAGTAGCAACAAGTCGCACGTTTTTGTAAAATGAGCAGAAAATTAGAAATGTTGGTGTTGTGGACACAAATCACACACCTCTACCATGAACGTTTATGTGACAATAGGAGGAACTGGATATGATATTTTACCTGTGTAAGATTAGTAAATGGTTGAGGTGAGACAAATTAAGCAAGTTTTGTTTCAGTTAAGGTTAAGTTTGGCTTATGTGGAGTTAGGGAGTTCAAGTAATTTGGTTACAGTAAAGATCAAACCAGTCATGTTGCATGTTTGAACTCATTTTCTAATGAATACCATATATTTTAGTGATTCCTAACTTTCAGTGAGGCACTGGCTTTACTTTTATGACCGTACGTTGTGAAACTTGAAACTCGATTGACTTTTTTTGGTCAAACCTTCTTGGTGCATTCAAGAAATGTGAGAATTGACTGCTGAAGAGCAACTTATTGTAATGCAAGAAACTTACATTGTCCTTTGAGCTATGCCTATGTTTGTTCTTATGTATTAGATTTTCTTTCAACAATGTAGCTCGTAGGAGTGCTTTTTGGCAGCTGTGGGATGTTGAAATGTCCTCAGTGACCCAGCAAGGGGAGTTCTCTTAGCACCCGTTTTGATGTCATGCTTCTAAGAACCGAAAGTTTTGAGAAATGGTCCGTGCTCACAACTGGAGTACCCAAAACAACGTAATGTGACACAAAGATGAATCAAGTTTCAAGTCAATTTCAAGTTGATTGTCAGCATGCGGAAATTAATGGAAACCAGTGGCGCCTTGGAAGATAGGAGATCAATCTGGAAACTTATGGCATTTCTTGGAAAATGTTTGGCAAAAATATGACGTATATACAAGTCGTATTTTATGGGCTACAACATGCCAAATCACTGGTATGGTTGTTCTAGTTCCTGTTTCTAGTTGCCTCCTCCTCGTAATATTTTCTTGGCAGGTAAACATTTTTCTCACGTTACTTGCATCTTAGCATATCATGCACATTTCAAAAAATTTCATGAGACCAGGCTGGCATGATAAAACGTCAGGCATACTAGCAGATAGCCCACACACTCACACTCAATTTTGTTTTGACTTCCAGATGAAGCTGAGCAGTGATGCCTCTCCGAGCATAGTGCAGACGCAGTAAATGAGTATAAATGTACAGCTCTGTTAGCTCAGTAAGGGGGGAACTATGCATAGTAGTCGGCCAGCAGTATCTGGGTTCAGTCAACCTGGTCTCCTCATCTCCCTGATAGGCTTGGGTAACTACCCTCAGGACCCCTCTGCCTACGGACCAACGCGTCCTTCTCACAGTTATGGTCAGGATGAGCAGGGAGGATATAGTGCAGGTAGGTGCCAGCATCGTCTTCTCCAACCACAAAAGTAGCATTTGTTCAGTACTGTAGTGTTTTATAGAGCTGCAACCTGGTTCATTTTCTCTTTTCTTTTGCTCTGTGTTTCGTATTTTGCATGTACATTTTGCATGTACATACAAATTACTGCGTGTACTCTATTATAGTAAAACATAGCCATGAATTCCACTCAGCTGAGTGGATTTGAAAAAAATGTACATTGAAAATTGGCTTTCCCTCCGCGGCTGTAGCTTTACTATACCAAGACTAACCATGTCCTCCTTTTTTGTCCACTCTCTGTCTGCATTGCTTTGCTGATTATAAAAGGATGATCTAATGGTCAGAAAATGTGTTCATGGTTCACTTGTCCCTATGCATCAGCAGTCCATTCACCCATTGTTTTTTCCCCATGTACTGTCTCCACATTATAGCTAAAGGGGTAAGAAAGGAAAGAAGAATTAAAGGACACAATGCCAGTAAATTTCCAATTTCTCTCAGATTCTTCTATCGGGCGGTCCTGTTGGGACCGCTCCCTGTTCTTCAGACTTCTTATTTTTGTTCCGTTCATGGAGCACTTTGAGCACCCCAAAAGAAATGTATTGTATTTTCTAACTTTTCCCCCTTTTTTCTTTCTTTCTCTTTCTATCTCTTGTCTTTCCATTCCAGCTATCTATAACGTTCCCCACTCCAGTATTTATTGGTTAACGTTTCAAAATCAGTACTAAGTGGATGTTACCAGGGCAGGAAAATAACCGGTCACCAGCACGATGCTGGAAAGATAAGACTCCAAATGGTTTTCAAATTCTACCAACCAGTTGGTAGCAAACCACTCAGTTTGTTTTTCAACCTTAAAGGCCCTTTGGCCTGGACAGTGGCTGCTTAAGTTTGGGTTGCACCAGCCATTTTTTCGGACAGATTAGTTTCCTTCCCTGGGTGTCGCTTTGGTTCCCATGTCTGTTTGCGGGGAGGTGGTGCCATCCAGTGTCTGAATAGAAGAACACTGTGCGTGTTGCACTGATCATCAAGAGAATCTAGAGATTGTCTTCCTCAATGAAGCCCACTTTAAATGATTAAATTTAAACAATTAAATTCACCTGAAATTGTCATTTTTGTCTCTACATTTTAACATTGTTACACAATAATTTCCAACACTAAAGGGCTCATTGAAGGAATACAGTATTTGAATCGAGAGGGAAAATCCACCATGAAACCTTTTAAGCTCTTTTTCAAAATGCACATTTTATTTCTTGGTCCATTTAGTCAAAGATAATTTATGTAAACAGCACTGTATCCCAAACACATCTCAGAGCCCTTCACAGACAAACAATAACAAGAAATACGTCTTTTTAGATCTAGTCAAGATTTAATTATAGGACAAAGTAAAAATAAAACAGCTGATAAGACAAAACAGCATACTAAGTTTATCTAATCTATTGGTTATCAGGAAAAAGATCCATGGGTATTTAAGGCTGCATGATAAACATTTTGATGTGATTTACCAGCTCTTCCTACAGCTGCAGTAGCGTTTGACAGCACCAAAAATGAAAATATTTAACCAAAGATAATTGAAATGCACTGTGAAGTGTTAGGGTTAGGGGGTGGATTTTTCCTTAACATTAACATTTTTTTTAAACCATTTACCTTTAAAGCATTAAGGCTTCTCCCTAAACACCGTCTGGTTACCCTTGACATTAAAATCCTCTTGTCTCTCTCCGGCTCTCTCCTCTGTCGTCCTCCTCAGGGTACGGGCAGGACCTGACAGCCTTCGGCCACAGCTTCGCAGACCCCAACCAGCCGACGGCCTCATACGGGGCCCCGACAGCACAGCCCGCCGCCGCCCCCCAGCCTGCCGCCAGTGCATTCGGCAGAGGGCAGAACCACAACGTACAGGGCTTCCACCCGTATCGACGCTGACCACCACCTCTGGGCAGGGCCGCTGTGTAAAGTTTAAAAACTTCAAAACAAAAAAAAGAAGTCAGGGAAATGTGTGTTCTGGCTAAAAAGCAAAACTGGAGTTCTGGATTGTTCTATGGGAATGTTGAATGCACACAGTTTGTGAAACATAAACCTTTGTGAAAGCAGGGATTCCAGTAAATTCAAAAGGGGTGTAAAGAAACCCAGGTTTTTTTTGCATAACTTAAGGAACCTTCAGCCGAAAGAAGCTTTTATCCCCCACCTACCCCTGACCCCATGTTTTATAGTAGAACTAAACTACTTTGCAATAATTTTGATTGTCTGGTCAAACACTAGCACAGAGACTATATGTAAAGAGACTTGCATATAAATATGTATATTTATGGTGGACACAAATGAAAACAGGGTCTCAAGTTTCCTCAGCTTTAAATTCTAGGGAAAAAATGTTTTTATTTTTCATTTGGTGAATTTTGTTTACTTTCTGAGCCTTTAAAGTTTGTTTAAAATGGAGATTATGAACATATATATATATTATACACAAACTGTGCAATTTTTTAAAAAGAGAATTTTGTACTATAAATGTACACTTTGCTTGTTTTTTTATTTAAAGATGTAGACTTCCCTCAGGTGGCTCTTTTGGGTGCATTTTTTGCACTTACGCAAAAAGAAAAAAAGGACAAGTTATTACAAAAATAAATGTTTTAAGGATACAGCGCTTGTTTGTATTTGGTTGTGGATGCATTTGCCTTTGGTGTTTCGGGGGAAGACCTGCAAACTAGAGCTGAAATAATTAGTCGATTTAACCCGTAGCAGATTAATAGATAATTAATCAGCACCTTTGTGATGACTGATTAATCGTTTCAGTAATTTTTCAAACAAAAAATGGCACAAAGAAAGTCGGTGGTTCCAGCATCTCTAACATGAAGAGTTGCAGTTTTTCTCCGATATCATTGTAAGTTATACATCTTTGAGTTTGGAACTGGTGATCAGACAAAACTTTTTTTTTTTAAATATCTCATAAACTAAACGATTGAATAGGCTAATAGAGAAATAATCGCCAGATTAATCAACAATAAAATGATTGTTAGTTGCAGCCCCAAAGCAAAGAGACGACATTGCTGGCTTTTCTGGGATCAAACCAAAGTTTAAACAAACTGAAACCCCACCAGTATTAAGATGCGTTCAAAGAGAAGAGCAGATATTTCTGAAGTTACAGTAGCAGATTAAAAGAAATAAAAGCTGTTATACAAATACATTCACGCAGTAGGCAGATACGAACTTGACAGATCACTTCCGGGTCAGAGGTCGAACTCTTGGAACGTTTCGCGTTGTTAGCATGTTAGCATTAGCTACCTGCTCTCTGGAAAGTAGTTAGTTGCCTTCTGTTATTTCTTCACCCCTTGACAGTTGTTTTCAACACGGGCGTTCCTTCTACAAAGGAGGAAATCCTTCAAGTGTTGTGGGCAGAAAGTGTAAGCTGAAAACGAATGGGTGTTTACTGCTTTGTTTTGTTCCTGTCTAGAAGCGCTGTTTTTGTAACTTCACGTTAGCTAGCTAGCTAGCTCCAGGCAACTGGCAGTTTACACGGAGGCTTTACTTGTTGTTTAATTAGGGTTTGTACAGGTGGGATGGGAAGCACACATGCGGCCACATGTTGTCCGTGTGTGTGGACATTTAGCCTCATTTGGTTGATCTGTCAAAAAGGAAACAAACTATTTGTTGTCTGTAACAAAACCAGATTTTTACATGGTAGCAAGCATATATTATGTACAAACGAAGAGGAAGATACCGGAGATAAGCATGTTAAAGAGTGAGGTATTCCTGGTTTCTTTAATAATGTGGTGTCATATTTGTTGAGTTCATGATCAGATAAACCAATAATAAGGTTTGTCAATATAAATGATTGAAGTCGCATATCAACAGCATTTAATTATACAACTTAGACCCAAACCAGGACGTCCAGTTTGCCACGAGGCTGTAAGTTAGGTAAAACAGTGGAAAACGGAGAGTAGACGGATTCCGCAGCACCATGGCTGTTTGCTGTCCTGTTCAAGTATTTCTGCTTTCTTTCACTGAAAGAAGTCTTCGCAGTGTAAACAAAACAAAATTCTAACTTTATGTAAATAAAATACTTGAGAATAACTAGTGATGCATCTTACTGGTTATTGTCAAATAGTATTTTATGTATTGAATCATCATTTAGTCTATGCAGTGTCAACAATAATAACATGTGATTAGACCGACATCCAGATGGTGCAAAATTACACCTAAAGATACAAGGTGCAAAATTACACCTAAAGATACAAGGTAACAACTTGTAAAAGACAATGTTCAAGTCAAGTAAAGACGTGTGTGTAGCCCTTGCAAACTTATACAGCATTTAAACACAAAACCGCTTATAAGAAAATATATATGAGAAAGTAAGTCAGACTAAAGTGAAGTAGAATAAAGTAATAATCATAATACAATCGTCATCGGAATAGACTGACCATGAAATAGTGTTTCAGCGTCGTTATAATGGAGAAATATTTCTATTTGTCCACTTTGGATTTTAACCCCCATTGTACCCCTTCATCAGTGGATGTAGTTGAATCAGTTGTCATGGAGATGGGTCCGTGATCGTCACGTGGTAACAGGTGGCGGCCGTATATGCTAGAGAATGAATGACTGTCAGAAAATGACCTTTCACGCTTCGTCTTTGGTCACGTTGCATCTTAATTGACTCTAATAAAGTCAAATATCCAAGTATGAGATTTGTTCTTCTGACAGATCTGACAACGCACAAATTGGTGTTCAGGGACCTGCTGAAGTGTTTTCTGGGAATCAACTTCTGTAGAATGTGCACTTCATTTAGGCCCCAGGGAACAGACCAGCCTACAGTAAAATGTGGAGTAACTGTGCAGCATTTGCCACGGTCATGACACAGACGTTGAAGTGTCTGCGTCGTGCAGCTGAGTCACACTCAGTGAGACTCCATATCAGGAACACGCAGCTGGAAGTGTGGCGGCGGTCGGCTGAAGAGCAGCAGCAGCTGCAGCTCCTCTCGATGAAGCAGCACGGAGGCGTCTGCCCTGCACCGGGTCGTCACCTCAGTTACAGTTTTCACTGTTTCGTAGCATGTGATCTTAGCTTAGGGCACGGTCTAGGTTTTCACAGATCTGTTTTTAAAAGATTTGATTGCCAGCTAGACCAGGTGCTGCCATGTAAACGGCGTGGAATTTGTTTTAACTTTAAACAAACCTCTTCAGTTCTCCTGTGTTTACCTGGTTTCCCGCAGGGTGTCAGGTCTGGTCCAGGGTGGTTGAACGGTTAATGCACAGAGTAAAGAGGCTGAAAATTGAAGACAAAACAGAAGACGGCCAGGAAAGGTATAGGACTTTTTTTTGTTTCCCCTCACAGCAGTCTGAACCATAGTTATTTGGTTTTAATTTTCACTCATTTTGATTAAATGAAAAATTTTAGTCAAAGCAAGGTTAACAAACAGACCTGCAGCCACGCTGCAAGCTTGGCTAACAATAATAACCTTTAAAGATCTCTTTTAAGATGTTTTGACAGTCTTTGGCTTTACCCGACACCAAGGTTATATGATTAGAAGCCTAATACATAGTCAGTTTTCTGTCAACATCTTATTTAGTAGCTAAATGAAACTCAACCAAAGGTAGACCCATATTTGGCAGTTTGCTAGTGTGATTCTCCCATTGTGATTTAATGTAGACGTATCTGAGCTGATCGGTCTGAGTGTCTGTCCGCAGCGTCAGAGACGAACTGGCAGGCATGATGGGGGTGGACGAGCTCTCGGACAGCACAGAGGTGGTGGAGATGGAGGACGTGAATACCACCCATTTCCAGGTGGAGAAGCATACATGGGATGGCCTGCGGAAGATCATCCACAACAGCCGCAAGAACACAGGCGTGGTCATCAACAAGGCACCGCATGACTTCCAGTTCATCCAGAAGGACGAGACCAGTCCGCACTCTCACCGCATCTACTACCTCGGTGAGCTCGGGGACCCGAAAGCTGGAATCTGTCACAGTTGTTGAAAAATGTATTCATTTTCAGGCAGCGTCCAAAATGAACACACGCTGAGTGCCAAATAAAGTCATTTTCCACAACAAACGTAAACATTTTTTATAAAACCCAGCTCAGATAAGGTGCTTTAACGGGTGCCTGCAGATTCAGTTGCTTCCTTTCAGTCACTTTGAAAGGTAACTTTTGTAAATAATCTGCGGAGAGTCAGAGTTGCCGGCCTGCAACTGTTTTCAAGCATTGATATCCAAAGAGCTGCAGTGGATATAGTCAGTATGTGCTGGACCACCATTTTGCTTTGTGGCCACCTTTCTGCTTTTTTCTGTTGCTGCAGTGCACAGAATGTCTGCACATTCACATGTAAGACCTGGTAGCTCGGTTGTTGACCATACAAGCAGTCATGCCAGGGCGGCTACAATTGTTGCCTGCTCTAAATACTCCTTTTAACATTTAGACCTTGAAGCAAGTGTTGGCTGCTGCAGCAGCTGGTAGCTTTTTACAACTTTAAAGTGATGCTGTGTAACTTTTAAAAGCAAATAACACAATCTTTGTTTTACAAAGTGAAAGGTTGAAATCATAAGCAATAAAACCTACAGTGGTTTAGTTCAACACACACAGGGATTTTGCTGCTCCAGTGTCCTTTGTTCCAGTGGCGCATGGTGACTAATGTTAGCTAGTGTTAGAAAGCTTTAGATCGATATTGCTGATAAAATGACATTACTAAATCAGTCCATTTACTTAATGAGTCTTCTTTACTATGTTTTTATTTTTTTGCTATATTTAAGCATTTACCATCATACTGTAATTGCCACTTTGTCCACTGTTCAGCAAAAGTTACATAGTCTCGCTTTAAAGCTTTGTCCACTTATATATATTTTTAATGGCTATTTAGTGGAGTGTTTGTCTTACTCCTGTGGACTGCACGGTTAGAGTACTGTAGTATTTGGCAGCAGAAAATGCTTCAGCTTTTAAAAAACCTCTGCAGTTTTGGTGTCAGGATAAAATAGCAATAGTTTTTTCTAAAGCTGCCACGTTGCACCAGCGTTAAACCATCATACAGAGCGAGTGGAGGAAGCAAAATCGTTTTTTACTACGCACTGTTGTGGAAGACAGCGCAGAATACAAAGCAGGCCTGAGATTGTTGGTACTCACTGTGCGCGCAGCTGATGAGTAGATTACTCAGTAAAACATGACCAGTTAGCTTGACTTGGTCTGTGTTTTCTGTTCTTACAGGAATGCCTTACGCCAGCAGGGAAAATGCATTACTCTACTCAGATATTCCCAAGAAGGTCCGCAAAGATGCTCTATTGGTTTTGTCATGGAAAAAGCTGCTGGATCACTTTAAGGTGAGGAGGATTTATAGTCTTCTCCCTCCACTTTCTGACATTTTAATGTGATTGATCCTGTCTGAACCTGGTTTTATTTTATTTTTTAAATGATCTTAAAACTTCTGTTGTAAATCTCCCTTCAAAGACAAAATAATCACCACTTAGGCCACAAGAAAATATTATAACATACCATGGGATTGATGTTACTGTTATACTGGGCTGTATTCAAACAGAATTTGTTCCTTTTCTCTCTTTAATTTAGTATGGTTACGTCTTCTTACTGTTTGTTTGTTTTCCATGACCTGAACAAACTGTCTTTGACATTGACCTTGATTGGCCAGCATTATCACATTGTGTGTCCTCTTGTCACCCCTGACCTCAGGCCAGCCCTCACCATGGCGGCTTCTCGCGGGAGGAGGAGCTGCTGCGAGAGAGGAAACGTTTGGGGGTGTCTGGCATCACCTCCTATGATTACCACCGACCCAGCGGCCTCTTCCTGTTTCAGGCCAACAGCAGTCTGTACTACTGTCGTGATGGTGGGAACAACAGCTTCATTGTGAGTTAAAGGACAGTTTAGTTGGACCTTCATTGCCACACAGCACTGAATGACAGTTACAGACCTGCAGGGGTTGATAAGGTTGCTGAATAGGAAAATGCCTCAACTCCTTAGCCAGAGGGAAAGATATCTAGCTTTTTAGGGCACTTTTGGGCCTCTATTGAGTTCCCAAGTAACAATGTGTTAGGGTCATTTAACCTTAAATGTGTATCCTAAACTTATCTCCAGCCCCCTTCAACCCTGCAGAGGAGGTATATATTAGAACACTTGATCTTTTAGTTTATTTAGAAAAATGAACTACTGGACAGAATCAGCTTTATTGGCCAGGTATGTGTACAAATACAGTACAAGGAATTTGACTCCGGTTTCTCGTTGCTGTTCTGTGTACATACACAGAAGTAGACATGAGTGTGGCTAAGAACAAGGACAAAACAGTAACATCTGTAAACAGTAAGACAATTAGTGCAATGGTGCTGAAATAAATATGATTAATGTAACAGGTTGCTTATATACATGAGGTAGATATGACAGGATGTACAGTGTGTGTAGATTTAAAAAGTGTTAATATTTACATAAACAATGAGATAAATGTACAGTTACAGTGGATGTTAGTGTCACAGGGTTATTGCACGGGGATTGTTCCGGACACTATGTGACTGGTGTTAAGTGTTCATCAGAGTGACGGCCTGTGGGTGGAAACTGTTGTGGTTGTTTTGGGGTCCAGTGCTCTGTAGCGCCTACAAGACGGGAGATGGAGCTGGAACAGGTTGTGTGCAGGGTGTGGCGGATCTGCAGTGATGTTTCCTGACTCTGGACATGTATAAGTCCTGAAAGGAGGGCAGTCTCTGCAGTCCTGACTGTGCCCTGTAGTCTGAGAACAGACTGGATTATTGCAGAGTAGAACTGGATCAGCAGCTCCTGAGGCAGGTTGAACCTCCGGAGCTGGCACAGGAAGTACATCCTCTGCTGGGCCTTTTTGATGACGGTGTCGATGTTGGACGCCCACTTCAGGTCCTGGGAGATTGTCTATCCCAGAAACCTGAAGGCTTCCACCGCAGACACAGTGTTGTTCAGTATTATGAGGGGGGCCAGTGTTGGAGTGCTTCTCTTGAAGTCCACTGTCCTCTCCACAGTTTTGAACGTGTTCAGCTCCAGGTTGTTCTGACCGCACCAGAGGGCCAGCTGTTCAACCCCTCTGTCTGTATGCAGACTGAGGCCGACGACCGTTGTCTCATCTGCAAACTTCAGCTGCGTTATATTAAAAACCAAATAGGAGTCTGATGTGTTGTCAGATATATTGAACTAAAATATCAATATTGGTCTCATAAATCCGCTCTTAGTCAGACTCTAGAATAGAAAATGAACTGATGTTGACCTTTTTTATGCCTTTAGTTATTGTTAATGACAAAGTATAGAACTACAGCAGCTGTGATTTCAGATGTCCACCATCGTCTCTGTGTGTTTGTAAAGACTTCTCCAATGGAGCCTGTCGAGATTAAGAGCCAGAGTTCAGGCACACGCATGGACCCCAAGATCTGCCCCGGGGACCCCAACTTTATCGGCTTCATCAACAACAACGACATTTGGGTGACCAGCACAGAGACAGGGGAAGAGAGGAGGCTCACCTTCTGCCATAAAGGTCAGGATTGAGATTATCAGATGATCCTGGCTAGAGAGTCTTTACTTGGTCATTTTTCCCAGCGTTTTTATTTTCCATATTATTCTAGGTATTGATAACCCAAAAGAGGACTCCAAATCTGCCGGTATAGCCACTTTTGTCACGCAGGAAGAGTTTGACCGCTTCACCGGATACTGGTGGTCACCAGCTGCTCGTGAAGGTGAGTGGGACATAGAGACACATTTTTTTTTACCAATCAACAATCCTCATAATGTATTCATACTTTTTATAAAAAGTTTACAAAATGCTTTAAAACAAAGACAAAACGGGGTCTTTAATAGACCAGTCTTAATAATAACAATGCATTTACCTGTGTAGTTTGTTCCCCAGAAAAGGTTTTTTTTGTTTAGTTTTTTAAATATATACCTACCGGCTAGCAGTGTTCCCCTATAAGAAAACTCATCTTTGACTGGTTTTACTGGTATCTCTCTGATTTAGAATCAGATGGTGGAAAAACTCTGCAGATTCTGTACGAGGAGGTGGACGAGTCTGAGGTTGAGATCATTCATGTTCCATCTCCGGCTTTGGAGGAGCGTAAGACGGATGTCTACAGATACCCACGCGCAGGTACACACACACACAAAGAAGCTTTACACTATAAAATATGTGATATATTTGTTTTTTCCAGGTTTTGTATGATAAAAAGCAGCTTTATTAAAAGCTGCTGTGTGGAGTTTCATTCAGCGTCCCTCACTAAAACGCATTGTGTGTATCCTTGAGGTCTGACAAAAGGTGCTGAATGCATTTCCTTCCTCATAAAACATTTGCAAAGTCAATAATTTGAACAGTTTGCATTATTTATATACATGTTGGCTAGCTGTCTTCTTCTTCCCTGTCTTGGCACATTGACCCCTTTTAAAACTCTGTACATGTCTATGACTCTAACGGCTCAGGATTTGCCCTGCTGTTTTCATTCACATTACTTATCCAGACCTCTGTTCATGTGCGTTTTATATTTTGGTATGTAACTTAGTTTTGTTTGTTATCCAGGCAGCAAGAATCCCAATATTACACTCAAAATAGCAGAAATCAGGACAGACAATCTCGGCAAAGTGAGTGCTTGTTCAGTGCCACACAACGTAATAGTTTACTAGAAAGTTCTTCAGAGAAATGTTCAAATTTCAGCTTGGTGTTGGTGTTTCTCCCTCAGATTGTCAGCACACAGGAAAAGGAGTTGCCTGTTCCCTTTACCAGCCTGTTCCCTGGTGCCGAATATATCACCAGAGCCGGATGGACGAAAGACGGCCGATAGTAAGTTAATTTCGTTTAGTTTTTTTTCTTCTGTGATTTTAAAAGCACCACCGATTAACCCAGAAGTGAGTACCATGGAGTCAGTAAACTGCACACGCTCACACCCGTCACAGCGCTTCCTCTCTCTCTGTGTCAGTGCATGGGCGGTCATGATGGACCGACGGCAGCAGCGCCTCCAGTTGGTCCTGCTGCCTCCAGCGCTCTTCATCCCTGCACATCAGGACGAGGCCAGCAGGCAAAAGAGCCTGCAGGCCCTCGGAGACACCGTCCAGCCCTTCATCATCTACCAGGAGACTAGCGACATCTGGATCAATGTGAGGCCCAACACCACATCTTTCTCAGGCTCTGTTCACACTGAAGCCTAAAGGTTTTCCCCCTCATGTCTGACTCAGTTGTGATGCTTTCTATCACTGTGAGCAGCATTTAATCAGTTATATGGGGGTTTTTTTGTATTTGTCCCACTTTATGATTTATGGCGATAAGATGGTTTGATGTTTTTAAATCTTGCTTAGTAAGGTCTTCAGTGAGGAAAAAACCCCATCATGACCGTCTGTTTGCCTTTCAGGTCCACGACATCTTTCATCCGTTCATCCAAACTAGTGATGATGAGATCTCCTTCATAACAGTAAACGAATCAAAAACCGGTTTCTGCCACCTGTATAAGATCACCTCGGTGTTAAAGCGGGGCAGCTACAGCTGGGCCAACGGCTACACGCGCTCCGAAGGTAACTCTATCCACAAGCACAGGCTGGTGACAACAATACATAGTTCAGGTGTACCAGATAAAATGTCCTCAGAGAAGGTGTCATTATTTACATACATACCAACCAATTCATACAATAACAATGAACTTCACTGGTTGCTTTGTTTTTCCTCACTTTCTACATTTTTCAAACATTTGTGAAGATTTGGTTTTAAAGCTGTATGACCCTCAAGGTTGTTTTTTTAATTCCAGTTTTTTTAATTATTTTGACTTTCCAATCTATTTTTGCCCGTTTCAGTTTCAGTTTAGGTTTGAGTAACTGGTTGTCAATTGCAGTTTTTATTTTCCTGACTTATTTCAGTTTCTTTTGAATTGTTTATAAACTAGACTTTTCCTCATTGACTCATTTCACCATTACTGTATGTCCACGAGGTTGCACAGGCAAAGACGTTTTGAAATTAGTTATACTGGTTGTATTAGGGTTAAGTAAATTAATGTTCCCTGTGCTGCCAAACAAGTCGAGCGATCTATCAGTTTATCCACTCATCTTCTCTGCTCTCTCACCAGATGATTTTAAGTGTCTAGTCAAAGAGGAGGTGACAGTAACCAGTGGGGAGTGGGAGGTGCTGGCCAATCACGGAGCGAAGGTAAAGCCCTGCCAACTTATCGGTTCAAGGTTACTGACATTTAACTGTATCCAGAGCAGCACTAATAAACCACCACACCCACTCAATACACTGAGTTATATGTGCTGCACGATCGCCACATACAGTAAGTCTCAGCGAGCAAGGCACTTACATGAGAAGAGTCATCGGTTCAAGGGTTTGTTCTTCAATATAAATCAGGTAGTTAGTAGGCTTTAATCATTTGGAAAATGCACAAAAACAACAAGTGTGAAAATTAAACTGTGCCAGTGTACGTAGGACTACATATTGTCTGCAGACCTAAGTCCCTATTATATCACATACTCATAACGGTCAGTGTGAAGAATATGACAAAAGTATCAGTGTACAATATACAACACAATAAACTCTTTAAATGAAATCACAAAAACTAAGGTTTTGAAAATATCGGTATTATTAGTATTGAATGGCAAGCTGCACTGAACCCTGTTTTTCCATAAATGTATAATCCAGGCTTTTTAATAATGTAGAAATAGCTAATTTTAGTGCTTAAAAATAAAAGCGCCATATAACAAACAGCAAAAAGATATGCATAAGAAAAAATTAAGAAAGGTATGTACAGTAACTGAAGAAAATAAATGAAGAAACTAACTTGAAAACGAGGGGTTTTTTTTGTTGTGTTTGTGTCTTAACAAAACAGTTTCTCTTGCTCTGTGGTGTTTGTGCAGCGTTCGTCCAGTCCTCAGATTTGGGTGGACGAGGCAACAAAGCTGGTTTACTTCCAGGGAACCAAAGACTCTCCTCTGGAGCATCACCTTTATGTTGTGAACTACGACTCGCCGGGTGAAATCGTCCGACTCACCAAACCAGGCTTCTCCCACAGCTGCTCCGTCAGCCAGGTATCCCAGCGCGCACACACACACACACACACACACACAAAACAAGCTGCTCAGGGAACCTGAAGATTTGTATCATTTTGATTTTCTTTATTTCTTTATTTCTGCAGTTGTCAGTAAGCAGTGGTACATTTTGTTTTCCTATTACAACTTGTTTAGTGCTCCGTTCACTAGTCCTGCAGCTTAGATTTGTGATTAACATTAGGGTTTAACAGATTATCGGGACGACATTCGTCTTCAATCAGCCAGTGTTTGTTTACCTCTGATACGGTGGAAGCTTCTGTCTGACCACAGCCAGAATACACACTGAAAAACCTGAAACAGACATAAAACTGTGCTATTAGTTGTTCATTTCATATGTGTGTTATAAGTGTTCCCATGCCGTTTAAATACTGATTCACTCTGACACAATATATAATATTGGTACTAAGTATCATCCATTAGCACCTTCAAAAGAAAAATATTGGCATCAGCTTTCAAAACCCCATGAGTATAAGTGTTTTCTGTATTTGTCTTCCTCCACAGATTTCAGCAGGAATATAAATTGTTGGGGATGCTGTTTAACTCCATGTTGTTGTTTTGTTTTTGTTTTTTCTTACATACAGACCTTTGACATGTTTGTCAGCCATTACAGCAGCTTGACCACAGCACCCTGTGTTCACATCTACAAGCTGAATGGCTCAGACAGCGACCCGCTGCACAAAGAGCCTCAGTTCTGGGCGAGCATGATGGAGTCCTCTGGTACTGAAAACAAACGGCTTTTAGACTTAAACAGTTTGTTTATAACCGATGAAATGTTGTCTGGCAGCTGTGACAGTTTATTTCTTCTGTTTTAAAATGACACTCGTATCCAGTGATTTAAATTGAGTTAAATTATTGAGACTTGACTGTTTGCACATTGTGTTTACGAGTATATTCTTATTAGATTATATTACATCAGTAGATGTTCTTATTTTTTATTTTGTGTCTGCTGTTTGTTTTTTTTCCAGGTTTCCCTTTCCACTACACTCCTCCAGAGATCTTTAGCTTCACAGGGAAGTCGGGCTTTGAGCTGTATGGCATGTTGTACAAACCACACAACCTGGTCCCCGGCAGGAAGCATCCCACCGTCGTCTTTGTCTACGGCGGTCCACAGGTATGATCTCCTCCACTGTCACATTAGATACACGTCTTGTCTTTTTGTCAGCTGAGTGCATCCCAGCAGAATGTGATAAGGAGAAAATATGGATTTGGTGTTCAGATGGGTCACCTTTGGTGATCTGCTGTGACAGCGTAACAGTTCATCTAAACCTTAATCAACCACCGCTCGGTCTAGCTGTTTTTTAACTAAGAAATAACAAACAATGATTTTAAAAAGGTGTTTTACTCATTTGTCTTTGTTTTGTCTGTAACTCCTGTTTGATAAAATCATAAGTTCTGCTTTACATCAATAATAGTACAACAGCTTAGATTTAAGGCATGATGCAGATTTTTAAGCATTTAGCTGATCATCAAGGGGAAAAAAGCAGAAAGAGGTCAGGAGGTAGAACTGCAACAGGGATCAAACTTGTGACTGATGGTGTTAAAGCCACGGACTGTTAAAGTGTTTGTTTGTTTGTTTGTTTTGACCAATTGACATTTCTGTGAACATGCTTTCTTTCCTTTCAGGTCCAGTTAGTGAATAACTCCTATAAAGGAGTGAAGTACCTGCGGCTGAACACACTGGCGTCTCTGGGCTACGCTGTGCTGGTCATCGATGGGCGGGGCTCCTGTCAGCGGGGACTCAAGTTTGAAGGCGCTGTGAAGGACAAAATGGTAGTTATCCCATAAATCATCTGTCTGCTTCAGGAACTGAGAATGAAAGAGACAAACAGACTCACTTTGAGGGATGAACAGAGTATTTTATTGACACATTGTATTCTTACATGTCTTTTTATAGAAGAAATGAATTAACTTACTGATGGAATTTGGTGTTTTATGTCCACATTATGATAAGATATGCAGCTTGCAATGAGACATATTGAACAGCTACTTCCTCATGCAGTCGTAGCACTTTGTAAACTTGGATAGGTATATTCCTACACTGCTGCATAATGGTAGTGAAAGGGTGTTGATGCCAGGTGAGTTACCTCTCTGTTCTCCTCCAATCAGGGTCAGGTGGAGATCGAGGACCAGGTGGAGGGATTGCACTACGTAGCTGACAAGTACAAGTTTGTGGACCTGAGTCGTGTCGCCATCCACGGCTGGTCGTATGGAGGCTTCCTCTCCCTTATGGGCCTCATCCACCAACCCGCCATCTTCAAGGTCAAAACCACCAACGTTTACTCTGTTATTGTGCTTTAAAATGGAGTGATGTAATAGTTACTTTAGTTACCAGTTTCAACTTCATTAGAATTTGCTTTATTCATGTCTGGCATTGTTACCTTTCTTTGTGCTTTGGTGAGTTTTTTTTTTCTTGGTCTTTTTTGTTGTTTGTTTTAAAAAAAAAAAAATGTTTTAAGTGTTGCTATCCATTAAAGTTGTCAGATTAGTTTGTATAACTGTTATACTGTTTGTATAATTGTATATTTACTGTTACAGTCTTAAATGGCTTGATAGATCTGGTAATATGAAACATCAGGCTCTAAACTCAATCCGCACTTTTAGCTGCTTTTCCGAATGGACTTTTCAGAGGGATGAAATTTGACAAAATGCTTCTGTTTGACTTCCTGTTTGTTTGTTTGTTTTCAGGTTGCCATTGCAGGAGCTCCAGTAACTTTGTGGATGGCTTATGACACCGGCTACACAGAGCGATATTTGGACACACCTGACAAAAACCAGAAGGGATACGAAGCTTGTTCTGTCGCCCTGCATGTCGACAAACTCCCAAATGAGTGAGAGCTGTCATTTAAAAACACACTGTATTTAGTAATTATCTTTAAAATGTACCATTCTGTTAGCATGTGCACCAGACAACTGTTAGAGAAAAGGCCATTATATAATACTGTACACTTCTTACTATACTATACTTACATTACCGTACTATGCTGTATGTACATGTAAACATGTAAAACATGTATGTAAACAAGCAAATAAACTAAGAATTTGATCTTTGTGCTCAACACAGGCCCAACAGATTGTTGATCCTGCACGGGTTTCTAGACGAGAACGTGCACTTTTTCCACACTAACTTCCTGGTGTCTCAACTCATCCGGGCAGGGAAGCCATACAACCTGCAGGTAGGACTCCTATAAAGTGACTGTAGTGTAGACTGTGATAAAGATGTGAAACAGTCTGGATGTTTGGGGGGGGTCTCCCATAAACTAATGTCTGCAGAGGTCAAAACTCCAGCAACACTTGTAGAATAAAGAACAACTTTATCATGAGACCAATGTGTTTTGGCTTCAGTGTCATCACCTGTTATTTTGGGTCTTTTTCTTGTTTGGGTCTCTTCGTTCCTAAATAAACTAAAGCAAGACAGCAGCAAGGAGGAAGGTGCTGCTTCTGCAGTTCTTCAGTATTTCAATTTGGATTTGGCTTTGGAAAAGTTTAGACATTGTATTTGATAATTTGCCGCTAATCAAGAAAAGTAAATCTACAAACTTCAGATTGTTGTCATCTACAAACTTAATGATAATTGCCTGTGGAAACAAATCCTCTTCACCAACCACTAATGTCATGCATTATATTGTTCAATCAAATAAAACATTAACAGATTGGAATGTAAGAAGCAGCAAATCCAGTGATGATTAAACGTGTTATTTGGTTGGGGTTTTTTTCTAGGTTTATCCTAATGAGCGACACAGCATCCGATGTCCAGAGTCTGGAGAACATTACGAGATTACGCTGCTGCACTTCCTCCAGCAGAACCTCTGATAAGCCTTTCCACACACTGACCTTCCCTTCCTCGCTTGCTTCCCTCCTCTGCTTGTCTCCTGCTTCCCATTCCTCCATTTATTTAAATCTGCATCACTTTCTTGTTCACTTGATTTTATGATATGTAAAATTCAAGCTATGCCAAACCTCATCACACCTCAAGAGTTGTTTGTCAGTCTTTAAAGGTGTGGAAGCATTTTAGCATCAACAAATCATTTCAAGATTAAATTCAGATTTTAGTATAATCCCCATAAATGATATCATCAGTAAACTAAGTCTTGTAGTCTTTACACTGTATTTTACAGTGGCGGGAAATGCTTTAAGCCCCAAAACAAGCAGAGGACGCCGTTCGTCCAGATCAAACAGGGCTGAAGCTTTCTGAGATTGTGATAATGGCAGACGGTGGAACAAGTACGGAAAAAACTCACAATGTGACATTGATGTTTAAAATGCTGCTCGTTGCACCTTCAAAAGAACATGTCAGAAATGCAAAAAGTACAGATGTGGACCTGCCACGGCCAGGAGAGTTCTCTCTTAATTTTTGTGCCATTCCTTTTTTTCAATTTTTTATTGAACTCTCACTTTGTTTTTCTGGGACCCAACTGATAAAGTTTTTTTCCGTTGTCTGTGTATAAACACTGGAGTGAAGTTAGTAAATGTAAAGCTCTATAAGAGCATACAAGTAAGCTCCTAACCCCCTTTATGTATTCTGTAGTGTTTTTGCTTTGAGCCTGTGCTCTCATGTGATATCATAGATTACTTTTTATGTGGTGTGCCACACTTTGGCAGATCTATAAGAAAAAAAGTTACATGCCACATTTTTATTGTATGTTATTAAAAACATATTTTTATGGATTCTTATGTATTCATAAATGGAAATATGTAGCGACCTGTTGCTGTTTCACTCACTCGCCTGCTTTAACTTTTGGGGAGCTTCTTTTTCTTCTGCTGCTGACGACTTTTGCACATATTACATATTTGCCTTGGTGCCAACAAACTGACCTATAAGATGATGTATGACACAACTGTTGGCAGTCTGAGGTGCCTTGCAAGAGTTTAGGAGTGCCTGCTCATATAGTATATATCAGGGAATCTCTCTTGAGGACCTACAACAATGAAATGCCTTGTTACATGTGTGTCTGATGACCATCTGTAAGATGAGCTATCATGACCTGTACATGCTTAAATGTACTCTCAGATATTGAAGAAATAAACAGAAGTGAACAATCTTTTTCAAAGTCTTGTCACCAAATGAAATTGTAAAATAACACAGAAAATGTCTGTTCAGGCACTTGGTAGATAAACAGTTTTGGGCCCTTTGATGCCTGTTTGATGTGTGTTTGAGTTTAGGGGAAAGGAGATTAAACACAATTAAAATTATAAAATTAGAACATAAACTAATTGAATCAACCTCAATGAATACGCCAGAGTATGAGGACGACAACTCTCAACGTAGACATAACAAACTTCAAGTCAGTTTTATTAACCAAAAATCATATTTACTTCAGAGCTTAAAAATCTTCATTACATGAGAAACCCTATGCTCAGACGCCGACTCAAACAGGGAAAAACAGGACAACACTCAATACAGCTGTTGCTTTTGTTGTGTAAAGTTAGAAGGGAAAGTCAGAAAGGTAAGACTAAAGAGTTTTATCCTCTTCCTATATTTCCTGTAATGTTGTAATCTAACCTGACACAGAGGTAAAACACAGACACAACAGATCCGTTTGTATAACAAATTGAGAAAGATTTAGTTGTTTTCATCGCTGAAACTCTGAGACAGAAATGCATCCCTAAGTTTTGCTGGCTTTTAGTCACTGAACACGTTTAAATGTTTTATCCTTTTCCCCAGCAGGGAGCAGCAGTGCCAAAAATATCATGGTCAACCTCTTTGAAACACAAATTATGTGAGGGGGAAAAATGTGCTGGAAGCCTCCAAGAGCCATTAATTGAAGGTCAGTTTGATTATTAAGCATCCCGTGGCAACCATATACCCACGTAAACATGCAATCTGTCAGTTCCGCATGTAACAAAAACCAAAATTACATTTATGTAACAGCATTGATGTAGGATGTCAGATATTAGTTCAGATGTTAATGGGTGTTAATATTCAGGGGGGAAAAAAAGTAACGGCAGCGTGTAGTCACATAGGACTCCCTTTGAGTGAACAACATTTTCTCCAGTAAGAGAAACGACTTTGAACAAAGCAATAAATAGTTTTAAAGCACCAACAAAGACCCACATGGGTTCATAGGATTCAGAATTCAGTCGTCCTATAATCATGTATTGAATCAGAGTTTCGAACTCTATAGAGACTCATAATTAAAACAAACGTGTCTGACAGCTCAGTCTACATCTAATGTGTCCCCCTTCACAGAACCCCTGCAGACAAGTCATTTTAAGATGTTGAAATGTAAAATATCTTCTTTTTTTTTTCATTGTTTTTATTGTATTGATCTTCAGGGGCGTATGTAAGGCTGGGAGCCTCTGCTTGGATTGTCGTTGTGTTTGTGCCTTCAAGCATGAACAGCGAGGAGAGCCAGGATTTATTAAACCTTTTTATTTTCATCCACTTCATATAAATGAAATATAAAACGTGTAGACATGTTGAAAATAATGCACTTTACATTAACAAAGTAGAAGTTTTTAAAACACATACAGTAAGTATAACAAAATAAGATTAGGAAGTAAAATCCTTATAAAGGGAATAAAGTTTAAACTGTCAATATGACTGAGAATGTCCACTGAGACAATGAATTGTCATATGGCATAGCATAGAAATATCTGAGGACCCAATGGATATTCAGGAGAGATCAGTAATGGGATGCTTTCAGTTTTTTGTTAACATTTAAGTTAATGCTTTCTTTGGTCTTCTGCTGTTCATCTTGTTTCGAGACTGATCCGCTTATTGCTTTATTGTGGCGGGCGCGATCTTCAGAAGAGTGGTCCTCACGGAGGTCTTTTGTCCCTGTGTGGATGTCCAAAACATCTGTCGTCTCCTGGACTGATGTCGTCTGAGCAGGTTCGGCCTTCTGGGAAATCTGCCGTTGAGGTTTGACTCACCACAGCTACTGAACCACCAGCCGCCTGCCACAAACGAGAGGATGTTTATAAAAGACTGCTTAACTTTTAGATTTATTCAAATTGTTCCTGGTATTAAGCCATCCAGACAGTTACGTTTGTATGTGTTGAGGTTTAGGGGGAAGGGACGCGGTCATACCTGAGAGCCGTTCAGCACAGTTGACGTCTGCGGCGAGGTCGTTGTCTCTGTCGGCTGTGGAAAAAGGAAGACCAGAATCTCCAGTCATCATTATTTTCTCCTGGGCCCCAGGTGAAGACTGCTGCTGCAGCTGGAGAGTGAACTGCTTCTCTTCTCCGTCAAGTTGGAATCGATAACGAGCCGCCGGCTGCTGCTGTCCCGCCCAATCAGAGAGCTCCACCTGCAGGACGTACTGGCCTTGTTTGGAGAGCGAGTGGATGTTCTCCAAGCCCAACCAAAACTCACCTGAAGGGGCGAGAAATGTTAAGATTAATTTTCGTGTGCTGAGGTTTAGTGACGCAGATATTATTTAATGAACGTTTTGAGCTTTTTGTTTGTAACTCACCATTCAGGCTGCCGAAGCCTCTCTTATAGCTTCCCCACAGCTGATTGAAGTTCTGGGATCCATCGTAACGTTTCTGGATGACGGTCCATCCACCTTCTACACAGAGAGAGAAATGGTTGAGCTAAAGAGGCTTAAAACTCTTCACACAAAACAAGTTTTATTGTGTGAACTTTTCTTTGTCGGCCAAAATGGCCATATGTGAGACTGAACTCAAATTTCTCCTCGTAGGGCCCTCTGTGGAGTGTTTTCTTTTACTACTGGTAAGGGTAAAGTTATGTATTTAGGTCCTATGTTCTCATTGATCCCTCCAACCTGCCCCCCAACACCAGGGCTGAGTCTCTGCTCAGCTTTCAGCAGTGTAACGGTGGTGAAATTGATGGATGAATGGATGCTTCTTGTCTGACTCACCTGAAGTCATTTCACAGAGGACGTTGAAGGCCCGGGAGCTCTCTGGTTGGATTGTATAGATGCCGCTGGCGCGCTGCCCTTGTACAAACAGATCGTGACAGTCTCTGGCCAAACCTGAGAGAACCAGAACACAGATGATTCAGCAACAAGATCACGGAGAGTTTTTTTTTTGTTCAGACTGAAGCAGTAGAGCCAGTCACAGCTGAAGACATTCTCAGAGGTTGTTGATGAGTGGTTTTATCTCCCACGCTTGGTATTTTTTTATACCTTGCTTGAGGTCGGAGCATACAAACATACAGTACAGTAGGTGTGTTTTTAAAAGCTGCTGTCCTCCTTTCAACTGATCTTTGGACTTTAACATGAGCTGCTCTGCCAGCGAGTCAAGTATTTATAAATTGGTGCAAAGGTGAACTTTTTTTTTGCTCTTATGTCACTTTAGGATGATCAATAGCTCACGTATCTATGCGCTCTCAGAGCTGTCAGGCCTGTAAATTCCCCCTCTTGCTGAATGACGTTTGCTCGGGTTTCACAACTGTTTCATTTACTGTAATCTGTAGACGTATGCTTTCTCAGCCGTTGGTGTTACGCCTCAGAATACTGGTATGTATTTGCAGTTCATGTTGGTATAAGCTGTGGAGATGACAGGAGGCAATGGGGTTTTTTTTTTTCATTTATATACGTCAGTACTTGAGGAACGCCCACAAAAAGAAGAAGAAATGAGGGCAAAGGTTACTTGCTGCTGAGTGATGGTTTAAAATCTGCTGCGAGCTTTACATGTTTCTAAAGCATCTGAGGTTTTCAGCACTCGAAAGGTCAAACCTCTCCTCACAACGGCTACTGGTCAAAGTCTTCTCCACATCATCACTCAGTCAAATGTTTTCCATGCCCTCATAGCAACTCGTCTCCATAAGTTTTAAACCTTTTTCAGTTTTCTTACCAGCTGTGTTTTTGCTCTGCCCGGCCTCTCCCCTCAGTGCCGACTCTTCATCTCGCCGTCTGTGTGATTTTACTCTCTTATGTGCAACCTGGTGGATCACAGAGTCACAGGGTCAAGAAACTAAAATGTTGTATCTCAACAGAAAACTAACGCTAAGGCAGTCTTTTGGTTAGAGGGATCACGCTGCAGGTGAAAGGTCACAGGATTGTTCTCTCTCACCAGCTAAATCATATGAGGTGTACTGTACATTTGAATGTGATGTAACTCACCTTGCTCTGCAGTGCTTGTAGGTGCAGACTCTGCTTTTCCAGTTTGTCTTGTTGCTGCATGATTTTCTCCATCAGCTGGTCAATGCGTCTGTTCTGGGCTGCCACCAGCCTCTGGAAACAGCAGGAAAAAAACAGCTTTGTTAGAAACATAACATCACTCTCTCTCTAGGATGGAGGCATTTAGATGGGAAACATTTTTACAACATTACTGTAAGAAGTTCTGCAAGTTGTTTGGTCATTTGCTTTCAGAAAAAGCTTCTGTTTTTCATGAAGTATTGATTGATTGGTTTTTAGATCTAATTTAGCCTCAGAGCAGCTGTTGAAGGTTAAATGATCCCAGATGGATGTGTACTGCAGTTTAAGAAAAACCACACAATACTAATATTTTTCCATTGAGCTGAAATAACAACATGAAAGCAGTATTATCCTCTCACCTGGATAAATGGGACTCCTGTGGGATCACTGTTGTTGTTGTCCAGTGTGGGCTCTATTAGCACCTCATCCACCTTCTCCTCCAGTCTGTCCATCCTGGAGTGAATGTCCTCGCTCTGCTTCTTCACCTCCTCCACCCTCACCTTCACCTTCTCGGCCAGGTCTGCCGCCAGCCTCTCCCTCTCCTCCGCCTCTTTGCTTTTTGCTTTCAGAGCTTCATCTTGCTCCTGCTGCTTCCTCTCCAGTTCGGCCACCGTGCCATTGAAGGCTTTCAGTTTGGCGTTGACGTCTCTCATCTGGGCTTTGGTCTTGTCTACGTGCTCCTTCAGACCCTGGCCCAGCTGCAGGAGGCCATGAGCCACCACGTTCATGTCGTCCCAGGAGGCGTGTTTGACCCGGCTCTGCACAGCTCTTCCGTCTGTGGGGAAACCGGCTGCTGCGTGCACCAAAATGGTCAACAGGAGGATGAGAAGCTGTGGCATCTTCATCTTTGTGTCTGTTGAAAGTCTGCCGTCTTGTTTCAATATGAAAGCTATTTCTGCTGCCTCTCTTTGTCTCTGTTGTGTGCTGCTGAATGGCATTGTGAGGTTTTTATAGCTCAGTGCTGCAGCAGAGGGCTCCTCTGATTGGCTGTTAGAGCTTGGAGGTGGGGATGGAGGGGTGGTTGGAGGCGTGGAAAGTCTTTCAGTGTTCACCCTTCAGAGGATTGGGACCATGATGCAATGAAAGGTCTGAATTACTGATTAAACACTTAGGGACGTTAAATTTATTCCGTTTTGTTTTCTACCAAAGCACTTTGAAGAATTTTACAAGACAGCATCTGATTTTTTTCCAGTGACAGTTTGTTTTTTGTTAGTGAAATAAGTAAAGTATAATTTTTTTTAGTATACATTTCCTACATATCATTAGTCCTTTTTTCCAGCTGTGCTTCCTAGTTGCTATTCAAATACTCAAATATTCTATTATTTTCATTATCGATTAATATGCTGATTATCTTCTTGATTCATTGATTAATCGTTTGGTCTATAACACATCAGAAAACCGAGAATAAGGGCCATCACAATGTCCCAAACCCCAAGATGACAGCATTAAATGTCTTGTTTTGTCCCACCAACAGTCCAAATCCCCAAAATGTTTACTTTACTACAATCTAAGAGCAAGAAAATCTGTAAATTTTCACATTTAAGAACCTGAAATCAGTAAATGTTGTGATTGATTTTTGCTTGAAAAATTTGTTAAACAATTAACACACAACACACTGTAGATAGATAGCGTTTTATTATAGTGTATTATAGTGTCAGTGTTTCCCATTTTTCTATTTTATTCGGGCAGTTCATCCAAAAAGAAACCCAATACCAAGATTCCTGTGTAGTTTTTGTATCTTTGTATGGGAATGCAGAATGACAAAACAGACAGACAAAATAGTGAAATTTGTACAATCGTAAAACAAAGCCACAATGAGCACTATCCTTTGTCCTCCACAAATAAAATAGTGACAGTGAATATTGTTGTTTATCTCATTTAGTGAAGCTTTGAGTTTCTCTGTGTCTTCAGCTTGAATCAGGAATTCTGGAGAACATCCAAGGATGGAGGAGTCGGTGTGTGAAGTAGGGGAAAGTTCAACCCTGCAGCCTTTTTACACACTCATTCCTGACAACAAAATCCAACAGTGACACGCGCACGCACACACCCAGACACGGCACGTGGTACACTGATGAGGTACAGATGTCATGCCCAACACTGAAACACACATGCAGTACATTTTGGCAAACCACGTGACACATCAGAGAGGCATTTTAGAGAAGAATTTTACTCAGAGAAGAGAAAGTTACACATTGCGTTGGGACGATTAAAAGGGGACTTGTAAATTCCCTGTAAACTCTTTAAAATATTCTACATAAATACTAATACTAATACTATATAAATAATCAATTAATCGTTATTGTTCAACCAAAAATGCCAAACATTTCCAGCTCCTAAACTGTGAGGATTTTGCTGCTTTTCTTTGTCTAACATGATAATAAACTCAATATCTTTTAAGTGTTGGACTGTTGGCTGGACAAAACATTTAATTTAAAGACATCACTTTGGGCTTTACGAAAAGTTTGTACTATTTTCCCATATTTTAGAGACAAAACAGTCAATTAATTAAATATTTTGCAGATTAATTGTTAATAAAAATAATCGTTAGCTGCAGCCCTAATCGAAAATCAAAATGTCAACATGAAGAACTACTGTCTACAGTCATGCTAGCAGCTCTGTTGCGAACATGCTGATGTTTAGCAGGTAGCTACAATGTTTACCTTTTCCAAACATCTTAGTTCAGCGTCTTAGCATGCTAACATTTGCTAATTAGCACTAAACGCAAAACACAGTAGGCAAATGGGAAAATCAGTTGCACATGTATATTATTTAAACCAAATTATTGGACAAACTAAACATTTGAATTGGGGCAAACAGAAAAGTCAGATGATCAATAAAGTTATTACAATTCCGAAGGAGGGAAACGTGTCTGCACTAAATTTCATGACAGTCTATCCAATAGTTGTTTAGATATTTCACTCAGAACCACAAATGCAAACTTCATGGTGGTGCTATGAAAAGTCAGAGGATCCCCAAAGTCAGTAGGATTCATCCTGCGGGCACCTTGAACATCTGGACCACCGTTGCATGGAAATCCACCCAATGGTTGTTGAGATATTTCAGTCTGGACCAAACTGGTGGACCAATTGACCAACCGACTAACCAACCTGCATCCATGGAGCTACGCTGCCAGCTAAGCTAAAAAACCACTAAATGACAACAAGTCACTGTTGATACTTGTAGTGTAAAGAAAAATGATAATGGCTCCATTTCCTTTTTAAACTACAACTGAAAGAAAAGTGAAATCCCTCTCTGTCATCAGTATTGATTGTTCTCATTGTTTTCAGACCAAAAATAACCTGTCAGGTGGCTTGGAGGCATTTTAAACCAGCTGCTACATTTGTTTGATTAGTTTGAAGAAAAAAACAATGCAATGACTCAAAATGAAACCAGACAGTCAAAGAGCAACTTGCATGGCATCTTGCACAGTTACAAAGGGCAGTAAGCTAAAACAAACATTGACAGTATGTCTGAAAATGACCCAGGACACCTGATTTAACTTGTGTTGTTATTCCTATTATAGCCTCAGGTTGTGTACCTGCTTCCACATGATTATCTTGTCTGCGGCCAAGGTCTGAGCGCTGCGCACAAACACGACACTGAATCCACCCGTGAATCGGATCATGACACTGTACTGGGGAACATGGCAGTTCCTTCTGGCTGGTGATCCAGTGCACGTATCACCGCCGCAGGCTGCTGTTCTGCACGTACCCTCGGACCTCCTGCTCACGTGAACCAGAGAGTCTTTTTTTCTTCTGCAGCTCAATCCAGAATCGGCTGGTTGAGGTGTTGTTTTTTTTTACACCGTGACTCAGCTGTATGAGAGCACAATGTTCGACTTGTAGATGAGGTTGTGCTTGGACGTGGCATCTTGCACGTCCATGCCGCGGCCGAGTTACAATAACAGCTGTTTTCCGGCAGGCGCGAGCTCAGCAGCGAGTTTCAGGCGCGAGGTTATTTTCCCCACATGGCCCCCCGCCCAGATAGAGATCTGCACATCTATATGTATTAGAAATACTATCGCTGCTGTTTGTGATCGTGTTTTTTAAATTACGTAGGCCTACCTTTTCCACATATTTGTCTCTAAACAGTGCGAGAGAGACAGCACACACACACACACACACACACACAACCACACACAGGCCTGCAGGTCATCACACAGGTGATCCTTTTAACTTCATTGTTGCAGAAGAAGCGTCCGCATGAACACATAAAAAGCTTTAAGATATACATTCATGATGTTATTATGAAGATCAGCTCTTTATTGTGATTGGACCTGTGTGTCCCCAGTGGCAAAGACTGTGTGATTATGATGCAGCCAGGAGGTTCAGAAGCTGGAACACCCGAGTGTTTGTATTCAAATCACCCCTCATGTAAATTTGTGGTGGTAGTCATCACAAAATCTTGTAACTTCAGACTCAGGATGTTATGAAACCAGTTGGGACAAGGTTACTTTATTTACTCTCATATTTTTATTGACACTGTCTGCAAATTGGCCTAAAATTCAAAATAAGCCACATCTTTGTTTTTCTTCAT
Organism: Coreoperca whiteheadi; assembly: GCA_011952105.1. NCBI lineage: Eukaryota > Metazoa > Chordata > Actinopteri > Centrarchiformes > Sinipercidae > Coreoperca > Coreoperca whiteheadi. The sequence continues at coordinate 10,872,097 of CM022489.1, read as the reverse complement.
TCATGTGACTCATTTAAGTGATAATCAGTCGTTGCTGTAATGTTTTGCTCTTGTCAGTGCGGAAAAATACTGTCAAGACTCCAAATATGTAGACTCCAGCTAATCAACAATCAATTTCATCCCAAAATATTGAGACACTCGCTTTCCTCAGAGTGATTAAGTGGTATTTTTGGAAGATTTTGCGTTGCCTGTTTGTCTATTGTGGCTTTAACTAACTGGCAAACTTTAAAAAAGATAAATAATTTTTAGATTACATCTCAGGTTCTTGCACTTGCCTAACCTGACTGGCACATACTGCGGATATGACAGTAACCTGGGGAGCCCATCTAATGGTGTGTTCAGTGTTCATTCAAGGGATCCCTTTAAATGACCCACTGATATTGGTTTTTATGAATTCGTAAGTGGAAGGTTTTTTATACAGGGTGTCCGCGGGGTCTTAAACAATATACAAAGTTGAACAATTAATTTAGCTACAATTAAGGCCCTTAAAAGGTATTAAAACCTCTTAAACGCCGAGGTATTTTGTTTTGTAGCTTGCTTTCAGCATGTATCAGGTATGTGATTTTTACGGATTATTACAGCGTTCCGGATTTCCCGACCTGAAAATGTGCCGTGAATCCTGCAGATCCGTTAGAGACGCTGCACGGTCGCGCGGCTCTGTCTTCTCGTCTGCGCGTTTGCGCCGAGGGCCCCGCTCCTACACGCCCATGGCGGAGACCGTGCACCAGGTGAAGTGGAGCAAACATTTTACCACTCCAGCAGAAGGTCGAAAAGCGACATTTCCACCTGCTTTGTCCGCAGTTGTTGTTGCAAACACAGCGCGCTCGTTAAGCTAGTAGCTAATTGTTATGAACAAGCTAATATGAACGCTATCTGTGTGTAGCCTAACGTAACATATCTGGCTCTTTAACGTTAGCTGCTAAATGCTCCTCTACCAGCGACCCCTGTCACATTGTCATTAGATAAATCGTAATTACTATAAAAATATTGTAATAATTAGTTTCATATGAACTGTGCAATGTAATGAGCCTACAGAGATTATCAGCTTTAAAGAGCTTTATAGTGAGTTTCAGCTCATTGTCTAGCTCTCTGGCCTTTTTTTGTTCACTCCCACCACTCTCAAAGTGTAGTTTTTTCAATGAAAAAGCTCTAAAAACCCACTGTACACACTACCTGCTCAGCACCAAACAGCAGACAGATATGGTTAGGGACTAGCTGGTGCACATAGCAGCATTTAGCAGCTAATGAGCCAGATATTTCCCGCAGGAGTTGGTAGAGACCAAAAACAGAGCTAAAAGAGTGTGAATATTGGATTTACATTCGCCAGGTGGACAGAAACACAGCTCCGGATGATTGTTAAAGTTGCTCGTAACTGCTGTATGTGCAAATAGGCAACTGTTAAAAGTTCTCCATAACAATAATATGTCGATGATGTGTTTACAGCTTGTTGTGCTGCCCAGAAGTGACCAAAAAACAAAAAAATCAATGAATGCAGGTGTAAAGTGATGCTCTGCCAAAACCCTGTCTTTTCACTAAAGGTGAGTTCATAAAGTTTGTAGTTTAGTTTGATCCATCAATTATAATTTTAAAAAAACTTAAACACTGAACCTGGCACCTTTTCAGTGACAGGAAGTCTATGGATTAAATAAAGGATTTAAATTTTCTTTACGCTGTTAAGGTCTGTCACACTTGCTTTGAAACTTCCCTTTACGTACTCAAATTTTTAATTAATATAAATTACATTTACATTACCTTACATTTAATGTGTCAGTATGGCAAAGGTCAATGTAGATGCTGATTGCAGTGAAGTCCCTGGATATTTCTTTAAGCATTTCAATGATAACATAAAAATAAGTTTTACACATGCATTTCTATATCTGTGATTTGAGAGAGGTGGATGACACTGACTGGCAGATATCTTATTAAATGATAATATTGTTCCCAAACATCAGTCTAAATGTGGTTATCAGCAGATTATAAATCTAATAACACGTCACGCTCTCGCACCAGTTGGAAGTCAAGACTGTTTTCTTCTAACACTCTGAAACATTCCTGAATTGTTTATGAACCTCGAGGGCACCTTAACTGTTCAGATTACAACAACTCAACATGTCCCATCAGATCTGCACATGTACATTACATGAGCTTCCACAGAGGGGTGGGGTGGTAGACTGTGTTTTTAGGCACCAGTGTGTTAGTGTGTGAAAGGTGAGGGCGTGGTCACGTGTCTGGTATGTTGACACCCACCCAGACAATGTTTAGGATCAGGCATGCACAGCTGGAGGACAACAAGCTGGGAAACTGAACCCCAGAGTGACAAAAAAATCCAGAAGTGCTGCAGATCAAAAATTATTTTTAGCTGAAAAAGAGACTTGGGATTGGTTTGATTATTAGACACTTTGCAGCAGAGGCATTGATTTATAATATTTCTTCATAGACAGACTTTATTTTTTGTTCTACCTGTTCCTCCGTGCGTCTTTTTTTTTTTTTTTTTTAAATCTCTTAAACTGTTTCACTTACAGCTGTAATGAGATTTAATGTGGTTGAAAGATCTTTCTGCCTGTATAAGCATGAGTTCACCTCTGTGTTGGAATACATAATTAATTTAGATTAAAGGAATAGTTTGATATTTTGGGAAATACTACTATTCACTTTCTTACCACGAGTTATATAAGAAGATGATACCTCTCTCATGTCCATACGGTATATGTGAAGCTACAGCCGGTCAGCTTATCTTAGCATATAGATTGGAAACGGGGGAAACAGCTCGCCTGGCTCTGTTTGAAGATAAAAAAATCTACTTACCAGCACCTCTAAAGCTCACTAATCAAAGCGTTATATTTCATTCGTACAAAAACCAAAGTGTAAAAATGACACATTGTATTAGGGTGCGACTTGGCTCAGACTATTTCTTGGCTGGGACCTGTTAACTACATTAGCTTTTCACAATTTAATTTAATTATTTTTTTTTTTAACCAAAGGACAGAAATCACCAGCAATCCTCAAAAAAATACCTTAATTTTACTTCAATTTTTTGTACTTTTATTTATTCATTTGTTCATGAAATTATTACAAACAGTAAATATAGTTGTTTTTTTTAAAACAGTCTTCAGTTCTGGCTTGTCTCTTTGTTTTTTTTTAACAGGGAGGCTGTTCAGTACATTTGGCACAAAAGAAAAGTGTGTGAAAGGTAATGCTCGTCTACAGCTTCACGGGGACTCACTAAAAGCAGCTGTTATGTATAACTCTAGGGTTGATTCTCAGTTCATTCACTTGCATCACACTGACCTTTTACCCAGATTCGACACTCACACAGCATCTGTATCCTCCTGTTCCTACTCGCTTTAGGACCTGTGGCCGTTTTGTTTTTTCCAATCCGATTCTCCAGCTTGCACTTTAACCTAGAAAGGTTGTTTCCCCCGAGGCATCCCCTCTCTGATCAAAGAGCGTAACAGAGGTGTAGGCATGTAAGTCAGAGGTTTGCTGTGTAGATGTGTGACTGTATCCTGTTTTCATGGCTGTGTAAAACACTGTATGTATAGTTTTAGGTTAATTTAAATCAGCACCTGAAGCAGAAAATCAACACTTGATGTTCATCCTTATCTTAAAGTTTCATTGTGTTCATTTGTCAGTTAAATGATCTACTACTCTTTAAAACGTGCCGTACTGTGTTATTGTTTTTGTTTTAGCAAATTTAGCATATTTTTTTTAATTAAGTTTTTCATGTAATTTATAAATTTTCCACCACTTTTATGCAGACTGAAATATCTAACTATCAGATGCACTGCAATGTAATATTCAGACTATCATGGTCCCTAGAGGATATATCCTAGTGGCTTTTGAGACCCCCTGACATTTTTTTGTAGCGCCACCAGCAAGTAAACGTTTTTGATGAAGAGTGAAAAATCTCTATTTGATGGATTGCCATAAAATTCAATACGCACATTTATGCTCCCTTCAGGGTGAAATCTCTTTGGTGTGATCCCTTCACTTTTCACCATCCTCAAGTTAAAAATGTAATTTGTCAGTTTTGTTGACTGCTAAGGCTAAAACATGTATTTTATCCATCTTACAGTTGTGTTTCCTTTACAACGATCATTATAGCCTCACAAAACTGTGTCGCCTATTAAGGCCCGGGGGTTTGTCGGAAACAAACTAGTTGTTGCCCAATCGTGTCTGCAGGCAAAGACTCTATTTTTAAATGTATATTATGAACTATTAATTTAAATATTATTTACTAACTGTTGATATTTTGCTTTATGTCCTGTTTAATTTCTGACAGTAATCTAGTGACAAAAAGAAAGCTTTACTGAAGGCTAGGCTGAAAAAACACAAAGTTTACACCAACCCAGAACTGCTGGAAGAAGGAAGGAGAAAGAGAGGTTACAGCAACAAGTAATTAGCTTATGTAAAATCTATAGGAAGCCTATGGCCTCACACAGAGTCTATTGGAAGTCCCTACCCTCAGTGTTAGGACGTCTAAACATGCTCACACACACAGTTAGCCATTTAGTATGTATTATAGGATGTGTACATGTCAGTCGTGTTTCCATCCCTTTTGGGGACATTACAGTGACTTACATTCCATCCTGGAGACGTACAATAACCAGAACCACTACTTGCCTAATCTTGAACCTTATCGTAACCCTAAACGAAATTTTCACCCTAAAATTGAATGATTTACGTTATGGGAGATATGTGTTTTGTCCTCATAAGGAAGGCGATTTTCCACAATGTGACTATGTAAACAGATTTATGTCCCCACAACATGAGTAATACACACACACACGCAGTCTGTAAGCCATTCAGTCTCTTCTGAAGGATGACGTGTCCATGACAGTATGTTTTGAGACATGCTCATTTCATTTCATGCTTTCCATTACCAGATACTAAAAACGAAAGCAAAATTGTAAAGTGAAGAAAACTCGAGATGGAAAGTGGCAGAAATAGTTGCTTTTAGACTGAGAGAAAGCACACAAGAGAGAAGTTGTAACCTGGCCAACATTCTCACGTCAGCACAGCTATCAAGTCACAGCATGAAGTGGTTGTGAATGTCAGATTGTTGGTTTCAGTAAGTTGGATGTAGCGATCACAGTTCTGACGTCAGAAAGGTTGGGCGCCGGATTCATTTCAGAAGTGGGTGGGTCAAAAAGTGTGTGTGGTCTGACTTAGGCTACCTTCGGGGACACAATTGAGAATGAAGACCAGTTAACTGGGGTGGCTTGAAAACATAGATTTTTGGGTCAGTTAGGGTTAGAGTAAGTCTCCAGGAAATTAATGTAAGTCTATGTAATGTCCCCAAAAGTGACCTAAGAAATCGCATATTAAAGGCACATTACTTACATGCGGCCTTGACATTGGTGACATGAGAGGGCAAACTTACGATGCCGCATCTGTTCTACAGGGACAAATGTTAGGTGTGGCTAAATGTATTAATAAAGACATTAAACCTAAAATCAGTCTCAATGCATTGCACCAATCACAGTTCAAACCTAATACTTCAACAAGCTCCTTCAAAGTGCAACATTGTACGTAGTGCCTTCAGTTTAGTTCACGACATACTTTAAATAATATAAACAACTTGCCATCTTTAATACCGTCAGCAACGCCTTCTGTCACACCCGTCAGTGGTCTCAAACAGCTCTTCCCCACTTGCTGGACACGTGGATATATAAAGAAAATAGATAGAAAGAGGTCGAGAAAGAGATACTTTGCTGGAGTCGGAACCCCTTTCATTCCTGTGAAAGTTGAACAGTGGCACATGAAGCCAAAAAAGTTCGACTTCCATTGTAGAAAATGACCCAGATCTTCCGCTTATAGCTTCCGCATCATGGGGGCCATGGAGCAACCACGCTAGAGACTTCACCCGGCCAAGCAGACTAACTTCCGGTTTAGTCCGCCGCTAACATGAATGGGGATAAAATGGTTTAATTGTGCGGCTCTTCTAGACTTATCGGACTGAATGGATCAGATTCTGATAGTGAAATTAGTCATTTTGCGGGTGTTATGACTCGCAAAGAAATGTATCCACCATTTTACAGCCACTTCTTTCACAGGGTCTATTGGGGAAAAAATGTTTTGGCCCCTTGACCCCTCTACTTCTGATGCCCTTAATGCTGTTCTACCATCCGACAGGCTCCTCAGCTGAAGCACGCTGACACGTTTAGTCTTGTTTAGACTAACTCAGGCAGTTGTTAGTGTACGACTTGCACAGACTGTTGATGAATAGGCAGCTGGATTTTGTGCTTCTGTTCCACAATCAAATGAACTGAAGGCTGTTCTAGACCAGAGGAGGTTTGTGTGTTTTACGTGGCACCTCCCTGTGTGATGTCTTTTCTTTACATCCTATCTTAGCAGGAAGTACACAAACTGTTTGTCATCCTCCTCTAGCTTAGCTTATAGATCTAGGTTCAGCTAAACTCAGTTTAAACTTTATGAGACTCTCGACTCTGTCCTTTGTCCACCACGTCAGTAAATCAAATAAGAGTTGCATTATTAAAATTGCATTTCTACCTTTAAAAAAAGGATACTGATTCTTAGTTACAACGTAAAAAACAATAAAAGGTGCAACTGACAATCTGTCTAAAACTTTTCTTTAAACTCACCATTTCATAGTTTCTTACAGCATGAAATATAAATAACTTCCCAACCTCTGCTCCATTTCTAAAAATATAACCTCCGTTTATCTTTTTGTTTCGTGGTATTTAATCTCCATCTAAGTCCAGGTATTTATTCACATGGGGCTTCACTGGTTCATTGCACCCACCATCACATTACTTAATGCTCTGCTTGGCTGCGACCGCCGCTATGAGACAAATTGCTCTTTTTTCACAGTTCACCTTTTACCCAGAAACCACGAGGAAAGCCCGAGGTGTGTGAAACTGAAAACAAATCTTTTACACGTTTAGCCCAGATTACGTTATTTGTAGCCACATGTAAAGAGACAGATTTCTGAGTGAATAATAATCATAATCTGAATTCTTGTTGCTTGTTCTGTTGGTTTTTTATGTCTTTTTCCATATAGTAGTCCAAGTAGTCATGTAGTGATCAGAAGATTAAAAACGTCATCGAGAGACATGCAAATGTTAGTTTTTATGTTTTAAACACTGACGTTTTGACAGTTTAATTCTCTTTTTTGTGTTTTGCAATCACATATATCTAAAGGAGCCTTTACTGGAATTTGTAGACTGAAGTTGCCTGCAGCTGCTACTTTGTGATGATTTTCATAATAATAATAATATGTATTTTATCGTACTAAAATGAGCCTCTGGAAGAATATTTAGACAATAAAGGGACACAAAAATTCTGTGCTGAAACCAAAACAATACTCAAATTCAACATCCCAACGTTAACTTCAGCCTACAAGCATCACATACATACTATCAAAGGGGATAAAAAGGGAAACTGGACTGTAAAATTGTACACATTAACAGGGATTTGTCCAAGTTTTAAAACAAAGCAGAAAAGGTTCCCAGATCGAAAACATTCTGGTTGAGCCTAGAGTAGTTTATTTCTTCCATTTAGATCTTTATTGGCAAAATATTTTCAACATTAAACAACGACAGTAAAAATGAAACAAAAAAACTAAACACAAATGAAAATGAATATCTTATATTTGATTAAAGATGTACGTACGTTGATCTAATGTATTGGATGAAATCCTTCTATTAATCCTTTTAATTCCTCTGTATTTTATGTAGTTTCTGACACAACTGGCTGATTAATCGTTAGGTCAATCATCGGGATATTAATCACCCATAATTTTGATTATCAATCAATCTTTTAAGTCATTTTTAAAGCAGAAATGCCAACATTATCCTCAGTAATGTCGTTTGATTGAGTTTATCAAATGACAGAATTTGCAGCTTATATGTGATTGTAATATGACCCTTTGGGTTTTGGGACTGTTGGTCAAACAAAAAATAAATCGATTTGAAAATGTCACCTTAGGCTCAAGTGACAATACTGTATATACACTACAGTAAATGATTAATAGATTATTAGAAAGAAAGAATCGGCAGATGAATCAATAATGAAAGTAATCTTTAGTTGCTGAAACTTGTTTTCCTGAAGCCAAACAAGGAGCTGGTTTCCCTCCTCAAAGGTCTTGAAACCAAATAAAATGTGTTTATGACTTCTTCCTGTTTGGCCCCACCTGTACTCTCCTTCAGGCCTGTAGTCAAGAAAACATGTTTTGCTGCCAGAATCTCTGGACTTTAATTTGTACTGAGTGCTGTCAGACAGGTATCCTCCTATCTCTATCCTGTCAGTGCCACTTGCTGCTCGGCGGGGAAATTACTTAACAGGTTATTTTGTTCTGATAAAGAGCTGCTGGCGTTTGGCCTCCAACTCTGTTTTTCCTCCCGGTCGGTCACTGTGTACAAAGGTTTTTACAAAGTTACCGTGAAATCGGAGCCGTTCATCATCGTGGCTCACAGTAAGAGCAACAGCAAGTTAGTTAGCGAGTAACTAAATGCAGGACTTGTTTTGCTCTTACAATATATTTTAAATTTGTGGAGAGAACCCTCCATTCTGCCATTATTTGTGTATAGAGGATGTAAGTGGGCTTTATTGATTACTTTATATCTTGTTTGGGTGTTTTTGAGTTATCCTTTCATTTTTATCATAGTGTTTTGACACAAATTGTTGTTGAGTCTTACGGATGTTAGATGTGTTAGAAGTATTTAAATACATGTCTTACAGAGTGTGGACACCAGTTTTCAGTGAGCTGAGATTGCATAAACCAACTGTATTCTATCTGTAAAGCACTAAACGGCAGACAGAAAAGTTAGCGACGGGTTTGTGAATATAACGAAGCATTCATCTACATTTTTAGTGAGATCCAAACAGAGGTGGTTATATGGCCACAACTCAAAATTAATGTTGCTCTGTGTCTCTTGAATGTAATTAGTCTCTGTTTTTACCATATTCACAATAAGGCCTATACAAGGTGATGCCCGTGTTTACAGGTTGTTTTTCTGCCCCTGAGTGGCCAAAACAAATCAGTTAGATCTGTTTAAATGTCCCTCCTTGTGCATTCAAATCACATCCATCTTCCTTGAACTGGTCTTTCTCCTTTTGGCTCAGTTTTAGCAAGAATTCATCCATAAATATACTGACTACATTTCCATTTAAATAACTGTTTGGGAAGATCTGTGAAAGCCTACCAGATATAGATTGACACATGCAGTGGTGGAAGAAGTATTCAGATACTTTACTTACTGATACCACTCTATGGAAATACTCGTAAAAGTAATACAAATAAAAGTCCTGCATTCAAAACCTTAGTTAAGTAAAAGTATGTAAGTATAATTAGCTATTTTTACTTAAAGTATCAAAAGTAAAAGTACTCATTCAACAAATAAAAGAAAAAGTTCTAAATTCCAAATCTCCATATTTGGAGATACATGGTTTTCACTGGACAGAAAGGGTGTCAAAATGGTACTCTGAAAAGTAACTAAAGCTGTCAGACAAATGTAGTGGAGTAAAAAGTACAATATTTACATCTGAAATGCAGTGGATTAGAAGTATATATTCAAGATTTTAAAATAGAATAAAATAAAACAGTAAAATAGAACAAAATTGCTAACTAAATTATAATTACAAGATGTGTATACATACACACACACCCATATATATACACATATGCATATACACACAAAAAGATGTACAATATGTGTTAGTAGATGTAGCAGAAGTGGAAATAGGTGAAACTACTGATATTAAAGGCCATTTTTATTTCACATCACTTCACTCCTTTGTGCAGGAAAGTACTCAGGATTAAGGAAGAAACATTTTTGCATTTTAAAAGTCAAGTTTTAAACGGTTGCTGTTGCAGAAATAACGTGGGTTGAGGCGGGTGTGTTCATGTCTCTTGGGCCTGATTTTAATTCACTGACCCTCTGGACCAGAGGTCAGGCTGAACCTGGAGGAAAAAGAAGCCATAAAATCTCTGTGCTTCCAACTAACTGCAACTTCCTCCATCTGTGTGCTCCATCAGAAAACTGTCCTCGTGCAAACTGCTGCACGTTGGTCAGGGTCGCTGTAGGCGGACTTTCAGTCTGAGACAAACAGCTGGACATAAAGTAATCTTCAGTCATCCGCAGCAGGCAGACCAAGAGCAAAAAAAATGTATATTTAAAAGTTTCGTGTAAGCTGTGGCATAGGTAGATTAAAATATTTAACTACTGTAGGTAAAAATAACAATACCACCATGTAGAAATATTCTATCACCAGTGAAAGTCAAAATAGTAGCAACACTTAAGTAGTCCCTAAAATAGTACCTAAGTACTATTTTGTAACTTACTACAGGAGAGGAATAATAACCACTAATTGTAAGTAATAATGGACTCCTACAGTGGTTAATTATAATCGTCTAATAAAATGGTAAAAACAATCTACAATATTTGTGTTGATTATTTGCATTTAAATGACAAAGTCAAATAAATTAACTCTTAAATTGATTAATCAATGAATTTAAATGAAACAATAAAATAAATTGTATAAAGGCTTTAAATGTTATGTTTTGTTTGTTATATTTACTATTGTTGTGTCTTCCTAATATATTTCTTTGTCTTCTGCTTTAACATTTATAGTTTCTTTAAAGCTGCAATACTTGTTTTTCTGGCCACTAAAACAGCAGAACCAGGTGTTAACAACAACAGACATATTATCACTTTGTAAAGTCGTTATGGCAGAAGTGTTAGCGCACAGTTGCTTATTTACACATCCAGCAGATATGGAGCAACATTAGCATTCATTTGGAGTTGTGTTTTAGGGCACTTGGCGGACATTAGTCCAATATTCACTCTCTATTACCTCCTTATGTTTCCTGAGGGAAATATTATTTGGCTCCTCAGCTGCTACATGCTCCACTATGTTCACCAGCTAGCTGTTAACTTTGGCAGTTTGGCTGAAAACAGTTGAGGGAGTGAACCAAAACAGTAAAGTTTTGGTCCAGTGAGTGAAAAGACGTTCTAGAGCATTGCAGGAATGAGTCCTAAAACCCGAGAATGAGTTAGCATTTGAGCACTTCTGGTTCCCTCATCTCGAAGGCAGTGGGTTTTTGGTTAGCTGCGTGAAATAAGGTCTGTGGTTAACACAAGGTTAAGAGAGTTTCACGTTTTGTCCTACAACATAAAATACGTCATTAAATACCCCACTCTTTACAGCCTCGTTGTGTCAAGTTTGTGTAAAGTATTGTACAGCCAAGGATTATACTCTCACTCTTTCAAAGTATTCTAGGTCTCTCTAAGAGGAAAGGCCTTTGTAGAAGATGTAATCGTGCAGAATCACATTGCCTGTTGGAAGTTTAGTGGTGAACTTTAGGTTCTGGCGATTGCATTTATGCTTCAAAAATCATAAAAGTGGTGTTCATTTGTGAAGATTATCTTGGTGAACAAAACGTGGTCAAAAGTGTCAAACTTTTGTTTGGAATCAGGGCAATGCTAACCTCTGGGCTGGCTTACAAAAAAACATCATCCCTGCAACTCTCTATACACATTAGACATTGTTATTTGATCCATTGATGTTGATCAGTGCAGCTTTAATTTAAATAAAAGAAAAGTGACAGCAGCTTGTGCCCAGCCCAACCTCTGACCCCACACCAGTGGTGGAAATAACCAAAGTACATTTACTAAAGTACACTTTTGAGGTACATGTACTGCTACTTTATACTTCTATTCCACTGCATTTTGGTGGCAAATATTGTATTTTTTCAACTACATTGATTTTAATGCTTTAGTTATTTTTCAGATTGAGAGTATTAATACAAAATATAATCAACTAATAAATTTTGACGTATTAAAGTGATGAACACATTAATGCATCATTGGTTATAATCCAATAATATAATCCAGTACATTATTTGGAAATGGGCTATTCTGCAAAATAAGTACGTTGACTTTTGGTACTTTAAGTATATTTTGGTTCCAATACTTTTGTAATTTTACTTAAGTAACATTTAAATGCAGGACTTTTACTTGTAACAGAGTATTTCTGCACTGTGGTATTGCGATTTTTTTCACTTCAGTAAAAGATTTGAGTGCTTCTTCCACTGCTGGCGAGGTAGATGTATAAAGTAGCATAAAATGGAAATACTCAAGTAAAGTACTAGTACCTCAAAATTGTACTTAAGTACAGCACTTCATGTAATTCATGTACTTAGTTACATTCCACCACTGACTTTGGGAAAGAGTGACCACAATGGAAATATTTTTACTAGTTTTAGTATTTCATGCTTCCTTAGTGGAAAACTTCAGTGGATGGAAATTAATTTAAAGTTCCACAGAACCAAAATGATCACGGTGCAGCTACGTGTTTGGTATTGATAAGTATCTGTTTCTGCAGGATGCTATGGTTTGACCCCTGAGAGGTTTGAACTGTTGAACCCATCACTCTTCCTGTCCGTGGCCTGTGTTTTGACAGTGTCATGCTGATCATTTTAATTCATTTAAAAGGTGTTTTGTTGACCTGCCAATCCCTGCATTGTTCCCTCTGGTCACCGGAGAGCTGAGCTTTCCTGTCCGACAACTCAGAATAATGCAGAATAAAACGCCTCATATTACACTCCAGGGTGTTTTATTCACATTTCTTCTGAAGACATTATACTTAAGTGGCAGTGAAAAAGTCAAACTAAAACCAGAGGAAGAACAGAGTCGGTTGAAAAAATGAGGTCCCTTGTTTGACAAAAAAACCCCTTAACTTAATAGCTTTTTTTGAGCTTTCAGTCTTGTGTGAGTTTGCTTCAGTCATGTGATAACTGGCGGTAATACAACCCCTTTTTGCCTTAGTTTGACAAAAAACTTAAGGTCGACTTACTAGCTTTTTCCCGAGTTTTCAACCACAACACATAGGCTTCCTCAGCGTCATAGGTCAGGTCATACCTCATTTTTCTGTTCAAAGGTGGCCTTTGGCTTTGGATGTGAATCGCCTCCTTGATCAAACTCCATCCACTGAGGAAGAGCATGAGATGTGGTTGAAAGCTCAGGAAAAAGCTAGCAAGTGGATCTTGAGTTCAGAATTCTTTTTTTCAAACTAATGTTTCCGAAGTCAAGAATGAATTTTGACGTTCAAGCTGAACTAGCCCATACTTAATCTCAAACCACTCCAAACAAAGCGTAGGAAAGATAAGCTTATAAACATAATAAATGTTATAAATATATTCAATATTCTCCAAAAAGAAAAACTTTTCTAAAATCCTGCTAACCACACTCTGTCCCATAGAAGAACGAAGACACATATAGACCTGATAAATCCTTTTAATCTAACAAAATTTGAATATAGTTACTATTTAATAATAAGCTAGAAGATGTGAGCTGAATGAGTTCTATTAAAAGCCTTTAAAAGTAAAAAGAAACGGCTTCAGCTGGAGGCAGGGAAACTAAAACTAAATAGCGATGTCTCTGTTTCTCTTATAGTTTAGGTCGTTTCCCAGAGCAACAGATAAAAACCAGATGCTCGACAGTTAGACTTCACAGCACCAGTGTTTATAGATCTGATTGGGTTGGGGGGAGGAAGGCCATTTCTAATTCTGATGACATTTTGACGAAAATCATGAGGAATCTATATAAAAAGAACAAGTGTCGGGAAGAAAGACAGACAAACTAAACTGATGATTTTCATTTAGGCAATGCATTTACTGAGCAGGCATGGGTAAGCCCAATAATAACAGTTTCTCTTATTATATACATTAAGTTTGTCTTTGTTAGAGATATAAATGATGAAGAAGGGATGATAATTGGGTTATCTTCACCTGGTTGCCATCGACAACAAACTTTATGATGACACTGTGATTATTCATTCAGAGTAATTAACTTCTGTCCGCACCTTGTGGTTGCATTTTTCTGATTGATTTGTTAAAATAACATTATTTACTTCACTGAAAAGGAGCACTAATTGCCATTTTATTTATTTTGGTTTCAAGTCTTTTACTGATTTGTAGGGTTTGGTGTTTTTAGAAGTAAAAGGAAATATTTTTTAGGTCCTGCAATAGAAGTTCTTCAACAACCTCAAGTAAATGTGTTTGTTTTTAATAAATTTGACAGTAATTTGTTGGTTCCAGGTACAGAAATCCTCTGACTGCCTTCAACCTGAGATACAACAGCGCCCTCAGCTGTTGGATGGAAGAAAGTGCAGTTCAAAAGACTTTATTACGGTGTTTATTTCCATATTAACACGTCATAGTTTTGTCTTTAACCGTGACTAAACATCTGAACTGTACATAAGCAGCTGCTTGACTTTGATAGGAACAGACCCGAAGAATCACATCGAAATTAGATATTCCGTCTCTAAACTTTGTGCTGAAAAACAGAAGAAAACAGGGCTTCTAAAAGCAGATAAATGGGCGGATCGATACTGCGCCCGCAAGAGTCATCTTGTCACTTTGGCGCCATTTGACCAAAAACTAACGAAGAGGCCCCGCCCCTCTGTCGTCACTAGCAACAGGCTCAGGATCTCGTTCCTCATTGGAAGATTCAGTTGTCATTGATTCCTTCAACCTGTAATCAGCGGCAAGCTCGTAACAGCTGCGTCAAAATCAACAGTTAGACAGGAAGTGAACGAAACTGACATGATTCTGCCTTCAAAATAAGAGCAAAAAATGGGTCCGTTGAAAGACACAAGATAAACCTTTATCAGTGGTGTAAGAAGTACTCAGATATTTTACTAGTAAAAGTAGCAATAGTACAGTGAAGAAATAATTTGCTACAAGTAAAAGTCATGCATTCAAAACGTTTCTTAGGTAAAAGTACAAAAGTATTGGCATCAAGATATACTTAAAGTACCAAAAGTAAAGGTACTCATTATGCAGAATGGCCCATTTCAGAATATTGTATGTTATTGGAGTACAATCATTGATGCATTCATGTGTACATCACCTTGATGTTGCAGCTGGTAAAGATGTAGCTAATTGTTACTACTTTATATACTGCTGGGTAGTGTTGAGATACGCCGATCTCCCTCCGGGTTCGTTGATGAGAAGGGATCCACCTGAGACCTACCAATGTCTTATCCACAGTAGCCTGTGAATTTTCCCCTGGGGAAGTCTTATCTTTACCAATAATACATCATCATTTATTTGTTGATTATATTTTGTACTGTTAGATTTTTAATCTGAAAAGTAAATAATAACTAAAATGATATATGTAGTAAATGCAGTTAAAAGTACAAAATATGCCTCTGAATTGGAGAGGAATAGAAGTATAAAGTACTTGTAGGATAAAAACGAAAATACTCTAAAGTACAAGTACCTCAAAATTGTACTTAAATACAGTACTTGAGTAAATTTACTTATACTTTTACTGTTGATCCCCAGTAGAAATGTAGGTGTTGCAGCAGCACAAGGACAGAAATAAGTACAAATAGCTAGATAGATAAAGTAAAAATAAAAAATTAAAAGTATATAAATAAGAATATAAAATGTAAACTATACAAGAGCAATTAAGCTCAAACTTACAAGGCAAACATGACGGAGCGGTGCCATTAATAGCAGTAAAGTCAGTAATTATATGCGAACACCGTTGTACACCAGAATATTATATGTGATTAAGTAATAATACTTAGTGTGCTGAACAAAGATAGGTATAAATGAACATAAAACTATTATGTGCCTTCAAGGTAGATGAAAAAATAACTGAATATATAAAAAGCAACAACATACCCAAGTGTTTCTGTAAATGGTAAACATTACAAATACTGCAAAGGAATAAATGTTGACTTGGTAATGTAATAGATTACTTTATATACAAGAAGTGGGTAGTTATGTACAATATGCATATATAAACAGCATGCAGGATTTATATTTGACAATGTATGCATTGCACCCGTATTGATAAAAAGTTCAACTAGTTAACATAATACTAATCGATATTATATTTACAACCCCCCCCCCCCTCCAAAACACAGACAAAAAACAAATAAAACAACAAAAAGACATAATGATCAAATAATAAACAATCAAAAATTAAATTCTGGTGTTTTATTTTAAAATCCTAAACCGGAAAACGTCTGTTACAGTGTGTGTAACTTGACACCGGGCAGAGGAGTAGCAGCTTTTTTTTTTCTTCTCCTCCCAAACTTTTCTTACCTTCTCCGACAGTCATGACAAGTCTCAGTGTGACTGGACGGAGAGAAGCCAGAAGGTAAGAAACAGCCCGAGGGGTCGATTAACACCCATGATGCTGATACGTATTGATTAGCCGATTATTGCCTGACTGATCGACTCTGTGAACAAACGACAAAACGATTTCGGCTGCGTTTGTTTTTAGTCAGGAGCTGCCTCAAAGTGTCAGGGTGAATTATTGATCACAACTAATTTTAATGTCTGCAACGCCTGAAAGAAAGACTTGTAAAGCTTTTCTACACTTTTTAAAATCACTGTTGGCTGTTTTAATCTCACTGGGCTTTATAGTATTTTAAATTTATACAAATGTTGTCACATGTTGTGCTTTAAACTCTCAATAAAGGCTTTATAGTTTCTGTTTTTAGTCATATAGGATTTTCGCTCTGTCTATTTAGGCTTTTTATAGACCTAAAAAGTGACTGTAAAACATTGTCACTTATATAACTGTTAAAACAGCTTCTTTTTAATCACATTTGCAGTATTAAATATTTATTTTTTGATCCTATAAGTCTCTCAAATATATTAACTATGGTATATTTCACTACTTCACTACTACATTTTCTATACTAGATTTTAACTTCAGTCTCTTAAAACCTGTGTTTTTGGCTGTCATAGTCTGAGACGAAACGTACATTGTTATCTATAATCTCAGATATTGATCTTTCCAGCAGATTTAGACATGGTATTGTGCTTTTGTTACCCGAGTCTGAAGCCTACCGCATAATCTCAAAGGATCCAAATCAGTGCACATCTTTAAAAAGCATCTTTTCTTTGGCTTTCTGTTAATTTACTATCTTTTTTAAAATTAAAACACTTAATTCAGCTTGTTCATTGTCTCTTCCTCTCTCCACTTGTTCTTTTACCACTTCTGAAAGTGCTTCATTAATAAAGGTTGGTTGGTTACTTGTAGATGTGGAGCAGATATAGAAATGTCTTGTTTAATCAGATACTGTTGTGGGTGAGGCTGCTACATGGGATGGAAATCCCCCCTCGGCCTCCTCTATTGTCAGAAGCGTCGAACCCCCCCGCCCCCCGCCTGGCCTGTTATTATGGCGTGCATCATCTTAGAGTTTTTAATCTGTGGTGTTGTATGTTCAGATGTTGGTCACAGCGAGGCCGGACTCAGCAGACGAGTCTCTGCTGCTGGTCGTATTTCATCTGATGGACCCACGACCTGCAAAGAAAGGTCACATCCAGATATTTGTAGAAGCTGCAGTGATGTCTGGTAGCAGAAAATGATTCAGCAACTCAAAACATAAACAGTCCCCAAGTATCAAACAGCAACGAAACAGGGAGAAATCCACCATCGAAGAGGCAGAAACCTTAGCGTCAAACAGGGTCTCTCCCCTTCCCGAGGGGCTGTGGAATCGGATTCTGGTAAATGTAGGAAATCACAACCTTAAGTTGAGACTCCTAGAATACATTTAACGTTGCTGCCGAGCTTTCACAGTGTTAGATGATCTAATGTCAGCTTGATTGTTGTGTCGCTGGAACTGAGGCTGCTGATTTAAAATATGTATGTCTATATATATATATAATTATGCTTTTATTGGATGAATCTGCAGCTCCTGATTTACTTCCAGTGCTAATGCAGGAGGTAGACCTTAAATAAGTGTTAAGTTGCCTAAACTTAAAGCGGGTATATTTATTAACACTGTATTCAATGACATTGTGGTGGGGTTCCTTATAGTGATGAACCTACATAGTCATCACCTGAGTCTGCAGCTCCCCTCGGCTTTACAGAGCTCAGTTCATTGTTTAGGTGTCTGGTCCATAGATTTACAGTTTTGGTTCAGTGTCATCTGTGTTATAGTGCTGTTTTCTGATGCAGCGGGCAGCTGTTTTCAGCTTAAAAGGCTCTAAAAACCCACTGTACGCTACCTGCTCAGCATCAAACAGCAGACAGATACAGCTGCTGACTCTGAACATCGTGGAGCATTTAGCAGCTAAAGAGACACACATTTCCCTGTGAAGTTGGTAGAGACCAAAACCAGAGTTAAAAGAGAGTGAATATTGGACTTGTATTCATCAGGTGGCCAGAAACACGACTCCAGGCGAAAGCTAACGTTGCTCCCTAACAGCTGGGTGTGTAAATAAGCCACCGTTTGCTAACAAGTTCGCCACATCAGCTTAAAAGGTGATGATATGTCAGTGTTGTGTTCACAACTTGATTCCAGTTATAGCAGGTTTAACCACAGTTTATTTTCCATGACTACCATCTATCTCTAAACTATAACCATACCGTAGTTGCCGTGCACAGATACTGTAGAACAAAATCATTTTAAAAATATCTGTGTTGGATGTTGAACAATGTAACTGAAATATTTTTTAAAGAAAATATTTAACAAATATATAACCACAGAACAATCTGCTGTACGAGGATGAGATAAGGAAGAGAACGATAAACAGAAACTTGAGCTGGACTCGTCCGACTTTCTCTCAGCTGTCTCGGGGGAAACTGTTTCTGCAACTGGACCCTTGGGTTTGACTTACTGCTGTCCCCTCAAATAGATTCTCTGTAAGTTTAGTTAGAGGTGTCGGGGGGGTCAGTGTTACACTCTGATACCTGTCCTGTTGTTTTTTACCTTTCATACGCACCTTCTCGCCTTGATTACACTGTGGACAGTTACTAAATTATCACTAAATTAAATTTGGGTCTCTAATCTCATGAGTCCTGCTGCTTGATTAAAATACATGCCGTTGTATTTTTAGCTCCGTTACGGTGGTTTTAATTTTAGTGCCTGCAGACTGGACATGATGATGCCTCTGCTGACAGTAAACTGCAGTCGGAAACCGAATCGACGTGTTCTCACAGGTAGTATGGTGGGTTTGAAATCCAAAAGAACAAATGGATTAGGATTGAATTGCTGCCGAGTGGACGAGCCTCCAGTCTGAACTCACTCCCCGTCCCCCTCTTTTACATTTTTAGTTCAGTAACTTGGTCTTTGTTTTGGACTTCATCTGGATTATTTCTAGCGTCGACTCCTTTTACTGTTTTCTCTTTGAGCTTTGCTGCAAAGAGTTTATTGACATCACCTCACCGGATTTCCTTTTGTATTGAATTTCAAGGCTTTCAAGCAGTTTCTTCCTGCCTGATCCAGGAAGTCCAGTTGGAGTAACAAAATAATGTGTTTAAAGGCTCATCAGACGCCAACACACTGTTCAGAGGATTGTGATGCTCTGAAACAGGATTTTATAAACTCTGGAGAGTTTTCACAGTCGCAGTTATATTATCTTTTGTCACAGCAATCGCGAGGTAAACAGTAGAAATACGCTGTTCTTGTCACAAAGTAATTACCAGGAATGTGCGCTTGCATGTATTTGATTGGCCAAGTCAGCGTTTTGCTGGACAACCCTGTGTTGTTTTGCCACAGCCGTCGCGTTGGCACCCCCACTGCTTCGCCGTCAATGGTGGAAAGTAACAAAGTACATTCACTTACGTACTTAAGTACAATTGGAAGGTACTTGTACTTGAGTTTTTCCATTTTATGCTACTTTGCACTTATACTCCACTACATTTATTTCATATAGAAAACACATGATTAGTTTATAATGCATTGTTATTGACTTAACGACCCAGCAGTGTAAAATTTAAAGTTAGCTCCAACTCGACAAACTACAATATTAAAATGCTAATAACACTCACAGGGGCACTTCTCCTGCAATTTGAGTACCTTTACTTTTAATACTTGAAGTACATTTAGCTTATAGAACTTCTGCACAATTACTTGAGAAAGCTTCTGAATGCAGGACTTTTACATGTAAGGGAGTGTTTTTCCATTGAGAGGGCTGCAGAGTTGTTTTTTTTCACGCAGTTTGAAAGTCTGAGAGCAGCTGAACACTTGCGGTTAAAGGTCAGAGTCTTTTGTTTATAAGTTAAATTTGTTATTAAAGCAGTAAGCTGATATTCACTGGTTACAATCAGAACAATAATTCGAGGAGACTTTTCCCCAAAAGGTTTAAACACATTCATTCTCGGCTCTGAAAGTCACTGTGGTTTGTTTACCTTTTTTTAAAAGTTCAAGTTTATTTTTTCTAAGGCAACAATTAGTTATAAGTGTCAGGGCTGCGTGCAACCTGATAGCAGGAGGCTTTCATCATAATTAACAGGCATCCAAGCTTTGAAAATGGAAATGGCCACTTTCAGCTTCATGCCAGATTCTCTGATTGGAGTGGTTTTCCAAATTGCCCTTGAAAGGAGCTCTTTAAAAACTCAGCTCAATATGTTTGAAAGAGGCAGCTGAGAGTTTTCTACTCTTTACAACTTGTCTTTTTATTAGTTTATTTTGTTATGGTTTTTTTTGTAGCGACCATGTACAATTGTTTTAAAACAATAGCTCCACTGCTGCCAGGAAGTACAGAGGACTAACAAGACAACTGTACACAGCAGAATAGAATAAATAGGAATTACATAAATATGTAATAGTTAAACAAAGCCAGTTGTGGGTGAGAAGGACTTTAGGCAAAAGTCTTTGTGAAGTTGGTAGACACTTTTGATATTTACAGGACCCGAGCACTCTTAATTTTATTTGCCCCGTTAGTCTCGAGATCATGACTTGTACAAACCGAAGAAAACAATTTAGGTGATCAGACGTGTTTTTAAATAATTTGTAGACAACAGATTCGTGGTTTTGCATTAATCTAATTTAACCAATTTAATTAAATGATGTTGAATTTGGTTTTCTGTCAATGTCTGGTTATTATCATGAAGTCCATCCTCTTTGCCTCTTTTTGAGAATAAATTCAATCAACTGTGATCTCTCCTATTAGACTTGAGACTGGATCTCAGCAACAATCTTGAAAAAATACTTAAATGTCAGTTGTGATCATGAGACAATAGTGTCTGATAGTTTGAGAAAACTTGTGATAGCGACCTTTTAAAAAAAAAAAAAAAAAATAGTATCAGAATCACATTCTCGAGATAAGGGTGAGAAAACAGATGTAAGTCTTCAGATAATTAAATACCTAAAAGACCACACTTGCATTCTGTAGTTTAATTTACTGTTAATGGAATGGAAACGGAGAATTAGCCAAAGGTTGTCTCCCTGAATGGGTCTACAGTCGTCTCTCGTCTGAGGCCCTGGACTTATCTCAAGCTCTGAAGGTCTTTTTATGTGGGTCGGTGCAACATCATGAATAGTTTAGTAAAGAATTAAAAGGTTATGAAAGGATAAGGCTACCAATATTCTTTAGTTATTGTCAAAACCAGCAGCGCTTTAGTTTGTCTTTCAACACTTTTAAACTTCCCTGCTCTGTGTGTGGCATTCAGCCCCGAGCCCAGTGCTTCCCACTGGGGGAAGAAAATCTCCCAAAAACGAGTCACAAACATTCAGGTTTGTTTTTGAAATAGACTAAATAATTTCACGTAACAGCAGGGCACTGTAGTTTTCAGGAAACGTTGTTCAGACAGGAGTAAATAGTGCATTTCTTGGGGACTTTTTACAGCGGTGGATTAATACACATTTGGTGTTCCAGAGAGTATTTCTGTCCACAGAACGATGTATGTGGGACTCAAACTAAAGTGCAATGCCCATGTTCATCGTAATGAAGGAATCAAAGGCCCACTGATGTTTTTCAATAGTTTTAAGACAACAGTTGAGCTCTATTGCACAGAGGAATAAGATATGTCGGGCTTTGGCTACACAAACAATACTTTGTTAGTAGGATCAATTCATTGTTGGTTTTTGTTTTTTCACAGGATTGGTTGGTTAACAGTGAGAGAACCTACAGAATATCACCAGATTTATCCTTTTTATTTTTATAAATGTTTAAAATTTCTATATTTAATTGTAATTTGTGTTTACACTCCAATTTGCCTATGAACAAAGGGGGTCATGCCTTCTGATGAATGTGAAACGAACAGCAAAACAAGACTAGCGTGTGAATTTATAGGATAGTTAGTGAGGTCTACCACTGTGGTCCAATCAGATGCTCCTCCCACTGCTATCTCCACTGCCTGAGAAACTCTGAATGAAAAACACAGGGCTAAAAATACAGATGTCAACTCTCAAGCCCTGGCAGAGCTTGTGAAAGAGGCACTAATCAAACTCTGTGCACAATGCTGCATCTGGTGAATTTGTTTTCTCTACCAGACACTGACCGTGATTTAGAGGGCGTAATAATTGACCCTAACAGGCTTTTTGGCTGGTAAATTGGTGAAAGACCAGACTCTTGTGGCTTAAGCACCAAAAAAAGGTCAGATTCTAGCTCTGCCTGAACTGACCGCTTCTCTCTGGAACAACTGAACCACGACTGCTTTGGGAAACGCTTACTGCATGTCACTGTGATGCCACAAACCTTTTGAACCCAGTTTTCAGTTTTTGGATCGAACAATAAAAGTTTTGTGACCCACAGAAGAGAAATTTTGAGTTTGTGGTTGTATTCAAACCTTCCCTGATGCCGTCTCGAGATTTTGTCCTCACTGTTTCTGCTTTTGAATCTGATGCCTGAGAAATGTCTCTGAGGGCAAAGTGAGAGCAAGGCCTTGAACTCCAGTTTTAAACTGGTTTCCCAGACCCATCGCAGTACAGAGATCACCTCTGTTCACGGACTTATAATGGAACAAATGTTGTGTTTAGCACTGAGGTGCTGGTGGAAAGGCACCCCTGCCCTATGAGGTCATACAAAGCTGCCATGTTCGGCTCCCACTGCAGTGACACAAAATGAAAACCATCTTTTATATCCTGTCTTATTCCTTTTTATATCCCTTCCAGTCTTTTTTTTTAAGTTGTTTCTTTGTAATTTTCATGATCTGGTACCTTTTTTTTCCCTCTTCTTTCTTTTGTAAACTCTTCTCTTGCTTTTATCTAAAACAGTAATTTTCCGAAACTTTCTAACAGCTTTTTTAGGAAAAATCGTTATAAAAATTGAAAGATAATAGCTCTGCTTTATAATAGTGTTTTTTTTTTAAATAAAGGGTTTAACAGTTGTAACTATTGGTCAACAATGGTTAATAGCTGGTTTGTCGTTAACAGTCAAGTCATTAAAAAGGGTTTCTCACATTGTAATAAGCCATCACGTCTGCCGTTGTAATTGTTAACACATCATTAAAGGCTCAAATGTTGATCTTGATACACCAAAGGAAAATTTTAGGAAGGTTTTTATTAGTAAAGGGTTTCTAGCAATGTTAAGTCAGCAGTTCTAAATGTTTAATACGTTGTTCATGAATGGATTTTGGTCCAGATGCTCAGCAGCAAAGTGTCCTGCTGGAACCAGAGGTACTTAAAGGTTACTTAACTCATCTATGGGTGCATTTCCATCCACTTGTTGCTATGCACATTTTCAGTTTGTGCATTAAAAAAAATCCAAAATCCCATTGGCTTCTACAAAAAACGTCATCCCTGCGATTCTCTATAATGGCACCTGACTGGAGCATTAGCGCCACCACCTGTTTATCTCGATGAACCAAATCATAGCATTTGCATGACAATAATGGATGGAAACAAGCATAAATTAGTATTTTCCTTTGCTGACTTTCTGAAAATTTGGTCTAAAATTTGCACTACACTTGGATGGAAACCTGGCTAGTGAAGCATTAGTAAATGATTTATTAACCATTAATAAACCTATTAGTTACGACTTAAAAACCCTTTACAAAGGGTACCAACATTTTTTGAAGTACAAATGAGGGGAAAATCACAAAAACAAGGAGGTAAAACAGTTGCATAATGAACCGTCAGGACAGAATACATTTAATAAATAATAGACAAGGAAACCGAAGATGGAGTCATTTAAGTCAAGCTTTTTTGAAAGGAGTCGCCTTTGCAATTTGCAAGATTGTCTGGGAGTCGACTGCAAGCCCTCGATATGTTCAATTAAGTTGCGTAATGCCTGGCAGACATCAAACTGCCTACAGGAGGAATGACCAGCCCAAATCTGAGAAGCTAACTGAATCAGAGCATGATGGAAAACTGAATTAGAGCCCACAAACATGTATTTTCAACAAGAGCAGCTCCACGGTGATGAAGGTGTGTTCTCAGGAGCTTTGGGAGACATTTCAAAGCGTTTCAAAGACCTACATACATCGAGTGCCTTGTCATTACCTCAAGCCTCTCCATCAAAGAGATGCTGAACTGGTATAATTTTCTCCAGTGACGGAAATGATAACACACACATTTCAGTTGTTTCTGGGCAGAAAGCAGCAGCAGCTGACATCTGGTCTTGTTCTGTAGTTATGAGAATCAAACATCTGGAGACTCCAGTTGCTACTGTTGGAGACAAATGGGTCACGGTCTCATCTCAAACAGAAGACCTGATATCTCGGGCAACTTAAAGAGACGTTTAGCGATGCCTTATGCTGGTTTGAGTGATTTGCTTGGCTAGAAAACACAAAAGAGCTGAAGTGATTAGAGAAAAGAGACAAATGTGTGCAGTAGCGAGAAAAAAGGCTGATCTTTGAGCCAAAAACGTATTTAAAAAGCAGCTTCTACAAAGGTTCCGTTTGTTTGGGGAAACAGGCCTGGAGAGTTTGTCTTACCACAGAGGGAAAACAAGGTGTGTTTGGTCCAAACGGCAACGTGACATCAGAGCTGGAAACTGGCTAATTGGGGGAAACTCGATTTGTGATCGCTGCTTTGTTTCAGGGAGGGGCAGCCAGCCGTCAGGCAGGACCGCCTCAGCTGACTGGATGCTGCTGCTGGGATATGAACTGTGTGCCGCTTTCTAGGCTGCAAACATCATTGTTTCCAGAAAGAAACACATAATGTTGCTATTCCAAGAATTCATTCATGTCCAGTCAGGTCTTTGGTTCTGTGGTTGTCCATATTTGAATCTTTACTGGATGAAAAACCACAATGCAAGTTTCCCAACGGATTCAGAAAGTTGTTTCTGGCACCCTTCATCCTTGAAGAGAAAATCTATACCGAAATACTTTTACAGTTGTGAGTGACTTTATGAGGATATTTCTAAAGTTGGTGTGAGATTCCCACTTTTTGAGAAACCTATGAGATCAAAGCCTGGTTCCACACCTCTGAATCACTGCCCACATCTCTGATTTGTTCAGCGATTCAAATACATCTGCTGTTGTGCTCATGGCAGCGTTTTCAGCTGCTTGGAATAAAAGTGAAATGGTTATTCAGTCTATCAGTTTATGAAAAATCTCAAATTAGTTGAATATCACCGTGACGAGATCTGAAAGAGAAGGAGGTACAAAGAGGGGTTTTTAGTTTTTTGTTCCTTTTTAAAGTTTATCACTGGATGTCTGCATCCGTTCACAGTGGCCTCCATTTATCCTTCGCGAGAAGCTTTATGTCAGACTGTGATCCGCAGCTGGTTCTCTGCATCTTCTGATCCACTGTGGGCGCCGCTCTGCTGCCAGACTCTGACACTTGGTGAGTTGTAATACGGAGACAGACTTCCCCAGCGACTTTATTGAATTCACTTTGTGGCATTTTGGACCTGGACACAGCTGGGGAAAAGGCAATGGGGTGGGGGCTGGTGTGGAGAAAACAACGAGGCCTCACAAAACTTTTAGAAAACAGCGTCGCCACCAAAGATGCATAATGCCTCATTGTGGAGGCTGAATGTGCCTGATTGTGTTTGGAGAATCTGGAAGGAAGAGGGAGGGGAGGCAGAGGACGCATGTGATGTTTGAAGTCAACCTGATATGTGAGTGGTTTTTTTTTTTTGTTTTTTTAAAACAAGAACATAAGTTTCTTTCTGGATACAGAAGGACACACACGATGTCAGTGATGTGACGTCAGTGTGTGACTTATGTTGAAGAGCTGGGAGACAGGAGGTGACAGTGTTACTTTGTGTGTTTGAGAGGTTTAACACACAGTCGCTTGAGTCTTCGGTCAAAACTGATAACACGTTATCTAACTTCAGTGTGATGCATCATGAGATGTCGGCCTCGGTGCTGCTGTTGGCTCTGTTTGTGTTCATGTCATACTGGCTCTATTTGTTCAGCTCTCAGTTTCTGCTTGTCTTCTCTCCGGTGTTTTCCTGCTGCCTTCAGGAAGCAGCTTTCAGGACGGCCTGATGGGTTTCCTGGCAGGACCCCCCCCCAGTTCCTACTGGGAGACAATGGGAGGTCTCCCACGGGGACATGAAGGGGTTGTGTGTGTGTGTGTGTGTGTGTGTGTGTGTGTGTGGAGATGAGGGGGATTTATTAGGGGAGTAGTGGGCTTCCCTTCAGGAAACTGCAGATTTATCCCAGCAGCAGAGAGGCCCTCCTGTGTGTGTGTGAGATTGTATTTCTATGTCTATTAGGGCTAAATGTCCTCACAAGGATAAAGACATGAAAGAAATCTTCTCCTCGCCTCTGCAAGAGATTTAACTTCAGGATTAGCAGTTGGTTTTAGGTTTAGGATTAACTGGGATGAGAGTTAGTTTGTTCAAAACGGACATTTACGTTAAGATACCGTTTCCTGTTTCAGAGAGCAACAAATAAGTTGATGTTCAAAGTTCATTCTTTACCTTAAACAGAAGTCACAGAACAATCTCACCTCAAGGTCTATTTAGTAGCTTTTCTGGAGCTTTTGATCACATCACATGATTTTCGTTGAGGATCATTTTGCACAGTTGTCACGGCCTCCTAGATGTTCACATTTTCATTTTTCTTGTCTGCCGGCTTAAAAGTTGAGTTTTTTCTTGACCGTGTAAATGGAAGTTGAGAAAACAAGCTGTTCTGCTGATGAAGGTCATGCAACATGATCAAAATCTCCAGAACAGCTACTAAATGGATCTTGAGGTGAGATTTAGTTTAAGAACAGTAAACTTCAGTTAAATGAAAGAAGTTAAATATTGTTATCAATTACTGCAACTGAGTAGCTTCCTGGTCAATTGGTCTAATTAATATATTTCTATTATTTGATTAGTTTAGTTTATATACTGTGAAAATTGCCCGTCACAATGTCCTAGAGCCCAAGACATCTTCAGATTGCTTGATTTTCAAGTTAAAAACCCCAAAATATTGAATTTACTATGATTCAAAACAGTGAAAAATAGCAAATGCTCCAATTTGAGAAGCTGGAACCAGCAAACGTTTTTAAAGCATGTTTGGTTTTAACTTAAATGATTATATACATAATCAAAATTGTTGCCAATAAAGTTTCCTTCAATCGACTAATTCATTAATCGTTTCAGCTATAAAACTATTCAATTCAATTTGGAAAATGAACAGTGGTTCGTTTCAGGATAAGATTTGGGTTTTATTTTAGACTGAAATAAATCAGTGAATGTCCTCACAAATATAGTATTGATATAGGGGGGAGGCCTGTATTTGTGGTTTGTATTTCTGTGTGTGCAGATTTCTGAATGGGTTTTGGTTTTTTTTCCCCTCATGCAAAGCAGTTGCAGAGTAAAAGTTGCTGTCAGTGCGAGAGGATGTTGGCTTTCACTCCCTCCCCTCCTCGTCTGTCAGATTGTCTCTCGCTCTCTCTGGCTTCTCTTCTCGGGAAAAGGGCGGCGGTGGGGATGAGGTCACTGTTTGAAAATATGGCCCCGAGCCTCGAACCAGCACAACATTTCCTCTTCATAAAGCGGACTGAAGGCAGGACAAACCAATGTTCTCCTCTTCGTTACTAATACGTCCATGAGTCGCTCTGGGACGACACGGTGCTTCTCCACTCGTCACATGTTCCTACTGAACCCAAAGGGGAAAAACTGTTTCAATAGCACTAATCAATCCGCCCACGTTATTTGTATAGAAATAAATGTGTGTTACTCCTAACAATTCTAGGTCAAGTTCATCAAATCTTACATGACAAAGACAACATGCAGTGTTTTTTAAATGTAATGGGAGCTGTGGCTCTGACTGCTTAAAACCTGATCCTCTCATTACTAAACATGATTGTCCTAATTCCAGTTTATTACATCTTGGGTCTTATTTTCGTAGGTTTGGCCATAATTTCTATCCGGAAGAATAAAACTAACCTACAAAAAGTTACTTGTTGAGAGATGTGAAAACAATAACGTTTCTAAAAATAAGAAACACAAGCAATCATGCAATCAGACGGGTTTTAAACAAAGGCACAGGGAAGACACCACTTGTTTGAAAGACAACACAAAGGCAAACAGTGACATAATTTAATTATTTATACAGATTATAATTTCGAAATATACTGGCCTTGCGTAGCCTCTCAGTTTTCCTGTGTATGACCGACATTTCAGGTGTGCCCACTTTGCGTTAAACCTCAGAATAAAGCGATTTAGATAGTTTGCCTAAACTCTTGGCTTGTTTACGAGCTGATCATCTGACTGCTCCTGTTTCTTTCCCCATTGGGAAGCGAACATGTTCCCAGATCTCAATAATCACTTTGAGAACAATGCTAATCTCAGAGATGTTCAAAATTATGACAGCAATTGCACTAATTGAAAGGCTACTCCAGAAATTAAATGGAATTAATTGAAAGTGTACCAACTTTGCAGGACACTTCTTTAAGATTTTGGAAGCATAAAATAACACTGGACTAATGGATTACAGACGTCTCAGGCTGTTTGGTCAGTCTGAACAATGAAGTCTATCTGTTCACAATAGAAACTCTTCAGGCGTTTACTAAATTAAGGTGGCATGACCACAACGTGTTCGCTGAAATCTGTAGCTATGAACATTGTTTTTCTCTGACTGTGGGATCATGTGACTGTGTGTGTGGACTCGGACATATGATGGATGTGTGGATGGTTATGTGGATAAATGCACTCATGTGTTTGTGTTTATGCAGCTTTAACAAGTGTGAGAAACTTTCTGTTGCTGTGTGCTCACTCATATGTTTATGGGCATTTTTGTAATTTTTGTTTTTGGCTTGTGCGAGTTTCATTGTGAGCTTTCTCTCACACACTCACACCACTGAGTGCCAGAGGCTCGACAGTGAGGCTCTCAGCTGGCGAGGATTCGGGGGTGTAAAGGAAAGGAATGCAGCTTCTCTGTAATTTGCTGTCTGTCATCAAATCCGAGAGGAAAACAGCAACACCCGAGAAGAGCTGGGGGAAGTGAGTGAGAGGAGAAATGAAGGGTCGTGTGGGGAGAGGAGGGTAGAGGTGAAGAGTGGAAAGGAGGAGCTGAGAAATACAGATATGGAGTGTAAATAAGGGAAATTGATGATGATGGGGAAAAAAGTGGACAAGAATGAAGAGAAGAGTAGATGTGAGGAGAAGAGACTAATTAACTGCATCGTATTGTGCAGTTCAATTTCATGAATAATGCTGTACAGAATTGGATATTTATAAAGTTATTTGTGGAAAAACGGTGCAGTCTTCAGCCTGGTGAACCTTGTGTGTTTTGTTTTTTTTTCTTTTTAAAACTGCTTTTCTTGTTTTGTCTTTGCAGCTGTGAATGAGAGACAGAAAAATGTAATTGGATAATTGTGTCTTCAAACAGCGTAAGAATAAAATGTGGATACTACTGCATGAAAATAATAATGTACAGTAGATGCCATCAGTGTAGTGATGGTAAACAAACAACTCCTCGTTTAAATACAATACTTGTATTTGGACTATGGCAACCTGGAGCTTCCCAAACCTGAATGTTTAGGAACCTGTAAGGCTTTCGTTCTTGGTTCCACTGTGCCGTTGTGTCTGGAGGTCACCTACATTTGGAGACACGCATCCTGCTTTATTAATTGCGGTGTTTGGATTTAGTGCCATGTCATGAGCAGCGCCGACATGTAGTTCTAGAAACAATAGAAAAATGTGCAACAGTGGAAACGAAAACAGAACCCTTGGCGATGGCTGCACGTTAAGTTATGGGTTGGTAATTTCCCGTAGTGGAAAAGGCCTGAAACCTGAACTGGAGCTCTAATTCATTGGTGGTCCATATTGTGTTCTCGCTTCAGTCTGCTTGGTAGAGGTGAAAGACCACTATGTTCAAGTTGTCTTTGTGTTGCTTGTTGTTCTTCTGAGAACAGGTTTATCCAGGATGTCACCTGAACTCTGGCAGGAAAAAAAGCCACTTGAGTCCAAAAGTCCCTGAGTGTGATTGTTCCCAAACCTCCAGCATTTCTGACATGATGTCATACTTGTTAAACCTCTGATCTGCAGCATGTCTGGGTAATACTCCATCATCACATGTACTTGGCATTCTTTGTAATGTTAAATTTGGTGTCGCTATCAAAATATGAATGCTGTAAGTGCGCCATGTGTGTTTGAGTGCCAATTATGATGTCATATCAAAACTGCTCCAGAGACATGAGTGCATTTAGTTTTTATGTTTAAAGACACATACTTTGTCGTCATTGATACAAACCATATCACAGCTCTATTATAACTGTACTGAGACCACTTCATACGAGTCTGGATACGGTACCATTCAGCTTTTAGAAAGGGAGAGGGACAGGGGAAAAACTGACTCAAACTGTAACTGGGTTTTAACCTACTTACTGCAGAAGAGTGCAGACAAGCAGCTAAAGTTATATAAACTGAAGCGAGATGTTTCATCTTCAAAATGTCTTCTAATTCCAGCCAGGAATTACATGTTGCTAAAATTGCCTAATAAACAACCTTCCCTTTGAGTCATGTGACTGTTTTATAAGCTGTGGTTAGCTTGTATTTGATCCTTAACAAACCAACACAAAAACTCAAAGTACAGTAAACTATCTCTCTGGTTTGGACCAAAGTAAACCAAAGAGGTGAAGTCACAGCCTAAAACTTTTGTCTTTTTTTTCTTTTTTTTTTAGCGTTTGTAGAACTTGTGTGTCTGATTGGCTCGGACGCTGCAGCATCATGTTCACTGTGGTTTGACCGGAGTAGAAACTGACCGACACTGAGGAGAAACAGAGCACCGGCTGATAAGAAGATTGAGACTGAGCAGAAACGTAATTATCAGTTAGTGAAAATTCTTTCTTTTCTTTCAACTGCTTATTTTAATTAATCCGTTGTCCATAATAACGATAATATAATTTGTGATAATTAAGCCTTTTGTCTGTCTGAATGTTGTGGTCTTCACTTTGACAGTAAACTGGCTGTCGGCTGCAGTCTGAGCTGACCGATGAGGTGTGTGTGTTTTATGGGTTATCAGTAGTCAGTCAGCTAGAAGGACGACTGGTGTGTTGCAACAGCATGTGTTAGGAATGTGCCTGAGGCTGCTGGAAAACACATCTGTGTGTTGATACCAGTGTGTATGAATGACTGCAGGTACCTGAGGTTTTGTGTTGTGTGGGGGGGGGGTAGTCGTACAAGGGAGAATGTGTCTGTGGTTTTGTGTTGTACGAATCTTTCCTTTTTGTTTTGGAGAAGAGATCTGCACTAAAAGTAGTTTTACGGCCGAAACACACCGGCTTTATACGGCCCATATAGACAGCAACCACTGTAATTTTCTGTGTAAACACACAAACCTGTGATAGTGAGGTTTGTGGTGGTGCAGGTGGATGCACACCGTGTCAGCTTACGCCAGCGTCAAGGCTTTTTCATACTTGGCATCCTGGCTTCTCTAACTTATTCTCTTGTCACATGATAACACACCTTCTCCGGTCTTGTAGATGATTCTCTTCGTCCGATGTTGAGATGGAAAAATATATCTACAAAAAGATATAAAAAAAGAACATTGTCTGGTGAGCAACAGCTGGGAAGACTGAAGCTTTGGCTAAAAAATCCAGTCACATAAGACTCCCAATCAAGGGCAGCACTCCAGGTTCACTTTGCACATAATGCTGCATGTATAAGTCAGAAGGTGCTGGGCCACTACGAGCCTCCAGAACAGCTTCAGTGCTCCTTGAAACTCTACTGGAGAGATTAAACACCATTCTTACACAACAAAATTCACTCATTTGGTGTTTTGATGGTGGCGGCAGAGAGCGCTTCCAGGTCGGTCCCTGATCTCCAATAGGTGTTGGAGATCTTGAAGACCATAGCGCATGATTCTCTCCTTCTTCATTTTCAAACCATACAGTGAGACCATGTCCCTTTTAATGAAGTATCTGCGTCCATTATGTTTGTCTACTCATTTATTCACGGTTGTCCATTAATTTGTCACTTGTTAGTATGCTGTACAGTCCTGTTGTTGACTGTTGGTCTGTTTCGTTCTCTCAGGGCTGTGTGGAGCAGGGAGGAGGAAACCAGCTGAACTCCAGCTGTATGAATCGCTCACTGAGCGGCTGAAAGAGGTAAACTCAACACAACATAACAGCATTCATCGTACTGTTATGAAGTTACAATCTGTCATATTTTAAGTTACTGTTTCATTCTTTTCTCTGTACTTGGTAGACTATTATGCCGTTTTCCACTTGCCGTTAGGAACTCTCGCTAACTAGTAGCTCTTTTCCTGAAGCACAGGAAGCTTGTTATATTTCCTGTCTTTTTTGGAACAAACTGAAGAACCAGGTTGTTAGTATGAGCAGCGATAGCTACTATGGCTGAACAAAGAAAATCCCTCAACTCTTATTCCATTGAGACGCTTTGAACAGATCGTGTTTGTGAATCATTTCTTACAATAGATTTCTCAGGGATAGCGGTCTCAGAGAAGAACCCTGTGGTTTTTCAGTGGAGTTGGATTGTGTGACGCTGTTAATGGAGCCGTGGTTTTGTGGTTTTTGGACACAGTTCAGCTCTTTTGTTGATGACTTTGTTCTGAGGTGTTTCCCCTGACTGCTAATCTTCACGGTGTAACAGAAGTTTTTATACAAACGCACTCTTGCACAAACCTACATTTGGATTTTAGGCATGTATCTTGCACTGTTAGTGACTTAAAATCACTTTTACTGTTACAGTTCAAACGTTTAGATCCTCTGACAGCTCAAGCAACCATGAGTAAAGAGGTCAAGAGCTTGAAAGTAGAAAACACACACACACACACTGTCTTCTGAGATATGGATGATGTCAGGCTCGACATCCTTCAACACCTCTGAAGAGGAAAAGCAAACAAGAGATCCATTTAACACAAGCTCTTTATCTATGAAAGAAGGGAATTCACCATCTTTTGAATTCAGTCACAGGCTGTCACACATGCTAACCAGCCGTAAGAAAATGTAAACTTCTTCAGGCGTTTCTGCACTTTGTAGTACATTTAGAACTCCTATAAAGAAGCATCTATGTCCATTAAAGTGAGAGCAAGCCGCAACATGGGTTGTCTAGAAGTTAATATAGTTTTTGGGTTGTGTAAAGCAGTCTCCTATTAACAAAAACATGGGATGGCCAAGATTTGGAGCATGTGATTTTGATGCTTTCAGAAAAATATAAAGTCTGTACTGCGCACACAAACACTCCAGTTAAATGAAATCAATATGATAGCAAAATTTCACACAAAATGCACTGAGGTGAAGGGAAAACTATTTCATTGTTTGGTAATGCACGAAGACAAAAACTTTTTGGGAGGAAGTTAAAGGGTTAGAAAAGATTATCTCAAAAGACCTTACAATGGACACTGCATTTTTTTATTTTAGGGCTATACCCAAAAGACCGCAAGTATGCCAAACATGAACAAATGATAAGTATAAGTCTCCTGCACGCCAAAAGATTGATCGCAATGTTTTGGATAAACTAATTAACAACATTGGTGTTACAGATTGGGTTAGGCAAATGTTAATAACTTTCACTTTTTAGAAAGAGTGACGTGTTTATACGAAAAGGGAAATGAGAAATGTTTGAAAAGGACCGGGGGCCAACTACTGTTTTTTGTGAAATGTATGGATCTCTCAGATGAGGAGGAGGAATGCGTACCCCCTGATGGAAACTGAGCTCAACTGGGTGAAGATGATGAAATGCTTTGTAATGTTTACGTGCGTTTAGGATCTATGCATGTACAGAAGATGGATACTGCGTCTGAGAAGTTGTTCATTTGTGCCTGTGTGCGCTTTGATTGACGAGGCACCCGTTGTTTGTTGCTGTACACGTATGTACACAAGTATGCATAAGAAACAATTCTAATAAACCTATTGTTTAAAAAAAAAAAAAAAACAACCCAAAAAAAGTCAGTAGGTAACAAATGATGAACTAGTGCAGTGTTACAAATTACATCCTTTGTCTAAAAGTACATTCATGACTAATTAATTCATGTCACTGTGTTTTCTTTAGCCAGGTGTTGATTTGAAGCCGTGTGTGTGCTGAAACGTCCCAGTCCTGAAAAATGACTCAGTCGGTGCAAGCTAACCCAAAGCTGCCTGGTAAGAAACGGAATGGAGATGCCAGCGTTTTTTATTGCTACTTCATATCCCAATTTCTCTTGTGATTGTGAAAATGTAAATAATTAGGCTTCTCTTTGAGGTGAGGTTTGAGTGTTACACTGTGCTGTAGTCTTTGTTTTTTTCCATTTATCATTGTGATAAATCAAATTATTAGTTTTAATCTGTCAGTAGTGGGTTAGTAGTTTACCTCACTGAGATGGTTCAGATGGTATCACAATGCTGTTAACCGCAGGAAACAAAATGTATTGGAAATCGTTTTTCTTTATGTCGCTTGTACTGTAAACACCACAGATCAGACACATAGTAGTTAAATAAAAATAAAACCTAAACCAGCTCTAATATATGATGACACATTGCAACTTTGTTAGTGTATTGACTGTGATAGACACTAAGGCACATACATGTTATACTTCCAAATGATGCTAGTTTACTAGTTTTTGACAATCAGTTGTTATGGGGAAGTGTTTTTACAAAAGGGGGTCCCTCCTTTTGTTTGTAAGGATGCACATACATGTGCTATTAGACGCTTAACAGTTGGAGGCAGTAATGCAGCAATGTTTCCAACAACGACAGGGAAGAAGACTGCAAGCTAGTAAACATGGACTCAAACAATGCAGGATCTAAAATATTCAAAAATGGGCGTTGCAAGTGTTTTATGATATAATATCCAGTCACATGTCCTTTTGCCTTCAGATCTGGGCTCTCCATTCATCTACTCCAGTCAGGAGGAGGCTGACCAGCCAGGCTCCTACTCCGTTCAGACTCCGTATGGTTTCCAGCTGGATCTGGACTTCCTCAAATATGTCGAAGAGATAGAAAGTGGGCACAATCTCCGTCGGGCACCTGTTGGCTCCCGCCGCTCTGGCCGAGGGGTCAAACTCTCCCAGAGGAGTCCAAGTGTGGGGGGACGTACCAGTGGCTGGACGTCCACGGAGTCTCTGGCGTCTCCGGCCAGTGAGGATGGCAGAGCTCCTCCGCCGCCGCCACCACGCAACCGCCTTGGGTCAGCACCCTGTGAGGTGCTCTCGCTTTCCCCGGTTACCCTCCCCAGTGTTCCTCCCCTGTCTGCCGGAGCCAAAGTGCCACCCCCTCCACCGCAGCGCAACCCCAGAGTTGAGCGCACTCTTCTGGAAACCAGCCGGCGGCTACAACAGGAACAAACCCACCAGAACGGTGGGCGCCTCCAGCTCGCAGATCCTCCCAAACAGCTTTTACCCTCTCTGTCCATTCAGCCTCTGCAGAGTAGCTGGACTAAACCCAGTCCTCAGACATCTGGGGTCAGCACTCCAGCTGCTGGCACCACAATGACTCCAATCCCACCCAGCCAGCTGCAGACAGTTAGAGAGCAGATGGCTACAGCTTTGAAACAACTAAAGGAGATGGAAGAGAGGGTAAAGGGTGTTCCTGCGCTTGAGAAAGAGGTGGCCAAGCTTCGTGAGGAGAAAGACTTGCTCCTGTTAGCCCTGCAGGAGAATAAGGTAGCCACTGAAGGGAGCCAGCAGAAGCAACCGTCTACAGAGTCTTCTACCCAAACCACAGGGACCCTTCAAACTGACCACAGTGTCCACAGTCGATTGACTGCACCAACCTCACCTGGACATAAAGGCCTCGGAAAATCTGGTGAGCTGAAAAGGCTGACTGAGAAATTTGAGGGGAAGGAAGAGAAAGCTACAGGACTTCCATCAAAAGTTTTAGTAAAAGTGCCAGAAAAAGCGTTTGCTGTTGAGAAGAAATCAGTGGCTGTTGGGGACAACATGCCAATGGACTCTGTTGTTTTCTACTACAGCCAGGGTGTGAAAGATGCTTCTGAGGGCACCAGGGTAAACTTTTGCGAGAAAGCCACCGGAACAGAGGCCCCTCTGGTTCATGAGGAGGGAGTACAGGCCGGAGTGGAGACAGAAGAGGCTGGAGTTTGGGTTATGGAGTCACTACTTGGGCTGACCAGCGAGGCGCAGCGGGAGATCGACACCTTACAGGACACTATTAAATTCCAGCAGGAGTCCATTGTGGCTCTAGAGGACCGGTTGAGTGTGGCCGACAAAGACCTGGGGATCCTTAAAGCCCAGATGGACGAGCGAACCGCCAAAGTCACATTTGAGAAGGGGGTTCTTGCAAAACCAGACTTGACGAATGCTCAGGTCGAGACATTGACTTCTGTGTTAAAGCATGCTGCAGTGTTGTGCCGTCCTGAGGTGAGCGACGCATATGTAGGTGAGAGTTTAACAGCAGCTCAGATCGAACAAGGCACCCAAACTGAGGCTTTAGTGGAGACTGCAGAACCAGCTCCGGTTGCAGTGGTCAGCACTGGGTGCCAATGGGAGAACTTGTTTGAGGAAAAGATGGAGGAGCAGAAAGTTACAGCGCTAAAGAAAAGGCAGTTGACTATCGCTGAATACAAAGTCTCACCAGAAGAAGAGATGGTCAGTACGGCCGAGAAGAAAGAGGAAGACCAAGGAAAGAAGACTGCAGCCAGCAACATCAAGACAGGTGAGAACGTAGAGGTATTTGCCTTCATCTTAAGGTTAAACATGCTTGGGGTCGTTCCTTTATGAACGCTTTTCTCAAATTACACCAGATGTAGGATTCTGTCTTTATAACATTGGAGCAAAACCATAACACCTCATTAGTAAGTGCATTCTGGACACGCAGTAGAGTGAACATAATTTAATATTCACAAGTGGAGCACGAGGCCGAGACTATACGCATGAGCTCTTATGGGAATATTCGTTTTATGTAAGTATAACTAAAGATTACGTAATCCAGTACTAATTTAAAGGTAAAATCGGGCTCTGCTAAAAAGAACTATAATTTAAACCAAGACAAAAATTTTGTCATTATTTATTTCTTCGTGGACACTTCTATGCTGAACTGTTGTGCACTGGCTAAAAGACTCAAGGTTACACTAATTATGGGTAGTGTTGTCATGATACTGGAATTTGTAACTTCGATACAATAATTTGAAAAATATCTATTAGATACCACGGGTACAAATTGGCACAACATTGAGGGCATAAAATGTTTTTATTAAAAGATAAATATAACAAGACTAGAACATGACAACAAGGTATGACTTCTTTTCTTGACTAATAGCAGAGAACAGCAGAATGACTTAAGTAAACCTTAACAAACTATATTCTTGAGGTAGTGCATGTAAAAAAAAACACATAAGAAAACCATAATTTTGTTTACATCATGTCGTGTGTGAGGTATGTGTTTCACTGGTACTTTGTTTGATCCATCTGCTTCTGTTATGGTAACAGGTATGCTGAAATCAATCATGAAGAGGAAGGATGGGAGTAACTCAGGCGAGAATCGCACCGCTGGCAAGAAGAGCCTGCAGTTTGTTGGCATTCTCAATGGAGGGTGGGTAACGTGAAACCTAATTATTTTTTACCACAGTACAAATAAATATAGGGCAGCAGATGGTCTAGAGGTTGAAAATAACACTTCGACCAGGTGAGAGGTTTGACAAGTAAGAAACAAAACCCTTTCTCTTCACCATCCAAGGGCTCTAAAATGTGAACTGCACAGGTTGCTCTGTAATCCAGTAAAAAAAATGTCTCCCAGGTATGAGTCTACATCCAGTGAAGAGGAGGAGGAAGACGAGGAGGAAGACGGGAGTTCTTCTGGAGAAAGTGGAGATGGCGAATGCTTGGACAGCACGGAGGAGGATGATGAGGCGGCTCTGGAGGAAGAAACATCTGAGGAGGAAAGAAACGTTAACCTGGACGAGAGTGACACTGATGAGGAAACCCTGAGAGGCACAAATTACTCATCTGATGCTGTGAAAGAGAAGTACGTTGTTACGTTGGTATGAAAGAATACATTTTGTCAGTTGCTATGTTGATGAATACAATTTCAGAAGTTTGGAGCCTAAAGATGAAATAGGTTAATATAGTTTCCTGATTTGTGTTGTGAATGCTACTATATCCTGTACATACATTGTATAAACACACACAGTAAAATCCACCCCTGGTTGTAATGCAGAGAAACGATGTACAGAAAGCAGTAAATTGTTTTGTGTTTCAACTTCATGTCTTTTACAGGTTTGAGCTGAGCTCAAAAATGCGTGAAGCCTGCCTCATCCTGAAGAACCACCTGAACGATGACGTCAAAACACTGAAGAGTAAGGAAGTGGTGCGTCCCTGCATGCTTCTTCAAACCATTTTACCACTAAGTTACACATTTAACTTCACTTCATTATTGGAATAATGCACAAGTTACAGTTTTGGGGCTGTATTTGAAAAACAATAGGAGCTTGATGTAACAATAACAGGAGTCAAGACTGAGAAAAGACTCAGGAACTAGTTCATTGTTGGCTTTAAAAAAAGGACTTCCCTTAACATTCAGTGGAAGCCAGGCAGCTGTAAACTTGAGACAAATACTGTTTGACTTTGCCAAAATACACTATATACACACACACATTTGTTTTTAACTTCACCAAATTCTGAGAAAATGTGCCAGTAAAATACAGCTTTATTATGGTTTATCTGCTGAGACAGATATCCGTCAGATGCTGGTATGTATTTATAGATAATGACTTCCTGCCCTCGCCTTCAGCTCTCCAGCACCCACACTGTCCAGCTTGAGTGGTTCCGGATCTCCAGCGCCAAGATGGCTCAGCCTTCAAGGGTCTCCGACTACCTGATGGCCTTCTCTGAGGTGTCGTCAGTGCTGCTGGAGCACGTAGTCAACATGACCGATGGCAACGGCAACACCGCTCTCCACTACAGTGTCTCCCACTCCAACTTCCGTGTGGTGGGGCTGCTGCTGGACACAGGTCAGTGACCGTCTAACGATAATCCAGTTAATAATCCAAACAATTATTCAAGAAGGGTCCAACTGTGGCCCTCAAGTCTGGAGACCCCAGGTCAGCCAGCAAGTGGGAAGAGAGTAGGGTCCCCAGACGTGAGCTCGTCACTTCTGTTGGTGTTTTTTTTTTTTATAAAAAATAAAAACACAACCTGACTTTACATAAAGTGCAGGTGATGTTCGCACTATAAAACCACATGAAAAGGATTACATACATTTAAAAAACATACATTCACGTATTTGGTTTTTTTTTTAGTCTTGCGTGGTACTGTTTATTATTTTGGCCACCCCATTTATATCAAGGAGGGTAGTTTGAATATCCAACACCTCTCTGTATAATGCAGTACAATTCAACAGCGCCACAAACGGCAGCCTCCAAAGTGACCATAAAGTCGAGTGTGTGCATTTATATGTAAGTTGCTGTGTGTTTAGTATCAGGGGTTCTCAACCTTTTCTACTTCAAGACCCATTAAAGCAAATTATAATGAAAAATTATTTAAATAATCTAATATAGGTCCTGGCAGTCAAAGAAGGTTGCCGCAAATGTGCCCTGTTCAAAATACTAAAACTAAATCTTCTACAACAGGTATCTTTCAGATATTGAATGAACACAGAATTACGTTTGTGATTCATTTTTAAATCACAAACGAAGTACGGATTATCCGATGATACACGGCCCGAACTATTACATTTCCAATGATTTTAAAAAACATTGTTATCTGGAGTGTGACTAGGATTGTTTTATGATCAGTAATTCACATCACGAGTAATTAACAGGCACGTTTGCGGAAACCTTCTTTGACTGGCAGGACCTATGTGGCGCGTGGGCAGAGCAGATCAGATCAGGCAGCCGGTACAGATCTGACAGTCGCCACACCACAGCCTGCCTGTCAACAAACTAAGCGTTTAAAATTGACGTGAGCGGCCCACTAGAGGGTGCTCATGGCCCAGTGGTTGAGAAAGTATGTTCTGTAGAACCGCACACTTGCACATATTATGCTTAAATACGCTGTCATAAAAACCTTTGCTCCCTACAGGTGTGTGCAGTGTGGATAAGCAGAACAAGGCGGGCTACACGGCCATCATGCTGGCTGCTCTCTCTACTGTGAAGGCGGAGGAGGACATGGTTGTGGTCAAGAAGCTCTTCGGTCAGGGCAATGTCAACGCCAAGGCCAGCCAGGCAAGTCTGAATCAGTTCATCACAATTCACTGAGCTCATGTGTAGGCCTGCCACGATAACCACTTCAGTTGGACGATCTATTGTCCAATAATGGCGCTAAACGATATTGTCAATTTAAGGGCATCGCATAAAGCATAGGGATTGTGTCAGTTGCAGCAAGGGAGAGCGCGAAATCTTTAGCCAAATAATCACAAAGTCAAGACAGGGACATCGTAGATTTTTAGACTTTACTTCAAATATACAAAGGGAGGGAGAAGATCAAACAAACTATTGGTGAGAGAGACCCTGTTGGCAGGCGAGCCAAGGACTCGGATTACTGAGCAGCATGCATGGGAAACAATTACAATTTTTTTTTCCTTTTCCATGATGCTCTGAATAGGCCACTAAATTTGTCGCAAGTCACTTTATAGAAGTAAAGTCGCTCTGAGGGTTTGAAAAGTTGGTGGGTGTTTGTGGAGGAGCTGCCTGAGCCCCGCCCACGGTGAGAGGCAACACGACCAAAAATTAAATAAAAATGTGTCTGTTCATTTGACTTATTGGCGCTGTGGAAAAAAACACTTCAGTGCTGCGCCCCAAGTCATATAAAGGTTGGGGAAAACCCTGGTGTTTGTTCTGGCATCATGTTGGTGACATTCTTATGTAAACACAACGGGCAATATCGAGGTCATGTCCATATATCTTACAATAAGTCACCAACGTAATTATCGCAACAGGCCAACTCGTTTACTCCTGAAGTGCTGCTTCTCCCATGTTCCCACAGTCATTCTTTGGTATGTAGAATTTAAAACTCATGAGATTAGTGGCTACATGCTGGATATGTAAACAGATTGTTTTGAAATCACATGTGTAGGTGAAGTAACATTTGTGTCAAAAGCGATAACTCAGTTTGATAATGAAAGAATACAGTTCTCTGCTTTAAAAGGGACACCTGAGGAATGTGAACAATCAACATGTGTCCCAAAAAACCCACCAAGGGCTTCTGTGAATGTATAGTCGGCGCCATGAGCCAGAAGCCTTTTATCACTTCAGTCGATACCGGCTCAGCTGACTTCGTTTAAAGACTTCAATCTGATTTGGACGCATTAATCCAAACATAGGATCTGCTAGTTTGAGTGAAGGTAAAGGAAAAAAACTGTTCAGGGGATAATGCCTTATTTTGTTCCCTGTTTATTTCGAGGAAGTGTTTTAATTGGTTAGATTGGGTTAGGGAAATGTGTAGTCTTACTGTGTGTCACACACAAGTCATTTCTGAGCATCTGACTTGAGAGCTTTTATCTCTTTGCTTGATCTAATCAGTTTGCGTAGTGTATGTGTCTGGACACGGCACGTGACAGGCTCTCACACGGCCAAGTCATAAGACTCCAAATTAATAGCATCACTGGCTCTAAATCCAATTACTGCCGCTCGTTGTTGTTGTTGTTATGGGGACATGAGGCACACAATGTCACGCCATTTTCTGCTGTGGTTAAAGTTTAGCTTTGGGGCTGGGAAATAAAGTAATTGTTTGACTTTTCCTGTGAATTAGTGACACATTTTTAAATTTATAGCAATTCTGGTATGAAACTAAAAAGGAACCATTATAAATCTAGAGAACTTTTTTTATGGTTTGGTTTTTGGAACAATGCATCATCTTCTATACCTACGCTGGTCTCAGAACGGTTTCTTAATCTCCTCCATGTTTTATTTAAAGACCACATTTATGCCTGGCATTGACCTGCGATCTGTATCTGGATATCCTGTGCTAAAGAAGTAGTTGTGCTTAAAAACAGAAGGCATGTGTGCTTAGTAAACTATCTGTAAATAAAAGTTTTTAAAAAATGCTTTACCTTTTTGTAGTAATCTTTAGTTAGTCAGTTTCAGATAGTGTCAGTAAGCCAGTGTTTTTTAGGAGGATTCTTTTGTGCTATATTTCTCAAGCTATAAATGGTGTACATTTTCTCATCACTTAATGAAATAGGCTGACCTATTTGACAAGCTCTCAAACTTTACTCTCATGGGGAGAATTAACATTTCTAATTCTTTACCTTTGCAGGCGGGCCAGACAGCGTTGATGCTAGCTGTTAGCCACGGGCGGCAGGAGATGGTGCGGGCGCTGCTGGAGTGCGGCGCTGATGTCAACGCGCAGGACGACGAGGGATCCACGGCGCTGATGTGCGCTAGCGAACATGGCCGTGCTGAAATTGTCAAGCTGCTCCTGGAACAGCCAGATTGCGACATATCCATTATTGATAATGTAAGGCATTTACATTGTAGCCATTCAGCTAATGCACTGATTAAGGGCAACGTTCAGTAACTTACCCTGAGTTTACAGATCGAGTTGGAAACATCTGAGCACTTTCTCATCTGGGATTCAGCTTAATCTCTTCTCTCATGGGAAATTAGTCAATGCAGTTTCCTCGGTCAGCAACATAGGTTGATCTGCATTCTACTGAGATCAGTGCTGTTCACAGGAAACAGTCATTGGGCCCCAACTCCGCTACCCTAATCCGTTACTACTAGACTATACAAGATCATTTTCTCAACCAGTTGACTTACTGTATATTACCTACCAAATTTCAGTGGGAACACTT
Organism: Coreoperca whiteheadi; assembly: GCA_011952105.1. Lineage (NCBI taxonomy): Eukaryota > Metazoa > Chordata > Actinopteri > Centrarchiformes > Sinipercidae > Coreoperca > Coreoperca whiteheadi. Next base: position 10,829,362 of record CM022489.1, on the reverse strand, counting down.
TACTTTTATCAAATACTAGAAGTCTTATCTGGTAAAAATCTCTTTTCTTTGCTGCCTGTGACATTTGTGGCTTCGATTTTTGTTCATCTGCACGGTCGTGTGTTTTATTTTATTTTTTTAAGTGATTTTACAGAGGGTTAGTTTGAATGCTTGGGGAGGCCAGACAGAGATATTTGAGCGTTCACATCTGTGCCAGAATAAGTTGGCCATTCAGTGCAGGCAGCCCCTGGATTGTGTTTCAGTGCAGCACAGCTGGGCCGAGAGATGGACCTGGGGGGATGGAAAGTATTTGAAAAAGCCCCCACCTCCCCAGTCCTCTGAGAACACAGAACAACATGACTGTAAAACACAATGGAAGGTACATATACAGTGCTACTGCTGAGCCTTATTTAGTTTATCATTTTACTCACTTTTAACTAGAGGTCTAAGGGTACGCACATTTCTTTTGGTTTAGTACACTTTATGAATGAAATAAGTTTGTTGAAAAAAAAATAAACTAGCTTAATACTGTCTAATTACTTCTACAGTTTACCATGTGTGGAACATAAACGTGTGAAAGCTCTACCTGAACAGCTTTGGCCTGTTAGGTAGACCATGTTAGTCGGGTTAGCCCCTGGATAAATCCCATTAGGTCTTTCGTTTGGAAGCGTTATGGTTTCCCAGTAAGTTTTATAGGTACACTGGGAAAAGAGAAGAATGGAGCAACACAGTTGACTGAATTGATGCCTCTAAAAACAGAAAATCAAACCGGCTTCAAAGTCTGCGTCTATTACAGGGCTCAAGTCACGCTATGTTTGTTCATGTGTGCAGCTCAGTCTGTCGTGCCTGCTTTGCCAACGAACACAAGCTGCAGTCATCCGTGCTACTGATAAATATTTGAGTTTTTAAAAAATCCTAACAAAACCAGCCAATATCACAAACAAATAAAGTGAACAAGCATTTTTATAAGGATCCCTTGAGGTGTCTTAACTCCTGACTAAGATCTGTATTGAGCGGAGAAATAAAATGTAATTTCTATCGTTTTCTCCACTGTACTGAACTGTGGACTTTGTGAACCTTTACTATCAACCAGAGCAATTTACACTGATTGAGGATAAATAAGCTGTTTTCCAACATTACGTGAAACCTATATAACTCCTTACTATAGGGTTTAAAACCACTGGAGCTTTTTTGTATCCTGCTTGCCATGTTTGATGTAATAGAAGGGAAAGTACAATTTCAAAATAAAATAAATGCTGAGTAAGAGTGATGTAACACTTCCAGAGAGGAAGTGTGTTGAAGCTGTAAAGCTCGCTGCTCTAGCTAGAACATGTTTTAAGGGTCAAACTGACTTTTTTTTACTCTGTTCCCCCCTCTCTCCTGTCTGTAGGATGGCAGTAATGCTCTATCCATCGCACTGGAGGCGTCTCACAATGACACAGCTGTGCTGCTCTACGCCCATATGAACTATGCTAAGACCCAGACTGCTGTGGTGAGTCCATCCTCCCACACCACCGCCTCCTTTGTGGAGATGGGGTATTCACACTTTGTGAATTTGACTGCAGTTTTGCATTCAATTGACATTTTATTTTACAGTATGTTAACATGTTAAAGGTAATAAACAGTTACCAACTTAAGTAGAGTCATAAAATTTGTCCTACCTTTTAGCTTTAATGCAGACCTGTCTGGTGCAGTTGATAACGTTTATCAGCCTGAAAAGAGAAAATAAACAAACCTTTAGAGTGAACGGTTTAATTATTTGGCAGTGGGTCATTTGTGGGGTCACAAGCTGAAAGGTTTGAAAGCCATGTATTAAAAGCAGGTAGGATCAGTTTGGGTGTGGGCAGCACTGACTGAAGGAGCACTGCTGCCCCCTATGGACAGATGTGGGAAAGTATCACATTACCACATTACAGAAATCCTGCATTCAAAACTTAAGTATGCCCCGTGTGTGTTTCATTATTGATGCATTAAGATATAAACAGTCCTTTTAATATTATTGCTGGTCGAGGTGGAGCTCATGCATTACACACTTTTGGGGTAGTTAAATCTAACACATCATCATATACTGACATGTTTTGGTTCTAAAATCTTGATCTGAAAAGTAACTATAGCTGTCAAATGAATGTAGTGCAGTAGAAGTATGAAGTAGCACAACTGTAATTAAGTAAATGTACACTTTTAATTAACCTTTCTTAATGGCTCTAAACCCTTCAGTGTATTCCAAAAATATAATCACATTGTGTCTTTCAGGGGAGCCCGAAGGCGCAGCCAAGGAGCCCTCACAAGCCCTGGCCTTCAGACTGACGGGATCTGAGCTGTCAAAAGTGCCACTGGAATTTACTTAAATATAGATATGTATTGTTATATATTTGACTGAAATGTGCTCTTAGCATGTCTAAATGAGGTGTCAGTGCTTGTTTTAAAGTGACAGGAGGTAGGACCTTACATTTATTATTTGCACTCCCTTAATATTGAACTGTTAAGGGCAACACATCAACTACTCTACACAGCCTGTGTGTTGATCTGTAGTCTTCCCTTGGTTAACTGTCTGTGCATTGTATGGTCATGTAATCATGTCTATAAAATAAACATTTACATAAAGGTTGGAGGACAGTTGTTTCTGCCACACATTGACAGGCGTACAGTAATGTGAGGAACATGATAAATTCAACACTTTTGGCAGAGTTGTTCCGAATCCGATACTAGTATCAGAAATATCACAGATACCACAACAAATTCTGGTATCGGCGAGTACTTGAACCCATGTATTGACCCGATACCATTTTCTTAAACGAGACCTAGTTATTATGCCCGCTAGCTTTGCCTAACGCTGCCAATCGTAAATTGGTTCTTCTTTGCTGCTCGGAATGCAAACCTAGGAAGTTGAGCTGTGTTGCCGCAAGCAACCACTGTTTAGAGCAGCGAAGAAGAAATGAAAACACGCTAGCAGTATGTCCGCGGTCTGGCAGTATTTCAGACTGGACCAACCAGCCAGCCAGTAAAGCAGCGACATGTCTCACTGGCTGCAATTTCGAGGGGTGGCACAAGTACTAGAAACTTTAACATGAGTAACAAAGCATTTAAAGACGTGTCACCCCGAAGAACACAATGGTTGCACTACAAAGGCAGATCAGTACAGCAGATACCCTGAGCCCAGGTATCGGAATTGGTATCGGGAAGGGAACAAGGGTATCGGAACCTCTCTAACTTCTAGTTGCCTTTATGAAACATTTAGAAATGATTTCAATAATGGTTGACAGAACAAGATAAGTACGAACCATACAATCAAAATAGTTTGATTGTTAAACTGCTCTGCAGAGACTACACTCGTCATTAATAGGTGTGTTTATGGCCCAGGACTGATGTGCTGGGTTCGTTTGATCAATGTAAGTGGATCCAAGCGTGAATCCTTCTGAAGCACAGGACAGTCAGCTGGGTGACGTTTGATCTTGTGTTGAACAGAACACAATGCATCAATTTACTTTAAATGTAATGCTCTGGTTTCTGCTACCTAAGGGGCTGACACACCGAGTAACACCCAGTGATGTAAATACATGAAGTGACATTATAGGTTGACGCAGCTTTAGTCTACACCTGTTCCTGTCATCACCAGACATGTTGTCGTGGTAGCTACCCCTTTAGTGTATATCTGGGTATATTAGGCAATTCTGAAAATCAACGAGCAGAACTGCTTTATACGAATGTTGGATTTTTACAAAATTATACATCACAATATATCTTGATGTCACACAAAACAAATTATTGTTCGGCCACAACAAAAAGCCATTATACAACAAAGGGCTATATGAGTTGACTATACTTATTCTCCATTTGATTTTGTTCAGGCAGGGAAGGTTTGGTTATTAGCAGAAATAGCAAATATATTTATGAATATTACTAAAATTGTTATGTCATTAATATAGATTAATAATTACGAGGCACCACCCTGAAACCCTGGCCCAATAACCAAACGTGAAAGCAGTCTCAAAGGTGGCTGTCCACCAATGTTAATTAATCATAACCTTACATTAATGGTGGCCAGTGAAGGTTGAATCAGAGCACCGACTATCAACCAGCTATTATCTCAACACTTACACACAACTACAGGCAACTGCTCTTCAAAATATAAAATGTTTATTTAACCGTATCACTGATTAATTATAAGGCGATCATTGATTACAGATTGTAAAGCCCTTTGATGCAAAATTGGGATATATAAATACAATTTAAATTAACAATCAATAACTTTAGTTTAGACTATAGTGATTCTTTACTAAACTAAATGTGCATGTAAAGATGTGAGTTAGTGGAGACAAAAAGAGGGAAAATGCACACAAAGAAACAAGAAATGTCATGGTTAAGAGCAACAGGAGTTCGTAGTCCCTCAGTACCACAGCGGCAGACTCACATACAGCGGTCTGTTTCTGGTTTGTCGTAATTAACGGCTAACGGCTCCACAGTGGCTAACCGTTACCCGCTGGCCGGTACATGAACCATAACTTCTCACACAAAATGAAAACGCACAGAAGCAAGAAATCTCAAATGCTGCGGGAGACTTAATAGCGCCACTTCATTGCACAGTAAACTTCTGTCTGGCGGTCTTATTACTGGACTCACGTCTTTTAGCTTCACAGGGTCACGGCTCACTGTTAGCCAACTGGACTTTTCACACAAATGAAAACGGCACAGCGGCCGTTACTTCCCAGAATAAGCAGAGCACAATTCACAACATTAAAGCTAAGATGGAATAACAGGCAGTTATAAAACCTATCTCTGCCCAGACACAATGTAGCCTCATACTTGGAAATCTTTTGCCCAAGCGATCATAAATCAGTCCGTTTTCCCCAGGAGGAGTTCTCTCAGCCCATCCGTTAATTTGGCGGTTCCTTCAGTGGGGGGACGAGGGGGGACAGGCTCTTTGGGCCCTGTGGCTCTGGGCCCTCTGGCTTCCTTGAAGTGGCGATGAGATCGCAAGCGTCCTTCCGCAGGCACTGGTCATTATGGTATAAACACCAGGGATCCGAAGTGTTTCAACAAACACTGACAGTCTGTTAGCTCGACCAGCGAGTGGAGACTTGTCCTTCCTCAGGTAATCAAAGAACACATGAAATAACGACTGTCCAACGACTGTCCAAAATCCTTTGTCTCAGTCAGGTGGACTAAGGCTTGACTCTTGACAACAGGCCTCAGTCTTGTTTCCCCACTGGTAGTCTAGGCTAAACTTAGGCAAGGCTCAACACTGTCATATGGACATTTTTGCGAGGGATAAAGTTGGCTGACCTACAGTCTTTGTTCCATTTGCTACTCACCTTCATCTCAAAGTTTCCAGTAAACTGTGTTACTGTGCAAAATGATGACTGATAACATTTAAAAAGTGGACTTCTATTATCAGTGTTGGAATATTCATATATCATCTCAGTGCAAATTTCCTGCTCAGGGTCATGGGGTCTGGAAGGACAAACATGATAGCATTCGCTTGACCTGCTTGGACTTAAACAAGAACAGAACAAGACAGAAATTAAACACCAATAGAAACCAGATCACAAAATAACTCGTGTTGAAGGATTTTCAAGTCATGTTTTTTTTCCACCACCAATCCTGAGATTCTGAGCCCGTGCATTTTAAAATGAATAATTTGCATACGTTCTTCCATAGCATAAAATGCATCACGGCTTTCCGATATTACTTTGTCTAGTATCTTCATCTGCTTAAGTAACAACTGCAAATTGGCTATATCCAAATTCTTCTAAAAATATCAATACTGTATCATTAAGTGGGCAATTTTATGGTTTCTAATGCAACTTTTCCAAGTGGACCTATTTTACTGCCTCATGTTAGCTGCCTTTATAATTATGATGATGTTTCTTAATATTTATGTCTTCCCCGGTCAACACATTTGCAGCGTACATACAAGCTACAGAAAACATACAGTCTATATGATTGCTTCTTTATCTAGAGTTGTGTGAAGTCACTTGAAAGCATGGAACATTTACGTCTTTAAATCAGATGGATGGGTCAAATGGCTAAGTGACAAAAGAATTTAAAATTGATTTGCATGGTGATTAGATGCCTTCTCTTTACAGTTTAGGCCTATAGTAGTCAATTGTTCAAGTGTGTAAATTATTCCGAGTCATTTTCTCCTTGGCTTAATGAGGCTTCAATGACCCCACGTTGCCTCAGGGCTCCACATCAGGCTTTATAAACCAGGGGACGTCCTTTCTGAGACCACTGGGCCTGTTTCGTTGTATCCTGCAGAAGCTTTCACTGACAGTAGAGCAAACAGCCAGAATGGAGTATCACCATGCATCAGAGATGAACGGCGTAGTTACAGAGTACCTGAACATGTCCATGTCCGAGTCTAAACGTAATGGTTTGTGCAGAGAAGAGAAGGACTCCAAGGACGCTGCAGATGCAGACAAGCTGCCTCGCATTGAGAACGCTTATACCACCATACTGAGTGAGCTGGGAGAGGACGTCGACCGGGAGGGACTTCTACGTACGCCACTACGTGCAGCCAAAGCCATGCAGTTCCTCACTAAAGGCTACAAAGAAACAACCCAAGGTGAGTAAAGTCTTGTCCTGGTCTCATAAATTATTATGTCAACTTTTGATTTGCTTCACTATTAACATAGAATGTTAAACTAAATATTTAATCTTCTCACAGATATCTTGAATGATGCAATCTTTGATGAAAACCATGAAGAAATGGTGATTGTCAAGAACATTGATTTGTTCTCTCTCTGTGAACATCACCTGGTGCCCTTCTTTGGCAAGGTAAATTCATAACAAAGTTATTCAAAGTTCTTAAAAACTGATATCTACTTATAACGTGTATTTATTTTTATAATTATATTTGCAGAATCTATCTTTCTGCACCAGATTTTGTATTGCAGTAGCCATTTTAAAAAGGATATACAGTGATCTACTGCATTTTAACAACAAACTACACGATTTGTTCCAATGCATCAGGCTCACATAGCATACCTCCCAAACAAGAAAGTGGTTGGTCTCAGCAAGCTTGCAAGGTAGGTGATTAAAAAACACACACATAAAAAACACACACTCAAGGACATCTGTTTCATTCTCCTTAATTTTTGTCTTGTTTCAGAATTGTTGAGATCTACAGCAGGAGGCTTCAAGGTAAAAAATAACTGCTATAATACAGTATACTCTTATACCGTCCTTTGTAATCTTATTCATCTTTCAATTTCTTTATATTCCTGCGTCACATGTAATGTGTAACTTCCTCCACAGTTCAGGAGCGTCTAACCAAACAGATTGCCTCCGCCATCTCTGAGGCGTTGGAGCCTGCTGGAGTAGCCGTGGTGATTGAGGCTGTGTGAGTTTTCAGGTTTTTCCTCTGCCATGTCTATTGTATTGTCACTAAAAAGGCTTGTGGAAAACATGGGAATGCAGCCACACAACCTTCAGTCGCACACAAGCTGGTGCAGAAAATAAGACAGAAGGTTGGGCGGTCACCTAGATTTAGCGACGATGTCAACAAAGTTTTGTAGCAAAGTTATGGTAAACAATAAATAGATTGTGTACATCATGACCGTGTTTCACAGTAACTTAAACAACCTCCTTTGTGCATTTCAGCCACATGTGCATGGTGATGAGAGGTGTGCAGAAAATGAATGCCAGTACTGTTACAAGTGCCATGCTGGGAAGATTTCATGATGATCCCAAGACCAGGAAGGAGTTCCTTGCTCTTACTATGAGGAAGTAAAAAGTTTTCACCTCAACAATAAGAATTGTACTGTGTTTAACCACTTTGAGTTCTCCGTGTGTATCTCTGTCTGTTTTATTGTTTTAATGCTTTTGTTGGCGGTGTTCTTACTTGAGCTGATATCTCTGTTTGTTTGTTTGTTTGTTTGTCTGTGGGGCAGTTGAGATATCAGACATAAGTAAAAAATGTAAAATTGATACCTGATGGTAATATTGAATCAATGTAATGGCTACAAGGGGCTCCACATTGTGCACACGCACAGATGTTCTGAAAATAAAGAGAGCTGATTCTTATTTTTTCTGTATGTGTATTCTAATTTGTTTATATTTCAAAAAAACCCCAGATGCTATTGAATGAAAGCATGTGAAGACAAAAAAATAAAATTCTGCACAGAATTTCTGTTAGATTGCAACCTATAAGACACAAATCTGTTACGGCCAAATAGGCTAAAGCCATATAATTAAGACTGTTTGAAATCAATGGGTACTTGGTACATTTAAATGAACAAGATCATATTATTTGTTTAGCAGCCTTGGTCTGCATGCAGGGGGAGTATTAAATGTTACACGGTCATATTTACTGGGATATTATTTCTGAACCGTGTATTTTCATGTAAGCTATGAAAATGAAAACTTCAGCTTTTATCGAGGTTACCACACGTTACAATAACATACTTTACACAAGCATTTTTTCTAAAAGGCCATATTTGGCCCATGGGCCGCTATTTGACTACTATAGCACATTAAGTTGTTTGACTTTGGGGTGAAAAGTTTGACTAACCTGTCAACATCACAAACGAATGCTGGTCTTTTGTATACCAGGATTTGCGGGTGGACACATTAACTGATAACACCTGAGATTTAAATTAAAAGTAAGTAAGCATCAGGATCAGATAAAACAAAAACTACAAAATTGTGTTCGGTTACTGCAATAAAGCGTTTAAATTATGTTGTATAACTGCATAGTATCTTAGTTACCCAAAATATAAAAGTATCAGCAACCAAAAGCTAATGCCTGGTTGCCAGCCTGGCAACCACTTTTAAAAGTTAGTGTTGAGCCCTTTTTATTCTAGCTTTCTGTATTGAAAACCCAATGCTAACACTGGTTGGGGTCTCTCTATTGATTACAGTTTTAACATTAGCTTAGCATAATTGTAATATTGAAAGAATAATTCAAGACGCTTATTACATGTTCTGGACTTTGAACCTTATACCTAACTAAAATAAATAGGCACAGGAATACAACATCCTCCGTATTTACTGTACATGCAAACGTTTACGGCTCCAGCTCCTCACTGGACGCAGGATTGTATACCCGTTGATAGCCCATCAAAAACCTCTGTAATAATCACACTGTAGATAAACATATAATCATTCATACCAAATGAAGAAATTAATGTCTAAAGTGGCAGCCTAATCGCTTACAAAATGTAAATTATCTTTATATTTATTGATTTTTTTATATACAATCTTCTTCTTTTCCTTTCGGCTGTTCCCTTTCAGGGGTCGCCACAGCGAATCATGTGCCTCCATCTATCCCTGTCCTCTGCATCCTCTTCACTCACACCAATTAACTTCATGTCCTCTCTCACTACATCCATAAATCTCCTCTTTGGTCTTCCTCTAGACCTCCTGCCTGGCAGCTCCAACCTCAGCATCCTTCTACCAATATATTCGCAGTCTCTCCTCTGAACATGTCCAAACCACCTCAATCTGGCCTCTCTGGCTTTATCTCCGAAACATCTAACATGAGCTGTCCCTCTGATGTACTCGTTCCTGATCCTGTCCGTCCTCGTCACTCCCAAAGAGAACCTCAACATCTTAAGCTCTGCCACCTCCAGCTCTGCCTCTTGTCTTTTCTTCAGTGCCACTGTCTCTAGGCTGTACAACATCGCTGGTCTCACCACCGTCTTGAACACCTTTCCTTTCATTCTTGCTGATACTCTTTTATCACACAACACACCTGACACTTTTCTCCACCCATTCCAACCTGCTTGCACTCGCCTCTTCACCTCTTTTCCACAGTCTCCGTTGCTCTGAACCGTTGACCCTAAGTACTTAAAGTCCTGCACCTTCTTCACCTCTGCTCCCTGTAACCTCACCGTTCCACCTGGGTCCCTCTCATTGACACACATGTATTCTGTCTTACTGCGGCTAAGCTTCATTCCTCTGTTTTCCAAAGCAGACCTCCATCTCTCTAGATTCTCCTCCACCTGCTCCCTGCTCTCACTACAAATCACAATGTCATCCGCAAACATCATAGTCCATGGAGATTCCTGTCTAACCTCATCCGTCAGCCTGTCCATCACCAGAGCAAACAAGAAGGGGCTCAGGGCCGATCCTTGATGCAGGCCCACCTCCACCTTGAACTCCTCTGTCACCCCTACAGCACACCTCACCACGGTCTTACAGCTCTCATACATGTCCTGCACCATTCTAACATACTTCTCTGCCACTCCAGACTTCCTCATGCAATACCACAGCTCCTCTCTCGGCACCCTGTCATACGCTTTCTCTAAATCTACAAAGACACAATGCAACTCCTTATGACCTTCTCTGTACTTCTCCATCAGCATCCTCAAAGCAAACACTGCATCTGTTGTACTCTTTCTAGGCATGAAACCATATTGCTGCTCACAAATGCTCACCTCTGCCCTTAGCCTAGCTTCCACTACTCTTTCCCACAACTTCATTGTATGACTCATCAGCTTTATTCCTCTGTAGTTGCCACAGCTCTGCACATCTCCCTTGTTCTTGAAAATTGGCACCAGTACACTTCTCCTCCATTCCTCGGGCATCCTCTCACTCTCCAAGATCTTGTTAAACAAGCTAGTCAGAAACTCAACTGCCACCTCTCCTAGACACTTCCATACCTCCACAGGTATGTCATCAGGACCAACTGCCTTTCCACTCTTCATCCTCTTCAACGTCCTCCTCACTTCACTCTTGCTAATCTTTGCCACTTCCTGCTCCACACCAGTCACCTCTTCTACTCTTCGTTCCCTTTCATTTTCCTCATTCATCAACTCTTCAAAGTACTCCTTCCATCTTCCCATCACACTCCTGGCACCTGTCAATACATTTCCATCCTTATCTTTAATCACCCTAACCTGCTGCACATCCTTCCCATCTCTATCTCTTTGTCTGGCCAACCTGTACAAATCCACCTCTCCCTCTTTAGTGTCCAACCTAGCATACAAGTCCTCATATGCTCTTTGTTTGGCCTTTGCCACCTCTACCTTCACCTTACGCTGCATCTCCCTGTACTCCTGTCTACTCTCTTCAGTCCTCTCAGTGTCCCACTTCTTCTTTGCTAGCCTCTTTCTCTGTATACACTCCTGAACTTCCTGGTTCCACCACCAAGTCTCCTTGTCCACTTTCCTCTTTCCAGATGACACACCGAGTACCCTCCTACCTGTCTCCCTGATCACATTAGCTGTAGTGGTCCAGTCATCTGGGAGCACTTCCTGACCACCCAGAGTCTGTCTCAGCTCCTCCCTGAAAGCTAAACAACATTCTTCCTTTTTCAACTTCCACCACTTCGTCCTCTGCTCTGCCTTTGTCCTCTTCATCTTCCTCACCACCAGAGTCATTTTACACACTAGCATCCTGTGTTGTCTGGCTACACTCTCCCCTACCACTACTTTACAGTCACTGGTCTCTTTCAGATTACAACGTCTACACAAGATGTAGTCCACCTGAGTGCTTCTCCCTCCGCTCTTATAGGTCACCCTATGTTCCTGCCTCTTCTGGAAGAAAGTGTTCACGACAGCCATTTCCATCCTCTTTGCAAAGTCTACCACCATCTGTCCTTCTGCGTTCCTGTCCTGAAGACCAAACCTGCCCATCACATTCTCATCACCTCTGTTCCCTTCACCTACATGCCCGTTGAAATCTGCACCAATCACCACTCTCTCACCTCTGGGGATGCTCTGCATCACTTCATCTAACTCACTCCAGAATTTCTCCTTCTCTTCTAACTCACATCCTACCTGTGGGGCATAACCACTCACAACATTGAACATCACCCCTTCAATTTCCAGCTTCAGGCTCATCAACCTGTCTGACACTCTTTTCACCTCAAGAACATTCCTCACAAACTCCTCTTTCAGGATAACTCCTACTCCGTTTCTCTTCCTATCCGACCCATGGTAGAACAACTTGAACCCTGCTCCTAAGCTTCTAGCCTTGCTACCTTTCCACCTGGTCTCCTGGACACACAGTATGTCCACCTTCCTTCTCTGCATCATGTCAATCAGCTCTCTAGCCTTCCCTGTCATAGTCCCAACATTCAAAGTCCCTACTGTCAGTCCTACATTCTTAGCTTTCCTCTTCTCTCTCTGCCTACGGACACACCTTCCTCCTCTCCTTCTTCGTCTTCGACCAACAGTAATCCAATTTCCACCGGTACCCTGTAGGTCAACAGCACCGGTGGCGGTCGTTGTTAACCCGGGCCCCGACCGATCCGGTATGGAAGTCATTGTCATGATTCGCATTTTTAGTTTGGCATGTGTTGTACGTCGGATGCCCTTCCTGACACAACCCTCTGCATTTATCCAGACTTGGGACTGGCACATGAAGACACTGGCTTGTGCCCCCCTGCGGTTGCATTGATTTTTTTATATACAATATAATGAACATTTGATCATAGTAATTACTATAACGCTTTTCTTAAAGATGCTACATAGAGTGACTAGTAGAGCTGAATGATTAATTGCATTTGCGATAATAACCTGATATGATATTTTTTTTTTTTTTTTTTACCGCAAAGGCTGCGATTACACTCCGGTCATGTGCCACGCTGAGTAAAGCAGTCTGCAGAGGAAGCATCAACTTGGCACGCTACGCTGTACCTTGACCTGTTGTCAAGAGGAACTGCATGTCAGTTGTGTGGAACTACTTTCGCTTTAAAAAAAGAAGATGCTGCGAGGCGTCAGGTATTGTGCAAAACCTGCCCAGCTAACGTTACTTCATGGTGCTACTAATACTAACACTACTAATCTGATTCAGCACAAAGACATCACAAAACCATGTATGATAGTTGCATAGCTAAAAAGCCGAACACCAGTGTGTCAAGTAAGCCAAATGCCACCCGACAGGGATCAAGTGTTTGAAAGCATAACTCCATGTGAACGTACTTCCAAACGGCGTAAGGAAATGACTCGAGCAGTAACAGTACGTCGCGAAAGATGCGATGCCCCTCAGTACGGTGACCAAGCCTCAAATTCAAATTACACAACTCAAGTTGTATAAATTACACTGTGTTTAGGTTTTTTAATTATTTTTCCAGAAAATGCAATCAAAGATGACAGTGTGAAGAGCAAAAAGCTGTGCAAGAAGCTGGTGGGGCACTTCTCCCACAGTTGGAGAAGAGGTGGCAGCAATGACTGAGGCACAGAGGGAGCTCAAACTCCGTGAGCACACCCTCATAACCAAACGCCCAACAAGATGGGGATCCAAAGAAAATATGATTGCCAGAGCGCTGGAACAGGCCAAAGCCATATCCCATGTATTGTCAGGTGACTGATAGGCACGCTCCCTCATCCCAACCTGGCAGGATGTTGAAGTGTTTGAGTCCATTCACAAGGCTTTGCATCCTCTCCTGGAATTTACAGATGCTCTTCCTGGAGAGGAGTATGTGAGCATCTCCTACCTCCAGCCAGTTCTCCACCTTCTGGCCACAGCAGGTTTTTTTTAAACACTGATAAACCTGCTAAAAACAGCGAAGTGACTCCTTTCACATTGCCAGTAGACGAGTTTGCCTTTCCTGTTTTTTTTCGGATGTGTCGCGTTCGACGTCACAAACGCGCCGGACAAAAGGGTTAGTAGCCAGTAGAAAGCAGCATGGAGACCAGTGACAACGTTAAAGTGGTTGCTGTGTGTAGCCCATAGACTGTATAGGAATAAGGTGTAGGCGGGTTTCTGGTTAACAGCACAACCAATCTATTTTATATGTTATGCAAACATAACTGTACTGTAACCACACTTAATATATTCTTATTAGTTTTTACGCTATTTTTCCAAATGGAAAACTGTTAAGAAAACACTTAACCATTTACAAATATTCAGAGTTTACACTATTTCATACATTTTTTACCAGTATGAATATATTCTGACATCCTTTACATACGGTATATGTCCAAGTATGGGATTTGTGTTGTGAGTTATTAGGCAGTAACCCACTTAAAGACTACACTGATTTTGAAACTTTGAATCAAATGTACTTGTCAGTTTAACAGATCTCTCTCTGCAGCCCTCATGAGTATGCCTGGTGACAGTCACACTCGGTTAACAAAGTGAGTATCAATACATTATTTGGTGCAGTATGTGATTATGGTATCGCCTCCTGGTTTATGACTGTGTGCAGATTATTTAAACATGTTGCTTTAAATTTCATTATTTTAATACTCTGCCTCTAAAACAAAATGGGAATAAAAATACCCATGCATTGCCGTGCATTAAGAATTTATCGTTCATGCATCATTAGTCATGGCTGCATTGTGACAGTCAGCAAGCTGAACCTGACGTGCCGACACAGTCATGCCTTTTAAGACAATTACAATGTGAATAATAAAAACTCCTCATTAACCCGTTATTAAATTAGTGATAACACTGAACTCACCAAGGCTACGTAGAAGCACTCACAAAGCGCGACGTGGTACCCAGAGCTTAATTTGTAAATCAGAAGGTCCAGGAACACAGACAGGGTGCTGTTCTGGTGGGTCGGGGGGAAAGAAAAAGTCACACAAAGCACCGACAAAAATCAGTGGGTTGTTTGATGTATGACAAGATGTGGGTAGATACCAGCATTCTTCTGAAGCACAAGACAGTCAGCAGAGTGAAGATCGGTCTTGTGTTGAATAAGATGCTCGAGTGTGACAGGGAACATGATCCCAGGGCTCTGGAGTCAAAGTCAGTTCTCTGTAACGTGCTCTGACCTCTACACCCAAATATCATACTACTCCCTGCGTCAAAGCTGAATGTTGCCAATGAATGTAAATTATAGCAATGCACCAATAAATTCCAAAAAGGTTCACATACTTTTTCTTGCCACTGTATGCATACGCATTCTTTTCATCTGATCTATAAAGCAGCATGTACCCCCCTTTCTGTTTAATTAAACTCTTTAATTAATCATTGTTGGAATAGCCACGCGTGCACAAGCCTCATTTCCACTCTCACAGTTAGCTATAACATGCCTAACACAAACCATGTAAATCTGCCGAAAACGAGTATGCAAAATTGTTTCTCTTATTCGGTTACAACACAAAAACAAGCTACAACACAGAGCTCAATGAGTTGACTGAACTCACGCTCCAATCATGTGGACGATGGAATGAGTGAATGTTGAAAGGCACAAGATCTTTGTTCCATTTTCTTCTCTGCGTCGAAGAGATTTCCGATTGTCTTACAAAAGTGTGAAGTGTGTTACAGTGCATAATGGTAACACTTTAATGTGATGTTTAATCTATCTAGCAGGGCACATAGACCTCTCACTAAGGTACAAATGTAACTGTAAGGAAAAGTACAAATTCACCCTCTTACTGTGAGGTGACCGAAATCAACGAGTCTAGAAAAGGGTAAAGTGCTAATTTCTTAATGTTTATTCCTACTTCGAAACAACACAGTATTTTGTAGAGCATTCAGTCAAATATATAACTGAATGAGTTTGCTTTGGTAGGCTGCCTTTAGCCAATGCAAATTCTCTGACCTCCAAGTTGCTTGTGACTGAGAAAGCAATTTAATGTCTGTGTTTGAAATAGCTGATAATGTTACATTTCTTTATGTAAACAAACATTTTTGATAACCATCCTTTAAAATTTCTTTCTTTTTAAAGAATTGTGACCAAGATATGTGCTAGCTGGGACGTTTTAGAATAAATGTGTAATATGTAATGGGGACACTATCTAAATTACCTTAAAAGTCTCATCACTTATCGGCTGACATAAACACTGATATCGGCAATATATCTGCAATAAGTTAATGTTGGCAGATATTGCCCTGGCCAAGTTATTAGTGTAGCTCTAGTTTTGCCCATAACATGTTTTCTTTAGACTTAGGCTTTTTATGTTTGCCATCTTATTCTTTACACCTCATCATTATTCCTATTCCTGTTCTATGCAATAACTGTACATTCTTGCGAGTGGCCCCCACTTCTGTACAATGCTAGATGTGGGACAGTCCAAGAACATAGCAACTAAATCTCATTCAAAGTCAGTTTCAAGTTGTAAACACCACAAGCAGACAAATGCTTGGAGAGCATGTTAAGGCTTGAGTAGAAGTGGTGGTTTTTCCAAGTACTCAAGACTAGTCCTCTGTGACCTCAAGTCAGAGCACGGGACTTCAAATTATTGAAAAGTTAAATCATAGGATCAGTCAAATGCTCCTCCATGACATTCGATGCAAGGGAATTTGAAATTGATTTGTGTGGTGATTTCGTCAGCATGGAAAGTTTAAGCCTACTGAAGAGATGTAAATTATTCACGTAATCATCTCCTGCATGGGTGTTTTGAGGCCTCAGTGATGCTGTAGCCTCAGGGCTCCACATCCGGCTTTATAAACCAGGGGACCTCCTTTCTGAGACCACTGGGCCTGTGTCCTTGTAACTTGTAGCATCTTTCACCGAAAGCAGAGCAAAGAGCCAGAGTGGCATATCACCATTCATCAGAGATGAACGGCGTAGTTACAGAGTACCTGAACATGTCCATGTCCGAGTCTAAACATAATGGTTTGTGCAGAGAAGAGAAGGACTCCAAGGACGCTGCAGATGCAGACAAGCTGCCTCGCATTGAGAACGCTTATACCACCATACTGAGTGAGCTGGGAGAGGACGTCGACCGGGAGGGACTTCTACGTACGCCACTACGTGCAGCCAAAGCCATGCAGTTCCTCACTAAAGGCTACAAAGAAACAACCCAAGGTGAGGATAGATTTGTTATCTTCGTATCGTTGAATACAGAACTTTCAGTACTGCAAACATATTTCAAATCTCAATGCTTTTAACATGCAGACTTCCCATGTTCATTTTGGAAAAAATAATGGAGGACAAAGAACATTTTGATCCCCACCATATGTTGAAGACCTATTGTCCTGGTCTCATTTTGGATTTATGAAACATTAAAAGCTCACAAATGATATTTTTTTGCAAATGGATAAATCGTCCATCACTTTTGACTTCATTCTTTGCTCTAGTATAACAGAGAATGAAAAGCTAACATCTACTCCATAGATATCTTAAACGATGCAATCTTTGATGAAAACCACGAAGAGATGGTGATTGTCAAGGATATCGAGCTGTTTTCTCTCTGTGAACATCACCTGGTGCCCTTCTTTGGCAAGGTAAATTAATAACAAAGTTATTCAAAGTTCTTAAAAACTGATATCTACTTATAACGTGTATTTATTTTTATAATTATATTTGCAGAATTAGGTTCCCTAATTATATATTAAAGGGTAGCCCAAAATCCCATAACTGGATTTTTGAGGCAAATACAGATATTTGATAAAAATGTACTGGCTAACATTTGTTTCTTAACATACATATTTTTGATCCCTTAAATTTGTTTGTGTTGTCACCAAAATATTTACTGAGCAGGATCAGATTACATTTGTCAGTTATCGCTGGTGAATAAACTACGTGATGGCGATACTTCTACATAATTTCTTGTTCGTTATCAGCTGACATCTACACCGATACAATACATCTGTGATAAGCTTGAATCAATAGATGATATTGGCCCATGTCTAATTACTAATTGCATATACTGTTTTGATGTATTATAGATGGTATTTTAACATATATTGCATAACATACTAATAATACTTTGTTTAAATGTTCCAGGCTCACATAGCATACCACCCAAACAAGAAAGTGGTTGGTCTCAGCAAGCTTGCAAGGTAGGTGATTAAACAGACACACACAAACACACATCAACATCTGTTTTTTTCTCTTAATTTTTTTCTGTTTTTCAGAATTGTTGAGATCTACAGCAGGAGGCTTCAAGGTAAAAATAACTTATTCTAGACTCTTACTTTTTCCATGTGTGTTCTTTATAATCTTTCAGTTTCTTTATATTCCTGCGTTAGATGTAATGTGTAATATCCGCCACAGTTCAGGAGCGTCTAACCAAACAGATTGCCTCCGCCATCTCTGAGGCGTTGGAGCCTGCTGGAGTAGCCGTGGTGATTGAGGCTGTGTGAGTATTCAGCTTTTATTTCATCCTTATTAGACTTGGGTCAAATGTTTTGCAACCAATTATCAGAACTTGTTTTTTCTTAATCTCATTTTGATAAACAAGTGAGTGTATTTAACGTCATTAAGGCTACTTCCATATTTTTGGGGACATTTACAAGCAAGATGCCACAAGATGGTGGAACTAAGGGATCCTGTGCAAAATCATTAACTTGACAATTTCTCCCTGTGTGTATTTCAGCCACATGTGCATGGTGATGAGAGGTGTGCAGAAGATGAATGCCAGTACTGTTACAAGTGTCATGCTGGGAAGATTTCATGATGATCCCAAGACCAGGAAGGAGTTCCTCGCCCTCACAATGAGGAAGTGAACAGATTTTACGTCACACTGTTTATCTCTGCCAAATTTACTTTCAGTGAATTATTACGATCTTTCATGGTGTTGGTGGTGACCCTTCTCGAGCTGATATTTTTGTATGTAATTATGCATTTAGCTTGTATAAATGTCACATGAGGAATGTCTTATCAAACATACTTTGGAATGTGAGATCACATAGTGGTAAATTAACGACTCGTGGTCATATTTACTTAATGTTATGTACAATTTCCAACGCAACATTGAAAATAAACATAAAGCTATTCTAATTTTCATCAATGCTTATCCTAGAGGTGTGCCATATCATATTGTTCACGATAATACTGGTATAATTTTTAATAGGATTTTTTTAAAAGTAATCTCGTGAGAATGGCAACATTCCGACTTGTTGACATAATGACGTCGTACCTTTATGCACAGCAGCAACGAGCATCGCAGAAAGCAGTAACATTGCTACCGGCGTCACGGTGGAGGAGTTGGTTCTAAGCAGGGGAGCGACTTCAGTAGTGTGGAAGTGGTTTTGTTCACAAAAAAGATGAAGCAGTGTTTCCCACACATAGACTTTACTTGATCGGGCCGCCCAGGTATATTAATGGTGCCATCCGCAACCGATTAACTAGTGGACAATCCCCCCCAATTCAATTTACAATCAAGTGGCTTTTAACATACCCCATAAAGACAGTTGTGTAGGCACGGTTGTATGTAGCTCATTTAATGGACCAGTTTTAGTATAATAGGAAGTGTGTGCTTTAGCATGTTGTCAGAATAATGCTTGTTAATGCCCAATGTGAACATTGCAAATTGATGTTTTTAGTGCTTTTATATGCTGCTAATATGCTAATCTCCAGAAGCAAGTACACGCACGCACCTCTGACATCTAACGACAACAAGGACCACAATGGAAATAAGTCCTGTGCCTTTTTTGGGTTATCCTTTATGCTCTTTTAATTGTGCTTTATCGCATTAAAAAGAGGCATCAACAATTAAAACCACAACAGCAACACCCACAAGCAACCTCAGAGTGGCCCAGCATACATATATCTGATAAATGACAACAAAATAAGTAGACTACATATATAGTTTATGGAGGGAGCTAACAAGTGAGCCATCGCGCTTCCATCGTTAAGAGGTGCACATGCGCAGTAGGTTTACAGATTTTGCGACATCGGCAATCTTGTTTTTCACAAATTAAGGTTCTCATGTGAATTCTGACCACGCTTAGTAGCTTTTCAAAACACCTGGCTATTTCAGTCACAAGTAAGGAAGTGCTCTACTGAAAATATAGCTCTGTCAACCCTGATACGTAAAATTGACTATGTAAACTGTCAGCTTAACCCTGCCCAGATTGGCAAGAAGCTTACTTGTTTATTTTACTGCCACCTCCAAACACCTGCTAATTTTTACTACACTTATTTGCATTTGTTCAAAAAAATGTCATTACCAAAAGCTAAAAAAAAAAAAAAAAGGTTTCAAATCGGCTGCTGAAAATGTCTGGCCAATCTACATTTCCTGGTTTTAAAATCTGGCCCAATTGAATAGCTCTGCTCTACCATATTAAATCTGTACATCTATACGTATGGTTCCCTTTCCCTGCCTGACGTGAAAGTACATTTATGCTGACAAATGAATAAACCGTACAAATCAGTAGCACTATAAAATCATGGTACACATACAGGTAACATCATAGTGTCATTTTAAGAAACTGAAAGTCTATCATATAGCGCAACATATACAGGCAGTAAACTCTGAACAGCCAGACCTTCATATCCGTTGAACACGTGAAATTTATTTAGATGCTTGCTAAGTAGATTTGGGGTAACAATATTTCTAACCTCTTTACATCTAATTATCATGTCATTAAATGCGATGCCTAATTCACCACCATATTGGGAGCATTTACTCAACAGCTGTTGAAGACCAGCACTGCAGAGAAATAATGTAACCAAATCATTCGAGGGGAAAATAAATAAATAAATCAGTAATTATGGAGATTACCAAAGACACAATCTGTTATAAGTGTAAAACAAAACATTAAGTATAATCTGTTTTTATGGAACAGATAAGGTATGGTATGCTGCCATTACATATTGAAACCAGAGGATCCATCCATCCCCAGGTTGTAGATAATAATATCTGTGGATATTGTGAGCTTAATGAGGTGGAAAATTTTATTAATTTCATTCTCTGCTTTCCTCTATATGTTTCACAGCAAACATTGTTTAAAAATTGGCATTAGAAATGAGGATGGAGCTTTAAACATTATCAAAAAGTATCCTTTGTAATTTCATAATATTTCCCTAAACAGTTGAACAGAAGAAAATAACTTATGACAAATGTTTGTTTAATTGTATCTGAGCCTGTGTTTATTCAATAAGACTTCATGAAAAAACCTTTGTAAATTGCTCTGTAAGATGCTGGAAGGTTTACAGTACATGTTGGATTTTTCTGTGTCTAAATAATCACATAATAGATCAGTAAAGTAAGACACGTAAATAAAATTCAAATAAGTCATCCATACAAGTTATTCAAGAATGGAGATACATTAAAATCCCAATCAAGCCTAACTCTTATGGAGAGGAAAAAAAGTCAAGATACCACTGCATTGGACAACAGACCTACCAACATACAAGAATCATGAGTTGCTATTGAGGAACGCCACGCATTTTATGAAGGAATTTATCATGCCTGATTCCATTAAGAACAAGCTTGGAAAACGTAAAACATATGTGGTTGGTAATTACAATGGTAATGTTTCCTTTTACAGGAAAGCTGGGCTCCATAAGATCACTGTTTGGAATCAAAATCAGTTTATCTGAAGAATTAAGAATACGGACAGTATAAGACAGCTTAATAATAGAGAATATGATAATGTATGAAAGAATACTATTATAACAAATAAAACTTAATAATAAAATACATAACAAATGCAGGGTAAATAGCATACATCTGCAGAGAAAGAGCCAGCATGCATGCCTTTTTGTTCACCAGTCACAATTTGTTTAATTTTTAATGTATAGACCTAGTTTATTACACCAGAACCTGTAGGTATAAGATCGCTTGAACTAGGCTGTTTCCATGAGCTACATTTCACCTAAATAACAAACAATATTTAACCAACCGTATGTTCAACAAATTGTCCAGAGAACCAAAATACAGTGAAATCACAACATGTATGTTTCATAAATATCGGAATCCCAAACAGAAGATGAATCTGTTTTCTCCTCTGTCCATTTGGGACTCCACTGGCTGTGATATAATGGAGGGAGTTGCGTTGGTGGGGGCTGTGTCTGCTGTTTTGTCTACAGTAACATTTTTTTAACCAGTTTCTTCCACACCACTTCTTTCATTATGCTGATCTGTGAAGTGGAACGTAACGCTGGCGGAGTTGAGAGGTCAGGGGCTCCCGCTGCCTAGATACATACAGTCTAATATTAGAACATTTCCTTGATTTGTTAGCAGCATCTCTGCTGACTCTCGAGCACATGGCAACAGGCCGGCCAATAGGATTTCAGGAGACCACTAAGCCCCTCGCTCTGTATAGCAACAGTGGCATCCTTCCCTTATTTATTTATATAGGAGTTTTTTCTCCCACCGACTCACTCTCATGCTTCTGTCCCCCCACTGTGCAGCCACACTGTGCTCTCAAACTGTGAAAAAGAGTTACGGTGGGAAGAGTAATGCTGCGCTTTAACTTTTACCTTTCCTTTACCTGCATAAGCTCTAAAACCAACATCATTTTTACAGATTTATTTCATACTTTTATAGGGTTTTTTTTAATACTGTACCTCACAGATGAGTGGAGTGTTTTTTTTCTGTGCATGTAAAAGTAAAAAGTGGGAATTGTCTCGGATAAAGCTTGATTTTCATGAAGACATGAGGTGTATCGAAGAAGAGGAGAGGAAATACCCAGAGGAATGGCATCGTGGGAAAATGTGGCACTCCGAGTGGACGGACAACAACCAAGTGGAGAGGATCTTTAAAAGATGGAGGACACAGGAGGAGAGGCAGTACGGGATAGGAGGAGTGGGGGGGTGGAGGGACAGAGGATGGCGTGAGGACCGAGGCCTGTGGTTGGTTTGAGCTGAGCCACGTGTGCGTCCAGCCACGTCTCTTCGCCGCTTCATGGATGTCGATGAAGCGTTGGCTTCCCCTGCCGCCCGGTCCCGTCTGTCTTGGCCCAGGTAGGTGCTTACTGTCCCGTCCTGCTGAGTTTCTTTTTTTTTTTCAGGCTGTTATCTACACCACAAGTTGCCATTTTGAAAGTTCTGTGCATGTTCAGCCTTCATATATTTTTGTCGTTCCAAGCTTAGGTACGGGACGATGGGAAGCTTAGAGGCGTTGGGGAAATATGGCGTACGTCAGCCGTCCCGTTTTTGGGATGCAATACTGATCGATAACAGACAACGACCAAAAAACACTCAGAGGACAGTCATCATCAGCAAAATAAATACTGTCAGCATTATCCGTTGAATGGTAGATTGACGATTTCAATTGCCTCATACATATGTGACATTTTCAGCAGAGCGCTGCTGTATAATGCCACATACGTAATGAGATTTTTATGACTCCAACTTTGCTTCTCACCAATGGTTTTCCTTAAGGATTCACCAATCCAATAATAGTGCATAAGCCGAGCAAACACCGTTAACTTTTTTGATCAAGTCATCGTTAAAAACACAACCTAGTTTGGGACAGCACATTTTTTTGACTTACAAACATAAATAACAACATCTATTGATACCCAAAAAGGTTATTGATGACTTGCGTTGACAAATAACCCGGCTGCGTGTCGTCCCAGATGGATGCGTACTGGACTTTTTTTGGTGTTTTTTGGGCAAAAGTATTAAAACATGAGAAAATGGGCTTTTGTGATTAAAATCGCAGGACTTTCTTTGAAATCATGTTTATTATCTCGCATCAGACAAAATGTACCATGAACATCGAGCCGTGAAGACTTCATGGCTGCGTACCATTCAAAGTATTTTGATGCTGACGCCATTTTCCAACACTTTGACTTTTGATCTGCAATGTTGCATCACTCGGTAAATTTAGATCCAACCAAATGCTTATTTTATAGAAACAGACCACATTTGAAGTCATCTGTCTAGTAACATCACCAATACAGATAAAATAAAAATTGAGTTGTCATATAATCAGTATTTTTAAAGCTATTCGATACAGCTGATACATAAAATCGATGCTGACAAGTATTAGTTGTCTGATTTAGAAGTAGAGAATTACATGTCAGGGAAGTTAAACGGTTACTGGGTTTTTCCCCCCCACTTGAAGTTTAGACTTACAACAACAATGACCTTTTTCTGTTAAAGCCTTGTCCACATTGTGATTGGATGAGCTCAATCAGGTTTACCCTTCCAAAAAATAAAAAATAAAATCTGATCTTTGATCTGATCATTTTCCTCTTGTAGAGCAGCTAGATGATACCCCCACCTCACATCCCGTCAATAGGATATCACATTGTAAAGGGTATATGAGGATAATATACCGCTGACTAATCCCAGATGCTTTGGAGAGGAAGAGGATTTAGCCACAGTCCCCCTGAATTCTTTACCATGTAATGGGTTTCATGATATAACACTGTACAGTCATTATATAAAATAAGTTGATGCAGAATTCCCAAAAAGCTAAATTCCAGGAAATCCCAAAAGGCAATCTCTTGGACATTACATGCAGATCATTTTTCCCCTTTTAATTTCAAGGGCGACACTGGAGGAGTATAAATGAATATGTTTAGGGAAAGATATACCTGAGGTGTCTTTTTTTGTAAAGAAAGAAATCCTTGAGAGAATTATATGGAAGAATATTTTTAAATTTAACATGCAGATCATCATTACATTCATACAGGATTTTAAATGTTAATGCTGATTCATTGTAACAAAGTATAAACTGTTTCCATAGGTTTCCATCTGTCATGTCTGTTGTACCAAATTAACCTCTTACATTTTTCTTAATACTTTGAGACTTTTATCAGCTTTTTTCCTGATAGATGACTACTAGTTTTCTGTTTTTATTTAGCATTGGGAATTCTGTTGTAGCTGTACCAAAAACGTAAAAAAAAGACATTAGAATGATTGCTATTGCTTCAGACTCTGGATTTTGCTCGATACAACCTGCCTCTGGATACAGCTTGGTCTGCCTGCTCGTCTTGATTAGAGTGAATATTAATAGTGGGTTATATTAACGTATCAAGCTTAATTTATTTGTCGTTTTACAACGCAGGGTTGCACAATGAAATGTAAGTTGTAGCACCTGACAATTAAAGCTACATCATCATGTAAAAACCCAATATTGCCATAAAGCAGTGCTTATTTATTTTTAAATAGATATAAAATTTATGGAAACATTTCCCATGGTTAACAAAATTTTATTTTCTCACAATACATATGGTCATATCGCCCTACCTCATCATGGTGAAAATGCTCTCCTATTCTTATGCTGTGTAACCCCCATCAGACAACTACGGTGTTCAGCATTTCAGTGCATAAACATGTCAGTAACAGCAGTGATTGAGTTTATCTAATCCTGTGTTACAAGTACTCAGAATGACAAAGAAAGAAGATACATTTCAAAATTACTGAGCATCAAGTCTGGAACACGAAGGGTAATAAATAAGGGTTAAACGGCCCAAATAACAGTAATATATCAGTACAGGGTATATAGTTGTGAAACCGTACAGATTATTCAGTTACACCATTATTTGGCCAGATAATTACATGCAAAAAATGCAAAGGCTTATCCCCCCCCCCCATTCTAAAAAAAGGTACTGATTCTCAAACTTTGTGCCTTTTTTGTGTTAGGTTTTCTGATAGGAGATGAGGCGTGAATCCTTGAGGAAGAAATCAGACAGACAGTCTTGCTTCAATCTGTCACTCTCCAGTGGGTTTACAGCTCAATAACTAGTGTCAAGGTGTCTATGAAGCAAGCACTCAGCTGTTCAGTAACCAACTGTGGTTTTTCTGGGTAGCTCCAGGCATGAATCTCTTTAAGCGAATGACAGTGAAGCAGAACAACGCTGGACTTTAGAAAACCCCCACTGAGTATGTCAAAGTAAAAACACGGGATCTACTGGCAATGTCATCGCTCCGCTCTGTGATGAGGTTAAACCGGGGGTTCAGGCTGTGGAACATGCTCTACCTCCACAACACAGGGCAGCCTTGAACTCTGCACCGTCACCCTGTCTATCCTCAGCCATGAGTGTAACTGTAAGCTGATAGTATGTGACCAACAGCACCTTGGCACCTACCATCCTGCTGCTTCAACACCTCAATAAATAACTAGCTGGACTACTTAGTCTGTGTTGTGAAAATGGCAGAAGAGGGTTTCCAGCTCAGAGCTTTTGACAGCAAAGTCTGCGCAGAGGACAACGAGCTCCAGCCAGCTGATTTCCCAACGTCATCACTAGCATCCCTCCATCTCAGGGACGAGGCTGTGGTCATCAACAAGAGCACCAACCATATGGTGGATAATCCTGAGCTCCATTTTGCACTTCCTGCGATGTCATCACCGCTTAACCAATCACAACAGCAGACAGACATATCCATGGCTATTAGGCCTGAGCCTTCACCAGCAGTTCAAGGTAAGATTAAAAGGTGCTAATATTTATAAGCATCAATACTCATATAATTTTGATAATATTAGTAATTGTGATGCATTTGAATAATTATAGAAAAACGGATGAGAAAATAATATATAAACTATCTCATAACAAAGCTGTTGTCTTTGTTAAAGTATCTTCTCATCCTTTTTTGTGTAACAAAGCAGAAGGTTTCCAAACCACTGCTGCATTTAAGAAGCCTTTAGAAAATCTTTCAGACCCTTCTGTCTGTAAGGAAATTTATCTGATGCCAATTTCTTTTTTATGTCATCCGTGTTAATGTGCGTAATCATTATTCCACTTGGTGACGGTAAAATCAGTAATTATATTACTATCGCAACATCAGTGATAGATGGTAATCATACATTTACAATGAAGTGAAGTTATTCAGTCATCCAGGGTTCAGGGAGTAAAAGCCATATTCACTTTTAGCGCAGAGTATTAGTTGACTGGCTCTTGGAACCGTTCCAAGGCCTTGATGGGCATTAAATGTAATTACGAGTGGGTATAACAACTGTACATAAAAACTAAAAAGGAGAAAGTCAACTACAACACCCAAGAAGCATTGTAATAAGACCTCTAATTGATGCCAAATTAAAACTTTGTAGAACCCAGATGATACATTCAGCAGTTTGAATCACTTTATTTTGTGATTTTGGTTAAGTTTTAAATAAATTCAGTAAATATGAGACAGTATTTTTTTTAATTTTAATAATCTAATCGATTGGTTACTATCTTGATTCACCAATTATCATTGTGTTTAAAATATCAGAAAATAGTGAACAATTTCCATCACAATTTCAAGTCCAGTGTTGCATCTTAAAACCGACTGTTTTCAATGACCAACAGTCCGAAACCCAAAGATATTCAGTTCACTATGACAACTAGTGGTGTAACGGATCACAAAACTCACGATTCGGATCACATTACGGATCGGATCGTTTCTCGGATCAGAAAAAAAAGGGGGGAAGAGACAATTTTACCATTTGCATTTCCATTTATTACATAAAAACTTACAGCAAGGAACTTTACCGTATCATACCATTACAGTTTTGTCTACCACCCCTCTTTCGTCATCATATTTACGGGGAAGCCAAAATGCTCCCATACGTGCGATTTAAATGATGCGGGAGGCTTTTCGAGTTCTTCTGCTCCGCCGCTAGCCATCGTTGACTTATTAACACGCCCTGTTCACGTGAACACATGACTGTTGTGTGTAGTTTCACTGAAATTCAGCATCGAGTTTAAAATAACACAATTACTTAAAAAGCAATATCAGCAGAAAAACATACTTTCACTCTGCAATCGCTAAACAATTTAGATTAATCCGCAAGTACAAAAAAAAAAAAAAAGCACAATTAATCCACGGGTCACGTGCGTGCCGAACCGTGGGTCGTGATCCGTACGGATGAACTGCGATCCATTACACCTCTAATGACAACAAAGAAAAGCAGCAAATCCTCCCATCTGAGAAGCTAGAACTATTCAAGATGTATTCGATGCAGAGCTTTTATACCAAGCAAGTTTTGAAAGAGCTTCACAGTTTGTAGGCTCTGGGTTAATGACTTTACGCCCTTTCTAATTTTACAACAGCATACGTATGATTCCTCCAACATACAGCTCTGTCTGCACAGGCAATTTAATGCATCTCCAGGCATGCCATCACAAGTGCTGAAGGGATGATTTACATCAACTGCTAACAGCACACCTCTCACAACACACATGTGATCAGCGCATTTGTGCATAGCCACATACCGGTAAACACAAACAATTCACACATAAATGTAATGCTTTCAGTGCCTGACAGACAGGTTTTCACCTTTCCCTGCTTACCTAATGCCACATTAACAAACACACACACACACACACACACACAGTGACAATAAACACAAACAGACACAGTAGCACATCAGCTCCTGTCCTTCAAGGCCGACATGGCATCTCGCTGCAGACAGCTGTTGTTCGTTAGGCGAGGCAAGGCGAGGTCGAGCACTAAGCAGCACTGAGTCTGGCTGAGTGTGCCTGAGCGTTGAGGAGTGCCCGTTCTGGTATTTTAGGCAGTCAGACAGTGTCACCTGTCAGCAGACTAGTCTGGACAGAGTCTCCCCACATGGTGCAAGACTAAGCAACACAACGACATCTCCCTCTGGAGTCCCTGTCAATGGGCCAGCAGTGTGTGCTGAACAACCACAAAGTGCGGATAGCCACATAGACTGGCCTCAACAGACATCAGGAGTAACACTGGGTCGTTGTACGGTTGATGTTGCAGAGTTCTTGGAGCCTGAGATGGGCCAAAACGACAACGAGGCTCAGTCTCACACCCTAACAGCGTTCATGCAGGACCTTTCCTCCCCTGTTGATCATGATGATGTGTTTTCTGCCCTAAGAACCAGCATTGCCAAGGAAGGAGGTACTCTCCAGCATCTCTTTGTTCTGCTTGTTAGAAGACTAACAGATCTTTTGAATAGCATACTGAATCACTTTTGTTCCAAAATAAGGGAAAATATACATGATATGCTCTTACATAACATTTCTGGCTCATTTGTGGTTTTATTTAAAAAAACAAAACGTTAACCCACAAAATTACCTGCTGTTGATTGATAGGAAGATGATGTTATATAATGAGTGAAAAAAGGATACAAAGGATGGAGACTATGATGGATTACATATGGAAGTAGTTTTTATACTTAAAGAATGAATGGAAGCAAAAGGCATCTTTGAAACAAAAATGAGCCCTGATATCTTTAACAATCCAGACAGAAAATGCATGGTTACATTAATACCATTTTTTTTTTTAAACTCAAAGAATACTTGGTAACCTCGCTTTTTTTGTACACTTGAAAGCCTGTAGTTTTGTATTTGTAATACAAAAGTTTCATTGCCTTTGTGGTCAGAACCCAAGAACAACATAACCAAAGCGATGGCAGCATGTGACTCCAGCTTTGATGACAACCATCTGTCTGATGCAGAGTGGTACTGGGGAAATATCTCGAGGTATTTAATATTTTCATATGGCATGTTGTTATGTATCGCCTACTAATAGAATACAGAACATCTGTTTCTCTTTCATGCAAATTCCATAACAATTGGCAATAATGGCAGTTCTTACAATAGATAAAAGGATTTTGAAACGTATTATTAGTTAATTAGTTGGTTTTATTTATCCCCATAAAGAATGCACATATGCTGCATACTCACACACACACACTTAAAGTTTTACAATTGGCATTTACAAACATAACTTAAAACAAATTTATCTAAATTAGAATTTAAGATATGATGAGATAAGATGACCAGACCAGTTGGTCAGCAGTCACTGATTTCGTCTGCAAGTTGTTTCTACATGAACTGCTTGAAACTTGAATTTCCTTTGTGATTGTCCAGAGAGGAAGTAAATGAGATGATGAGAAACACTCCTGACGGCACATTCCTGGTCAGAGATGCTTCAAGTAAGGTTAAGGGGGAATACACTCTCACACTAAGGTAACTCATTTTGAAGTCTTCATCACATGAAAAGGTTAGCCAATAGCACTAACTGATTACGGGTAGCAAAAGGCTCTGTGTGTGTAACAAAAAGTGTTTGAGGTGCTAATATTATAATAATTATCAGTACTCTCTCGTAGGAAGGCTATGATCACCCCAAAAAACATGTAGTCAGAGGTCAGTTCATATTTCCTTGTTTCAACGTCTAAATTTAGTTTTACTGTGTAGCCAAACTTCATACATTTCCTGGTTTCTGTCTAATTTTAGTTGAATCAGGACAGACTAGGTTTCAGATATAAAGCTTTGTTGATTAGAGTTTGGCGCAGACTCCAGTGGTCAGCAACATAACACCCCGTCTACAGGCGAAGCGTTTCAGTCGTGTCTTTCCAGTCATCCGTCTCACTTCTGTCTGAAGGAACAGGCATGCTCCAACTTTAATCATACTGTCTACACCATCTTCCTTACACCTCCTGCCTTATACGCATAACTGTGAACGAAAGCTCCTCTTAGGCTTTAAGTTTGTATTTTTCCGATTTGCAGATGTATGTCCTAACACCGATTTGGGCTGCGAGAGTTAAAACTCTTCCTTTCTGGGAGCACGACAGTACTGATGCAGAACAGATGCAGTGTAGACCGTAATGAAGGAGTAAAAGGGTTAAAGGTTTTTTTTTTGGTAGTTTTTCCCTTAGTCGAATCGAGGGTCTAAGGACAGAGGGTGTCGTATATTGTACAGATTGTAAAGCCCTTTGAGGCAAAATGTGATTTGTGATATTGGGCTATAGAAATAAAATTGAATTGGATTAAAGCTGTCAACTTGCTGCTTTTGCTCCACAGTCGATGTAGAAAAGGTGTTAATTATCCAAATTACACTGAGATGACACTTTGTTGGTTGGATGTTGGCATCTAGGCAGAGGTCTGTGCAGGACTGCGGTTGAGTGTTGAAAACAATGCAGTGGTTAAGCTCAACATGAAACGCCTCTCATATTTCCATTTCTGAAATTCATCCCACACTGACCCCACGAGTATGATGCAGACCGGCTGCTCCTGTCTGCATTAGAGTAAATATATCTCGCAACAGCAACACTTGTGCTAGAGTTCTGCAGAGGCCGTGAAATTTTGCGATAACACACCAGGCATGTGAAACTTACACTTGCCAAAGTGTTTTGAAAGAAACCAGAATATTTGCTAACCTCCATTCTTTTTTGTTTTCTGGAGGGAAACATTCGATTTGTAACTACTACTTGCTGCAGCACTAGATGTTTGATTTTATGGGGTGGGAGGTTGGTTGAATAAAGCTTTCCTTCAAAAACAGAGTACGGAAACGTTGAGATGCATACAATTTCAAAAGTCTGAAAATTAACAAAATGGTCCTATTAAAGCAATTTTTTCTCTGAAAATGAAGACATTCCTTTGCTATTGGCAGCTTTGCGTGATAGTTATACTTTCACTTTTGCAGAAAAGATGGCTCCAACAGACTGATAAAGATCTTCTATCATGGGGGGAAGTACGGCTTTTCTGAGCCACTGGCCTTTCCCTCTATGGTGGAGCTGATCCAGTATTACCAGAACAAGTCTCTGGCCCAGTACAACTCTAAACTGGACACACGGCTACTCTACCCTGTATCCAGATACCAGCAGGTGGGTTTATGAGGCCTCGAGCTGTGAATCTGTGCTGTCTTATATCACAACGTTTTTCTGCACTGTGGAGACTTTTTAATATGTATAATTTTAAAATAGAAAACCCATAATCCTTTTCATTTTAATGTATTTTAAGAGTTTATTGTTGTTGTTTTACTTGATATTCTGTTGGCTTATATGTGGTTTTGGCCTCATCACAACTAACAGCAGGGATAATAAACAAGGAAGCAGTTCATCTCAAGGATGCTTTTAATTGTCTAGAATATTAGTAATAGTGGAAATAACATGATAAATGTTTCAGACTTTCTGTAATGTTAGTTTAGATCAGACAAAATGCATCATAGGAGCTTTAAAAATGGACCGGGTCTTAAATATGTTTTACATTGTAATCTGTATAACAGCAGGTTGTGATGGAAGTTGACATTGATGCAGTTGGACAACAGCTGAGGATATTTCAGGATCAATACAAAGAGAAGAGCAAAGAGTATGACCGTCTGTATGAGAAGTTTAACCAAACCTCCCAGGTACAGGATTCTGATCACTGAGACTTCATTTTACTAAATAAATCGTTGGTTTAATTTACTAAGTAAATCAATTTACAAAGTAAATTAATTTGTTTCCTTTCCTTCCCAGGAACTGCAGAGCAAGCGGACAGCCATAGAGGCTTTCAGTGAAATCATTCGCATCTTTGAGGAGGAGTGTGAAACTCAAGAACGCTACAGCAAGGAATACATCGACATGTTCCTCACATTAGACAGCAGTACAGAGACTGACAAGTATGCTTCCAAATATCAAACCTTTCTTCCAATTTTGTCACTTTTCATGTATCCATTTCAGTTATTTTCTGCATTTTTAAATACTACTTAAAAGGTACTCACTGCTGGGTATTCAGCATGCTCACAGCAAACTAGCAGACCCTGAATTGTTTACTGAAGTTGTTCCTTCTCCTACACTTCCCTACTCACAGGATTCAAAGCAATTCAGATGAGCTGCAGTCGGGGGTGGAGGAGATCCACAACAGCAAGAAGAAGTTAGAGGAGGAGCTGAGGAGGAAGGCTCTGGCTCACATGGAGGTCGACAGGAAAATGAACAGCCTGAAGCCTGACCTTGTGCAGCTCAGGAAGATCAGAGATCAATACCTGCTGTGAGTTCAGCCCTTCAGCGCCTCCTGTTTTAGATTTTATACTGTCGGAGAAAGGTTTCTTGTGCTTTACTGCCCTGTGATTTCAGTTTTGGTCCCAAACTAGTCTGTGTTCAGGTTTGATATCTCAAACCTATTTATTCTTTATCAAGATATATATATATATATCTCTCAAGTACATGAAAAGGACAGAAAAGGCACAAAAAGAGAAAGGTTTGTGCACAGCATATACAGTAATTCAATTAAGCACATGTGGCCTATTCAGGTTTTGACAGATTGTGAATCAGACATTTACACACTCAGCCTTGTGTCTTTACACAGACGGGTGCTGTTACTTTACCACAAATAAAGCAAGACTCAAGCTCTGATAGAGCTGCTGACATTATTATGCAGTAACAACTCTTAAGGTGGGAAAATTAAACTTCTTCGGAAGGTGCCCCCATTTCACACAAGTGTGTGGTAGCAATGTATAATGCGAATGCTGCATATTCAAAGCACCATAATGGACACATATTAATGGCTTTATGTGAAGCTCTTCTACCTTGTTAGAAAAACATTCTGTATCATCTTCTTACATTGTGTCAAACAAAAGAACTGATAAGAGCATGTTTGAAGCATATCTTTCTAAAATCCACACATTGCAGCCTTTTTACTGTGTTTTGTCCATGTTTCAGCTGGCTCACCCAGCAAGGCACTAGACAGAGCCAGATTAATGATTGGCTGGGTATCAAGGATGAAGAAGAAGAGTGAGTATCCTCATTTATTCAGGTCAACTGAGCTTATAGTTTTTTTAATTAAAACAGAAACATGCAGAATGTACAGGAATATATTTTTCTATTTCTATTTGTTTTTAGTTAGTTCATTTAATCTGCCGCCACACTATAACCTGAAACATGCTTCTACTATGTGTGTGCAGGTCTCGAAACATGTTGTACAGACGCATATGCAAACATCTGTGCCATTTACAGACAGAGTAAAGTATGGCAGCGAAGGATGTGTATACAGTATACCAACAGCCGTATGTTCTATAGTTTCAAAATAAAAATGGCAAAAATGCATTAAAACACAAGCTATGTTATTTTTTTCCCACTATCTAACCTTGTCAACAGTGCTACAGCTCACTGTGCCAGTTTTATGACCATTTTTTCCTATCGGTAAGATGGCAAAGAACCCAGGTTCAGTTTGTTCGAAGGACAGGTCATGACATTCACCTGACAGGGCATCAGATAAGGGGTAATTATTGATAGCTATGAGATGCTAACAAATCTAACCCTACCCACTCTCCATCATCCTTTAGCCCTTACACCCTGGCAGAAGATACCCACCAGGAGGAAAGGAACTGGTACGTTGGCGGTATGAGACGGAAGGAGGCAGAAGAGCTGCTGAGGGGAAGGAGGGACGGGACCTTCTTAATCAGAGACAGCCAGACTCAGAGAGGCTCCTTTGCCTGCTCGGTTGTGTGAGTACCATCAGATTTGCATCAACTTAGGGGTCCAAACTACCCTAAAAGGCATCCATATAATTGTTACATGTTTTGTTGAAAATGTTAATTGTGCATAGAAAGTGACATATTTCCGCTCATGCAGCGTGGACGGGGATGTGAAGCACTGTGTGATCTACAGGACGTCCACAGGCTATGGCTTCGCTGAGCCCTACAACCTGTACTCATCGCTAAGAGAGCTGGTCCTCCACTATCGACACACATCCCTGATCCAGCACAACCAGCAGCTGAATGTAACCCTGGCCTGGCCCGCTCTCAGCCAGCAGCCCAGCTGAGACACACCAGCACGCCACCCTGATGATGATTTCCCAAAGCTTCACTGTATTATCACTGAGCACGCACCAATGAGGACACTTGTTACCAGACTAACAGCATACTGGTTAGTGCCACCCCCATACGAGCTCACATTTGGGTATCTAAAAATCCTACACTGCAAAGACGTCACAGCAAACAAAAAACATTAACGAACAACAGTCACTAAAATTTGGTAAGTTACTTGGAACTGATTTTGAACAGCTAAGGTTGTTAAGTTCATTGCCAGCTTTGTTTTTTAAAAAAATAGTTGCATATTTAGCTCCTGACATCAGTCAGACTGCAGCTCTGTTCTAATCTAATTTATTTTTTAAAGCTGTTATTCCTGATATTAAAAATCCCATTTACTCGCCATCTGCACATACAGCTTGCAAAACACAATTGGGATTAAGTACTTAGCGTTTACAGAATTCAACATTGAATTAAATCTTTTGCAGCAGTACTGAGGTAGTACTGAAATATTGCCTCATCATGACAACTAGCACTGGAATTAGTGCTGGTATTAAAGTTCAGAGTACTGATACCAAACGGATTACTTTTATAATGGAGAATAATCAAAGCAGAGAGAAATTAATGGACATTACTCACTAATCCAGACACTCAAAAGGTTTTGTTTCTGAAAAGGCAAGCACAAGAAAACCTAAATATTTAAGAAGCACATTTTAAGTTTTGTACAGTTTTGGCCACTCTTGCCTCAAAAATCCAAATGAATGCTGTGTATCGTGCTTTGCTTGAGCCAAACTCACTTCTTAAGCTTTGAAAACAGTGGACTTGTTGAATCCCTCAACAGCACATATATTAAATCCATAAAACTAGTGAAGCTGACATGTTTAAGTTAAACTGAGCTCAGGGTGGGACTCCGCACTACCCAGCACACGTGCATTATGGGTAGTGTAGAAACTGAGGAGACACACAAGCACTTTATCCAAAACAAGACCATCAGAATACACACAGGCACAGAAATGAGAGCTGGAGATTTGTGAGAATGCACCGTAACACTGACCTATTGCTGTTGCTGGTTGGAAAGAAGATTTTATTTCAGTGATTAGGAATATAAATTATTTTATCACTGTGAATCTTTCAGTTTTCACGTTGGGGTTTCTGGTCTTCATTCTGCACACTTCTATAATAGCTTCAGGACATTACAAATGAGACAAAATAGGAATTAATGGATTCTACCTCTGGGGTGTGTTTATTGCTTTATAGCATTGTCATTATAGCATCTTACAAATTATTCTGATGGCAGATGATTTTTGTTCGTAGAAAAATGGGACAATCACAGTCAGGTTTGTGTAATTTATGTGTTTCTTTAAAAGGGAAAGTTCAACCTCAAAATCAAAAATACATATTTTCCCTCTCACCTGCAGTGCTATTTATCCACCTAGATTTTTTTGGTGAGTTTGCCGAGTTTTGGAGGTATCGGCCGTAGAGATGTCTGGCCTTTTTTGAATATACTGGAACTTTATGGCACTCTGGCTTGTGGTGCTCAAAGTGCCAAAAAAACACATTTGAAAAACTCAACAGCAACGTCTCTTTCAAGAAATCATGACCCGGTTACTCAAGGTAATCAAGAGACCTTGTTGTGAGCAGTTTCATGTAGGAAATTTTTTCATTGTATTGATCCTTCCTACATGAAACTGCTCACGACAGGTGAGAGGGAAAATATGTATTTTTGAATTTGCGGTGAACTGGTCCTTTTACGCTTACTCACTTTAAAGTGTTAGTAGTAATATATGAGTGGGTATTTACCATGAAGCCGCAGACATAAGGCACAGGCAAATACTGAAAGCATTTCTGTGTGTTGTGTTCAAGCACATTTTGGAATATCAACCCTAAAAAAAAAGCACAGTTACTTAGGTGTATGCAAGATATCAATCTGGTCAAGATTAATGAATCAGAAAGTTTTTTTAATTCCTCTATTGTTTTTCTGAGGATTTTGGTTGGAGTCAGTGATCCAGGAGCTTTGATAAGTCTCTGGAGCCTGATCTGGAGTGATAATACACTGGTCTTTTAGATTTCTGCTTGAAAAGTGCCCTTAAGTGTTTCTGTTCCAGCCATCATGATTGCCCTTTGTGTTACTCTCAGGA
This sequence comes from Coreoperca whiteheadi, assembly GCA_011952105.1. Classification (NCBI taxonomy): domain Eukaryota; kingdom Metazoa; phylum Chordata; class Actinopteri; order Centrarchiformes; family Sinipercidae; genus Coreoperca; species Coreoperca whiteheadi. The sequence continues at coordinate 10,793,311 of CM022489.1, read as the reverse complement.
CATGTGTCTTGTCCCCTGCATGAGTATGATGTTGGGTGTACACAACAATGTTGTGATGAACCGAACACTGAGGTAGTGTCTAACTAGATACAAGGCTACAATATCACCCTGGAGGACCCTCAAAGAGATATATTTAAAGGTAGTTGCTTTCCTATAACTATAATCATTAAATGTAAATCATTTAGTAAAAATTTGTATCAAATAGACCGTATCCCCCTGGCAGTTGCCACATTGAACTTACATCACACTTGGTATGAGAAGCTGTACACATGACATCTCTATATAACAGATGTTTAAAATGTACATGAAGTTTTTAATACAAAATAATAAAAAAAACAAACAAAGACTCATATTTTTAATGGCATTGAACTTAGACAATTGTTACATTTTAGCCATGACCTAAAGTGTTCAGCTGGAAAACTAAAAGAAACGAGTGTGTTACCATCACATTCAAGTCACAGAGCTAAGCCTCCATTTCATAAAAGATGAATAAGTTAGCGGGCTTTAAAAAAAAAACTAAAACCAAGAAGGTCGTTTAACACCAAAGAAGCTGTAAACTACTACATTAAATATATGTCAACATAAAGACTTATGATTGATCAAACAGTTGCAAAATTATTAACATGAATGCTTGAATTTTGCAGGTGTGTTAGTTAGCTTTGCTGGCTAATCAGCTCCAGCTATGGTGGACCAAATAAAAGTATATTACCATGAAATGTGATAAAATTATGATATTGGAAGTCACTTTTTTCATAAAATGTTTGTACACAGCAGCAGAACATACCTGAGATTATTTTTTCTCCTTAAGTGTGAGGTATATTCAAAAAGGTGATGGAAAATGATATCTATAATGATAAATATCTCAATATCTCGGGCCTATCCAGGTCCCTCCAGTTCTGGATAGGTAACAGGGGCTCCTTTGACAATGCACTTTGTGAGCGGAGATGAAGAGGCGTTTGTGGGTTACAGTGAATCATTAAAACTATTTTTATAGGGGAAAATACAGTAGTCATTACATATAACATTGTCAGTTTGGGTTGCCCATTAATGTCAAGCATATAAAAGTAGTTGATTTTACATTATTTCACTGGTTTGATTACACTATTTCTATTTTTCCTGTATGTATTTTCTTCCTGTTTAATGGGTCACCTTAAAGAGAAACTAAACCCCAAAGGTTTGGCTGAAGTGGCGCTAATTCTAAATTTCTCTAGAATTGTTGACGAAAGCTGGCACCATATACGTCACCTGCCTCCAGGTCAGCCTGATAGCAAAATTACTTGTAGAGATAGCAGTTGCTATGCATATTTATAACACAATATGTAGAATTCAAATACTTTGCACTAAAATGTCAAGAATGAATCCATTAACAACACTACTAAATACCCATATACATTGATTTTCAGCTGAAAATGTAGTTTAGGGGTTTAGTTAATCTTTAAATGCACTTCTCTCTTAGCTGTCGTTAGTTGCGTACGTATACTTGAAGTTATCAGTTTATTGCCATGACGGGATTGGGAAAATTGTGTCCAATTCTGTACTTTGTGGCAGTGAAAAGGTTTAAATGTCTGATTTTGCATGCCATCGTTATGTAAAGGATGACCTAAGTATTATACGTATTACTAATTACAATATGGACATTACGGCCGGGTACTGTTTTGATACCGGTTCTGGTACTATAAGTTTACCACCAGCTATAAAAGATATGTTTTGTTACCTTTATTTGATGGGTTAGCCGTATTATGTGAAATTCTCAAGTTCTTTTCTTTTTATTTTGCTTTGTCTCCATCATTGGTGCTAAGCACTCATTGCTGTAGTTTTCCTTAAATGCACCTCTCCTAGATCACCTGAGAGTCATACAGTATGAGTGATACTGTGATATCTTCTTTATCAAAGCAAATGGAAAAGCCTTCATGTTGGGTTTGATCTGTTGTGCTTGTGACCACATGAATCGATAATAGTGTTGCACAGTAATAAAATGTCAAGTGCTGCATTGCACAGGTTGTGGACAGAGCGCGCCACAACCACTAGATGGCCGTGCAAGCAGGACTTTTAACCTGTGCGTAGTTACTCTTTAAAGCAAAATTTTAAATTCAGCTGTTAATGCTGTTTTGTAACACCCAGTGCTTACGTACATGCAGTACTACACTTCTGTGTGTGGAAATCCGAACTCTGTAACAGTGGTGTAGTCTAAAAGCAAATCGAGGGAACACTGTCCAGTTATATGTCCTGCCTTACAGGATGTTAAGTAAACGGTATTTTTTTCATTTTATATTGACTTATTATACAGTAAACATGGATGGATGCACCTTAATGACTATTATTACATAAGGCTGTAGGGTACATGTCAGGCATGTGAAACCAAAACATTGGGATCTGTCCCTTGTAATTTCCTTTACTTTTTGCACACTGAACAGATTAATTAAATGTTAAATTTAAAAAGGTGGGGTATGCGATTCTGGAGAAATTAAATACCATGACAAATACCATGATATAGAGTGAACAACGACACCAGATGTATAAACACCAGATTTTTTTTCCAGCACAAACACTGAACATACAGGTAGCAGGCCGCAAGGAGATATTAGCTGAATTTGACAAAAAGATAAGTATTGGATTAGAACTGGATACCCCACCTTTAAGTCCAGAACTTGAAATATAAATGTATTAAATATTTTGATTTAAAACAACGATACTTCACATATCCCAGTTAATTTTGTAGCACGAGTACAGAAAAGGTATACAGCTGTGCACAAAAATAGACTACCCCACTGCTTTGTGGGATTTAGATTAAAAGCATAGCATTTGCACACAAATTTCTCATGTAAGGTGGAGGTACTATGACTTCATGTACAGTACAGCCACCTTGTTACTGAAGCAGGTGGACATGGAGTGGTGCTAAATATGGACAAGTTGCTGATGAGATAGATATGTCGTAGCACTGATAAAGCACTAATATGACTTTTCAAAAAGTATCTTTATCTTTGAAGAGCTGACCACTTAGTAGCATTTAGTTCTGTAAAGTCAGACATCTTTGTAATTGTATGTGCACAATTTGATCTTTTTCTGTCGTCAGTCTCTTTTTGTAACTTTACTGTTTCATCATTGTGCAAAAAAATAAATAAATAAATGAAATAGATAGATCTTGAAAACACATTTAAAAATGATTACAGTTCTGTAGGAGAATAATTGGTGTCACATATCATAAAATGTGTCATGATGTATTTTCAGCTGCAATCATGTTTAGTAAGTCTAATTCTTCATGACCTGCTACCTAATGCTTTAAGAACCACTACCATGATACATTTGCTGTAGTATATTAATATAATTATACACAGCTGTAGAAAATAGTTATGTTGAAAGAAAAAAAATCTTACAAGCAAATGTTTTACTTCTATAAATAGGTACCCAGGTACTAGCTATCTAGCTAGCTGGCCGACCTTTCAACATTTCATGTTTACGACTAAATGAAAGGACAAATAATTGATTGCCATTTAGATTTTCATTGTTAGATTCCTGTCTTAATTATTTGAATTTGCCTGCTCCATAAAACCTCGCACCAAGGAGGTTTAAAGTCAAAAGAGATTTGCGCTTCTTCCTTAGGAACTGTCAAAGGTTTGTTGAAATCTGAGCTAGATATAATTGATTTATGGCATGGAAGATTAAGTCAGCCGAACTGTTGTATGGTGTAGTATTAACAAGTATAAACCTTTGTTTGAAAGTCCTTTAGAAAGTACTCCCTAGCTGGCTTTGTTAATTAAGTCCATTTACTTGGGTTGATGAGTTTGATTAAAAGAGCCTGGTATTTTGAGATGCAGGAATAAATGACAGCAATGGTGTATGTGTTAAAAAAGAAGATAACTTTGTTCGTCTGTGGTGTAATGAAATGGTGATGGTTTTAGTGGTATGAGTCTGCAGTTAGTGCATTAGTGTGCCACTAAGGTAGAGAAGAGAGATATGGTTGTGAAAGCATTGTGGAAGGGCATATTTGATGCTGGGGACCAGGCAGGCACTGTCACGATTAACTACTTTTGATGGATGATAGTATTGTCCCAGAACAAAAAATGTGATAAATTATATTATTGTCATTTTAAGCCTCTGATATAATAATATAAATTGCATAATAATGCAAGTACTCCCTTTCAAAGAGCAATGAGCTTTTAAGCTGCCTGAGACCCGCCCATTGCATAACTCCGAGACAGAGAACAGAACAGAAGCAGCAACCAGAAATGTCAGCAAAACGTGTCTCAGACTCTTATAATGTAGGGAAATGTCATCATGCTGATTAAAATGTTGGTGACATTCTTATCCAAATAAAAACACTTGTAATCACAACAGGCAATATCGTACGATATATGGACACGACATCGATCATTTTTGCTGACCTCGATAAGTCGAGGTTTAAGTAATTATCGTGACAGGCCTAGGACCAGGGTTTGCAAATTGTCTCAGACCAATAATTAATATTTGGGGGTTTTTTTGTTTTTTTTTAAGTTTAACCATGACAACGATCTTTCCCAACCTTACTGAAGTGGTTTTACTTGCCTAACTTTAATCATACTGTAATTGCCAGGCATGGATATTGCAAGGAATAATTAACTAACAACAGTTTGCACTGCATGTTCAAAAACTTTTGCAATTTTGAGTCTTTTGCAAAATTGGTCAAGATCAATGTTCTGTGAGGTGAATAAGTTGTTATACAGAAATGGTTATTTTTAGGTACAAGGTTAAATATAGTGAAGTGAAGGAACTGGTTATGTAGGAACAGTTTTAGAGGTACAGGTGGGTTTGGTGTGGTATGTGTTTAGGTATTACGTTGGAGATAGATTAAGTGTAGTAAGTATAGCAATGGTTATATTTATTAAGGGTTTGGTGTGGTTATGGGTAGGGTTAGTAACTTATATTTGCATTCACACAGGGCTAACCTGTCTTTCTCCATCAACTTTCTTCCATGCCATAAACAAGGTGGGATCTAGCTGAAACATTTGTCAGACAGAAACCACAACAGATCGGTTTGTTTTACATCTCACCCTGAGTTGAATGGTAATATCATTATCAACTTATTTTTTAAATGTTTGAAATCTGGTGACTTGATATATATTTAGACAGGTTTTGTTTCACTTTGAGCTGTGCATATATGATCGAATACCTCTACTTTTCTCTGCACCGCATTTAATGTAGTCAAGTTTGTGAAGATGATGTTTCTGTAACTTTTTTTCCCCCCATTATGGCTGTATGGACTCATCTTTCTGATTTAATCTAAAGCTGCCCTTTGTTAATAGCCTATTGCTGTGAGAAAATACTGTATTTGTAAATGTTTATTTACTGTATTAATTATGCAGTAACATTCAGCTTTTTTGAAATAGCTTGTGTTTCCTTTAAGAGTCATATCTGAGGAAAATGTATGGTTTCAAACATTTTTTGTTGGTGTCAAACCTGACTTTACTCACTTCAGAACATCATTGTTCATGTATGCACTTTCAGATCCCCAAATAAATTTGAGATGATGGTTTAATGTTGTGAGTGTTATTTGATAAGCTGAGGATTTCAACACTTGTACTTAGCTAGAGGTGTAGTTTTATCAAACACCAAAGGCCTTGGATTAACAAAGTATAACATACACTACATCACAAATACCATTTACTATTTAAAGAAGATGCCAAGCAAAACTGCTAGATTACACTACAAAGACTGAAGACACCATGTACTGTACCACAGTACCACATACTTTACAAGCATCTAGCAGATTCAAGACATTTACAGCACATGGACTTACTATATTTAGTAGTAAAAACTCATGTCTCCCTTGTAAAAGAAGGGAAGCGTCTAGTCTCGTATAGCCAGACCTATTTTAGAAAGTTCAGTATGAGAATTACAGTGTTTAGCAACACCTGTTCATCATTTCATCCGTTTTGCAGACTTTGGGGGAAAATGAAGATCTGCCCTGGTCTTGAATATATCTGTACAATAATCATATAGGCTATTAACTTGATCAGAATCAGGTTTATTGCCAAGGTTTTCACATACAGTATGAGGAATTTTCCTTGGTATATTGGTGACAGTGATGTTGATAGGTTTTCAATGTACTGATTCCCTGGGACCCACAGGTGGCCATTTGAGTGGGTCCCCAATAAAATTAGGGCATTTTGACAAATTGTAGTGTTAAACTCGTGTTTGATATTATATGGTTATAATTATGGTTATTCATGTATGTTGAAAATGTATCTGAAGATTAAACAAATAAAATCATAAATCTGTAAATACACTGCAGACACACAGCAGCTGACAAAGAGGATGTCATATCATGCAGAGAAATGTGAGCTTTTTCTGGATAAATAAATGTTAAAAAGGAGAAGCTAAAGGGCAACTAGAACCCTGAGCTTTCACATTTCATCAGGAGTCATAACATCAAGCACACCATGTTTAATTAGGAAAGTAGTTTAACACACAAAAGGCAACCATATACTGCATACTGCTGTTAGAAACTGAGTACAATTAGCTGATTATTAGCCTTATCAGGACAGTAATCCACACCAAACCACATTATTAGACTATAAAACCATTAATCAAACCAATAACTAACTGCAGTCAACATCATACAACCTTATAATTCTTTAGCAGTTAACTGGTGGCAAACATTAAAAATATAGGCTGTATACACACTGTTAGCAGTCTGAATAAAACTGGAGGCCCCCGCGGCTCCGGGGAAAATATTAGCCAAACTCCCTTTTATGACATATTTCCAATTCGTTAAAACACATAACTCTAGAAACACAAGATAAGGCATAATTTGTCACCAGTCTTTTTGCCAATTCAGCATCAATATAATCAATAAAGAAAAACTGTACAAACTTTACAGTTTGGATTTTGTGGCCTCAACTCGTTACCAGCCTCTGTTGTTAGCTGCGCTATTTGAGTGAGAGAAGACCGACGGAAAAAGAGACAAGTGTTTCAAAAATTAAGATTTTTCACTAAAATACATGCTGGTTGATTGATCAGATGCAACGCTGACTCATAAGACTGTTAATTCACCGTCTATCACTTGTGTGTGTGACACGGTATTTGAGGAGATTTTTCGGTCGTTATCAAAGTAACTACACGGTTTGCTGCTTCCCGTTTGGTGTTGGAGAGATACAGTATATGCCCAGACGGTCAAGAAACAGGGGTTTTTTTTGACAGCGATGTATCTTTTGTTTATTTCTGAATTTCAATATGGATTTATTGTTCACAATGCAGCATAATCAGGGGAAAAATATGGTGCATCCACTGGACGCGTCAACAGTGAGTATACTGTGTCCTTTCAGATTTTAGTCCATCAGACGCAGGACGGGTAGCCTAGCAACATCATAATTTACATTTTACAAAGCGACTTACATATGAGGAAGGCAATGGAAGCAATTATAACAACACAAGGTAACAAAATGCATAAGTGCAACAAAAACTAGTCTGTTAAAGCCCAGCAGAGTATACAAAGCTAAGGATAGGACTTTTTTTTGGGGGGGGGGAGGTTAAGAAAAGCGATAGAAAGGCAGTAGAAGTCAGTGATCGTCAGTTAGGTGTTGACGGAAGAGATGCATTTTCAGGTGCTTTTTTTTTTCTTTAAAAAGGTGGCTACAGAATCTGCTAATCTTCTAGAAACAGGCAGGTCATTCCACCAATGTGGAATGGATCCAGAGAAGGTGCGCGAGAGTGATTAATATAATAATAGATATTAACAACAGTAATAAGGACGCGTAGCCTAGTAACATCATGGTGCACAAGAATAATAATAATAAGAAGGACACGTAGCCTAGCAACATCATGGTGCACAATAATAATAATAATAATAATAATAATAAGGACGCGTAGCCTAGCAACATCATGGTGCACAATAATAATAATAATAATAATAATAATAATAATAAGGACACGTAGCCTAGCAACATCATGGTGCATAATAATAATAACGAGAAAAAATGAGGAAAGCAAGTACTGTAAGGCAAGAAGCATAAATAGGAAATAGTAAATTAACCATAAGAAAATATATTATAATATATGTGCTACCTAACGTAGCCAATCGCTATAAAAAGCGACCATTAGCTTAAACATGTCAGACTATGAAGTAATTTGGTAGCCTGTTTCTCTGTGAAACAGTGAAAAATAATTTGGTAACATGCGGTAATAGTAAAATGGTAAATGGACTGTATGTAGCGCCTTTCTAGTCTTCCGGCTACTTCACACTACATATCACCTTCACCCCATTCACACACTAATGGCAGGCGCTAACTGCCCATCAGTACAACGTAATATAACCAGTCACACACACACTTCGTGCCACTTCGACACGTGGTGCTGGGGGAAGCTGGGTTCGATCCGCCGACCTTCCGATTGGTGGACGAAGCCACAAAGCCACAGTCAGTGTGTGGGGACCTCTGCTGGCCACTTTAGACAACACTATTTGGGACGGACCAGACACAAATTGGCTATGTCCACATATAATTAATTAAGGCTCTTAATTTACGACACGCAGCAAGTTTACATGTATTTATTTCTAAGGACAAATCAGCATTTCTGTAAATGTGCTAGTGTTATCCAGCTGGATAATTTTCAACTGCAGTCCTTTGCCGAGATGTTCTAATAATCTATAAACTTATAAAATTTACAGACAGAAGACAACAAGATGCCATAAAGACAGCAACAAAACAATAACTCAAGAAAGAACAATATAAATCATAAATAATATATCTCACTTTTACCTATGTAGGCAGTTTACTTTTACTTCCGGGTCACATGCCTCGCATTTCTTCACAATGAGAAGGAAAAGGGGAATTTGCAAACATCTAAATTGGGCCGTTACTTGAATTTCGTTCTCTCGTTTTTCGTCTTTTGATTCTGACAACAAAAACCGTGTTTGGCTTCCAGCGAAGAAACGAACTGCCTGACCGTTGACGGCCCCTTCGGCCGGTGGCACGTGGCTACCGATGGCGGCGAAGCCAACACATCTGCCACCGAGCCAATGTTGGCTCCCGTACAGCTGCTGGCGATCAGGCTTCAGAGGGCGTACCTGCCCTAGTGTTGTCACCGAAATAAATTAAAATGTTGAGGAAGTTTTCCTTTCTAGCTCTGACGTTAGGTTGCTTAACAGTTCCCTGATGGCTTTCCCAGCGACGCGACCGTTAGATATTTCGATGTTTTAAGAAGTTACCCTATTGGGTAAATATTGAAAATAAAAAAAGTAACAGGACAGGTGAACTTACCAGAAACCGTCCAAGAGCGTTCACATCGAGGTCACACGTCTGTACAGCCAACAAAATCCCGGCCGTGTCGAACAGAAGTGCAGGTAACATCCGTTGAATTCAAAAACCCAAGATGGCGCATCAGATACTCCTCACTCGCAGTGGAACTGGCGCTTCATGGCCTGAACGTTCAAGGACCGTTTCCTCACACACGGTTCCTTTCCTCAATTTTTGTGAAAAGGTTCATTGGGGCTTTGTCCATATTCGTAGCTAAATGGGTATCTAATATTTTAACAAACGAAAACCAAGATTTTTCTTATGAACGTTCACTGACTGCAGTTCCCGTAAGGTACTGCTTTTCAAATTCAACTTGCGTCTGTGTCACTCCACAATTAAGCGTTAAACTGTAGACATAAGACACTTATTTACTTTCACCATAATAAACCCCGTGCTTAGATGCGTTCTCACACATCTGTTAATCTTTTTTTCATGGGTATATTTGTCAGGAATACTAAGACTTAATTCCTCCACGATTAAACTGCTCTAATTAATCCCAATTGTGAGCAGCCACGTATTATTCATTGTTGTTTTCCTGCTATTCACGGAGCCAGAAGCAGGCGTGTCCGAGGATCCCTGAAAGCAGCAGAAGTCAATCACACCTGGCGGTAATCCGCTGATGATGGGGCTTATTAGGCGGCTCCTGGGACTAGCAACCGTCAGTCATCCCTCCTCGGAAACTGTAGACTTTTTTTCTGCCCCCCCCTGATAGTCAAACATGAAGCTGTCAGGACTGTTGGCTGTGTTTTTACTCCTCTGTGCCGACCGGAGAAGCTCCGGGAAGTCCCATCCTACACCGTCCTGCCGTTACCCTCCATCTCAGTGGTGTCGGTCGCTGGAGATCGCAATAGAATGCAAGGTGAGCAGAATAAACTCACTGGAGTCTGTTTTCATGTTAGCAGCTTAACTGTTCACATCAATAGTGGGCAGAAACAAAGCTGAATGGCCCCAAGACAATAACAGTATTGTTTTTTTATTATTAACGTGGAAGCAAAATAAATGCAATCGAAGCTAAAGATAGAGGCATTTTATCTTTTACAAAATGATCTCTGGATCATCTCTTACTGGGATGTATAACTTCACTCATTTGTGCTTAAAATGTTGTTATGGTAGAACTAAGAAGTGTTTCATACTGCCTGTTCTCTCGCAAAAGAGCAAGAAATCAGCTAAATACTGAGAATTTTCTTTTTTGTATTTTTCTCCATAGTGGCCTACTTTTTGTTTGTGTTCCTATTACAGGCTTTTTTATTCTAGTGAGACTTCACTAGAATAAAAAAGACTTCACCTCATGTCCTCATGTCAGTATCTGCAATACCAATATCTTCATGTGTGACGGATATGCTGATTACTATTTAATATAAATAATGAGCACTTTTTTTTTTCTTTTTTCCTTTAACATCAAAATTGACCATCTTTGTCCCAAACAGGAAAAATGGAGTTGAAAGTTTCGCAGGCCTGGGCTTAAATGAGAGTCATGCTTCAGAAATTGAAGGCCAGTGGTTCTTCATGTGACCGGCTGAGCAGCTCTGGGTCAAATCACACAAACATTTAATCGGTTTAAAGGCGAGTGAAGGCCAGACAATAAACAATACAGTTTGTTTTACTTTGAACATTAAAGTACAGACTTTATAATCAGGCTTTCATTTAATAATAAGGTGTAATGCTGCAACCAAAGATTTTCATTTATAGGCCGACTTAATTCTGTTTTTATAGTTTATAAAAGGCTCATTGGCAAGACACCACAAAGCTCAGTTTGCAATTAAATGAAACAAAGAGAAGCTGTAATCAGCGACTCAAAACTTTTTTTTTTTTAACTAAACTGTTGTCATTATCCCCTTGAACAATAACGGGATCTGCTCTACTCTTAACCTGGATCAGTGTCTGGATAAAAAATCGTGCCCGCCTCAAATTGTATTAAATTTGTGACCTCCATGATTTCACAAAATATTAACCAATAAACGGTCATGCGTCAATACCAGTGGTGGAAAGTAACTTATGTACATTTACTCAAGTACTGTACAAGTTTGAGGTAATTTTACTTTACTTGAGTAATTCCATTCCCTGCTACTTTCTACTGCATTTCATGTCAGAGGGAAATACGGTCAGTTTCTTTCTTTTTTTTTTTTTTTTTACTCCACTACATTTATTTGATAACTTGAGTTACTTGTATCTTCTTCTTTTTCCTTTCGGCTGCTCCCTTTCAGGGGTCGCCACAGCGAATCATGCGCCTCCATCTAACCCTGTCCTCTGCGTCCTCTTCACTCACACCAATTAACTTCATGTCCTCTCTCACTACATCCATAAATCTCCTGTTTGGTCTTCCTCTAGACCTCCTGCCTGGCAGCTCCAACCTCAGCATCCTTCTACCAATATATTCACAGTCTCTCCTCTGAACGTGTCCAAACCACCTCAATCTGGCCTTTCTGGCTTTATCTCCGAAACATCTAACACGAGCTGTCCCTCTGATGTACTCGTTCCTGATCCTGTCCATCCTCATCACTC